>CM064886.1:3902262-4637262 GCA_030347415.2 Decapterus maruadsi | reverse complement strand
GACCCACCAGCTTTTTCTTTAAAAAAAAGGGTGCTCTCGTTGAGGTGGAACCGTTCCCTGGTGTTCAGTTTCTGTCTCTGTCAGCGTGTTCTCAGACGCTCCTCAGGACTCTGCTGACATTTCAGCATCTTCTGATACACAAACTCTGAGCACTGAGCAGTGCACCATGGGGATGATGCAAAGGCCGACTTTAGTCTCTGAGACACCACAGCAACATCACAGAGACGGTAAGCTTGTTGCATGGACAGATCATGGACACAGATGTGTAACACCATCTTCATCCTACTGTACCTTGGACTGACTTTTGTGTCCCTTTGTCAACACATGACGTCACTTTTCAGTCATTTTGCATCTATTTATAGTCACGAACGTCCCTTTTAAGGTTGATTTTTAGCTGTCGCGAGTCTGCTTGTGTCTGGACAAAGTCATTTAATATCTTTCTGCAGCCATCTCCCTGCAAACTGTACTAATTTGGGGTTCGTGGGGCGACGCACCTACAGCGTGACCGTAAGTAACCACAGAAACTCACCGGAGCTGTCAGCTCTGGGAGAAAGTTTTCCAGGTAGCGCCTGTTAAAACTGTCACTACTGGTGTGAGGAAGGACGCAGGCACTGATTCAGGTGCAGTCAGGCAGACGGCAGTCCACAAACCAACCGGATGCCATAGACGGTAAAACGTGGGTCAGGTAAACACTACGACATCACCATGACAACATATTGTCACGCCTGTATTGTTTTGCATCGTGCTGGCGGAACCATTTCTTTGCATAGTTGTTAATCCCGCTACATGCAGCGTCTGTTGTCTGTCTGACGTCTGCCCGATTTCACGTGAACGCAACATCAAGAATACGTTCCGAAATGCAACCGCACCGCTAGATGGGGGTAAATTCTACACATTATACCTTTAAATAAATAATTTTAAAAAACAGCACAATGTGAAAATATTAAAGGGAAGTTTGAGACGCATAAAACTTTCTCCGAGTTGTTCTGCTGCTGCCTAATGTTCCTGTAATTTAACTAAATGTTAGTGTGATTGAGCTCTACACCACACAGAGGCTGTGGCACAGGCCCAGGGGCCCTGGGTGGTCAGGGTGGGGGGGCCCCCCTGTCAGTCAGTAACCCCCCCACCCTCCATGTGCTGCTGTGTGACAACAATACTCACTCTCTCCTTCGATCTTGTCAGGGTTTCGGCTCCACACTATCTGCCGTGTGTCCTGCCTGATCTGGAACGTCCTCCTCTCGGGACGCTGGGACTTCTTCTGGTAGAAGACGGTCATCACTGTGCCCATCTCCAGGCTGTGGAGGATCCGGGGACCCGCCTCTGTCCAGTCCAGCATCCTGGAGGCCACGACCGGTCCGGCAGCCCCTGAGGCACCGCCGCCAACGCCACCACCACCACCAGCTGCAGCTCCACCACCGCCTCCACCACCGGCAGCACCACCGACAGCCTCCTCAGCACAGCCATTCAGGCAGCCACTGAACCTGGCTGCACACATCCTCAGTGCATATTAGCTCCCGAGGACACCGAGCAGAGGATTACTGATCTGTTCTGGTCTCTCAAAGATGATGATTCCCTGTCCTTTGATCAAGTCTCGTTGGCAGGAGGTCCACAGCTGTCCAACATGCCCAAAGCCACTGGTGCTAAGTGGACTGGCTATAAGTGCCAGTGTGATTAAAAGCAAATTTCACATTAAAAAAAAGAAATAAAGGAAAGAAAACACGAGCTTAAAAAGCAGCACTCAGCAGCAGCAGCCACAGAAGTGAAGCACTGAAATGTCTGAGATGTGAATTATCCTCTGGTCCTCTGAAGGGGGGAGTGTATCCCTGTGTTATCCTTTCCAGATGCTTCTGGCAGCACACCAGCGAAATCCACTCGGGGTGAGTTCTCATCACCGCTGGACTCAGGTTTCCACCCTTTGTGTGCGTGTGTGTGTGTGTGTGTGTCCTCCTCCTCGTCCCTCCAGTCCACGACAGCAGAAGAAGGCAGCACAGTCCGGGTTTAAATCCTGCTTGGACCGCCGCCACAGCCGCGTCGTCGCCTGCTGCCGCCGCTGCCGCCGCCGCCGCCGCCGCTGCTGCTGCTGCTGGGGCGGTAAACAAGACGTGGTTCTCCTCTTCTTCTTCTTCTTCCTCCTCCTCTTCCTCCTCCTCAGCCCTGGCTTTGGGAGAATGAAATCAGTGCAAGCGACAAAGACGCCGAGTTATGTAATAACGACTCGGACAAATACCCGGAGGTGGGACGCGTGCAGCAGCAGCAGGGGCGGATGGGAGAGCACGGAGCGGCCGCGGCGAGAACCGTGTGCGCTCCCATCCGACGGACCATTCTGCTCTCCCCGGCTCACACACTCCCCCTCTCCCAGCACATTACTAGGCTACTACACCACACCGATAGGACGCGTTACCCCCTCCGTGCAAAAAAGGCTGGTGCGCGTTAATTGCCCCCCAACACACACACACATGTAGTCTATATCTCTATCCTCGCTGCTCGGCTGGCTGGCTGTCTCCGGCTGTGCCTGCGCGTCGCTCTCAGCTCCAACGCCAGAGGTCTTGAGAGGAAATTAGGGCTCGCAGACCGGAAAGGCTTGATCTGATTTTTTCCCCCCCCTCTCTCTCTCTCTCTCTCCTCTCTGTGCTGCTGCTGTAGTAGGATCTATCTGAGAGAGAGGGGAGGAGGATGAGGGGAGTGGAGAGGACAGTGCCAGAGGAGCGCCGGGGAAGGAGAGGCGGCGGAGAGCAGAGCGACCTCCGCGGGCCTCCAGGAGACCTGCAGCCAGAGACAAGAAGAAGAAGAAGAAGAAGATGTGTTTCTTCTTCTTCGTGCATTGAAATGTATGTAAAGTTTCGTGCACACAGACAGACAGACAGACAGACAGACAGACAGACAGACAGACAGACAGACAGACAGACAGACAGACAGACAGATAGATAGATAGATAGATAGATAGATAGATAGATAGATAGATAGATAGATAGATAGATAGATAGATAGATAGATAGATAGATAGATAGATAGATAGATAGATAGATAGATAGATAGATAGATAGATAGATGTTTTTCTCATCACATCATCATCATCATAATCAAGTTGCAGCCCAGTGCTCAGTGTGATACAAATAGCCTACTACCCATCATGCAACAGTGGTTTAAAAAAAATCTGTTTACATTATGATGGTTTATTCTGATAATGGTCATTGTGTTGGGAACCAGAGGGTGAGGTCACCACCAACTGTGACTACGGAACCAAAGTGAATGCTGGGAAAAAGTGAATAGTCATATCAGCCTCTACAGGTGTGCTGCTTCTCTTTCCGTCTATCAGGTGTGGGTGGGTGGTGATATGTCTGTTTGTTAACTACATTATGAGAAAAGATCTTTAACTCCCAACCTTTTGATCCAGATCCAGATCCTCCTCAGAGTGACTAAGAGGGCAGATCCTGAGCAGGTTTACCTCACACTGTTGACCGACTGCAGCTCCAGCTCATTTCGTCTTGGTGGCCTCAACGCTTCACAATGGAAACTACCAGCAGGTCTCAACAGAAGAGAAGATGCTCAGATCTCAGCAGACTTGTGCTTCTTCTGCTGTTTTTGACAGGTAACTTTTTTAAATTTTTAATTTTGACCAAAGATACCAAATGTGAAGGGTTTCATTTTAGCTGAGACGGTGGCAACAACGCTGCTATCCTGCCTTCACTGGCTGTTTGAAATCAGTTACGACCTCGTTACATGTTTGAATCACAATCAGGAAATACCACGAAACTCTTCAGCGCTTGTACTTGAGTTTTTTCTCTTTTCCAAGTGCCTTTATTCATCTCATCGTCTACATTTGAACTTCTAATTCAACTACAAGTGTGATATGATACAGAGGGCACTATTAGTTTTCCTTTCTGGATATTTAATTGATAACAAACTGAGGTGTTTCTACATTAATGTGTCACCACGAACTAGATTTGATTACATAACGTTGATAAAGTTAGGAAACATTAGAGCCTATAGTAGTCACGTTGCAACATATAGTAGATTGTTAAAATAATGGTCTTTTAATAATAATAATAATCATAATAAATGTATTTGTACGCACGTTTACACATGCTCAAAGATACTTTACATTTTAAAAATCATAAAATGTAGTAAAGTCACAATGAAATACAATTAAAAACAGCAATAAAACTATATAAAATACAAATTTATATATTAAAAGCTAATTTAAAAAGGTGAGTTTTGAGCATGGTGTTGAATGTTGGGAGGTGTGTGCCGATACGGATGGGTTCTGCAATGGAAAAGGCTCTATAACTTGATAATAACAGAGGATGTTTTTATTTCTTTGCATCCTTCAAATTCCTTGAACAATGGAGAAAAGGTAAAGTAAAAAGACTTGAACTGTGCCGCTCTGTGAATGTAATGCTGTCATCAAAGGTCACTCGTAATAGCTGCACTAACACATTTTGTGACCATCCCCTGTGACAACTGAGCAGATTGTGTATTTAAGATTTAAGTTCTGTAAATTGTCTCTTCCTGTCAGGCCTTCAGCCAGCTTTGTGCACCGGGGACAACAATGATGACAGTGAGTCATGTTGCATCATCTCAAATATCAAAAATGCTGTTTGTGAGATTTTTTTCTTGCTAATGTTTTTAACTCTGACATTTTCCAGCAGGACTGAACGTGTTGATCACCGGTCCAGACTTCGTGACAGTCGGTGTCCCGAGCAGCGTAGAGTGTGATGCTGACTGTCCTGCCTGCACCTACTCCATGTCTCTGGATGGTCAGACTGCCACGGGTCAGGGCAACGTCCTCGCCTTCACCCTCAACAGCTGGATGGAGGCTTTAACAGTGACGTGCACAGCCACACGGGACGGCACAGGGCTGACTGCAACTACTACAAAACAGCTGCAGGTGTTGGGTACGTGAACTGAAGAGGATTAGGGCCGCTGTGGGAAAAAAAACATGAGTTCTGACTTTTGAATTGAAGTCAGAATTCTGAAACTTTTTTTTTTAACAACAACTGACTTTAAACTCAGAATTCTAACTTTTTTTTTCAGAATTCTGACTTTTTAGCCCTCACAATTCTGACTTCAAACTCAGAATTCTGACTTCTTTCCTCACAATTCTGACTTTAAACTCAGAATTCTGACTTCTTTCCTCACAATTCTGACTTCAAACACAGAATTCTAACTTTTTTTTCAGAATTCTGACTTCTTTCCTCACAATTCTGATTTCAAACTCAGAATTCTGACTTCTTTCCTCACAATTCCGACTTTAAACTCAGAATTCTGACTTCTTTCCTCACAATTCTGACTTCAAACACAGAATTCTGACTTTTTTTTCTCAGAATTCTGACTTTTTCCCCTCACAATTCAGACTTTGAACTCAGAATTCTGACTTTAAACTCAATTCTGAGAAAAAGGTCAGAACTCACATTTTTTTCCCCACAGTGGCCCTAATCCTCTTCCGTAATACTGGAATCTTTTTTAGGTATTGATTATTGTTATTTTGACCAACTCTTGCAGCATTTAAATAAAGTGTGGCTCTCGTCTCTTCTGTATACTTTCTGAACTCAGCTGGACCGGCCAACATTTCCATCTCAGGTCCTGGAGTGATGGATCCAATAGTGCGACACACCTTCAGCTGCCACGCCGACTGTCGGCCATCTTGTGTCTACACCTGGAAGACAGATAACGGCCCGTGGATCGCCAGTGATCAGGGGAACAAGATCTCTGTCACTCCAAAGGACTCCAAACAGCTCATCTGCAAGGCTGCCAACCGCGTGTCTCAGCTGTTTGTCACCACGACTCGACACATATCTGCTACACCACGTGAGTAAATGTCTTGTCCCTCTGACTGACATTGATATACTAGTAGCTGTAACAAACAGTTGTACATATAACCTGCTTTCTTTCTTCTTCTTCTAGGTATAGATCGAAACCTCTCCTCTCGTTCTGAAGAGACTTCAGCTCTGCTGCTCTTGGCCTTCATCACCTCTGTCTTCTTTTCACTGTGGTCCAGATAGATTAACAATTCAATGAATGGTACATAATGAAACTTGGAGGACTGTGAATGTCCTGAGACTGTATTTTGTGTTTTAGTGGTTTCCAACATATCACTTCACTCATATGATTCATTATTGATAATACAATGGGAATTAACTTATTGCTCTCACGATATTTAACTCTTTGTGTCTTTCTCTGTCTAGATCTTCAGGTTGTGAATTGTGATGATTTTACCTCCTTGTAATTTTGGTCCAACGCTATCTGGTGAAATGAAAACTCAGGATCTCATAGCTACTACTTTTGTCTGAGGATGAGCAAATTCAGAAAAAAAAGTTCACATTGAGCAGCCGACTGTTTCTGGAGCAGAGGAGAAAAAGTTCTTGTTTGATTAAAGCAAAACCATCGCTTCTCTGATCAACCTATTTTTTGTCTTTGGGCCACATGTCCACCAACAAATTATATAAAAGACACATGTTCAATTATAATTGCACATCATGAATTTAAGACATATAAAGACATTATTGTATTCTTCGGGCCTCAATTGACAACTTTGACTTTTCAAATCTTATGGAAGCATAATTATCACATCTTCAAGTTGCTTTTCGTCTGATCGACCTCTAATGTTGAGTTCACTGTTGTAGGAAACTGGGACGTTCCCAACTGGTCACAATTGAGAAGGTTGACCCAGAATTACTGGTTTTCAGATTTAAAACACAAATGAATCAACTCCTAAATGACAATGAATGTGTGTGTGTTTTCTTTGTGAGTCGACTAACTGATAAATCAAGTGTTGAACCACAGGTTGGTTTGTGGCGCATGGGAAAATAATAATCCCTGCAGGTTGATCCGGCTGTGCGGTTAAGTTGTTAAAGCGAGAAAAGTTCACCATCAGCAGAAATCTGTGAGGAGCATGAAAGAACACACACACTCACTTTCACATACTTCATGTGTGAGTGTGTGTAAGAGTGTGTGTTGTGCAGCACACTGAGATGAGACAGTCATGGATGATATCACAGCCTCTCCGTGTCTAATCAGCTCCATATGTCTCGCTGGGTGTATCTGTGTTCCTATGACCACTGGTCAGCAGGCAGCCAATCAGGATTCGAGAAAACACTTCTTGTATATCCTGCAGCAGGAAGGCCGGAGGGGAGGGGGGGGGGAGGGAGGAGGGAGGAGGTGTGTGTGGGAGTGGAGAGTTTTCACTAGGTTTCTACAGACTAGATCCTCAACTTAAACCTAAGACTTTTTTCAACACCTTTTCAATGTGGAAGTGAAGTTTATATTTCATCCTGGTCAAATAACAACAGTTATCATTTATCATTTATATTTTAGATTTACAGCGACACAATACTTCATCAGTTAAAGGAGCTTTTTGAAAGTTTTGCTATTGCTGCATATCAACGTTAGCATCAACAGTTGTTACCTGAGCAGTCCAACATTAAACTTTAAGTCCTTCCTCTCCAGCTCTTTTCTTTTTATTTTAGTTTTTGCCTGTTTTTCTTTCACTTTTCTTTTCCTCTTCTGGAGTTAGCATGCTAACCAGCTAGCCAGGAGCCTCACTTTCTGATACCGAGTCACTCAGTACGTTAACATGGAGTCCACTGTAGGGTTTTCTGTAGGGTCAGTTAAGGTTAAGGGTTATTTTGTTTTTGTTTGTTTTTGATTATTATTTTGTTTGTGTAATCATATTAAGTAGTGGGTCACGTGAATATGGGCGGGGATAATGTGTTCACCTGTTGCTTTTCTTTTCTTTGACTGCCAATATCGTCGCTTTTTCACGGATCCAGCTGTGATTCCTTTGACTTTGGTCTGTGCACTTTATCATGGCTTGATCTTTTTGTTTTGTTGTTGTTGTTGTTTTTCAATTCAGAAATCTCACTGAGTTTTTTTTTTTGTTTTGTTCAGTGTGTCAGACGCCTCCTCATCAACTGAATGTGTTATTCCAACTTTGAGGAATTCAGGTTTGTACGATTTTAGTTGACATGATGACATGTTTACATGTAGGAAAGTGTGGTTTTAGTTGAACTGCCATATTAAGACAACATGATGTAAACATATACTGTCATCATGTGTTCCCAACGTGTCAAAGGATTCAGAATAACTTCTTTTCTTGTAAATGTGATGACAGCTGAAGCTCTCGTTAAAACTGACTAATCCTGTCAAATGTTATTAAAAAACTGATTTAAAAACACTGTGTTATCTACTGTCTATTGCAGAATGACTTTGTGTGGGGGAGGGGTGGAGAGAGAGAGAGGGAGGGAGGAGTGTGTGTGTAATTCTTCTAAGTTAATCATTGAACTCTCCTGAGCTGGATCTCAAGTCCAAACCAAGTCAAACACAAACAAAGGCAGAGGTCTTGCACGCACGCACACACGCACGCGCGCACACACGCACGCACACACACACATACACAGTATTGCCACCAGACACTAACAACAAGTTCAGTCTTTCGTTATTTCTCGGGAATCAACTATAAAGAAGCTCTAATCTGGAACAGGGAGGTTGCTGTGACCTTTTAACAGCTCTAATCTCGACTGTGAACGTGCGGATCGAGGTTTCGTGTTATTCAGGCAGATTTTAAAGGAGACAAATTAAATAGTTCCTAGGTGTCTTAAAGACATGTTTGTGACATGCTTTGGTCAAAATACCATCATCATCATCTCAAAACAGCCCTGCTCACAACGGCTGGTTTCAGTGCCTGTCCCTTTAAATGCAAATGAACCACTGCTGGTACCAGGTAGGGGTGGGGTTATGCAAATTAGAAAACTAATTACATCATTGTCAGACAACTGAGGGAACAGCTCGTAAAAACACGTGGATTTCAAAATCGAGAGCCTGGAAATTACAGACTTTTTTTGTCAGTTCTCACATTTGGGGGAAAAAGAGCAGTCAAAAAGTGATATTGCCATAATATGTCCCCTTTAAACTATTCTGCACGACTAAATTTTGTTGTGAAAATCAGCTTGAGAACTTACTTGTTGCAGCCAAAGTGTGTTTCCTTTTTACCAAATCAGACCCAAAGTCAAAAAGTTTTATCTCACAAAACACAAAATTAACCGGTAACAGTTTTGTTAATCAATTCATCATTTCAACATTTTATTCAGTAAATATTCTCTGGTTGCAGCTCCTCGTTTACTGCTGGTCTCTTGAGTAACAGTGAAAATAAAAGGTAACAGAATATTTTAATGTCTGTTTGCTGCAGGGGGAATTAAATCGTTACTTTTACTTTGAAAAATCAATCAAATATGACTTTGCCGTGGAGCCCACACAGCTGTAATCATTAGCTGCCACTCAACGACAACGGCACCTGAACACAACACAATGCTGATAAATCTATTATTCAATACAAATTTCAATAGATCGTTAATGCGCATGATTGTTTTCTTAAAACAGGATCACAAAATATAGACAGAAACTAAAGAAGCATTAGATTATTATACTGCAGACAAATCAGAAACAAGTTGTTCTGGATAATGTCATGTATCTACTCATCACTGCAACATTATCATTCATTTAAGTTAAGTTTCGTTTCACTATACTTTTTAACAGCGAGATAAAATATACTAAAAAAAACCTCCTTGGAGCTGCAGAGTTGACGACGACAGCAGAGACACCCCTGACATTTCATATATGTTGTACATAAGTTATTAACTAATGCAGCTTGAAGCCCGCACAATGATCCCTGTGCAGCTTTTTTTTTCTCCCCCCAAAATCAAAATGTGTAAATGCACTATGCAATGACTCAATAACACAAATAACTTAGAAATGATTAAAAAATCTGCCTCAACGAGGTACGAACAGAGCCAGCTGAGAAGCTGAACTCTGGGCGTGTGACGGATAAAAGACTCGATACTGCAGGTTTTTGGCTTTTGCAGGGTCACAGGGGAGGCCGGAGACAACCCCACCCCGGACGGATCGCTGGTCTATCACAGCTAGGGCTGATGAATAACTTAACATAGTCACATTCACACTTCTGCGTACTTTAGAGATATCAATGAAGTGTGCATGTCTTTGGACTGTGGGATGAAGCCACACAGGGAGAACATGCAAACTCCAACAAGAGAGGCTTCAGTCAATCAACTCAGGCACTTAGGTCAGTAGGTTAGGTCGGTTATAGTCACATATGAACCATTAAAGAACTAATTTCTACAATTTTTCATCCAAATTTAATCATTTTGTCAACATTACGAAGCAGCTTACAGGTCCACTTACTACTTTAGCTTTTTACTGAGCATGCCGTGCTGGCAGTCAGAGCTTCAACTTAAAGGGGAACTAAGCAGGATTCCTCCTGTGGCTATGCTACATTTTTACCTTAATTAAAAAGCCCCGGAGTAATGTGATAGTTAACTACATGACTTGTGACCTGGTAACCTGGCGTCTCACGGCTGAAAACCAACCTTGCAACATCAGTGTTACTCGGTCGCCGCCCCGGTGTTCCAGCTCTCATCTCTGCACACCGCATCACAAACGTACTCCGTAACTATATACATCTTTTGTATACGACGGTTAAAACTACACAAGTACACACGACGTAACATCGTATATATTATGCCGTTAACGTTAGCCGCCGCTCCATGTAGTGATTTTTCGCCAGCTTCTTTGTAAACAAATGCACATGGGAGAGAGGAGCGTTAGCAAAACAGCGGAAAAGCCACCAGACTTGCATAGTTCCCCTTTAAAGTCAGATGTTCCCACAGCACCATGTTCTGAGGGAAGGCCACAGGACACAGCTGAAAGCTCAGGCTATCAGTTTGATATAAGGCCAAGGTTCTTTTAAATATATATATATATAAAACATATCAGTCTGTTTTATCTTGTGTGTTGTGTGCTCAGTGTCAGAGTTTCGTGTCTGGACTCTTAGGAGACCTCTTTTGTTTGAATTTGGATCACGGAAGAACAAAGGTCGGGGTCGGTTGATAGCCAGGGTTTCATTTGAACTCGTTACATAAGCATCAGATTTGAACGACACAGACGTCGTCGACACAACGTTTGTGATTTCCTGGATTTCTAGTCTTTTAGTTTAAGGCACATGAGGGAGAGAGAGAGAGAAAAACATGAGATGACAACAGAGCAGCTGTGCAGGATTATCTTTAGTTGGCTAAGAGGAAGTTGCTGTCGCTGGAGCTCCCTCTTCGGATCTCTGTGACCAGGTTGTGGAGTTTCTCTGACAGCGCCACCTGGTGGTGGGGGAGGAAAAGACAAGGAATGTTTGGTTTTTAAAAAATATATTTTTGCATCTCTTGGAGAAGCTCCGAGTTGTTCTGCGTTTTTCTTTTTTGCATTCAGCTCAGATCTGCCTGAGACTCACTGTGTAAGAGTCTGGCTCCTGCAGCCTCTTGTGTCGAGGGTGCAGCGTCTGGAGGGAGCCCTGGACCTTTGCTCTAGTTTCCGCGGCGCTGCACAGACGGTGTGTGACCTAGAAAATGCAGGAGACGCATTCATAAAGACAAAGAACTCCTCCACAGTCTTGCAACATTGTCTTCGGAAAATATTCAGCAAATTTGTGTTGTTGCTTTAAGGTGGTATTACAGATGTCAAAGTGATTCAGTCTTTTGTAAATCTAAGTTCTATACTGTATAAACTGATGATCACACGTGTGTGTTTGACCCCTCACCACTTTTATTTGTGTGCTTTTTGTGTCATTACCACAGCCACCCTGTGAACTCAATGCCCTGTAAATTCACTGTGTGACTTTTGAGGTTAGAAACATTGAATACGTGGAGTCAGTCAGTACCTGGAGTGATAGATACCTACAATACGTGACATTTTATTTAAATATACACACACATGTTGTCAGTTTGTGTCGCATCCTGAAACTTTTCTTCTTTACTTTCCGTTTTATTTTGGTGAGTCTATTCTAAACTTTATTCTTATTTCAGTTTTACACTTCCTGCTTTTGTGTGTTTTCTTCTCTTGTGACTGTTGCACCTGAGTCTCACCCTCTTTCCCTTCGTAGTTCATTTTCCAAACTCACCTGTCCCTTGGTGAACATTTCCTGGTACAGACAGGTGACCTGAGCTGGAGTGATGGAGGCGGAGGAGTTATCACACCTCAGAGGGAAACAGGTGAGTGGGACTCCGGCCTCAGGCGGAGGCTCCACCGCCAGACTCACCAGGTCTAGGAACGGATGACCTGCACAGGTGAAGAGCGGGAAACTGTGAGAAGGTTTCAGACACAACGGAAGGAACGTGTGTATAAAATATATGAATACAATGTTTTTTTCTTTTTCTATTGAAAATCAGTGACATAACTAGATTCAATTCTATTTTTGGTTAATTTTGTGCTTTAAATTACTACACAAATCAAGATACACGCCATTTTCATGCCATTAAGCAGCACTGCTCATCAGCAAAGCAAGTTCATTTGTATGGGACATTTTAATACACAGAACTCATTAAGTTTACTAACCAGAAATAAAGGAAGCATAAACACAGATTATAAAATAGATAATTTCTCATAAAAGTGCTAGATTACAGAATACAGCCATTTTTATCATCTGTTTAAAGCCCAGTAGGCTCCGGCTTGTTCCAGCTGGGGGCAGTATAATGACTGTCATTTCACCACGTTCAGTTTTTAACTCCATTAACTGAGCAGCTCTGGCAGATCTCAGACCAGTGTTGTATGGGACATTTCTGACTCATATTTAGTGGCCCAGACCATCGTGACTTAAAGACAATAACAAAATCTCTGAAACCAGGTGTATTTCTGCCTGGAAGCCACTCAAAGAGCTGAGAGGTGGAGTCATGTGCGCCCAACTATGATCACACCACATGTTGAAGTGCTGGCTAACATGTTATAAACAGCAAAGTACCTAATGTCTCATTAAAGAGGAATTGCCATTTTTTTACAAACTGGATCTTATTTCTAGCATAAAATACAATCATTTACTCAGCCAGATAACTGTCATTACAAGTCGTTCCGACGGAAGTAGCTCCAGCCGAGAGCCGCGTATATCCGTATAATGTGAGCCTACAGGGCAGCGGAATGCAGCCTCTAAATAACACATTATCTGTCACGAAAGTCGTTCATTTCGCCAATATTTTGTTATGATATGCTAGTGTTATTTCCCTCTGAGTCTGGGGTTAGCTGATATCAACATCCGGGGTCTGTAGGTTGACCATACTGGATACCTGGATGATGTCATCTCTGAACGCAGAGCGGCACGGCCTGTTGCTACTGCTAATACTCTGGTTTGTTTCGGCGTGTCTGCATATCAATGACACTAAAGTTATCTGGGTGATTAAAGCAAAATATTGGTGAAATTTTGAAACCGTAAGTTACAGCTTCAAGTCACAACTACAACTTTGTAGCAGAACCTGTAATGTGTTTTTATTGTTGTCTGTGAAAGTTCACTATAACGGCTGTATTGCCCCCGTGAACATCAAACTGGTATGACTTCACAGGAAGGAAATACACAAGTTACGAGTTTCCTTGAACGCACCATGAGTTAGCAGCCCCCGCCCTGGCAGCTATTGGTCCTAATGACCACATTCACGCGCATCCCTTGGCTGCACACGAGCCCTTCATGCCGTTCTCTCTCCTCATTGGATAACACTTGTATCCCACAAGAAAAATTTTCTCCTCGGGTTGCAGCAGAGCAGAGTGACGGAGATTAAACACTCTGATTGTGATCAAAATAGGACTATTTAGGACTTCTATTAACAAAAACATTCCGCTGATATCTGCTTTAAATGATTGTATTTTAAGATAGAAATAAGGCCCAGATTGTAAAAAAACAGCAATTCCCCTTTAACACTCACCCTCTGTGTCTATAAGTCGGTAAACAGCTTTCCTTCCAGGGACAGTGCTCTTCTCTGGGTCTTCACTGATCTTCATCCGAGGTCTTCCCCGGACCTCCACCAACTAACACACACACACAAACAGAAATGGGATCATTCGTTCTCTGAGTGTATGTGTGTGTTTTTGTGTGTGTCTAAAATAACCTTATACACACAACCCAGCGAGGGCTGCCTTGTGCAGGTGACCAGGTGTGTTCCAACCCCGACCACGTCGATCTCGTTCTCCTGAAACGATTTACACAAACAGGTCGTGGTCAGAGGGACGAGAAGATCAGAGAATGAGATGAAACGAGACACTTGTCTATCAGTTCACCTTCTTGTTGAGCTCGGCCATGCTTTGCTCTGAGATGTTATTGGTCCCAACGATGATCAGGGAGTCGAAGGCCGGGACGGAGAAACTGACGATGAAAACAAACAATTAATAAAAATCAAAATCAAACATGTGCAAACGTCTGTGGGAGTGAAATGAATTCTCGTTGTAGGTTTTTTAAAGACATACTGATGCACACATGCAGCATGGCACCTCACTCACTGGTCGCCGCAGAGTCTGAAGACGCGGCGGACGTCGACTGACTGCCTGCAGAGGTCGCCGCTGTCCAGTCGCACGCCCACCGGCCGGTAGCCCAGCTCACTCAGCGCCAAGGCCACGGCACAGAAGTTCAACAGACCACTGCTGAAATCAGAGACACACACACATTACAGCACATGAGTGCGAAACATGGACAATGGATCGATTTTTAGAAATAACTAACAGATTAATTATGATTTTATAGTATTTAATTTATAAGATTGTATAAAATTATAGAGGGTTATTCATTATAGATCAGGTCTAGGTTGTATATATCAAAGAATCGAAGCCTCAGTCCACAGAGAAATACACACAGCCTGTATTCAGAAACTGAGCTTCGAAACCAGCCGTCAGGTCTTCCTGTCACTTTGTGATGTCACAACAAAGTAGTCACCAAGCCCCACCCACCTGGACCCACCATCAAAACCTTGCACAGTTTAGTTCCTCTGAGTGTTTTACCTGAAATCTGCTACAATTTTATTGGAGGACTAAGAAAACAGTCGGCCAATCAGAAGAGAGGCTCAGAGACTCCTCTCTTCTGATTGGCTTTTTCTGTGTCCATCTTGTTTTCTAATCATATTAGTGATTACTTCAGTCAGTTAATTATTGATAAAATAATAGTTTTAATCCGTATCCTGGGAAATTATATAACATAATTCTATAATCTTTTTTCCTATAAATCACATGTTTCATATACAGTATCATTAAAAAGTTTGCAATGAATAACTCTGTATTAACTATGTATTTAAATTAAAATGATGAAAAAACTAGCAGGTAAACATGGACTACATGAGTGATATATTTTCCATTGTGGTGGAATTCGGTGTCATATCAACATTTACCATCCGACGCTGTAGCTGTCAATCACAGGGAGGAAGTTCTGGGGGTAGGCGATGGCGTAGGACAGGAAGGCGGCCAACTCGCCCTCCCTGATCTTCCCAGGTTCTGCTTGCAGGAGCTCACACACACGGGTCAACCAGCCTTTGGTCAGAGAGATGATGTCGACTGGATCAGGATCTCCGCTGACTGCCACCAGAGTCTGAGCGAGAACAAACATCAGGGACGTCCTGACTTATCAACGACACTGCCACTCTGTGACACTTTGGGTTTGGGACTTAAAGGGATACGCCAACATTTTTTTTTTCATGTCTTGCCTCACTCCCAAGTCCATGACCAGCAGATAGACACCATCCTTTCGACTGTGCGTGCAGTAACAAGGGAGATAGAGCCGTATCGCCCGTAATTAGCTTAGCTCAAATGCTGGAAGTGTTTAGTGTTAGCTTGCCTCCACCTGAAGTCATCAGAGACACTCTTCAGCAACTCTAAAAGGAAACCGGTGGGCTGACAAAACTCTCCGGTAAGGCATCTTGAGCGGAAAAATGCCGGTAACGGGACGAGATCGGTCAAAACGGAGGGTTCAAGCAAAGATGGTTTATTTTGGTTCAAGCTAGCTACATCGAGGGTAGGTTAGCTTCCTGTTTCAAAGTAAAAGCACAAATTCTATCGTCATGGTTTTCTGTATGTAAAGGGCAACAGGTGATTTATTTTGGCTGGTTGGTCAGCAACGGAGGAGTAGATCAAAACAAAATTGTCAACAGCTGCTATTTAGACAAATTAATGACACACTGATCTAAACGGCTACTTTCTCGCCTAAGAATGTTTGAAATGTCGATAAAGTGATATATTTACAGAGACTGCTGATTTCGGCTCGGGTAGGAGGCAGGCTAACACTACCTAGCACTCCAGCGTTTGAGCTAAGCTAATTATGGGCGATACAGCTCTATCTCCCTTGTTACTGCACGCACAGTCGAAAGGATGGAGTCTATCTGCTGGTCATGGACTCGGGAGTGAGGCAAGACATGAAAAAAAAGTCGGCGTATCCCTTTAAGATTCCCTTAAGAGCAAACTGTCACTTTAATTGATACATTTTTTGCTCTGTGTAACATTATCAAGCCTAAAATGAAAATCAGTGTGAAGCTTGAACATTTCCTTTTTTTCTTTCAATTGTTATGAATTCATTTACTATTGACAGATCATTTCATCCAGGAATAAATGTCAGCCTGAACTGGCTAACCTCTCAAAGCCTAGATACCTGAATGAAACCCTTTGATTCTGCAAAGGACTGTTTCATGCTACAAGTCACGTCAAACCTCAGGGAGGTTTTTTGAGCCATTCCCTTATAGAACCAATCAACAACAAAAGTGAGATCAAACCCTGGAAGACACACCAGAAAATCAACTGATCCCACCACAGGGCTGTAATTGCAGCATCAGGAGATAACAGTAGTAGAATGAGATTATTCTGCAGACGCTCTGTTTTAAAAGTCACGCATAGAAAATCAACAATAGAAGTGATCCAACCAGATCCCACATCAGCAGGCACTTAACAGCAAGTCATCCTTGTTGTCATCCTCTGTTTTTTAGTTATTTTGTATAAATCTATTACTTTTCTCTTGAGATACTCCAAACTCTCCAAATCAAATTCACAATGTCAATTTCCTCTTATGATAAATAAATGTTAATTAGCTCCTTACAAAGTCCCAGAAATTAGCGACGTGCGCTCCACAACCATGAAGAGTAACTGTCTGAACATGCCCGCGAGACTGCGCTGAAACACTCACCTCCGATGTGTGTGTACCGTGAGGCGGTGAGCCCTCCGTCTGGCCCCTGAGCGCGTCGCAGGCCCATCTCCAGCAGCTTCCTCCTGGGACCGGCGGCCAGGCGGAAACGGGCAGCGTTACTACACACCAGACTGAGAACAGAGAAGAGGAACACGCTGTTTTATCACCTCTGTCAAAATCAAACATTTCATTATTTTGCACAGTGTTGAACAATGCACAGAGATGTGGAAAACAGAGATGAGGTTTATTTTTGTATTCATTCTGTCCATGAAAAACAAATACTCCTAATCTGTTGTGTTTCTTCTTTCTTTTTTATTCACATTTTTGCCATAATTCAATATTTACCTATCATTGGATGAATCTGAATCTCAAACAGACTTCTGCACAGAATATATTTGCGGCTGGCCCGGTGAATGAGTCTAGCAGAGGTAAAGAGGTTACTAAATTTAAACATGCTTGATTACATTGGAAAGGACATGACCTGGGTGACCTTAACAGTAGCTGTGGGCTTTTAAATACCAAATGTACAGTATGAAAATGACTCTTCAATCCATCAGTTCATTAACGAAAGGACCCAAGTCTCAACTGTGACTTTGATTAAGAATTAATTTTAGTAGTTTATCAAGCAAAATTAAAAAGCTTGGCTGATTTGAGCATCACAGATTTGTCATTTGTCTGTTTGAGAGAGTTGCAAATTGATGTCTTTAGATTTCTGTTTCATGGTATAACACGTAAACAGTTGGAGACATACAGCTCTAGATGAAATCTAAAACCTCCCAGTTGCAGTTTATGTATTATATGTGTCACAGGCCACTGGACAGACAGGGTTAAAGGGCCAACAGAGTATAAAAGTAGTTGTTGTATGGTTATAGATCAGCTCTAGGTTGTGTATTAATACTGTGAAAGTATCAAAGCCTCAGTCCACAGAGAAATGCACACAGCCTGTATTCAGAAACTGAGCCTTAAAACCAGCCGTCAGGACTTCCTGTCACTTTGTGATGTCACAACAAAGCAGTCACACATGGACCCACCACCATCCAACAACTTGCAGGACTTGGGTTGTGTCCGAAATCACTCCCTACTCCGTACTCGCTATATAGTGAATTCAATATAGTGGACTCACTTGTCAAATAAAAAACAATTTCAGACACTACTCCGCTGCACAGTTAATGACGGATTACGTTGCGTAATTAAAACGTTCCGATCGCGATCATAACGTTGGTTCAGGTACCATGGATACAACGGGATACAACGGTAACAGCCGGTGTAGCATAGACCTACGTGTGCATACGTACCACCATAAAAAGCAATATATTAAGTGGCAACATATATATTTACGCATCAAAAGTGTTCAATCAAAGCCACACAGTTTGAAACAACATTCAGAACACACAGCCAGTGTCAGAGCAAAGCATAAAGACCGCTAGCTTAATGCTAACGTATAATGCAAAAGCCCATAGACGGCTCACAGAAATTAGCCTCGCTATCCAGAGTCTGTGGTGAGTTTATAACGCTTGTTTGCTCTGACGTTTGTTTTGGGAGTCTGTGGAAGCCGCGACCAGAAAACAACACTAACATGTTTTCTGGTGTGTGTGTGTGTGTGTGTGTGTGTGTTGCTACCTGGCGTAGTTAACCAGACACAGTAAACTGGTTTCCAGCAGCTGAACCACAGCCAGCGGCCCCGCCACCTCCATCAGCGGCACCTGCAGATGTTTTAAAAACACAGCACAAGTCAGAAACCTCCGACCCTGCACAGACCCTGACCCCGACTGTGACCTTTGACCCTGAAGGCGAACTCACCCTGGCAAACACCACGGTGCCTTCTGGGACGGAGCGCAGCGTGACGCCTGAACAGTCCAGTCCTCGCAGGAAGGTGAAGAAGGCGGGGTCAGTGGCCGGGGGCAGGACGGAGCGCAGGAACTCCACATCTGGATCCATCAAGACACAGAGTTAACACAACATCTGGACCAATGACAGTACAGCCAACAACAGAGGGCATCCTCCATCCTCAAACTCACCACACACACACGTGCTGTTATGTAAGCACGTAGAGCCCTCCCTCCCTCACATGTCCTTTCTCTTTACACACACTCACACACACACACAATTACAGTAATAAAGCTAAATCTAATAACTTTCTGTACAGCTAATCTAATCTCGTAGCTGTCTCGATGCCTCAGCGGTGAGATGAAGGTCAGACTAAACATGTTTGACAGCTTGTACCTGTAAAGTTGAGTAAATATATTAAGTATGATATAATTACTTGTACTTTATTTGAGTTTTTTCCCCCTAATTTTAAACTTAATTCTATCAGAGGCGTTGAGATTCCTCACTTCTTAGAGAGAAGTATCAAGACAACAACACAGAAATACCTCATTACAAGTAAAGCTCTTATTTAGACTTAGAGTATTACAGTTCCCATGATGGAGCAGGTACTATTTTAACCAAATCCAGGTGGGGTTGACCTCATACTATTAACTTTTTTCCCATATCTGGTGCAGTTATACTGTATAAGCATATGATTTTTTATTTAACTTATTTCTACTCGTCTGACTTCTGATTTCCTTCTGCATCTTTGAGGCTGAGAGTGGCACTTCACTAAGTGTATGAATCTGTAGCCTACATGTACAAGTACTTAACTTAAGCACAACAACTTCAGACTTCTTTGCATTTCAGAGGGGATTTTAACTCCCTTCACTACACTTATTTCACAGGTGGATACAAATATAATATAGAAAACATATGATATATGCAGATGTTAAAGTTTAAATTAAATTAAATACCAGCTACAACTTTAAACTGCCTTCATGTTTGAATCATGTCTTTTTTGTTGTTGTTTGTTTTAGATAAATATTTTAAATGAATTAAAATGTTAACTGAGGTGTGCACTTCACATGAACTTGACTCAGTTCCAGCTCAGCAGGTCGGTCTGGTTTCTCGCAGCCTTTTTTCTTTTTTTTTTTGCGTGCAGCTGCTTCACGCACTGATCCCCCTCACCCTGGAGATTATTATTCCTGTGAGCTAAAGTTCAAAGATCAAACTTCCCTGGAAATATCGCAGCCACACTCACGTTGTCTTAGTAAAAAAAAAAAAAGCGTCAGGAGGAGAGAGGGGGGGCTGCACAGTTACGTGCTGCGTGTTGCGCAACAGCATCGGTATGCGTAAAAAGTTGTGGAGTTTGGAGGAGAGTGGGGAGAAAAGAGTAACAGCGGTTGTAGGCTGGCTGTGCAATTACTAATGATATTTAGTGAGTGTGATGATGTTTGTGCTGCGATCATGCAGCAGATGCTCTGACATTTTTTTTTTTTTTACTCACCTTCGTCCGTGAAGTGAAAGCTGCGCAGGAACAGCTGACAGTCGTGCAGACCGGCGAACAGCGAGAAGCCGCCGCCGAACGGGTTGTCCCTGAAGAAGAGCTCGAACACGGCGGGTTCCTGGTGGCGCCCGGCTCGCCAGTACGCGTACGCCATGGTGAACTGGTACATGTCCGTGAGCAGCGGAGGGACTCGCTCCCGGATAGACCGCTCCATTGCCCCGCGTGTGTTGCTGGACGGCGCTGCCATGTTATTCAAGGTCCTGGGCTGGCTCCGACTTGACTGTATGTGCCGAGATCTCTGGGACATTGAGTCTTCCTGAGTCCCCGCTGCCTCCTTCAGCCACTGAGAGGAGGCAGCACGAGGAGCTGCAGTGTGAAGGACTAAAAAGTTACACAAGTATTAGTGAATAAAATCCTAAAGAAATGCAAAAATAAAATAATTTTGGTTATGAAAAATACTGTTTTCATTTGTATTTAAACGTTTTATATCTGCATTTTCTACAAACCTTATCATATTTCTTTCTGTACTGTTATGGTAATGAGGTAGGCGGTCAGACCTCAATCTAAACCAGGATTGGTCAGCTGGTCGAACCATAAATATAAAGGCCTGTAGGCTATGGATATAGGAAAAAGTACTTTTCATTACGAAAATGAATTTATATTTGCATTTATAAAACCATCTATTTATTTAATTGTTCATTCTTGTGTCCTTTCTCAGTCCTTCAAACTGTAGCATCGGTTGCTCTTTGTCTTATTCTCTCAGCTTTGTGATCATTAAAGCTGAACAAATACCACTTTTGCAGTCAATTTGTTTGATTAACCTTTGTACAAGATGGACACCTGGGAAAGAGGTGGAAGCAGCAGTGATTGTGAACCATGTAAAATCATCAAATGCAGCCACGTTTACTTTAATAAAACCATGAGAACATGAGCAGCAAATATCAAAAGTGCTTCAAATAAATACTGCACAGATGTTGTCCTATATAAGACCATATATGCTGTATGGTCTTATATAGGACAACAATTTAAGTAGTAGGTATAAGGTATCTTGAAAGTACACAAAACAAGTTATTCAGAGTCATTTTAACGTCATTCTTCTCATTTATTCAAGACAAAATTTGCCAAATGTTTGTAACAAGGTTGTTGGAATTTGCCAAAACTCACTCCAGTTGCTGAAAATAATAAACAAACTCTAAATGCATTTTGTAAGAGCTAAATTTAGCATGTTCTACCCTGCCAACATGTGGATATAGTATTAGTTTCCTATGTATTTGCTGCAGCAGTTGTTGTAGATGTGTGTTGATTATTCTGGATACGATTCTTAGGTATTTGATACGTCACCACCTGCAGCTTATTACAGTGAATATCTGCTCAGATCGCTACAGGGAGTTGAAAAAAAAATATGGCCCACCGGCTCAGAGCTGGAATAATTAAACTGTGACTCCAAAGAGTCGTCACTCTCATCTGTCTCATCCCCTGTGGATTTGGACCCGTTGTTCCCAACCCGAGGCCTCAACAAAGGAATCTGAGTTGCAAAACTGAAGTATGATTATCTTTTCAGATTTTTCCCGCATAAAAACTGTGTTGTTTCCTGTGGTTTATGTGACTCTAGGGAGGAAACAACCAGTGATGAAGGGATGCAAATATTTGATTTAACCAGTGAATCTGCATCCAACACTCACCATGCATCATCAGCATCAAATGAAACAGGACATGAGGACACATCAGCCCCTGTTTCATGTCAGTATGAAACACTGTAACTGATTTTCCCACCGTCAACATGGGAACTTAAAGTGCACCTTTGACCAGCTCTGGTCCTTTATCCCAGTTCTCCGTGCTTCCCGCTGCTGCCACCCTCCTCCTCCTCCTCCTCTGCTGCTGAGGGGAAGCATCCTGCCAGCTCATTGGTCAGCGCGTGCTCCTGTCCTCCCCAGAGGAAGTGTGTGGGCTGTCCCGATTGGCCCTGCTCCGAGGCATAAACGAAGAACGGGCTGAGCTCGATGGCCAGAGCCGACCGCACCAGGCCGACCCCTCCCGAGCGCTCCGAGCAGGGGTGATACACCCGGCCGCTGCTGGGGTGCATGTACAGAGCCTCGGGGCGGAAGGGGACGGCCAGCTTCTCGGCCCCGCCGCAGTACGACAGCTGCTGCTCCTGGTCCTGGTTCGGGTCCGTGGCCGGTTGCAGCAGGTGGGTGAAGACCACAGGTCGGTCGTCGCAGCGCAGGAAGTTCCTCTCCCTCCCGCACAGGGACAGGAAGGGGAAGTCCTCGTCGTATCGGCCGCTCTGATTGGAACGCAAACGACTGAAGAAGAAGACCAGGAACTGTTTATCTGATGGATTCAGACACATGAAGGATGATCAGTGACAGAAAGATCTTCACGCTGAGGGTTTAAGAGCAACTTTGCAGGATTTTTACCTTAACTCTGCTACATTAGTACCTTCATTAAACAGCTTCAGGGTATTTGTGATGGTTTAATAAATGACTTGTAACTAGTTCCAGGGAGAATGGAGGCTCTCTGCCGTCCACCTAGCGTCTCTTGGCTGAAAACCAACCTTGTAAGATCAGAGCCTCCGACCCGGTGTCCCAGCTCTCTGTCTCTGACACAAACCTGCCCTGTAACCTGTAATCTTGTGTTTGACAGATGAGACTACACAAATATACATCGTAACATTGTACATGATATATAAAGTTATCCACCGCTCTATGGATTGATTTCCCACCGCTTCGTTGAAAATATGCACATGGCCGAGAGGAGGGTTAGAGACACAGAGAGGAAGAGACCAGACTTGCATAGTTCCCCTTTAACGATACAGACCTTCAGTCAGATTAAACCATTCAAATCTCCTGTCCCTAAAGATTTTTATTCCACATGCTGCATTATTATTATTAGTAGTAGTATTATGTCATCATACTCATCTCTACTACCTGCCAGTCCATATATCTTCAACACTGTGACCTGTAACTCTGCTTCTGAGACAGCTTGCTAATAAGAACATAATCATTAATTATCATAATCATAACTTCATTTTTTCTTTCTTTAATTTCCTCTTGTATTGATGGGAGGTTTGAGAGGCTCATGTTGTTCTGGTCTTGTAGACGAGTTCCCCCTGCTCTACAACAACTATTAGTATTTCCTATATAAATAATAACCACTCCTTCATGTCCTCATAGTGACATCTCCAGATTCAACCATGAAACACTAGTCTACACTTCAGTCTCTATTGTTATTAATGGTAATTATGTTGTTCAGTTATAACTGGCTTGTTGAATGACTCTATGTGTAAAATCTCCACACCTAACAGGGCATCACATTATGGCATCTTGAAGGTGATCAGAGACATTATAAAACAAAAAATAGGTAGGCTAGATTAGATAATTAAATACAACAAAATAGTTCAAATTGTATCTAATCTCTAAATAAAACAATTTGAATTGAAACAGACTGAGCTTTATGAAAGAACATTCTTGACTGCTGAGTTAACAGGGGGGGGAAAAAGGAAAATACCTTTGAAGCACGTGACAAAGTTCTTCACTTTGGTGTCATCCAGGAACAGCTGTAATGAGACCGGACATCAACACATTAGAGAAGAGCGTCTCTGTGTTGTAAATAATGTTTGAGTGTTTAGTGTTTGCTGCTCATACTCACCTGCCCCTGGTGGTCGATGTAGTAGAAATACTCCCTGATGCGCGGCTCGGGGCTCTGGCCCTGGATGTATGTAGCGGCGGCTCTGGAGGCGGTGTGGCCGCCGGGCAGGCAGCGCAGAGCCGTCACACATCTGCCGCGGAGAGCCGCCGTCCGGAGGAACAACATCACCGG
The DNA here is from genome assembly GCA_030347415.2 of Decapterus maruadsi. Taxonomy (NCBI): domain Eukaryota; kingdom Metazoa; phylum Chordata; class Actinopteri; order Carangiformes; family Carangidae; genus Decapterus; species Decapterus maruadsi. Next base: position 4,613,158 of record CM064886.1, on the reverse strand, counting down.
ACAGGAGCACGGAGACAGAGAGGAGAGAGGACCGGACCCGTGTGTTTGACCCCCGGCAGATAAAGTTACACAACACTAGCGTTGTTGTCCTCGTATTTTTGTTTACAAGTGCACATTTGAACCGGAAGAGCTGCGGGTCCAAACCCGGAAGTATTTCACTGCAGCAACACCGTCAGTTCCTGGTTGCTGCCACCTACAGGAAAAGTTAGTGTAGTGCAACACAACAGTGCAAACACTTCAAAATTATGAAAAAGTAAAGAAATATTTGACTTTTTTTTGTTTTTAACCATATTTCTTATATTTTCTTACTATATTTCAACATTGCTTGTTCGTCACATTTCAAAAAAACATTTTCAAACTGTATTCAGTCATGTGCGTAGTGAAGCTGTTTACATAGAGAACAGGACCATGTCATACAAACAGAACTGAACAGGTTTATTTCCCAGGAGTTTGCATAGTAAACAATGTTGAGGACAAGTTTAATCAACATTCCTCAGTGAGGCTCTTTGCCAAAAACAAAACAAAACACTGTTAATGAGTGCACATATCATTACAGACACACACACAGTTTAATGTGAGGTATAGACAAACATGTGGAGAACTGGGTAGAACTGATACTTCATACGAACAAGATGAATAAAGACAGATAAAATCAGAAAGCTTGGCTTGGGTTCAGTTTCCTCAAACACTTGACATAATATGGGTTCTGTGCTGCGCTTCATCCTCTAGATATCAGCTACTCTCACTGTAAGCAAACGATGCCCTTAAATGACCCGATGCTGCAGATAAAGAAAACGTCCTAATGAGACTTTTAGTTGCAATCGTTCCCCCCCCAAAAATGTGACAGATGTCTTGTGAAACCTACTTTAGGTCGAATATGCATTAAATATGTATAAATTAACAATTTAAATGATTGACATTAGCTTGCTGGCCATTCACAGTGCCTACACCTAGTGCAAAATGTTGCTCTATCCATTAAACTAAGCAGGATGAAACACACAAACAATATGAAAATGGAATATGGATGTTGAGTTGAAGATGAAAAAGAGTGAAAAATATGAGATAATAAAAAAATCAAAAGATCTCTCCTGTGGAAAACCTCTAAAAAAGAAAAAACACTTAAAAACTAAAGTACACAACAAATGAAAGCGACAGGAAGAGGAAAAAGACAAGAATGACTAGACATAACATTTTGAAAAAAAAAAGTTCAAGACTCAACAAGTATTTAAAATAAAACTTAAGAAAATGCGACAAAACATTTAGTTTAAATCTATAACAGTGAATGTGACAGGAGACACTTCAACATTGCAAAGACAGGCTCCCAATGTCATCATTCATATAAATTAATCTATTATCTAGTGATCCCAGAATTGCATATATTTCTCCCAGAATGCACTCTGAAGCCACACAAACACATACACACACCCAACGCACACAGGTATGTCAGTATTATATTAGCTAGAAACAGCGAAGGGAGGTGAGGGAGTAAACAGGTAAACAGTTCTCACGAACCACAAACAAAACAAACAACCCTGCCTCATTAAAACACGTTATACTTGAACACAGTAATTAATGTGAACTGCTCTACGGAGCTACTGTCTGTCCACCTGCCTTCATCTTACTCGGCCATCAACACACACACACACACACACACACACACACACACACACACACACACACACACACACACACACACACACACACACACACACACACACACACACACACACACACACACACACACACACACACACTAACCACTGCAGAAGTCTCCCAGCCTTCACTCAGCTCCTTTATAGCCACGTACGTACGACACAACAGGAATAACAGTGTTTCCAATGTAACAATGTGAAGTTAATGGCTGCAAAGAGAAGAAAAAGTTTGTTTTTTCACATCTCTCGGGGAGCGCAGCGTCAGTGCAGTTATTATTATAGTGCAGCGAAAACAACATTGTGGCTGCGTTAGTTTAGTTCCTGATGCTGAAAGCTTTGGTCTTCTTGATGCTGAGGAGCGGAGGTTTAATCTTTGGCTTGCTCTGGTCGCCCTTACTCTCCCTGTCTGAGGGCGGGAACCGGCGACTGTAGATGTCTGGGTACTGTTTCTGAAACTGAAGGAAAAACGGTGACGATTAAACTCACGGTGAAAAGTGTGTAAGGGTCTAAAAATGCAGCGGAAAAGTTTCCTTTCCTGGTTTGTTTAGAAAGAAAAATGCACATGAGAGTGGATTATGCTAATTTAACTGGTGCCTCTCGAAAATATCATATCGTACGTTTATCTTAAAAAGCTTCTTGGGTTAAGTTTGTCTCCTCTTTCCAAAAATGTAAAATGTTTGTCATCTATTCATCATCTATTCTAATTTATGCAATATTATTCAGTCAGATTTGGTGTACTGTGTGATTGGTCCTTATTTGGAGCTATGGGAGGGAAGTTGATTGGTTTGCAAGTAATTCAAGTCCACCTTCAGCTGTGCAGCAACACTTGTCCTGACTGAATTGATTATGTATTGAAACGCTATGAAGAAGACCATATGCTGAAATGCATCAACATTAGTTTTTAAGTGAGCCATTAGAAGTTAAATGTGACTACTTTGACATGTGCTACCGTTTTTACCACTTTTGGGTTTAGCTGGATTAAAACACAGTAATGCTTATTTGACTGGGGCCCCTTGAAATTATCATATATCTCACCAATACCTTATTTTGGCTGTCATGTCAACAAAGGACAGACACTCATCCAGATTCTTGCACTAAATAAGTTGCCAAAACTGTCTCATGTTATTGATAACAGCAGATGTTTTGGTATCAGTGTGTATATTGGTTGACAGTAATAAGAAGTGGGGTAAAACTACTGACTGGTGTTTCGTTACCTGTTTCAGTTTCTTGCGTCTGTCCTTCTCACTCATATTTTGGTCTGTCAGCAGGATCTCTAGTAGCTCCTCCATGGCCTTCTGGGAAGAAGCCTGTTTTTGTTGTTCAAATTCAGCGCCGCTAATTTGACGGCAGAACGCAAACACCGGCACCGGGGCGCAAAGATCGCCTTCGTTGATATGAGGAACACCGTCAATGGGGATCTGTGATGAAGCAAACAAAAAAGCCATGACAGACTGCTCCAGGTTTTAATTAGCAGCACTTTTGAGCTCAGTTACTCCTGTTTATTATAGTTTCAGCACAAATTTAATTGCGTTAATGCAGGTAATTCACAGGTTGTGTTTGCACAGACAAAAGTCTACCTGTACTGAACGCAGGTAGTGGATGCGGTCGGTGATGGCTCCGAGCAGGAACTCAGGTACCGAGAGGATGCTTTGTTGATGGTCCATTAGAAACGACACCAGCCTGGTGGCCAGCAGCTCGTCCAAATCGCACTCCTCAGCGCTGCCGAGGACGCAGCCTGAGAAGGTGTGAACCATCTGAAACAGGAATCACAGAGAAGGAAGAGACAGGTGAAGGAAGACAAACACTCACAGCAGCCACAAAGTTACATAAATCAATACAAGTGAAGAAAATAAAAAATAATAATAATAAAAAAAATGAAACAATGATTAGAGTTACTGATTATGGCAGCTGGTTTTCTATTACAGGTTTTCACAAAATAAAAACAGCGTGATTTCTAAAATTTCAAAAAGTACAATTGCCATTTGCAGGTGTTTCCATTGAAAGGTGTTTTGTGAATGAGCCGCGACTGTAACAGGAGAAACTATTGTTTGCTTATTCACATGGACATGTTACTGTGTGACACCGCCTCAGTTATCAGTCTGAACCTCACACGCCCAAGTTTTATCAAAATAACACAGTTGGGTAGAAACAACACAAAGTGTGTATTCTGACTGACTGTCACACTTGTGAATGAAGAACAGCCTTTTAACAGCGACATCCCATACTTCTCATAAAACCATGGCCTGTGAGACTCAATTTTAAGGACTGTGGAGATGGGACGACTCAACAAGAACACAAGTACACAAGAAAAATGGTCACAACAGTGCGGTTCCTCACCAGCGTTCTGGTGCCGATGGCGGGGTGGAGGCGGGGCATGTCCACGTTCTGGCTGATGCGTGACATCATCCTCATGAGGAGCTGCAGCTTCCTGCGCGAGGCGGGAGGGAGCAGCAGGGTGCAAAGCTGCAAGGCCTCGATGGCCACGCGCTCACACTGAGGCTGCAGAAGGCCTAGAGATACACATAAATACAGAGTTATACAGTAATGATGACAGAGGCAGGTGAATTCTACACTAAATCTGTAGAGCCACTCGTCTTAACCACATTCATCCATCACTACTACTGCTAAACATTCACCAGAACAGACAGATGATGGATGAATGGACTGATGGATGGATGAGCGGATTAATGAACTACAGCTATGGACTACAATGAGTTCAGTGAGATTTACAACAGAACGTTTTAGCTTGTGCATCCAAGTCCTTAAAGAGGAACTACAATGCAGGAGTTTTTTGTTTTTTTTTACTTTAACTATGCTACATTTTTACATTATTTAAACAGCTTTAGAGTAATTGTGATGGTTAAATTAATAACTTGTTCCAGGGAGAATGGAGGCTCTTGCACCTAGCGTCTCTTGGCCAAAAACCAACCTTGTAACATCAGAGCCTCCGACCCGGTGCCCCAGCTCCCGTACCCGTAATCTCTTTATGACAGATACTACACTAATATACACATTGTAATGCATAATAAATACCATTATGTACCGCTCTATTAATCGCTTTCTCGCTAGCTTTGATGAAAACAAAAGCACATGGCTGGGAGGAGGGTTAGCAAAAAAAGGAAAGTGACCAGACTTGCATAGTTCCTCTTTAACTCTGGATAACTCTAACTGGATATGGCACACTCTTTGGAAATATTGTTGAAAAGACATTTATCACAGTAGAAAATGTCTTTCCAAACCCACAGTATAAATACTGTACATGTGTCCTACACTCAAAACTCAAAAAGTCTTTGCATTCTCAACATTATTCCTGTATCGTGCTCCGGCAGGAGCTGCAGAGAAGAAGAGGAGTGCTTCCAGTACCCTGAGTCTCTCTTCTCCATTACAGCAAATAAACTACTTTTGTTATTAGTGAAGGAGGCTGAGGAATAACCAAACAAAAAGACAAAACTCAAGGCTGTTACTCCAAGTAAAGACCTTGCACACTAGCTGTGGTTAGATGTTAGATGGAGTTAGTCGGATTAGGCATCAACAGACAGGCAGACGGACAGACAGGTAGAGGGGAGAGGGTCTTACTGTGCTCAGGTTTGGGTTGTGGGGGCTGGGAGGTGCTGGCTGGCGCACAGACAGGAGGTTTGAACAGTGACACAGGTCGAGACGGCTTGGACACATCCAGAGAGCTGAGGCAGCGCCGGACAACAGCGGGGGCAGGAAGCGTCCAAAGATTAGAGGTGCTGGCGGCGGGTCTGGGCCCGCCGGGTCCTGTGGCAGCGTGAGACCCTTGTGCTTTGGCCACAGCGGTTGAAGAAAGCGAGGAGAAAGGATGACAGGATGAAGAGGAGGGGTGATAGGAGGACAACGAGGGAGGGCGTGAAGCTGAGGCGGAGGAGTGCTGCTGGTCTGCAGGAGTGTTTACGTTGAGGCAGCTCGTCGCTCGGCCCTGCAACTTGGGCTCTTTGACCTCTTCTTCCCTGGTTTCTACGACGATGTCCAAACAGCTGCCGACGCTGCGTGGCCGCAACGAATGCATCCTCTGTGCAGCCGACAGTCCGGCAATAGAAACTACAGACAGTCTGTTTCTGGTTGCGCCTCCTGGAGCATCCTCAAAAGTTGCGGGTGTTGTTTTGGATGAATGGCTGTCATCCTGGCTCCTGTTGCCATGGGCACAGGACGCCAGGCTCTCATTGGACATAAACAGCTGTTGTAGGGTGAGAGGGGCAGAGTCGTCGAGGATGGTTTCGAGCGAGCAGCTCCTGGTTTGACGTCTCATAGGAACGACTGTATTCAGGCTCATGCAGCTGCCGCCTAACTGACCATCGCCTCCTTTCAGCGACGCCATCCGTGACTTAAGTTTCCCGCCAAGCACCTCGGTCATGGGCGACTCCGCCTCGTCACACGTGCCCTGTCTGATCAGCGACAGGAGGAGACACTCGGTGGAGCGGAACGACGCCTTGGCGGGAGGGGGCACCGAGGGAAGGTCGGACTTCTTGCGTTTCCCGCGCTGGTGCGTGGCGGGCGCTGCAACGTACCCGCAAAACACTGAGAGCGGGGGCGCAGGAAGACGGGCAAAAAGGGCAGAGAGGGCCGAGCGGAGCAGGCAGAGGGTCAGTGCAAGCAGACAGTAAAGAGGAGGGAGAGGGTTTCGTTAGTTTAAACCTTACATCACACTTACACATAACAACAAGCATACACAAAAACACAGACGGCACGGGGAAAGAACAACGACCGCAGCCTGTTAAAGGTCACGAGGCACCGTTAGACCAAACCAGACGACCACATACTGGACAGAGAAGGTCAATACAGTCGAAAAAGCACCAGTTTGGGCACCAGTTTGTGTACCGCAACACCAACAAGTGGCCTTTTGACATGGAGTTAGCTGCTTTTTTTTTTAATTGGTTGGGAGTTACAGGAAGTAGCTCACTTACCTAGGACGTTGATAAACAGTTCGTACAGTTCGTATGTGAGTAACGGCTGTGGAAGGCTGTAGAAATAATCAGACACCGTTTTGAAGACGTCTCTCTCAAAGCCTGGATAGGACGGCTGAGCGCTGTCGTACTTTGGCCCTGGGAATTAACAAGAGGGTCACTGCAGCCGTCACAAGAGTGGAGGATTTTACTAAATTTAGGATTTCTCACGTTATACTCACTAACTCAAAACAAAGTATATGTAAAATTTAATTTCCTTTTTTGCACATGACATATCTCAGAGAGTAGAGAGCATGTCAATTTCTTCTTCTTTCAAATAGGACAGAGCATCTGAAGTTTGCTACAGTACTCACAGTTGGCCAGGCTCTTCATGGCAGATAAAACCCAGTGTGGAAGGTCATCTAGAGAGAAAACTGACAGATTAGACGTGTAATCATATAAGTCAAATGGTCAAAGCTCATATTTTCGAGGAAGACAAAGTTGAAGGTTGTCCATTGTTCTATGAAGAGAGATTTCTGTAACTTTGTGAGGTCACAAAGTTGTCAGCCATGACTCAAACCCTGTCCAGCTTTGTAGGATTTCTTTCGCTCTTTTTCCCCCCTTTATTTATCCAAGTAAAATGTTGAAAACAAACTCTTATTTACAAACATGACCTGGTCAAGAAAACTCAGTTTCTCCAAGTCTCCTACGACTCAGAAAAAAACACCCGGCCAATCAGAGAGAGAGGCCCAGAGCCTGCTCTCTTCTGACTGGTTCACAGATCTGTTGTTACTAGGGCTTCAGAAGAAAGTCTGAGTGAAGAGAGAAAACTACACCGAGATGTTTCTTGGTTTTTCCTCTTAAGCATCAAAACGTCAAATAATAAACCCATTGATATATAAAACCTACTGGTCTTGTCGTCCAGTGTGACCACTCCATGCTTGTTGACTTTGGTCATATTATGGACGATGTTCTGTGGGTTTACGCAACGCTGGTTCAAAACCTCATCAAGGGATGCGACACCCAGAATCCTTTGCAGGCTGAAACATAACACACAAGCAAAATAGTTACACAAGAAAATCCTCCTGGTCACCAGACACTGATTGTGTTTTACATCAGATTTGCTCTCCTTGCTTATTCTACAGGTTATCCAAGGACAAGGTAGACTTGCAAAAAATGATAACAAAATAAAAACAGTGTGTGTTTGTACTGGGTCAGGGTGATGTCTCTCCAGATCTCCTGTTCGTCTTCCTCCGTCAGATCTCGTCTCTGCACCTGCTGCTCTCCTGTTGGCTGATTATTCTCTTCCTCTGCTGGGAAGGCAGGATCTACATTCTCCTGAAAGAGACACAAGAAACTGTGTTATATAATAGTTTTCCTGTCCCTCTGTCACCATTATGTCTAAACTCCTCTATATGATAGTGTCTGATTAACAATGTATAGATGATATAATAAATAACTGAATTATCACACTCTAATATACATATAGGGAGCCTGGTCTGATCTAGCACATCCACTCCAGCTCACTTGTGTCTCCTTCTCCTGCTTCTTGCTGCTCTTAAACCTGAAGAAACCCTCTTTGTCCCTTAACGAAGGTCTTTTCTTTATGGAGCTGGGCCTTGGGCAGGGGATTGGTTTTAGAGGAGAAGTGGAGGGGAACCTGGGGAAAGAGCGATGACAAAGAGAGATAAGTTTGTGTTGGAAAAGACAATCAACATCCGTGCAGATAGAAAATCTACCTACCTGTAAAGCGAGTTGTTGTCCTCCAGGTCCTCAGAGCCCCAGCGGCCCTTCACGTCTTCGATCACATGGTTCTTCAGAAACTTCTTCAGGAGCTGCACTGTCTGTTGCCTGGTGACATCGGGGCCAAAGTTGTTATTGTCCCGGAGCAGCTGGTGCAGCCAGTCCACAGCAGCAGAGGCGGTGAAGCAGGAGGCGTAGTGTCTGAAGTTTTGGCGGTGTTTCCTGATGGGCATGCCAGCCCGAAACAGGCGAGTGACTTCATTCCACTGAAAGAAAACAGAGACAGAGTTTTAGTGGTGACTAAGCTGTCTGCATCCAACGGACCTGATGAAATACATCCTCCCGCCTGCATCAATCTGGAAACACTGAGAAATGAGGATGAATTGGTGCAGCTTGGTTGGGGGTGAACAAACCTAGTGCTGATATTTGAATGTACAAGTCATCCTGCAGGGTTTTTTATTGTTAGAGTTAAAGGTCATCCAGTGCCTACAAGTCAAATCTAATTTATTTTATTCTTAAAGCCAGGTGTACTAAAATTTGAACAGAATCTAGATCTGCAATAAGTTGTAGTATAGTATAGCCTTAATGTCATTGCAAAATGACAAAATGCAATGAAACGCAATAATGTGGATAAGTGCTTGCACTTTTATGTTCATTATAGAGCACAAAAATGTCAAGAATTTGAAGAATTTGGTGCTTCTGGGGGGGCCAACAAAAGACAAAGGTGTTTTCATATTGATTACTCTGCATGGCTGATTGACAATGGCCAAAATGTGCTGCTCTGCTGAAGGCGAAACTCTTATTATGTTACACACCATAAGCAAATATTGAGTTTACAATGGCATGGTACAGAGAAAGGAAACAGGTTTCTGCTTGGAAAAAAGAAAAGGCAATTATCAAAAATTATTTTTCACAGCTGACCGTTTCTGCTCTTGGTGGATCTAGCCTAATATATAAAACGTCATATTTTGACCTTTTTCAGTTTTATGCAATTGATGATGAATCTGCATATTTGGATTTAAAATCTTTAGTTGAAAGATGGAAAAAAAGAAGCAATAAGACATCTGACATTTTGCAGAAATGAGCAACCAACCAACAATCAACAATAAAAATGTTGGTTGCTGTTTCTCAGTTTCATTTAGTTGAGGAGGAGGTGAAACTGTGGTTCAGGATTTTAAAAAAATAAGAAAAAAAAGCACTGTGCAAAATGAAACATGTAAAAACTTCCACACGCAAAAAAACAGAAAAACGACGATTTACACACTAACAAGTCACAACAACTAGGAAGTTTAAAGCACAACTCGAGTTTTTAATAAAAGTCAAACAGATGAGGAGCAAAGTTTAACAGCAGGATGATAATGATTACATTAAATTATCGCATTCATCAAGAAAAACAAAGAAACCCTGAAATACAGTGTAAGATGTGTAACTGACTGTTAGGTGAGGCAACGACACTGTTGACTACAGTTTTCCATATAAATTAGCTGTTAGCTTGGCTTTAAGATTACGTTAGTTACCCGTCAAGGCTAAAACTCACCAGTTTTGTGGCTCGGTACGGTCCAGGGGTGATAACATGAGAACTCATATTTATCTTTACTGAAGGAAGCGGCGACGTTTTCACTCAATCCGACGTGCGAAGAGGTAAAAAAATATCCATTACTCGGGGGAAGGGAAACACTGATGTGTTCAGCTTCCAGCTCGGCTGAAACTCGCTCACTCGGCTCCGCCTGGTTGTGGCTGAGCTCCGTCTGTTCAAAATTACGAGCCGACGTCTTCCTCGCACGGGATTGGATGGCGCGCTGATCACGTGACCAGCAGCCTCGACCGGAAGAGGGTGGAGGATAAAATCATATAAAACAACACTTGTGTTTACAAAGTTTACATGCTCTAACGCGCGGATTTATAAATGATGAATGTTTAGTTTATTTATCGTTTGCCACCCAAAAGCAATTATCTTTAATATTTTGCACTTTTCACATTGTAATATAGCACATAATGTACAGTTTGTCTGTCTGACTTGAGAGCTGGAGCTGCAGTGTCAGCTGCAGCAGCAGCAGTACAACTTGGGAGTCAACCATAGGGAGTCAACTCTATTGTGTGCACTGATCCTTTGAATTACATTTGCATATTTTAAAATTTCCCCTCCTTGAACCGCCACCTTACCGTGGTCAAAGTCCTTCTAGGCAAGTCAGGCCACTCGGCGGCCATATTGGCGACGCTTCGAAAAGCCCAAGAAGACCAGACGCCTATCTAATTGCATGGGACCATGGCCAAATCCACTCTTTAACGTTGTCGCAGGACAGAAAAAAACATATATACATGTTCGTCAGTGACATAGGGTTCAAATAAACACAAAAAAACATAGACTTTACCGTAGAAATGATGTTTAAAACGCTATTTTCCACAGGGAACAACTCTACTGCGCATGCGCGCGGATTTACGACACCTACATGTACCGTACGGCAGAATCTGCGCTGGTCCAGCGCTGGTCTGGCTGGCTCGTGCTAGCTGCTGTTTGGCTGTGCCAGAGCCGACCAAAGACGTTTGCGACCACTCTACCAGACAGACAGAAAAATGTCTAATAAACCATTTCTTGTTATTCACTCTGTACATTGAATAAAGTTTTGAAAGCAGTAAATGTCTTTTGGGGTTCTTATGTATACATTTAAAAGGATGGATGCTGTCCAATTGTTCAATAAATTTTCTTCAACACTAAACGTTTGACGATCATTTGCCATTGACAACCTACGTGACAATTTACGTTTGTACAGAATTTTGGCGGCAGTAATATTTTTATTAGCATTATAATAAAATCAAAATACCACGTTTATGTGCCTTTTATGGTTGCAATAACAGACCTGGATGTGGCCGATCCTTCTTCTGTTTTCCGAGGGATAAAGCAAGGTAACTTCCACGTCCTCATCCTTAACATATACTCACATAAGTTGTCATTCTCGTAATACTGGAGTAACGTTTTTTTTTTTTTTTTTTAATATTTTTTCATGAATCAATCATACAAATTCTTTGATAAGTATCTGACATCACTTCATACTATTACATTGATTCAACTAGTATCTACTCATTCAGGTTAAAAAGAAAAGGGGGAAAAAAATCACAGAGCAGAGCATGTGTTTATTTTTTTTTATTGTCATACAAACAGGAGGCACAAATGGGTGCATACCAGGAGGGTAGATCTGCCCTCTCACATGACCTTTGAAGAGGCAAGACGAGGAGGATATGTGGTCTGTGAGGATCACTTCAAGCCAGATGACCTAAAAATAAAAGTATAAGTTAACATTCATCATAACCTTCAATCCTATTAATAAAATAAATAATAAAATGGACTATATTTCTGGTTTCTGTACTTTCATCATGCAAACTGTGGTAACGTTATAAAGGTGTACACCAACTCACAAAATGATTTCATAGTTTAGTTTCATAGTGTGTTTTTTTTTTAAAGTAGCTTTGTACATTTTGTGAAACCCATGGTGAACAGTGCCATGGCCTTCCCTCTACACTTTGTTATAAAGTTTTCTTGCTTTTTCATAGGGTAAAAGGAAATTGCTAACAACCACAGCCATTCCGTTCCACCGTGGAGGCAGTGTGCACAAAGAGAGAGGTATCGTCACAGAAAATAGGCTTATCATGTGACACAAATGACAATGTTCATTACAGGGAAAGTGTATATCCTATGCACGTAAGGGCTTTGATGCACGTTTACACATCCTTTAAAACATGACTGTATGGCCCAGTGTTTACATTAAGTTACTATGATTTAACCAGGGCTTCCCAAACTTCAACACTCCAGGGAGGGAGGGGTTAGGAGAAGGAGACAGAGAAGAGGAGTCTCCTAGGTGTTAATAGAAATAAAAACAAATAAACAGGATACCAGTTTTAACTAAACTTGTGGTGGGTTTAACTGAAATCCAGATAATTTTGCCACCTTGATCCATTGTTAGTGGACAATTTTGGACAGTGCTGTAGAAGATGGTAAATCAGCAATGACCATATGCAGACATAACATCTGTTTTTGTATACTTACAGACTCTGAGCCAGTCAGCACTGTGGTTGAGGCAGTGCAGGATACAAGTGTCAGTGTTGCAGAGCTCCGTGAGATGGTCGCTCAAAGAGATGAGGTTAAATTAAATTATGATTGTTGTTACATGTCTTTGTGTTAACTAAGGCAGCTACATCAATTAAATTGTACTTAACATTCACAGGAAATCAAGACACTTAAAAAAATAATAATAAAGGAGAGGACCAAGATAAGGCACATAAGGAGCCGCCACAAAAGCCAACTAACACGCATGCAAATGAAGTATGTAGTTTAACCATAATGAGTAAGTAATCATGAAAACATTAAATGGAACATCAATAGTAAAATACCTTCTTTTTTAAATCCAGACTACGCTTAAGCAGCACAGAAAGGGAGAGCCATGCAGACCACCTTCCAGAGGCTGCCAGAACTTTCTTTGCTGGCCAAAAAGCCATGGCAAGGGTCAGTAATCGTGGGCAGCGATATACAAAGAAGGACAAAGACCTGGCATTGCGGCTGTTCCATCATAGCCCAAGCTGCTACATGGAACTCAAAAGAACATTTCAGTTGCCTGCCCCAACGACCTTAAAGAGGCACATCACTTCCAGTCTTGGAAACTTTGATGTGAGTTCACCTACGACATAAGTGGATGGATTTGACGTGGCTGGGGGCTGCTCCTGTTCTGCCTCCTCTCCTGTAGAAAGGAGAGGCACAACCCATATGAGTGAACAAAAATAGTTTTCTTGTTCAAAGTATCCAGAACTGTGCAAAAACTCAATTGTCTCACTAACCAATTTATTCTGAAGCCTCTGAATACTGTAGAAGACCAAACCATTAGGAGTCAGGGGCAGGGAGGGGTAAAAGATATGGGATCTTGGGAGGAAAGGGGAGTGGTAAAAGGTGTGGGGGTCTGGTCTGGGCAGGGGAGGGGTAAAGGGTGGGAGGGGCCATGTATTTGACCTCCTCTTGTATAAAGACAGGTACAACCCAAATATGAGTGCACAGACATGGGAAAAAAATCTTGTTCTTTACGACTGTAGCAATAGTTTTCCTGTGAGTTAGACGAAATAATTACGTATGCAGAACTAACTGTCTCTCTGACCACTTCATTCTTTAGCCAGGATTTCTGCATGGATTACTGATGAAGATCAAAGCAAGGACATCAGCCATGTCACACAGAGAGAGGATGTGCTCTCTCGTGATAGACGAAATGGCCATTAAGGGCCACCTGGACTACAACAGGCGCACTGACTCCATTGTTGGCCTGAGTCCTGATGGCTCTAAGGCTCGTCAGGCAATGGTGTTCATGGCTAGGGCTATTAATGGAAAGTGGAAGCAGGTAGTGTGTTAACTCAAATTCTGGATAAATTCAGTTGCATGTGTGAAGGTCTCAAAAGAGAATTTTTAATATGTGCAGTACAATGTTCACACATTGCATTCACATGTAAACACTTAAAAACTGCAACATGTGGTGTGGCGTGTTGTGCTGTGCGTACCCTGTAGGCGATTGGCTACTTCCTGTCAAAGACTGCAATGCCTAGTGAGGAGATTGCCATCAAGCTCACTGAAGCAGTCACTCACCTTCAGGATGCTGGTCTCACTGTAGGTTGGAACAAGAAGAAGAAGAGAATAATCAAACACAAATCAAAATGTTTTGAATACTTGATGTGCGACTGCTATTGTACTTTCAGGTCAAATGTATCGTCTGTGACCAGGGATCCACCAATGTGAAGGCCATGAGACTCCTTGGTGCATCCCTGGACATCACTGACACCAGTGATGGTTCTCACTGTGTCCTCCAGAATATCCCGCTGATATTCGATGTTCCTCATCTGGTCAAGTCCATCCGGAATAACCTAAAAAACACTCCCTCCAGGTAATTTCAAATTTTAGTTAATCAAATAATATTAATGTATTGAATTTTTAAGGTCTGTGTAAGTTGTGTGTGTACACACTCACAAGTTGCATCATTTATTATGTGCCAATAGGTTGGTGAACACGAAGTATCATGGAAACACATCGAAGACTTCTACAACCTGGACAGGAGGAGTGCAATCCGGATGGCTCCCAAAATCACTGAGCGCCATATTCACCTGCCTCCGTTTTCTAACATGCGGGTGAAACTGGCCACTCAGATCTTCAGCCACTCTGTTGCAGCTGGTACAAAATGCATTTATTTAAACTTAGTACAGAACAGCAAATAGAGAATTTGTGTGGGTTGCTGTAATGGTAAACAGGAACACACAACATTGCATTAAAAACAAAAAAAAATCCCTTTAACTGAAATTATTTTTACTTACCTGTGATCTACAAGGGATGCAGACCATGGTGATGGGCAATCAGCTCCCAGAAGAAGCTGTTCATACAGCCAAGTTTGCTGAGGATTTGGACAGGCTTTTCGACATCCTGAACTCCAGGTGACACTGAAACACAGACATACAGCATATTATTGGCATATTATCATATATATCATATTAGCATATTATTATTAGGGCCATTGAATTATTCATAAAATTACAAGTATTTCCAAACTTACTTCAGGATAAATAAAATTAGTTTACCAGCTAATTACTGGGCTATGATGGTTGTGCAGAAGCATGAAGGACACAAAATGGTGGCGACGACCTCTTGGCACTGACCAGTCCAAGGTGGCACACCTCCAGGGCTGCATCAGCTGGGTGAAGTCTTGGAAATTTGGGTGAGATTCAAAGTAAATTTTCAGTCTGGTTATTGGTAAAAATATAACACTCAAAATGATAAAGTGCCATACTCAAAGTAAATTTTTTTCACAAGATCTGGAAGAACACCACCCTGCCAGACCGGACTGGTATTGAGCATCAGGAGCATCCTGATGCTTCACCAGCAATTGATGTCAGAGGGAATGAAGTACCTCTGCACATCAAAACTTAATCAAGATTGCTTGGAGGTAATTAAGACAATGATACAATTAATGGTCTGTTCCATGTCATGTCTGTGTGACCAATGGCGACGTACCTCTTTTACAGAACCTGTTTTCTGTCATCCGGGGTAAGGGAGGACACCGCTTCAACCCCACCGCGAGGGAGTTCGCTGCAGCACTGAGAAGCGCGTCGGTGGCAAACATCATGACTTTGCAGACAAGCGCCACCAACTGCATCCCCGATGGCGCTTCTCAGTTGCTGCAGTCTGACACCACTGCATCCAGGGAGCTGGTAAGAAATGTGTAAAAACAATTGTTCTAGACAACACTACCACTTAACTTCCTCAGTCATGGACGCTACCATGGTCCCCGTGGAGTCAGGCCGACGTTTACAGTCTAAATCCAGAAACGGTGGCCGACTTGTCCACGGCGACAACAAATGCATGAAAATAAAAACACTCTTTTTTGTGTCCTAAGGAACCTGAAACTCAAGAGACAGTGGGGTGTGTGGTCACTGAGCAGGTGATTACACAAGAAAACATAAAATTAAGATGCATGGCAAAAGGAGAATATTACACAAGTTGATAAATGACATGTACTTATTATAAATTATTTGAAATTGATTCTGATAGATATTGTCATATGAACCTATAATTAAAAGGTGATTTGTATGTGTTATAGGGCACACCTGATGCTCCACAGGGGGGTGAGGAGGAGGCACTCGCCTATGTGGCTGGCTGGGTGGTGCGGAAGGTTGCGGAGGAGCCAGACATTCAGGCATGTGCCGACTGTGAGAAGCTGCTCCTCCGCACCAACGACGCTGAGCACAGCTACACAAAGCTGTTGGATGAGGACACCTTCATCTCAAAAAAAAAATACTACTCCTCTGCGAACCTCCTCTTCCCTTCAGAGGTGTTCAAAGGGTGCATCCTCAAATGTGAGAGTGTGATAAAAAAAAGGCTACCAGCAGCATGGTCGACAAGAAACTTGGTGGCAGG
Organism: Decapterus maruadsi; assembly: GCA_030347415.2. Taxonomy (NCBI): domain Eukaryota; kingdom Metazoa; phylum Chordata; class Actinopteri; order Carangiformes; family Carangidae; genus Decapterus; species Decapterus maruadsi. The sequence continues at coordinate 4,596,926 of CM064886.1, read as the reverse complement.
CCTGAAGGCCTCATTAAGGGCGAGTGGCGCCTTTTCAGACCTTCACCAAAAGCACCCCATTCACTCCAAGGAAATTGAAAACGTGGCGTTGCAAAAATACGTTATGTGTCGGCTGGGAGCAGAGCTCAAAACAAAAAATCACGAGGCTCTGAAACACAGAAAAAAAAAAGACGCATCAGCCAAACGAAAGCTGGCGTGCTTCACGGGGTAGGTGGGGGGTGCCCTGAGCAGGAAGGGGAAGAGATAAAAGGTGTAGGGGTCTTGGAAGGAAGGGGAGGGGTCTGGACAGGAGGGGGGTAAAAAGTGGGAGGGTCTCTCGGGGGGTAAAGGGTGGGAGGGTCTGGGCAGGATGGGGGGTAAAGGGTGGGAGGGTCTGGGCAGGATGGGGGGTAAAGGGTGGGAGGGTCTGGGCAGGATGGGGGGTAAAGGGTGGGAGGGTCTGGGCAGGGGGAGAGGGGGTAAAAGGTGTTGTCCATCTGAATGGATATTCCTATGGGCAATAGAAAACTTTTTTAATTTCTAACATTACAACTTTGTTTTGTGTATAACTGCACATACTGTACGTACTGGTCAAACACACTTACTGTGTGCAGCTCAAGAGGAGAGCATTTCTATTATTGATTGTGTATCAGCCTTTCTGTGTCTCTGTTGGTTACAAAGCAGCATTAGTAAATAAGTACTACATTTTATTTATATTTTCAAAAGCAAAAGTACAATGTGTTGTAGGCTACAGAAGTAAAAGTAACAGTAACCAGCACATATTTAGACCGGTGATATTAACCTCCGTATGAGACGTGGTGTCATGGGTCTGGGGGTCTTACCTTGCAGACATGCTGTGTGAGGCTGTGCCCAGAGCTCTTCTTCCCAGGATACACAGCCCAAAACAGAGGTTGACAAGTGGAGAGTCTCTTTCACAAGTGATGATGATGAATTATACGATACAACAGGCTTTTAAAAAAATGCGTGCATAATGATGATAAACAACCCCAAGAATAAGTATGGAAATGGACGGTGCTGGTGGTTAAATCAGTTGTTTGTTCAATGGTGTTCCTGATTGCTTTATTCAAACTTTATTCCTGATTGTTACATAAAGTTCATTGTTGTTGCACTAATAGTGTGTCATACCTATGTTGGTCAGAGGAAGGTTTTACAGGAAGAGCTGAAGGAGAAAAAATGATTATAAGGGAGATTGTTACAACCATACAATTCATTAAGTCTACATATCTATGAAAAACAAAGCAAGCAGGTCCCTCTTATTTTACAACTGTACAAATGAAAAAAGTCAGACAATCTGAAGCAAAATCAAATAGTTATTACTTTTAAAAAAAATTAATCGATTGTTCCATTTACAGAGCTAGTTTGCTAGGTCGTATACGAAGCTAAATAGCAAACACGCCAGTTAGCTAGCCAGCAACATGCTGATACCTGCTGATACGCACTGACGGGGTCAGAAAAGGCTCCGGCCAGAGACAATTAACATTTTAATTAATATATTCCTATGAATATTCACTTGTTCAGTTTACGAGGCTAACCGAGCTAACGCTAACGGTAAAGCTAATGGTAACGCTATCTTTAGGCTAGCTTAGCTACTATGACGTCCCGAAGCTAAATAGCTAGCATAGGCTAACGAATAGCTTGCTTGCTAGTATACGATTTAGGATGCTAGGATGCTAACAGGGCTAAGTGACAGATCAGTGCCTGCCCAGCTACAAGCGTCGGAAAAAACTCACGATAAATCGGCTGACAAAGAGGAAAAACTAGGCCGTGAGACGCCCTATGAACGACTGTCGGTCGGGTTGGTTTTTCCCCATGTGCATTGTCAGCTTTTCGGTCTATTATTCATGTCACGTTTTTCCGACGATAACATCGTTTTAGACGAGTACCAGCACCAAACCGATACCGATACCACGAGCAATCATTTAGCTCTGTAAGTCGAACAGTTTAGCTTTGTACATTAGCTAGCAAGCTACTCGTAATTACAAATGTGGTTAATATGTTTATGGTCTACGGTCAGCTTTGTACACAGAAATATATAAAGTAGTTACCTCGTTGTTTTGTGGTTTCTGCATGGATGTATAGGCAGAGACTTCCAGCAGCTTCCAGCTTGCTCTCCTGTTTGCCACCAGTGAATCGGTGTGTCGTAAAACTACTTGTGCGCATGCGCTGGCGAAACAACATGATTGGGCTTGGTTCGGCTATGACATCGCAGGTGATTGGCTGTTAGTGAAAGAGGGCGGGACATGCGCCATCTTTGGCGTCGCAGGTTTCCCCATTCAAAATGGGCAGAGTGGTCTGTCTCCTCAATATTACAATGTCTCTGCCGTGGTGGAGGGGTTTGAGCACCCGAATGATCCTGGGAGCTATGTTGTCCGGGGCTTAATGCCCCTGGTAGGGTCTCCCAAGGCAAACAGGTCGCAGGTGACGGGTCAGACCAAGAGCGGTTCAAAAACCCCTGATGGACGACAAAAGATCAAGGACGTGTACGTCGCCCGGATTGGCGTCACCGGGGCCCCACCCTGGAGCCAGGCCTGGGGTCGGGGCCCGCAGGCGAGCGTCTGGTGGCCGGGCTCCGTGGGCCCACGGGACCCGGCCGGGCGCAGCCCGAAGGAGCGACGTGGGCCCGCCCTCCCGTAGGCCCACCACCCGCGGGAGGGTCCAGAAGGGGATGGTGCCAAGGGATTTGGGTGGCGGTCGTGGGCGGGGGCCCCGACGACCCAATCCGCGGACAACGACTCTGGCTTTAGGGACATGGAATGTCACCTCGCTGGGGGGGAAAGAGCCTGAGCTGGTGCAGGAGGTTGAGAGGTATCGGCTAGAGATAGTCGGGCTCACCTCCACGCACAGCCTGGGCTCTGGAACCCAACTCCTTGAGAGGGGTTGGACTCTTTTCCACGCTGGAGTTGCCCAAGGTGAGAGGCGGCGGGCTGGCGTGGGCTTGCTAATAGCCCCCCAGCTCAGCCGCCATGTGTTGGAGTTCTCCCCGCTTAACGAGAGGGTCGTTTCCCTGCGCCTTCGGGTCGGGGATAGGTCTCTCACTGTTGTGTCGGCCTACGGGCCAAACAGCAGTGCAGAGTACCCGGCCTTCTTGGAGTCCCTGGGAGGGGTGCTGGAAAGCGCTCCAACTGGGGACTCCATTGTTCTGCTGGGAGACTTCAACGCTCACGTGGGCGACGACAGTGATACCTGGAGAGGTGTGATTGGGAGGAACGGCCTCCCCGATCTGAACCCGAGTGGTGTTCTGTTATTGGACTTCTGTGCTAGTCACAGTTTGTCCATAACAAACACCATGTTTGAGCATAAGGGTGTCCACCAGTGCACGTGGCACCAGGACACCTTAGGTCGGAGGTCGATGATCGACTTTGTAGTCGTATCATCTGACCTCCGACCGTATGTCTTGGACACTCGGGTGAAGAGAGGGGCTGAGCTGTCAACTGATCACCACCTGGTGGTGAGTTGGATCCGCTGGCGGGGGAGGAAGCCGGTCAGACCTGGAAGACCCAAGCGTATCGTGAGGGTCTGCTGGGAACGTCTGGCAGAATCCCCTGTCAGGGAGGTCTTCAACTCCCACCTCCGGGAGAGCTTTGCCCGGATTCCGAGGGAGGTTGGAGACATTGAGTCCGAATGGACCATGTTCTCCACCTCCATTGTTGACGCGGCCAACCGGAGCTGTGGCCGTAGGGTCACCGGTGCCTGTCGCGGCGGCAATCCCCGAACCCGGTGGTGGACGCCGGAAGTAAGGGATGCTGTCAAGCTGAAGAAGGAGTCCTATCGAGCTTTCTTAGTTCATGGGACTCCCGAGGCAGCTGATGGGTATCGGCAGGCCAAACGAGCGGCAGCCCGGGCGGTCACGGAAGCAAAACTCGGGTCTGGGAAAAGTTCGGGGAGGCTATGGAGGAGGACTACCGGGCGGCCCCGAGGAAATTCTGGCAAACCATCCGACGCCTCAGGAGGGGGAAGCAGTGCTCCGCCAACACTGTTTACAGTGGAGGGGGGGAGCTGTTGACCTCGACAGGGGATATCGTCGGGCGGTGGAAGGAGTACTTCGAGGATCTCCTCAATCCCACTGACACACCTTCCACTGAGGAAGCAGAGGCTGAGGACCCAGAGGTTGATGCATCCATTACCCAAGCTGAAGTCACCGAGGTAGTTAGGAAACTCCTCGGCGGCAAGGCAGCGGGGGTGGATGAGATCCGCCCTGAGTACCTCAAGTCTCTGGATGTTGTGGGGCTGTCGTGGCTGACACGCCTCTGCAACATCGCGTGGCAGTTGGGGACAGTGCCTCTGGATTGGCAGACCGGGGTGGTGGTTCCCCTCTTCAAAAAGGGGGACCGGAGGATGTGTTCCAACTATCGGGGATCACACTCTTCAGCTTCCCGGGGAAAGTCTATTCCAGGGTACTGGAGAGGAGAATCCGGCCGATAGTCGAACCTCGGATTCAAGAGGAACAATGCGGTTTCGTCCCGGCCGTGGAACACTGGACCAGCTCTATACCCTCCGCAGGGTGATCGAGGGTTCATGGGAGTTTGCCCAACCAGTCCACATGTGTTTTGTGGATCTGGAGAAGGCATTCGACCGTGTCCCACGTGGCATCCTGTGGGGGGTGCTCCGGGAGTATGGGATCGGAGGCCCTCTGCTGAGGGCTGTACGGTCCCTGTATGACCGGAGCAGGAGCTTGGTTCGCATCGCCGGCAATAAGTCAGACCTGTTCCCGGTGCATGTTGGACTCCGGCAGGGCTGCCCTTTGTCACCGGTTCTGTTCATCATCTTTATGGACAGAATTTCTAGGCGCAGCCAAGGGCCGGAGGGGGTACGGTTCGGGAGCCACTTGATTTCATCTCTGCTTTTTGCGGATGATGTTGTCTTGCTGGCTCCCTCGAGCCAGGACCTGCAGCGTGCACTAGGGCGGTTTGCAGCCGAGTGTGAAGCAGCTGGGATGAGAATCAGCACCTCTAAATCCGAGGCCATGGTTCTCGACCGGAAAAAGGTGGCATGCACCCTTCAGGTCGGGGGAGAGATCCTGCCTCAGGTGGAGGAGTTCAAGTATCTCGGGGTCCTGTTCACGAGTGAGGGAAGGATGGAGCGCGAGATCGACAGGCGGATCGGTGCAGCGGCTGCAGTCATGCGGTCACTGTATCGGTCCGTTGTGGTGAAGAGGGAGCTAAGTCGAAAGGCGAAGCTCTCAATTTACCGGTCGGTCTACGTTCCTACCCTCACCTATGGTCATGAAATCTGGGTAGTGACCGAAAGAGCAGGGTCGCGATTACAAGCGGCCGAAATGAGCTTCCTTCGCAGGGTGGCGGGGCGCTCCCTTAGAGATAGGGTGAGGAGCTCGGTCACCCGGGAGGAGCTCGGAGTAGAACCGCTGCTCCTCCACATCGAGAGGAGTCAGCTGAGGTGGCTCGGGCACCTGTATAGGATGCCCCCTGGACGCCTCCCTCGTGAGGTGTTCCGGGCATGTCCCACCGGGAGGAGGCCCCGAGGAAGACCCAGGACACGCTGGAGTGACTACGTTGCTCGGCTGGCCTGGGAACGCCTCGGGGTGCCCCCGGAAGAGCTGGAGGAAGTGTCGGCGGAGAGGGAAGTTTGGGGATCCCTGCTCCGACTGCTGCCCCCGCGACCCGGCCCCGGAAGAAGCGGAAGATAATGGATGGATGGATGGATGGATATTTTAAAATTTGACACCACATAAAAGTACTAATAATGTTGTTTTTTCATAAATAATGTTTTCAAACTGGCATTTAAAGGGTTAAAAATATGAAAGTTATTAAACTTTTGGTAGTTTTGAGCAGAGCTGACGTAGTTTCAAAAGAAAGATGAGAGAAATATCAATGTAGGCCTACAATGATTTTATAGCATTTTTTATTTTATTCCCATGTACATTTTTGACTCAAAGGTCCCCAAAGGAATTTTTCTGGAGTTGTCCACAAGGATTGATGAGAATATGTAATATAACACATTACGCACTAGTTTGTCTGTCTGACTTGAGAGCTGGAGCTGCAGTGTCAGCTACAGCAGCAGCAGTACAACTCGGGAGTCAACTCTATTGTGTGCACTGATCCTTTGAATTGACATTTGCATATCTTAACAAACAAAGAGAGTGTTAAAAAAAGACAGAGGAGGTCTGAGACATTCCTAAAGGGATAGATAGCGAGAGGAGGATCTGACTCTGGCCGCAGCTTTAGACATGCTAATGTCTGCAAACAGTACACTGGCATCTATAAATCCAGTTTACTACTGTAAATCTGATGTGGTCAGCACCATTTGAGGGTGAATTCTAAGCCACGTCAAAACTCAATATAACACAGAATGGCCTATCCATATTAAGACAAAGGAGCTTTTTTTTTTACAACACTGACATGAAGTAATATTATTGTATGGGCTAAATGATACAAATTATAAACTGTTGACATATGCTAGGCTTAAAACTATTAACATAGCCTACTCATATAACTGTTTGGCACTAAGTGTATTATAGTCATTTTAAAACCTACTGGCCTCAATAATATCTCTTGTAAGGAAGGAATGACATGTGAAGTTTGAATACAACACAAGGTTTGATTGATCCATTTAATTGGAGTGATACAGTTTGGACCAAACTGAACCCATGAGCAAGAGTACCCCCAACTGGTCATGATGAGTATCTTCTATTGGAAATTCTCCAGTCTCTAACCCTAACCTTAACTTTTAATTTAATAATGCATAATATTTCCTGTGCAGGAGTAAAAAAAAAAAAGAGTATATTTAAATCTACAAAGCAGATAAACATAACTCACTGCAATTCATTGTAGATCAGCGCCAGTCAGATAGCGTAGACATAATAATAAAAAAAAAGCTATACTGTGGGTGCCAAGCCCAAATACTATCTGGTTTGTGTGCACAAATTCTGGCTTTTAAATGATTTCAATGACCAATTACCAAAGTAAATGATGAAATGTTGACTGATTGTTAGGGTATCACACTAGATGAAACCTGCAATCTTTGTGTTTTTTTAAAAACTCTAGATATAGGATTTCATTTCTATTATATTTTTGAAGAAAATCCTACGGACTGCAAGTAAGTTTGCCTCAAATATTTACACCGCGTCGAATAAACGATTAATAGTCCAATCAATCAATTAATCCATGTTAATAATACTACATTATCAAGTCTTGTCCATAGGTGATGTCCAGAGGGAAGTTTCTTCTCAGTAAAATTGCCGTGACCCGGATTCGAACCGGGGTTGCTGCGGCCACAACGCAGAGTACTAACCACTATACGATCACGGCGAGCTATCCATTGGATAAGGAACCATGCAACGTCTGAGCATCAGCTCACTGTAAGGGCGGTGAATGTGTCGTACTCTGTCACTAGAGAGCATAGACTGTATGCTAAAGAGGCAAACAATCGCCCACAAATGCGATAGAGTCATAGAAACATTAAAATGAGGTTTAGGACCAGTCGAACATTTATCAGTTAAACCAGCGTGTGCAGTAACGTTAACACCGAGGCAAAGATCGCTCAGTCAGACAGATTTATCACTCGAAATAAAATTGTGGACCACATTCAATTGATGTTACCGTCATATTTTAACGACTGAAATCTTGTGTTTGGTTCTTAACCTTTATTTCAGTTAGGGTGAAGTTTGTTCAATGTCGGTAGGTAAGTGAGTTATTTGGTTTTATTGGTGCCTAAAAAAAATATTGAAGTGACGCATCTTTATTTTTGACTCTCATTGCATGGGCGTGGCTTACGGTAGTTTAAACATGTAGCTGACAGTTGGTTGGTTGAAACCTGTGTATTCATACGGTTTCGTTGTATTCTCTTCCCCCATTGGACAGAACGCGACCGTCCCTCGCTCTTGATTGGCTGCTCGAACGACATGACCGAATTTCAAACTTGCTGTGTGTGTTGTTGAAGGAAGCGTGGCTAACGTTTGGTAGTCGGCTGTTATCTGGGTGTCAGCAAGCGAGTAAAAGCGACACTTGGGTTTATTAGGCGTTTAAAATACCAAAGTACGTAACATGCAGTTAGCCGTTAAGCTAGTTTTATTTTAACGCAAATGGCTGAAACCGCGACTTCGACTCGGACGGGAGTTTTGGACTTCAGTCCAGTGAGGAGAGAAGACGCTAACAAGGAGAACGATGTTCCCGTTTTGAGTTTGATCCAGTTTTCAAAGGCTCCTTTTCTCACATTTGGGACGGTAAAGGTAGGAACCTCCAAGTCTGCTGTTCTGCGGATTGAAAACCCTACGGAGGATGCAGAAGCCGTCGTTACTGTTGAACGGATCCCCTCAAGTAAAGGTTTCACTGTGGACCACAACACGTTCACGATTCAGGTGGGCTATACCATACATTATATGCATTCGTGTGTATGTAAAAGAGTTGAACCAAATATGTGGTGCATTGTGAATAAATAATAGTATTTAACTTGCAGCAGGATAAAGCAGGTACAGTGGAATGCAAAAGTTTGGGAACCCCACCCTGGTCAACATTTCTGTTAATATGAACAGCTAAGCAAGTAAATGATCTCCAAAAGGCACGAAGTTAAACAAGAAACACTCTTTTACAAAATGTTGAGCAATATCAGTGTATTATTTTTGCAGCAGCCTGCAAAAAGAATGGGAAACCCTGGAGACGTGAGCTCTCAGATAACTTTGACCAAGGTGTCAGACAAGATAATCTACCATTTAGGCCTGCACGCTGTGATAGTTTCCAAACCCTAACCCCACTGTAGATACCCTAACTAGGCAGGGGGCCTAAACCTTTGCTGTGGACCCTTTCCCTTTTCTGTCATTTTGAAAATGTAAAATATGGGGGAAAAAAATACATTGTTTAAAATGTAAAGGTAATGTGTCATCTGGGACTTTATGCTTTTTTTCACTTCATCTTCCACTTGTTTGTTCACATTAACAGAAATTTTGACCAGGGGTGCCCAAACTTTTGCATCATCCCACTATATATGCATCTGTTACAAGACCTGCAATTTGCTCACGTCTTGCTTTTACTTGTGTTTGCAGCCTGAGAGCTCTTTCAGTCTGAAAGTGACCTGGACCCCATCAGAAGACGGTGGCGTCAGAGAGCTCATCGTCTTCAACGCCAATGGGGTCCTCAAGCATCAGGCTGTTCTGCTGGGGAGAGCAGAGGCACCAAAAAAGAAAAAGGTAAGTCACACCTGGAGAAAAACTTTGAAAGAAATAGTTTCACTAAACCATGGTCGATGTATTCTCATTACTGGTTTTATTGAAGCAGGAGTCCAAAGCTTTTACCAGCGGTTGCTTTAGTGTTTCAAAATTCAACCATAATCACATTAGAAGCCATTAGAAGACTTATTTGTATTTAAAAAAAAGGTTTGAATGATTTATTTGTTCATCATATGTAGTTGCCAATCAATTTTATGCACATGTGCGTTGCTGCACCGAACAAGGCTAAGTAGAGTTTTCATTCACATGCTAAACATTACCAGGAAACTAAAGAATCGGTTGATCAGAGTGATGGCCGTGGCTTTTCTGCTTGATGCCAAAAATTAATTTACGTAAAGCTTAGTTCACTGTGTCAGTCTTGAGTTTCCTCTTCTTACAAATGAGCACACCAGCCTTGGGAAAACACCCTCTCACAGAGACACAGAGGATGCTGCTCAACCTGAAAACTTAAGTATTATGTGTTGTGTTATCAGTAAGTCTGTTTTTTTCCCCCCTTGTGTTTCAGAAAAGCTTATGGGACTCAATCAAAAACAAAAGGGAGGGCGAGAAAGTGGCTGCTCCACGGAGAAAGAAAACGGAGCCCTCCCTGAAGATGGCAGCAAACAAAACCTTCCAGGTGTCCCGAAAGCCGCAGTACAAGCGGGACAAGCCGCGCAGCCCGCTCGCTTCGCTTAATGAGGGCAAAGCTGTCAGAGAGAGGTCCCTCGGCAAGCACAGTCCCGCCGACGATCGGCCTCGGAAATCTGAGGAGCACAAGCCTTTTACTCCCGACCAGAGGCAACAGCTTGTGGCCTCGACGGACCAGGAGAACATCCATCCGTCTCCTGTCGTCCTGCTGGTCCCGGCTGCAAAGCTGAGGGACTCTGGCTGCTTCTCCGCCAGCCCCGACGCGTTTGGGAGCAAACCTGAACACAAAGATCTCGCGAAAATGCTCAATCGGACGATTTCACCCATTGGGACACCAGAGAGATTTAAGAGTCTGATGCCGCACATTCAGTCGGAAAGCCCAGCTCCTGCTGCCGTGAAGTCAGTGGCTGGTGACGGTGAGTTGTCAAGAACCCCAGTTCTGTCTCTGAAAGATGCCCTGGCCCTCATCGACTCTGACCTGAGCCAGGTGAGCACCAGTCCCCGAGACACCAGTTCCTGTGACTTCTCCGATTCGCTGGAGTCCAAGAGCGTGAGCCACGGCTGCGGACACGACGCCGACGTCCAGAAAGCTTTACCCGACAGTCCAGAGCTGTCCGAGTCAAACGAGCCAAGGCTGACGTTCTTTGTCAGCAAAACGGTTGTTGTGAACGAGACGGTCGTTTCAGAGGGGAAAAAGACTTCTTTTACTTCTGCTACAGTGATCAAGAGCAAAGCACCAGTGGAGGAGAACAGTCTGAGCGGGAGGAAGATTAAGAAATCAAGGCGGAGGCTGTTGGAGAGAACGCTGGAGCTGTCTGACAGCAGCAGTCCCAGCGAGTCAGGACCAAACACTCCTAAACTTCCTGTCATAGATCCAGACTCAGTAGCGGTGTTTTCCCCTCTCAGCCCGACTCCACAGCTCCGCGGCCCGGCTACACCCGTCACCTTCCCCATCACCTCCCCTCCGCCTGTGGCTCCCACTCGCTTCTCCTTCTCCTTCTCCTCCGTCACCCCCCCGCCTCCTGCTCCCTCCGCCGCCATCTCCTTCACCGTCACCTCTCCCTCGCCCTTGTTTTCCCCTCTTCACCGCAAACTCTCCTCGAGCCCCAAAGTGACCGAGCGGCTCCCGGCTGTTTGTTGTGCACCTCCTCCGCCCGTCCAAGAAGACTCTTTTCCCATCCACATGGCGGTGAAGAGCAAGAAGAGGAAGAGTGAGGAGTATCTGAAAAGTGACCCGGTGGCGGAAGATGCCCGGAAAACCGACAGGCTCAAAAGGAGCAAGGTGGTGGCTGCAAAAACCGAGTCCACGAGATCAGTGCAGGAGAGAAGAAGTGTTTCACAGAGACAGCAACAGAGAACAGCAGGTGAGTGAGATTTTAAATTATAGAAAAGTAATGTCTTCATTCTTTTGTTTTAGATATTTTATATAGTGTATATAACCATACTTTTTGGTTTTATCACATTAGGGATAGTTCAACATTTTGGCAAATTGGCCCATTGCCATAACCTCTATAGTCATAGCAGGAGGTTCGTTACCTTTAATTGTTGGTGCATGATGTTTTTAGAACGGCGGAGCAGAGCTGTGAGCTTCTCAGAGCTACACTACAGAGGCTAACGGGATTTCTTGGTTGTTTTAGAGGTAAATTCATGCAAAACCGTTGATGAGCATTACCGTCGGAGGCAGTTTTTCAGCAAGCAGTCTCTGCATTTACCTCAAAAACAACTCTGTATTGCTCCGTTATTATCTCATAGCGTGGTGAATGTGCAGGTCACAACTTGTCCACCAGAGTATTTTGGAGTTGTTGTTTTGTGTATTTGATGAGTTTGATGAGGGAAACCAAGAAATCCCATTAGCCTCCGTAGCGTAGCCCTGAGCAGCTCACGGCTCTGCTCCACCGTTCTAAAAATAGCTTACACCGACAATTAAGGGTTACGAACCTACTGCTATGACTATAGAGGTTATGGCAATGGGCCAATTTGCCAAAATGTTGAACTATCCCTTTAATGTATTTGCCATTTTATGAGCTGCTCTCCAACACAACAGAGCAGCACACGTGTGTCATGCGGGTGTTTTACTGGTCGGCATTAAACTATTCACCTTCATTTATATCATGAAGTCACATGATCAAAAGTGTTCTTTTGTAATATAAAGTCATTAAAGGACATTTTAACAGAGATTTTCTTTATCTTTATTCCACACACAAAATGATCAATGGACACAGTCAGTTACATCCTGGAGTTGAGCTCAGATCAGTCGTAACGGAGGTTGTGCGTTCATGTGTAAATGTTGGTGAAAATCTGTTTTCAGAAATGCTTTGGTTTGTCGGTTTTAAAAATAATCTTTCTTGCTGTTGGACTTTCTGTATTTACGATAACAATTTTCTTTTCTCTTTTAAAATCCAGGCTCAGTGCGCTCAGTGAGTACATCCTCTGTGAGGAGCACCAGGTCTGCTGTTCCTGCCCGAGCAAAGCTGCCCAGCTCCAAACCCACCCCACGAGGTATGAAAGGATGTGAAATCACTTTCTTCTTAGTAATGTAGCCGTGTCAGATCTTGTGCATGGAGGATAGAGACATTTGTGTCAGAAAGCTAAGTTTCTACTTCTGCTCTCTCACAGGCGCTCCATCTCTGAAATCCTCCGCTTCGTCTGTGAGAACGGCAAAAGTGGTGGCAGTGGCTCAGTCGAAGCTGACCTTCATTAAGCCGATGCAAACTGGTATTTGATGGCAGGACGTTACAAAGCATGCAGAAGTATTTCTGCTTTTGCAAAACGTTAAATAAAGCGTCTCTTGCTCTCTTGTCACAGCGTTGCCTCGACACCCGATGCCGTTCGCCGCCAAGAACATGTTCTACGACGAGAGGTGGATCGAGAAGCAGGAGCGAGGATTCACCTGGTGGATCAACTACGTCCTCACTCCAGACGACTTTAAAGTCAACACTGAAGTTGCTAAAGGTGACGTCCTTCCACTGGTCTTCAGCTTGAACCGCTTGGACGTTATTTAAATGTACTCCTTTGGTTCACGGTCTAATACATCTCACGTTATTCTTCTGCAGTGAGCGCCGTGTCCCTCGCCATTGGCAACGACAACAACCTCAGCGTGCCCAGAGCTCCCACCAAAGAGGAGATGTCCTTCAGCACCTACACGGCCCGGCGGAAGCTGAACCGCCTCCGTCGCGCCGCCTGCCAGCTGTTCACATCCGAGGCGATGGTCAAGGCCATCCAGCGGCTGGAGCTGGAGGTGGAGGCGAAGCGGCTGCTCGTCCGCAAAGACCGCCACCTGTGGAAGGACATAGGTGAGTATGAAACGCACCGATGAGTTTCTTGTAAAACTCTAGATAAGGTTGAAATTAACTGTTTTCTCTTTTATTTTTTATCAGGTGAACGCAAAAAAATCCTTGGCTGGCTGCTTTCATACAATCCGCTGTGGTTACGGATCGGCCTCGAGGTATTCTGATGCGACAGTGTCGTCTTCTGTGTTTTGACGTTTCCCTTTTTTTTTTTTACCAAACGGCGTTGTTGCTTCCTTTCGCCATTTGCGCTAAACTCAATCGTTTTTGCTTTTCTCAGACCATCTACGGGGAGTTGATCTCGCTGGAGAGCAACAGCGACACGTTGGGTCTGGCCGTGTTCATCCTCCAGCGGCTGCTGTGGAACCCAGACATCGGCGCTGAGTTCAGGCACGCCAAAGTGCCTCATCTTTACAAAGACGGTAATTTAAAAGTGTTGTTTCTTCTTTATTATTGTGCTGCTTTCAGGTGTTTGCTGAGGTGGATGTTGTCATTGCACATGTACGACAAGATTGAGGTAGAAAGAAATCAATAAATGCATAAATGAACAGTGCGGATTTATGTTAAATAGATAATGTACCAGCAAACAAAAAGCCTGTTTTCTATGAACAGACAGGAACAAAACAAAACCCTTAAAGGGTTAGTTCACTCAAAATTGAAATTTCAATCATTATCCAAATACCTCCATGCTGCTCATATGTAATGTCTGTCTTGTATTGAAGCCACAAAATGCGAAATTGTCGTGAAAAAAAATTAAATGAGTCCATATTTCAAGCTTGTTTGCAGTGGAAGCTCCTCTTCCTGGTTTGTCCAAGTCTCGCTAGATTTGCACCGGCGTCAGTAATCAAATTGAGTTTAACCCTAACCTGGACATTACATACGAGCAGCATGGAAGTATTTGGATGTTTTTTGGTGTCTTCGTAACAAATAGACAAAGTTCATTCAAAAACATCCAAATACTGAATACCTCCATGCTGCTTTTATTTGTTAGTAATTTAATGTCCATCTTGTATTGAAGCCCTGAAATCAAATAAGTCTATATTTCAAGCTTGTTAAATTGCACATCAGAAAAGTATAATCAGAAGCTCCTCTTCCTGGTTACTGTCCAAGTCTCGCATGGATGATTTGTGGAAGACCAGGATGCTTCATTGCGGCCGCTTACTCCTGCTCTTCCATAACACCGGCTGATATCATCAATGCCGGTGCAAAATTGAGTTTAACCAAAATGATTACTAACCTGGACATTACATTTATTTAAACTCATTGTTCAGTATGGAGGTATTTGGATGTTTTTAATCAAAATTCTAACAAATAAAAGCTTGAAATATCTTGCAATGCATGTTATGAGTGTGTCTTTTTGTTAAGAAGACAATTGGTGTCCATGTGCAACCGCTATATGGACATGCACTGCTACATTGAGACCCTCTGTAACTCAGAGAAGCCACGTAGGACTCTGAAACTTCTCCCAGCCCTTAGTCGACATGAGGGTGAGTAGATAATGAGTGCAATTTGAATTTTGGGTGAACTATCCCTTTAACAACTCTGGTATTTCATTCAAAACTATAGTAGGACTTCCTCCAAAGCAAATGTGTTTTCATGCATTGTCCAGCTGCTGTCACTCTGGACTCTAAAACGTCTGTGTGACTTTTCGTTTTCAGGCCACGAGGAGGCGCTGTCCCGCTTCACACTGAAGAAGCTGCTGCTGCTCGTGTGTTTCCTGGACAAGGCCAAAGAGTCCCGGCTCATAGAGCACAACCCCTGCCTGTTCTGTGTGGACGCAGAGTTCAAGGTGCTTCAAGGCCTCCACACGCCGTCAGAAAATATGAAACGCAGGAAAAAACTCTCATTAAAAACTCAAATCATACGTCAGTACTGAATTTGTCTTCATTTGTCTTCATAGACGAGTAAAGACCTGCTCCTGGCCTTCTCCAGGGACTTCCTGAGCGGAGAGGGAATCCTCCCCCGGCACCTCGGCTACCTCGGGTTACCCGTGTCCCACGTTCAGAAGCCGCTGGACGAGTTCGACTTTGCCGTGAAGAATTTGGCCATTGACTTGAAATGTGGCATTCGTCTAGTGTGAGTGAGACGTCATGAACTTAAAGGGATACTTTGAGTTTGTTTGGTGAATCTACCTATCATTTAATCAATCATCTGGACTTGGTTAAGAAACCTTGATGACATTTCATCTCATGTTCATGAACAGAGGAAGCCTCTTGGAGGAAAAAAATGTGTTTTATACACTTTTAAAAATCCACCCTGAAACAATCCAAGATCAGTGTGAATGTTCTCGATATAGCAATAGAGTGAACAAAACATTACATCCTAATAGTCAGGCATAAACAATACTAATGCTTTCATACAACTAGAATAACATTGAGCTTCATAGTCGATTATGATCCCGAGAGATGTTTTGAGTGTCTAAGAAAAGGTGCATCAGTGACGAGATCAAAAAATGGAGGTGAAGGTTTTTTTTCTATTGTTTTTTTTTATGGATCATCATTTGAAATGTATTAATTTTTTGTCCTTCTTGTCGGGGTTTCTCTCCAGGCGTGTGATGGAGCTCCTCATGCAGGACTGGAGCATGTCGGCGAAGCTGCGGCTGCCGGCGATCAGCCGTCTGCAGAAGGTCCACAACGTCGACATCGCTCTGCAAGTGCTCAAAAGCAAAGGAGTCGACCTCACAGACGAACGCGGTAATTTTAATTTCTACTTACTGCTGTTTTTAAAGCTGTACAATGACCTTAAACTGGCTTCTTCTTTTTTTTTTTATAAATGACTAATGCCTGAATGGGTGATATAAGAACATGAGACTAACAGAATCTGCAACTAATAGTTCTTTCCATTAGACTTTCAATTACCAATTCTCTATTGGTCAGTTGATAGCTGCTTTATTATGTCAAAATTAGTAGAGATTAATCTTTATTCAGTCGACTAATTGACAAATCAAGTGATTACTGTTGACTGTAGATGTCAGAATTATGTAACGGCTGAAAAATATCCAGCAGCTTCTCAGGACAAATAAATAGTGTCCTCTACTATGATATCAAATATTAAAAGCTGTTGATTTTACATTGAATTTTGAATAAAGGAGATGATCCTCATGCTTTAGGACAAGAAACCATTTGTATTTAAAACATTACATAAGACTTGGATGCATTTAACTGATGCGCTCTGTTTCTTTTTCAGGCTCCACCATTGACTCCAGAGATATTGTGGATGGACACAGAGAGAAGACTTTGAGCCTCTTGTGGAAAATCATCTTCAAATTTCATGTGTGTATCCGACCTGGCTTAAAAATTCAGGTTCTTTTTTTTTTTTTTTTAAGCTGTGAAAAGAGTTTGATTGATGCGCTGTTTTTAAACCATGTGTGAAGGTGGAGGTGATTTTGGACGAGGACCAGCTGAGAGAGGAGATCGGCTTCCTGAAGAACACCTTGAGGACCAAGCGGAGGCTGGTCTCTCTGAGGGCCGATCGAGGCCTCCAGCCGAGCCCCGCCAAGACCCGGGCAGCGTACGAGCACAGCAGCACCAAGATTACCCTGCTGATGGACTGGGTGCGCGCCGTCTGTGACTTCTACAACCTGAAGGCAAGTTCCACATTTTCAAATCCCAGCTCAACACTGACATGTTTTTGGTGCTGAAGCTGGATTTGAAGTCATAGCGCTGGCAGTTTCAGTTTCATCACGTCTTAGGCTGGAGGCAGTGTCACTGTGTTCACTTTCTGGAGCTGGAATTACCAGAATTACCATCTCAAAGAAATAAAACTTAACTTTTCTGTTCCATTTGTGAATTTCCACATCTAGTTTAATAAAAACAATCTTGTCCCAGCCTCATATCAGTATCCAAGTGGATCTAACTGGACCACGAAACTAACAGCAGTTCAACAGTTACAGTGTGTGCAGAAATGGATGCATCAACTCTCACTCAGTGAATTACTGTTTTTTACAACTGCAGGTTATTACACAGACATGGATGTAAAAATTTGTCCAAGCAATTGGCAGGAAATTCCCCTCCAAGTTTTCTGTCTCACTGACGTCTTCACAATAATCACTACCCCTGGTTAATTCAAAATTTACTTTAAAGGATCATTTTGTAGTTTTATTAAAAGTTTTTTTTCTCCATGACGCAGACTTTGACCCTGTTCTAAATCTGAAGTGTTCACTCTTCTTCAGGCTAAATTTTGACAGCCCCAAATCACTGTCACAGTCTCAGAGGTTTGACTCAGCTGTGTGTGTGTGTGTGTGTCCATGTGTGTGTCTGTGCAGGTGGAGAACTTCACCGTGTCGTTCTCGGACGGCCGCATCCTCTGCTACCTCATCCACCACTATCACCCCAGCCTCCTGTCGGAGCCGGCTGTCAGTCACAGCACCACGCAGACCGTTGAGTGCTCACCGAGGGGCCGCCTGGAGCTCAGCTGCTCAGCCAGCGACTCTGACAGCTCCTTTGACTCCTCGCCAACGGGCCTGAACGGTACGTGTCAGCTGTGGCAATTGTCTATATGGATACACTAAAATGAAATAATAATTATATGGTGAGACCTCACGTATGCATCACACAGAAACTTATGTCACATTAGAGCGTCTGCATGTAACATATTGGAATGAAACAATGCTGTCAATGGTATGTCATGGGTGAAGACTTAATTGCAACTTTGTAAGCCCTTATGCATGGCTTCGAATGAAGGTTGTGAAGAAACTGGAGAGAATTTAACCTCTATCTTAAATTTCTGAAGCAACAATTGAATACACACAAAAATAATATTAAAATATGGGGGAATACATACATAACTTGTGATGACATTATCCGTCTCATTTTGTGAACAGGCCCAGTGTCTCCATCAGTAGAATTTAAGGAGCTACTGGAAAATGAGAAGAGCAACTTCAGACTGGTCAACAGCGCCGTGGCTTTCCTGGGCGGAGTCCCGGCCATGATCAATCCAGCTGACATGTCCAACACCATCCCCAACGAGAAGGTGAGAAATATGTTTAGATAATTATTATAACTGTCAAAAACACTAGTTTTACAGGTCATTATCCTGGACCTGAAAACACATTACTACGGTAAATTAGTATCATTCCAGGATTTAACCCCTGACTAATTTGTTATGTTTTTTATGACTTTAAAGATGTCATTCTTGTGCATTGGTGCATTTAAACACACTTTCAGTCTCTTTTTTTTCCCTATTTGAGCACGAGCTGCTTTACATCATCAAAAATAATAGTATTGATTTGATTGTCAGAAACATTTCTAAGGACAAGGCAGTCAGACTTTAGACATACAGACACTTGACTCGTTGCCTTAAATTACATACACAGTGAGCCCTCTAACCCTAATGTCTAAATATTGATGTCAGGACGAGAGTAAAATAGTTGAGCTCTGCCTCTGTTTGCAGGTTGTGATGTCTTACCTGACCTTCTTATGCGCTCGCCTGCTGGACCTGCGTAACGAAACCAGAGCAGCTCGGGTCATACAGGGAGCCTGGAGGAAATACAGGCTAAAGAAAGATCTGCAGCTCTACAAGGTTGGTGAAAGCGTCTGGAACAAATGCAAAGTCATTAAGTTTAATTTGTGTGATTTTTTTTTTTCTGCATTATTTGGACACAATCAAAAATATTCAACTCAATTTGCTGCTTACTAACTACTATTTATGTTACAATAAAAACTGCTAGTTATTGGTTGGTCATAGTTGACCCATTGTCATCGGGAAAAATAAAGCTAATGCTCAAGGTCCAAAAACTGTAGTTCCTTTAACGACCACTAGAATTTGACTCCAGTAGACGCCCATGTTCACATTTGCGGACAACTATTTTGTCTCTATGTATCATTTCCCCTTTCTATACAACTTTTACATGGGTGTTTTTTATTTAACTTTTTTTATACAACTCAACCTTTTAAGATTTCTACAAAATTGAGGAAGTGCTGCTCTGGTGCTTACGGTGCATGTCAAAAATTACATTAAGACTCTTTCTCTCAAAATCTTTTTCTTTTATTTGTTCAGATCCACAGTGTACATTAACAGGGTTTTTCTGGAACTGCAAAATTTCGATGACAGCACCTGGGCTCATAGTGGGCTGGGTGACGCCACCTCACCTGATCACTCATCATCTTTTGTTTCTTCATTTTTGTTTGGACACAGGAAAGAACGGCTCTCCATGCGCATTGAAAGTGAGGCTGGTGTGAGGTTTTCTGTGCATTTGAATACTCATGTATTCATGGCCATTAATCTGGAAAATTATTAACTTTACCAAATCCATCTGATCATCTGATTATCTGTGCTCTGCAGCATAAAGCGGACAACTTCTTTCAGGGTGACTGTAGCTACATAAAAGTGAAATGATTTTTACTGATCTGATGATATTGGATCATCAGCTGAGCAGCGGATCATCTGTAGGCCAGTAATGTGTTTTTTTGACTGATGGTTCTTATCTTGTCTCTGAATGCTCAGTGGAGGATGTTCTCGGCCTGTGACACCGCCTCAGATATTACACCATTGCTGACAGCCAGTGAGAATGAGGAGTGCTGCTTCTGCGTTAAAAAATCAGCTGTAATAACGTGCTTTCACTGTTTGTAATATCACTGGCAAAAGAGATCGCTAGATTTATCTGTCCCTTTTGACAAAAAACAGAAGATGGAAAGCCAAAAGGGTTCGGAAAGTCATCAAAATACAGCCACTTTTGTACTACAGGAGAGCCTGGTAACCCACTAAACTGGCTTCACAGTAGCTGCACCGCTCCGTTCCTTCTCTTGGTCCAGGATGCGCGGTGAGGTGCGTTTACTCACTGCACCAGGTTTCACCGAAGTGCTGTGCTCCATTCAAGCCCATTACCCCCGCAGGCACAGAAGCAGCATGGAACAAGCCGCGCATCAACGTCCACCAGCACGGCCATTGAAATCAAACGCTCTCCAGAGTTGAACCGAGTTGAAACAGCTGCGCTACTGAGCTTTCATACCGTACATTGACTTTCAATCAAGATTCCAGCGAGGCGGCTGACAATTTCAGCGAGGCGGCCGCCACAAAATTTATAATGCAGAAAAAACCCTGATTAATGAACATTTTAAAAAGATAAAATGTAAATGCACCCAATTATAGCCAATAGGCTAATTTCCATTGGCAGTCCCCCTGCCGGATGGAGCATGGCAATTAGACCTATAGTAAAGGTAGCAATTTACAATAAGTGATAAATATATGCACAAAATATGCAAATATATGCTCTGAAGTCTCAGATCCACACATGCACCAACTCTTTGTCCATTCTGGGTGGACGGAGAGCAAGCAGCAGGTGAAGTCAGGAACTGCTAAACTGATGACAGCACCTGGGCTCATAGTGGGCTGGGTGACGCCACCTCACCTGATCACTCAATTTTTGTTTGGACACAGGAAAGAAGCATGGCTGCTGCGAAAATCCAGTCAGCTGTGAGAAGTTTTCTGCAGAAGCGCAGAGCCAAGAGGCAGAATCGAGCCGCCGTCGTCATCCAGTCAATCTGGAGGGGTTATCTAGCGCGCAACAGGCTGAGGCTGAAGAAAGAGGCTGAAGTTCGGGCTCTGCAGCATAAAGCGGCAACCATCATCCAGGTAGGAGTTAGAAATTAAAGATTATATTTTTCAGCATACTCTGTGTTGATTTTTACTTGATCTGATGATATTGGCCTCCGTTGTTGGCCTTCCTTTTTGACTAGATGGTTCTTCTTGTCTGTGCAGGCTCAGTGGAGGATGTTCTCGGCCGTGAGGTCTTACCACCGCCTCAGATATTACACCATTGTCGTCCAGGCGCAGTGGAGAATGAGGAGTGCTGCTTCTGCTTATGGAAAAATCTGCTGGGCAGCAGCGGTCCTTCAGAAGCACTCACGAGCCGGAGCCTTGGCAAGAAGAGATCGGGAATCTTATCTGTCCCTCAGAGCAGCCGTGGTGACATTGCAGAGAGGATACAGAAGATGGAAAGCCCTGAAAATAGAGAAGGAAAACTGTGCTGCCAAAGTGATACAAGCCGTGTTTAAAGAGTGGTACCAAAAAAAAATGGCCAGAAGAATTGCTGCAGCGGCACAGATTCAGTCTTGGTACAGGATGCAGAGGTGCGTCCGCCAATACAGGCAGATCAAAAGAAGTGCTGTGCTCATTCAAGCTCATTACAGAGGTCAGGCACAGAGGCGCTGCTTCGAGATGTTGAAACTCCACCAGCACTCGGCCATTGTCATCCAGAGCACCTTCAGAGGGTATGCTGTCAGGAAACAGCTGGCAACGATGAGATCTGCTGCAGTCATAATTCAGCACTGGTTCAGGGCCACTGTGGAAAGAGACGTGGAAAGGCAAAAGTTTGTGAGGATGAGGCGCGCTGCCGTCACCCTGCAGGCAGCTTATCGTGGAAAAGCGGCCCGGGAGTCGCTGAGGAGATGGCACAGCGCGGCAACAGTGATCCAGGCGGCTTTCAGGAGGCACGCCGCCCAAAGGCGCTACCTTGCCTTGAGAAAAGCCGTCGCTGTTGTACAGCTGAGGTACAGAGCCACGATTTTGGCTCGTAAGACAGTGAAGGATTTCGAGGCTCTTAGGAAAGCTGCTCTCCTTGTACAAGCCGTCTGGAGAGGCAGAGCTGAGAGGAAGAAGATGGAAAACTGGCATCGCTGTGCGACTCTGATACAGGCCTGCTACCGACGGCACAAAGCACAAGCAGAGTACAGGTCGGAGAAGGCAGCAGCAGTAGTCATACAACGGCACTACAGAGCTTATGTGGCTGGAACGGAGATGAGGAAAGGATACCTACACAAGAGGGAAGCCTGTGTTACTCTTCAAGCTGCATTCAGAGGCATGAGAGTTAGGACAGAGCTCAGGAAAAGGCATCAGGCAGCGAATGTCATTCAGTCCTCAGTCAGGATGTTTTTATGCAGGAAAAGATATGTTCTCCTTCAAAGTGCAGCAATTATCATCCAGAGCCGATACAGAGCCCTTCTCGTCAGCAGAGCACAACAAAATAAGTACAGAGAGCTGAAACAGGCCACCACGAAGATACAGGCCGTTTACCGGGGATTCAGAGTTAGAGAAGACCTGAAGAAGAGGCACAACGCTGCCAGAGCAATCCAAGCACAGTTCAGGATGCACAGAAGGCGCATGGCTTACCTCGCCATCAAATGTGCTGCCATTATTATTCAGGAACGCTACAGGGCCAAAATCCTCAGGGATCAACAGCTGCAAAAATACACAACGATGAAATCTGCCGCTGTTGTCATCCAGGCTGCATACCGTGGCCTCCAGGCCAGGAGAAAAGTTACAGAGATGCACCGAGCCGCAAAGGTCATTCAGAGAAAATTCCTCACAATCCGAGACAGAAGAAGGTTTTTAAGAATCAGAGCAGCTGCTCTGGTTTGTCAGCAGAGGTACAGAGCAGTGACCACGGCAAGAAAAGACCGACTGGAGTATCTGTCAAAGCAGAGGGCAGTCGTTTGTCTGCAAGCAGCCTACAGAGGACAACAGGTCAGAAAGCAGTTGCGTATCCAGCACACAGCAGCTGTAACTATTCAGTCTCACTTCCGACAGTATCGGCAGAGAAGCTACTACAAGCGGCTGTGCTCGGCCGCCGCTGTAGTGCAAGCACGTTACAGGGCCAATAAAGAAATGAGAGAGAGGATGCATGCCCTGACCGCCAAGAGAAACGCTGCCGTTGTCTTACAAGCCGCCTTCCGTGGGATGAAATCCAGACAAATCATCAAACAGAGGCACCAGGCCGCCGCTGTTATCCAGAGAGCTTACAAAGCCCGCTGTGAACGCAGGCGGTATCTTACCTTGAAATCCTGCACCCTCAACATCCAGCGGCGGTATCGGGCCAATGTTGCAGCAAAGGAGCAAATGCAAAAATATCAAACAATGCGCAGAGTAGCAGTCATCCTTCAGGCTGCATACAGAGGACGGCAGGTCAGGAAGGAGGTGGCTCGTCAACATCAGGCCGCCACTCTGATCCAGTCTGTGTTCAGAAAGCACAGAGAGGAAGTCAAATTCCAGGCCATGAGACTGTCCGCCATCATCATCCAGAGATACTATCGGGCTCATCTTCTGCAGAAGAGAGACAGAGAAAACTTCTTAAGAGTCAGGCACGCTGTTGTTGTCCTTCAGGCAGCGCTCAGAGGTCATCGAGTACGGAGAAACATCGCCGACATGCACAGAGCAGCTACCGTCATTCAGGCAAACTTCAAGATGCACAAGCAGCAGTCGGCTTTCAAGAGACAACGATGGGCAGCTTGTGTCTTACAGCAGAGGTTCAGAGCCCAGAGACAGAGAAACCTTCAGTTAAATCATTATCAAGACGTCAGAAAAGCTGTCGTTCATCTGCAAGCTGCCGTCCGAGGCATGATATCCAGAAGGATCATCAAACAACGGCAGGAGGCGGTCACTGTTATCCAGAGAGCTTACAGAGCTCACGTCCAACACAAGCAGCATCTGAAACTGAAACAGTCGGTCATCACCATTCAGAGGAAATATCGGGCATCTGTAGCAGCTAAGAAACAAAGAACACAGTACCTGGTAATGCGCAGTGCAGCAACGGTCCTTCAGGCAGCATGCAGAGGACGGCAGGTCAGGAAGGAGGTGGCTCGTCAACATCAGGCCGCCACTCTGATCCAGTCTGTGTTCAGAAAGCACAGAGAGGAAGTCAAATTCCAGGCCATGAGACTGTCCGCCATCATCATCCAGAGATACTATCGGGCTCATCTTCTGCAGAAGAGAGACAGAGAAAACTTCTTGAAGGTTAGACACTCTGTTATTGTCCTTCAGGCAGCACTCAGAGGTCATCGAGTACGGAGAAACATCGCCGACATGCACAGAGCAGCTACCGTCATTCAGTCAAATTTCAAGAGGTGCAAGCAGCAGTCGGCTTTCAGGAGACAACGATGGGCAGCTTGTGTCTTACAGCAGAGGTTCAGAGCCCAGAGGCAGAGAAACCTTCAGTTAAATCATTATCAAGACGTCAGAAAAGCTGTCGTTCATCTACAAGCTGCCGTCCGAGGAATGATATCCAGAAGGATCATCAAACAACGGCAGGAGGCGGTCACTGTTATCCAGAGAGCTTACAGAGCCCACGTCCAACACAAGCAGCATCTGAAACTGAAACGGTCGGTCGTCACCATTCAGAGGAAATATCGGGCATCTGTAGCAGCTAAGAAACAAAGAACACAGTACCTGGAAATGCGCAGTGCAGCAACGGTCCTTCAGGCTGCATACAGAGGACGGCAGGTCAGGAAGGAGGTGGCTCGTCAACATCAGGCCGCCACTCTGATCCAGTCTGTGTTCAAAAAGCACAGAGAGGAAGTCAAATTCCAGGCCATGAGACTGTCCGCCATCATCATCCAGAGATACTATCGCTCCTGTGTTCTTCAGAGACAAGAAAGAGAGAAGTTCCTCAAGTTGAAACGGTCCAGCGTCACCCTTCAGGCAGCGTTTAGAGGCTGGTGTGCGAGGAGGGAAATTAGCCGACAACATCGAGCTGCCGTTGCCATCCAGTCGTGCTGGAGATGCTCGGTTCAGAGGCGAGACTTCCAGAGGAAGAGAGAGGCAGCCGTGACACTTCAGCGCAGGGTGAGGGCGGTGCAGCGCGGCAGGGTGGACAGGGACAACTACACCAAGATGAGACGAGCTGCCGTCACACTTCAGACACACTGCAGAGCCTGGATAGCAGGACGACAGGTAATGGACTTTATGTGAATTTCATAGCCTTGTAGAATTTTGTTTTCATGACATTTAGACAACTTTTGGTTTACGTACATCTATTGAATTTATTAAAATGGTAACATCATGACAGCAAACACAATTTATTTGTTTTTGTTTTAGTCGAAACCTTGTGAAAACATCATGTGTTGAACATGGACCAAAAAAAGTGAACGAAACATGATCGTAATCCTTCATCGTTTCAGGTACGAGAGGCAGCTAAAGCTGGGAGGAGGCTCCGTTTTACATCTGCCATCTTCCATCATCTCAGTGCCATGAAGATCCAGCGAGCTCTGCGAGCGCACTGGGCTCTGGAGTCGGCTAAAAGACAAATCCATTCTGTCATCACGATACAGGTACGGTGAAAAGCTCTGGTTTCCAGTGGAAAAATAATTACTACATTGGTGTTCTCTTTGATTGAATTTGACCGATGAATGAAATATTCCCTTCCCTCTTCTTGTCTTTAGCGATGGGTGAGATCGAGGCAGCAGAGGAGACGGTACCTGGAGGACAGACGGAAGGTGGTCATAGCCCAGCGAGCGAGCAGGCGTTGGTTAGCCCGTCGCCACAACGCCGCTTCCATCATCCAGGACGCCGTCCGGAAATTCCTCCTCCTCAAGCGCCAGAAGAGGATCCAGCAGGGGATTGTCAAAGCACAGGTACTGGTGTTGGAGTCACACATGTTCATCTGACTCTCTGAAACACAATCCTCACACACGGTTAGCAGAGGAACAGCTGACATTGACTGGACTCTTTCAGAGCTTTGACTCATAAAAACAGCAGTGCAACTATCTATACATACATTTTAGACAAAGTTTTATTCTCTCCTTCAGTCTGAGGCCAGTGGATAATGCTTAAAAGGGATAGTTCAACATTTTGGCAGATTTGCCTATTGCCATAATCCCTATAGTCGTAGAAGTAGGTTCATTACCTTTAATTATCAGTGCATCTTGTTTTGAGATTAGCAGGGCAGAGACGTGAGCTCCTCAATACACAATCCAGCAACTCCAAAACGCTCTGGTGGACAAGCTGTGACGTGCACATTCACCACACTATGAAATAACCATGTAAAGTTACCGGACAGAGTTGTTTTTTAGAGGCAAAAGTTGCCAGAACTACATTCTAGACACGGCTGCTGGGCGGAGTGATTTCAAAAGCAATTTCAAAGTAGTTCTGAGTATTTGCTTCATCTGTTGTAATGTTACATAATTGTACATGATTATTTAATAGCGTGGTGAATGTGCAGGTCATAACTTATTCACAAAAGTGTTTTGGAGTTGTAGGATTGTGTATTTGATGAGGGACAGGAGTCAATATACCGTTACCTCAATTGTATTCACTGAGCAGCCCCGTGGATCTCAAAACAACGTGCACCGACAATTTGCCAAAATGTTGAACTATTCCTTTAAGCATCTTGAATTTCCACTCACTCTGGGACATGTGTCCAAATGAGGGCAGCAAGACTCTCTGGCAAACAGAGGACACAATTTAACAACATGGTCGGACGTCTTGGGTTAGAAATTGAATGGATTCACACTTTCAGTTCCCATATATGCTCCTTCCACCTCCTCCAATACAGAACCACTGAATATAGTTTTATTCTATTTAATTCAATTTGGTCGTGTTTACCCACCGTCTCCCTCCAGGCTCTGTGGAGAGGACACCGCTCCCGCCGACTGAATGACAATCCCAAGGTGGTGAAGTTGAGACATCGCTTGCGTCAAGTGTCCGCTGGCGTCCGGGAGGAGGACAAACTGTGCAACAAGACGTCATCTGCACTGGACTACCTCCTGAGATACAAACACTTCTCCTACATACTAGAGGCCCTGAAAAACCTGGGTAAGGGAATTGCCACCTGTGGAGGAACTCCAGAAAGTAGTTTTAGTGGAGGATCAACCAATATATTTTAAATTAAATTATTTCCTGTGCAGACAACGAAGCAAAACACGCATTTAGGGGAACTCATCATAAATGAAATGGTTACTCAGGGTCCCACATTAATATTTCACAATAAAATATATTTGAATGGGAAATAATACTGTAGCTCAATTATATCCAGTATTTACTGGGGAACTCTGCAGGCTTTATACCAACAAGTGTTCTTTCTTCTTCCTTTCATCTAGTCAACACACTTTTTTAAAGATGTCTTGTTTTTCTTTCTTGCAGAGGAAATACTTTAATACTTTTGATTGCATTGTTTTGGGAAAAAATAACAAGCAAGATTTTGCCATGCAGAAAAGTACTGCACTGAGACTTTATTTGCAGCTAATTGGAAAAAATAACACCAAAAGAAAAGCCACAGAACTGGTGTTAATGACTTAACACTATATATTTTATTCTTCTCCTGTGTTTTAATTCAAGTGTTTATCCTTATTATATTATAAACTTGTGGTTTTACTTAGTTTCTCATCTTAGCTCTCAGCTTCTCTGGAGCTTTGGTAACAAAAAGTCAGCGACCCAATCAGAGGAGACGAGGCCCTGAGGCTCTCTTCATGGTAGACAAAAGCAACTAGGCCCCGTCTCTGATCTGAAAGACGTACCTAAAGCCAGGATTTGGTTATCACAAAGGTTGGTGTCCAATGCTCAGGGATTGTTGCAGTTTATCAGTATCAAAACAAGACTGAAGTTTTGTTTTTGGGGACATCACAACCTCAAAATGAAGCTGAAATCTGCAACAGAGTTGTGCAATGGGAAAAGTGTGAGAACAGAGAGATTTTTTCCTGTAATAATAAAAGTTGCTTGTGTTGATGTGAAACTCTATTCATAACCGAAGGAAGTGGTTAATGTGTGTTCCCATGGATGAAAATCTCAACCTGTGTGTGTGCAGAGACGGCCACCAGGCTTTCCCCAGAGTGCTGTGAGCGGCTGGTAGAGAGCGGCGCCACCAACGTCATCTTCACACTCATCCGCTGCTGCAACAGGAGCGTTCCCTGCATGGACGTCATCACCTTCTCCATCCAGATCCTTCTCAACCTCTCGAAGGTACAAAGCACTGCTCTCTATGTGTAACTGCCACATTAAGGTCAAACAGCCTCTTCTCCTTGACCTCGATGGGTTCAGACGCCACAAGGTCAAAGAGAGACAAGGGTCCAGACGTTAAATACCGGCAACTTTAGCTGAGAGTGCAGAAATGCTCAGAGCACTTCCTCAACAGATGTTATGTTGCATTATATTCAAAGGCAGACGCGATCGCTCAGTTTCCCTTCTGCAAAAACAATAAGTTCACAGAGTGGGGAAACGTATTTCTTTGTCTTGACGTTTTGTTGCTGGTTTCTGTTCCCATAATGAAACGCATATCTGCAAAGTCTGCAGTTTTATTCAAATAGAAAGCAACAACGAAAAGGAAGAGGAGGAAAAAGAACAGGGGGGAAAAGCACGTTGCAGGCAGGCATGGAGCAATAAAAGCATTCATGATAGTTTTTACTTGTAAAAATGATCAGCTACGACAGTGGTCGCCAACCTGTCAATCATGATCAACTGGTCGATCTTGGAGACTGTCCCTACAAGACACTCACAGTGTTCAGTCACAGCCTTCACACTGACCTGCAGCCTAACACACTGCAACAGCTTCGCCTTCCGATGGCATTGTGATGCTGCATGAGATGGGACACACGGCCACAGCTGCACTAACTGAGCACACATTACAGTTCTTTTTGAAATACTAGTGATTATGTTGTAACTTGCATGAAACTTCTCTTGATAAACAGAACACATTGTTTATTATTAACAAATAATTCCCTCACAGAAATGGGGAATAGGCCACATGCCTTTATTTTTTGTGATGCACTAAAATCAAGTTATTAAGAATGAAGGTGTCATGTGAAAAAAATTACAAGACGGAGATGGCCTTACAGTTACAGCAGTTCTTGGTGGCATTCTTTTGAAATCTCGACCGTGTTTGATGTAATTCAATTACAATTAGGCTTGATAAAATGCCTCAAACTAGAGCTAGGATGTGGCAAAACATGTTTTTCTTTTCAGTCTTTCCTGGTGATTATTTTTACTTTGAACAGTAAACAATGAGCAAAGCAGTGTGTGGAGAGTGTGTGTGTTTCATCACATTTAGTTCTCCTGTTATTGCTCAACAGTCAAAGATCTTTTTTCCAAGAGTAAATGCGGTCCACTTTTTTAAAGTTATATTTTTTTGAGTCATGTGCATACTTTTGTAACGACTTGAGTCTTTTTTTTTCTCCATCTGCTCTGCTTTGTCTGATCAAGTTGCTAATTTAAATCATGTTTGCTCTTTTCCCTCCTTATGTTCTTTCATTTCCTCTCCTGCCCCCCCTCCCTCCTCCCTCAGTACCACAAAACTATCGAGGCGGTGTATTCGGTGGAGAACTCTGTGGAGACGCTGTTGGATCTGCTGCAGCGATACCGGGAGAAGGCCGGCGATAAAGTGGCTGAAAAGGGCGGCAGCATCTTCACCAAGGCCTGCTTTCTTCTCGCTCTGCTGCTACAAGACAAGCACCGTGCTGTGGTCTGTAGCTGCTTTAACATACAGACCCTTTAAATATTATTTCAGTACTTGAACCAAATTAAAACACCATTAAAATGTTATTGATAAAACCATAATCATGCAAGGAATGATTGTAAATCTTATATGCAGAGGAACTGAAAACTGAAAACTATTTTTAATTTTGTTCAGGAGGTTATGAAGCTTCCCAAGTCCTTGGATAGGATACGCAGCATTTACCGCCTCACTGCCCGCAAACACAAGATGGACGCAGAAAGAACTGTGATGAAACAGAAGATGAACGCCTCAGTCAACGGGAGCTTCTACGTTCAAGCGACGCCTCGCAAATCCCGACCCCCACCAAAGTACGTATATGCAGCCGAGCGTTGCTGATGGACAGGTGCACGTGTATTTGTTGGCGCTCATTATTGACGTGCTGTTTTTTTTTTGCTTTTCAGGTTTGCACCAGACTGGGTCCTCAGGAAGGACAAGCTCAAAGACATTGTGGACCCTCTCAGGGCCATTCAGATGGTCGCAGACACTTTGTCCATTGTGTTGTAAATAGTCGAGCTTTTAAATCTTTTTCCTCATGTCATTGTTTTACCTTCAGAAAACATTTAGTTTTGTTTTTTTACAAATACATTTCCATGTAATTCTTGTACATAATAAATGGATTTGCTTCTGACTGGTTTTATCTCCTTTTCCTTCGTTAGCTTCTCACAGGTAGAGTAACATAGCCGTGTTGACCTTGCCCTCCAGTTGCAGCTTTTCATTACCACCACTAAATATAATATCAGAATGACAGATCCAATATCAGTGGCTTTTTGAATCGTGTACAGGCTGACGTATAATCCGTGTGCCTGCATTGTCTAATGTGAAACAAAAAACCACACTTTCATCCCGGATTTATTCAAAAATAGAATCTTGCACAAAGTTTTAATTGATATTCCTGTGTTTATGACACAAACAGTTGCTCCCACTGCATGTGAACACCCTGAGCAGCACCTCAACTTGGGTCTCAAGCAAGACTCTGGGAGACTTTGAATTAGATCTAGTTTTACAAACATGTTGGCTTGCTTGAAAAAAATAAAATTCTCAGTGCATGTTTGAGGAGCCATCTGACTGTCTGTGGGAAAAAAATTGCAAGTTTGAGGGGTGTAAACAGCATCAGCTCCCATTCCCTGTCATGGCATTGCGGGGACAGACACAACTACCGCAAACAGGAGCAATTAAACTGAAAATCTTACTTTTTTTTAGACTTAAATGTTAGGAAAATACAGCCCCGAGTTGAATTTGCCCGGAATTGTCCTTTAATGGGTTCCAAGAGCCGAGCCAAAACGACTGCTGATTGCGCGGCCACTGATTGGCCGGAACGTCGTCACCGGAACAATCGCCCGCGAGCGCAACGTGAAAACACAGCGGCAGCCGCGTGCGGCCGGGGGAAGAGCATAGGGGAAATGGGGAAAAGCAGACTGTGGTCCGTGGTCGGGAGGTGCAGACGAGAGGAGAGAAAAAAGGGAGAAAGACGACGCGGCTGCAGCCTCTATGATGTGACGACCCCGCCTCCGCTGAGGAGCAACTATGGAGTAAGTTAGGTGTAATGGAAGGGGGGCGACCGCCATTCCGAAGGACCGCCATTCCGACGGTCTGCCAGTCCGAAAATTCCCGAAGGTCCGTCATTACGAACTGCCCGAGGGGCCGCAGTTCCGAATGTGTTTTATTTTGAAAATTGACCGGATTCTCTCGTGGTTTGACTTCCTGCCCGGCTTGACACGACGCGCCGCGGGGACAGCGTCCCCCTCCCCCTCCCCCTCCGCCTCCAAAGTTTCACCCAGGTGCGACCGTGCGAGTGATGATGCAGCCGCGGCGCTCCTGCTGAAAATAAATGTCCTTGCTCTGTGCTTTGGTTAGGTTTAGGCAATGTAGAAAGGAGTTGGTTAAGGTTAGTAAAAAGATTAGGTAGAGGCTAGTCTCGCTCGCCAGACGCCAGAAGAAGAAGAGGCCAATAAAATCACCGTTAATATGTGTCTCCCCTGGGAGTCGAACCCTGATCCACCGCAACAAAAACGGGAACTCTAACCACTGTACTACCACCACCTACTAGCTTGGTCACCCTGTGCTTTAAACCATTCAACATTTTTTAAGGTTCGGAATGGCACCCTTTTTTTCAGGTTCGTAATGGCACCCTTTTCCCATGCATTCCGACAAATTAAAGTAAACGTTCGGAGTGGCGGCCCTTCGGAATGGCACCCTGGAACCGTAATGGAAAAGGACCGAAACCGAGTTTAGCCGAGTAGAGCTGTAGGCTAGCTAACTAGTAGAAAGGCACGGACTTCATGATCGATTACCATGGCAACGAACAAAGCTTCGATTTTTTTTTGGGTCAGTCCTAGAAGTTTCAGAGTCCTCCGTGGCTTCTCTGAGTTACAAGGGGTCTCGGCGTAGCAGTGCATGTCCATAAAACGGTTGCAAATGGACACCAGTGGTCTTCGTCACAAAGAAACACACCAAAAAAACCTCCATGCTGCTCGTATGTAACTGGAGAAATTGTTCAAGTTGTTAAATGCACCCATGTAATGTATTACATTGTCTACTTGTCTGTTAAACATAACCAGTTTAACTCATAATTTAATGTGTAACATTTGCACGTAATTAATCTAAAATCATTTAAAATTTTGCACTATAGAGTAACAAAATATTTTCTAGTATCTCTATGTTATTTGATGTTATGCTCAAAAATGTATATAAATATAACTTAAGTATTGGATTGAGAATCCATCGATTGAAATGTATTGTATTGTGTTTGTATTGTATTGTGAATTGGTTTTGTGTGTAGATCGGAAATCCTCATGGAGAAGATGTCCAACGGTGTCCAGTAGATGGTGAGCCACCCAGTGACCAGGAGCTCCAGAGCCATGATTCTCATGAACAGCTGGATTGAACTTCGGTCTTATGGTAGGCCTGTGCCGGTAACCCAGACAGGCACCAACTTGAAAACACCACTCTTAGAGTGCATTCTGTTTTAATGAATGTTGACAAATCAGGTATTTGCCTGATTTCGACCACAACTTGACTTCAAACAACATTCCCTCTATATAAACATAATACTAGTCAAGTGAAGTGTAGGTATAAGGGTAAAGATGATGCATTAATGTGTTTTGTTCTCATCAACATTTTTACCATCCTGCTGAAGACTCATCCATGTCTACATACACAATAAAAAGCAAAACAAGACGAAAGGTTTCCATCCAGGACGTAAAATTAACACCCGCCATGTGCCAGTGGTGGGCATAACTGAAGCACACACCTGCCAGTGGCTGATGGAAAATTTAGAACTGCATGTGAGTTTTAAAAAAATATATACATTCCACCATTTCTGCTCAACCCACGTTGTTGTGACGTGTCATGTCAAAACAGTCAATAGTGAAGGTTGGAAGGTCACGGCCTTCCTCCATTCATCCTGTTGCCTCCATTAGAAGACAGAGCTTATCTATTGGTCGTTGAATCAAACTGGCTTTGGTTTTGACCAAAACACTTCTCACAAAGCCCTTGTCATCTGGGAAGGTTTTCACGACACGGCCCATCATCCATGAGTTCCTCGGTGCCGTGTTGTCAACAAGGATGACCAGATCTCCAGGGCTCAAGTTCCTCCTTATGCTGTTCCACTTGCTTCTTTCCTGCATGAGCGGAAGATATTCTTTCGTCCAACGTCTCCAGAAGAGATCTGCAAGATACTGTGTTTGTCTCCATCTCTTTCTTGAATATTGATCATTTTTCTCAAAGACTCCTGGTGGCATAGTTGTTTTCGCCTTCAGCTGAAGCAAATGTTTTGGGGTTAATGGTTCTAAATCATTACGGTCACTTGACACTGTAGTTACGGGTCGGTCATTTAGGATGGCTTCTACTTCACACAGCGCGTTTCATCATCCAGTGTTTGTTGTTTCAGAACAGATGTGAGGATCTTTTTGAGTAGTTTAATCAGTCTCTCCCAGACTCCGCCGTGGTGAGCTCCAAAGGGAAGGTTAAAAATCCATTTCATTCCTTCTGTCAGAAAGGTGTTTTGAATTTTCTGATGATTCAGCTCTTTCAGAGCTTCTTGTAGCTCCCTTTGGGCCCCGATGAAATTTGTCCCATAGTCAGTCCTGATGCTTATAACTGATCCTCCTCTGCAGATGAATCTGCGTATAGCATTTATGCATGAGTCTGTGGTTAGGAAATTTGCCATCTCCAGGTGGCTAGCTCGACTCACCAGGAAGGCGAAGATGACCCCCCAACGTTTCACTTGGGGGACCAAGTGATGGGACCATCAATGGGACCAAAGTAGTCAATGCCAACATGACTAAAAGGTGTTAGGTCTGGATACAATCGATCCGCAGGGAGATCTGCCACTTTCTGTTCTCCAGGTCGTGCCTGCATGCGCCTGCAAAATACACAGTTTCTGATGATTTTCCTTGCTAAGGAGTTTGCATGAGGGAGCCAAAACCTTTGCCTCAGCCTGGAAAGCATATGGCTTCTTCCTGAGTGACCAACCTGATGATGGATATGTTGTAGGATGAGGTGAGATATGTGAGATTCTTTAGGGAGAATAATTGGGTTTTTCTGGTGCATTGGCATTGCACTTTTATTTATTCTGCCTCCTACCCTCAAGATGCCATTATCAAGGATCGGGTCCAGCTTGTGAATGGTGCTTCTTGAACTGAGGGTTTTGCCACCTTCCAAGTGAGTAAATTCATGGCTGAAGTAGCGTCTTTGTTCAAAGCAAATGATGGCTTTCTCTGCCTCTTGCATATCTTCCACTGATAGATTTTGTGTTCCATGCTTGTCTTTTAGTTGTTTCTTGGTCTCTGAAGATACATTTGTTTGATTCTTTCTTAGCTGATTTAGCCATTTTTTTTACCTTTAATATCCAGGCCACAGATCTTTGAAGTCGGTTCCATGATGAGTGGTATTTGATTAGTGTGCCTATGGGGTGTTGGTTTTCAATCGTCACACTGTTGACTGTGATCCCCTTTTCCACACTGTTAACTGTAACTTCTTTTCTCACCTCAGGGTCGTTTGCTGATATTTCTCCTGGACCCTGTGTGACCTTTGGCCAGGTGTTTTTCTCTCTGCTCAGGTACTCAGGACCTTTCAGCCATCTTGATCTTAAAAAGGATTCCACATGCAACCCTCGGGAGGCGCTGTCGGCTGGGTTTTCTTTTGAATTTATGTATCTCCACTGGCTTGTGTGGGAGAGATCCTGGATCACTGCAACTCTGTTGGATACAAATGTATGAAATCTCTTTGTTTGATTGTGGATGTATTTCAATACAGATGTACTGTCTGTCCAGAAAGTTGAGTCTGTGAGTGACATGTGCAGTTCTTTTCTCAGCATCCGATCCACTTTTACAGCCAGTGTTGCTGCAGTGAGTTCGAGCCTGGGGATGGTGATCTGCTTGAGAGGTGAGACTCTGGCTTTTCCAAATATGAAGGAGATATGAATTATGCCTTGGTGATTTGTTAGTCTGAGGTAGCTTACCGTACCATAACCTGACTCACTTGCATCGCAGAAGTGGTGCAGCTCTGCAGTCTCCACAGGGTCAAAGTCGTCAGGCTTAATGCATCTTTCTACTTGAAACTCCCGTAATTGATTTAACTCCTCCATCCATCTTTGCCAGGGTCTTGCAAATTCCTGTGGAATAACTTGATCCCATCCATATCTGGATTTGCAGAGTTCTTGGAGTAGTTGTTTGGCCTTTAGGATGAAAGGAGAGAGAAAACCTAATGGGTCATAAACTGAACTTACTGTGGAGAGTATCCCTCTTCTGGTAGCTGGCCGGCTGTTTACAGTTACTTTAAAGCTGAAGGTGTCACTGTGAGTATTCCAGTGGATTCCAAGTGCCGGTTCAATTGTGATTTGTTCCTTCAGCTTTTCCTTATCGAGGTCCAGTTCTTTGGCTGCCTTCGCTCTGTGGTGCACAGGAATGCTTGCCAGCACCTCACAGTTATTGCTGACCCATTTTGTCAATGTGAAGCCTCCTTGACTGCAGGCTTCAGTGAGATCTTTGACGAGCTTTATGGCTTGGTCAGCTGTGGCCACAGATCGGAGGCAATCATCCACATAAAAGTTAGTTTTGATTGTTTTTATAACTTCATCAGAGTAATGCTTCAGGTTGTCATCAGCAGTTTGACGCAGGGCAAAATTAGCAATGCTCGGGGATGATACAGCGCCAAAGAGGTGAACTTTCATCCTGTAAACACCAAGTGGTTTGCTGATATCCCCTTCTGGCCACCACAAAAACCTCAGGAAGTCTCTGTCCTTTTCATCAACATGAACTTGATAAAACATCGCCTCAATGTCTGCCATAACTGCTATTTGTCCTTGGCGAAATCTCAATAGCACTCCAATGAGGGTGTTTGTTAAGTCTGGACCTTGAAGGAGCTCCTTGTTCAGAGATTTTCCTTGAAATGAGGATGTACAGTCAAACACCACCCTCAGTTTCAGTTTCCGTTTGTGATAGACACCGTGATGTGGGATGTGCCACACTCGCCCATCCTCTCTGTGAAGCTGCTGAGGTGGAACCTTTTCTGCATAGCCCTTTTTGAGAATGTCCTCCATAAAGGAGGTGTATTCCTCAGCATACATCTTATTCCTCTTGAATTTTTTCATAAGGTGCAGTGTGCGTTCCTTTACCATGTAATAGTTATCAGGCATGACCTTGGCTTTATCCCGGAAGGGCAGTGGTAGATGATAGTGGCCATCTTTAAGAAATGCTGAGCTGGAAGCAATCTCCATAAAACGTTTATCCTCAACTGACATCTCATTTTTCTCATCATACATGTTCTCTGAGAAATCCTGGTTATATTGTCTGATGAGTAGATCCTTCAACTCAACAACAGAGATTCTGTTGCTTGACACAGCAATAGGCCCAGCATATTCTGCAGCACTATCCACACTGAGTGGTCCAGTCACCACCCATCCCAGGAAGGTCTGGACTGCATATGGTCCGTTTTCATGACTGTTTATTATGTTCCACGGCTCCATTGCTCGCGGAACATCAGTTCCAATGAGGAGTTCAATGTCTGCTTCAATTTCTTTCAACTGGATCCTATTGAGATAGGGCCATCTCTTCAAGTCAGCTTGTGTGATTATGTTTTCTTTTGAGACAGGGATTTTACTTTGTGTGTAAACTTTTGGCAGGTCCAGATAGGTGCATCCCTCCAAGTCTCCCACCTCCAGACCTCTGACCTCATAAGTCTCTGCAGGCTTCTCCTGTCCCATTGTTCGCAAAAGTATCTCTGTTTTGCGACCTTTTACATTTAGCTGGTTCATTAGTTTTTCTGTGCAAAACGTTGCCGTGCTGCCGGGATCGAGGAAGGCGTAGGTCTGAATGTACCTGCTCCCATTCGCCACCTTAACTCTGACTGGAAGAATTGCAAGTGCACAGTCTCTCCCGGCCCCAGTTGCATCACCTGCTGAAACAAGAGCACTGCTTATGTGGGTTTCTTCTGTCTCAGTAGTGGCCTTTGTTTGATTTTCCTGCTTGGGGCCACTTACTTTGTAAATATGGAGCACAGTAGGATGTTTCATTTGACAAACTTGACATATTAATCTTCTTTTACAATTTTTGCTTATATGACCTTTTAGCAGACAACCAAAGCAATGTCCATGGCTTTTTAAGATATCAACTTTGTTGTCATGTGACTGTGTTTTGAATCGTGAGCAGTCAATCAGAGCATGTTTCCCATTGCAGAATCCACAGGAAGAGATGGTGGGACTGGGTGTGGTTTGAGGGGGTGGTTGTGGAACAGCTGATTGCTTTACAATGTATCCTGCTTTCTGTGTATTCACTGCTACTGAAGTAGCGAAGCTACTGTTTTTGCCTCTTATTGATTTTGGTTCAATTTTTCCTCTGGGGATAGACCGTTTTGTTGTGAGTTGGTCTTGAATGTCACCAAACAATGGATCCAAAAGCATCTTAGCATGTTTTTCCACAAAATCCACAAAGTGCTGGAATCTGACTCTCCTGCCAGTTCTCTGTTGTGTCTCATAAGCTGTGGTTCGCCATCTTTCACGGAGCTTGTAGGGGAGCTTGGATGCTATTAGCCTCAGATTTGATGGGATCTCAAGTTCCTCTAAATACTGTAAATCTTGCATTACATTACAGCATCCTCTCAAATACATTGCATATGCATGCAGCATTTTCCCATCCTCAGCTTTAATCGCTGTCCAATTCAAGGCTTTCTCCAGGTAAGCTCCAGAGATCTTTATTTCATCCCCAAAGTGCTCTTTTAATAGGCGTCTTGCTTCACAATAGCCCCTGCCACCATCCATGTGCAAACAGCTGCGAACCAAATCTCTAGGCAAACCAGAGGTGAACTGTTCGAGATAATAGAGTCTGTCCTGATTATTTTTAGTTTTATCTTCAATCAGGTGTTCAAATGCATTGATAAAAGACTGATATGCCAATGGGTTACCATCAAACACAGAAATTTCTCTCACAGGTAATTTGGACAGGTTTTGCTGTGAGACAATCAGTTCTGCTATGTCATTTTGTCTTTGAATAACTACATCCAAGTTATCAGCATTAGCAGCAGCGTTAGCAGCATCAACACCTCTGTCTGAGTGATCTTGTGCAGAATGGGTTATGGGGTGATTATGATCGTATGCTTGAGTTACATTCTTTATTTGGGGTTTATATGGTGTATGACTCATAGGGGGAGGTCTTGGAAGACTCATGGGGGGAGGTTCAGGAGGACTCATAGTGGGCGGTCTGGGAAGACTCATAGTGGGCGGTCTGGGAAGACTCATGGGGGGAGGTCTTGGAAGACTCATGGGGGGAGGTCTGGGAAGACTTAATATGGTTTGATGAAGTGGAGTTTTGGGTATGGTACCTAATTGCATAAATTCCACATTGCTCTCCATTGTTTCTGGTTCATGGTGAGAGTCATAATATTCCTCCATGCCATCACCTGGAGCTTCCTGCTCCGCCTCCTCGCTTTGAAGAATCTTTATTTTGGCAGCCGATGCTGCAAGCTCTGCATCCAACTCCATTTGCTCCATCTTTGATTTCAGTTTTGTTTCCTCCAATTGCAAAGCGAGCTTTTCTTTCAGCGCAGCAGCTCGTGCCATTGCAGCAGCCTGATCCGCCTTGGCCTTTTTTAATTCTGAGGAGACTGAGGCAATAGAAGACGAGGACTTTGATTTGCGTGACACATTTGATGATTTGCGTGATACATTTGATATGCTGTCCAGTGGTCCAACTTTTGACTGTGCAACATCTCTTTTCCACATTTCAACCTCTCTTACGAAATAATTCAGGTTCATCATTCTGGGCTCATACCAGTCATAATAATCAGTTTCCTTTTCATCCGTTGATAAGAGTTCGTGCACAGAGTTATGAGCATTCACAAATTCATCCACAGCTCCTTTAAGAGCTTCAAATGTGTCATTGACTTTATCAACATTTCCAACATCAGTCATCAAAGCCTTTAATTCATTTATTTTCCTCGTACATGCTCCTAATCTGCCTCTGCGCGAAGCAAGGCGCGATCTCCGCTCCTCAGACTCTGTTGTGGTTTCGGGTTCTGGCTCCGACCCAGTTACGATCCCGGCCGCGGACTCAGTTGGGATCTCAGCTGCTGTCTCAGCTGCTGTCTCAATTGCGATTTCAGGTGTGTCAGACATTATAACAAATTCCTTTAATTCCCGTTCAGTTTATCCTTAAACATCCTTCCAACATCCCCGTTCTGTTGCAGTCCACACCCACAGTACACAACTTTGCATCCACGGTGTTCAGTTGTTTCTTTGTAGCGCAGCGGCGCATTCATTCATAAAGCCGATCAGCTGATTTTACTCACGGCTTCCTCTTCTGTCGGCGGGGGGTCGCCCTGATCCGCTGATTCTCCGCCGCCGACTCTCCGATTTCCTTGGAGTCTTCAGTGAAGTTTTTTGACTTGTTCTGACTGCTCTTAGTTCTTCAAAAAAGTGGTGAACAAAAACCTAAGAGCATATGGTGTGTGAGGAGGAGGTCGACTCACTAACAAAAAAAGCACTCGCAGAGAGATGGTTTCGATCAAAAAATTACTGAGCTTTATTTACAAACAGAAACGATCTCCGGGTTGACTTTTAAATAAATAAAACAAAACGTAATCTAGCGGTAGCGGTCAAAAAACTATAACACTCCTCACTCCTTCCACGGACAAAGGAAAAATCACATACGGAACCAGCTGGCCTCACTCCATAATCAGAGGAGGAGGGTCGCTGCCTGAAGGAGGAGGGTCTAACTATAGAAAACATTTAGAAATAAAAGTGTAAATAATAATTTTCTATTATAATCCACCAAAAACAATCAAAAAGAATAATAGATCTAAATAGGCTCCAACACACGTCATCAAGTCAATGACAACAATACCAGACCCAACAAAACTTTTCACCATGTTCAAGACCATACACATTTTTGCAAAGAAGGAAAGGCAGGAAGGAATGGCCGACTGAAGTATGTTGTACGTAAGTATGTTTCTTCAAAAAAAGAGCGGTAAGGATTATTACAAAATCAAATCATAGAGAACCATCAAATGACTTATTTATTAAATTAAGGGCATTTAAATTCATGGATTTAATGGAATACAAAATGGCATTGTTTAAGTTTAATGTATTTGAAAAATATGAGGGATCCAGTATATGATACTATTTTGGAATTATGTTTGGGATTGTGTAAACAATATGTTTTTTTGTATGATGTTTTGTATGTTGTGATCTGAATAAGTTTGATCATGTGAGTAGGGTAGGCGTAAATAAGCAATAGCTTCAGCCTATGCCTTTTCGGTTAGGTTTCTTTCTTATGTGAATTAATGTTTTCTGTTGGTGTCTAAATTCTGAATTAACTGGCCGAAATAAACATATTTTCATTCATTCATTCATTCATTCATTCATTCATTCATTCATTCATTCATTCATTCATGTTGACTCTTATATCACAGTAAAATTTGTGGGAACTGCATAAACGTCAATGACACTTTTCGTCAGCTGCTATCATGATCACTGGTGTAAACTCCTGTTACGTTACCCATATGAACGCTAAGTTTACTTCCTTCTACTAACTTAACTTATGTTAGACCTCTAACATTGCCTGAGCGAAAAATATCGCATATGTGTAATGTTACACTCAGTCACACACAGTAGCTAGTCCTGTGCTACTGTACTATGCTACTGTGTCGCACACAATAGCATTCCTGTGAGTACAGTCGTGCTACTGTGGCAATGTTTGCTTCCTGTTTTAGACCGCATCATCTGCACTATTAGCTATTCAGGTGACATTAGAGGATACTGGCTAAATTGTGGTTTTCACTTAGTCACACATAATATTATTCTCTTCTTATCTTTGTAGGCTGGATGAGATGAAGGAGCTGCCAGTCGGGGAAACCTATAGGAATAATAGAGGCAAGAGTGTTTCTCCATTATATAGCAGACATGGGAAGAAAGAGAAGAAGAAGCCATAGCCCTTTTCATAAAGAAGTAGACATGCTTTTCACAGGCCTGTACACTTTTTCTACCATGTTTGTCCCTTAAATCGCTCTCACCTCAAGAACAGCTTTGCAGTGCTGGGATTGGCACCCATCATGCCCACAAGAGTCTGTGGCACAAGATGGTTGGCCCACCTCCTACATGCCATTGACCACTTGCCTGAGAGGCTGCCCAGCCATAATGCATGACTTAGACCGAGACACTCACTCTGACATATTAATATTT
Source organism: Decapterus maruadsi (assembly GCA_030347415.2). Taxonomy (NCBI): domain Eukaryota; kingdom Metazoa; phylum Chordata; class Actinopteri; order Carangiformes; family Carangidae; genus Decapterus; species Decapterus maruadsi. Next base: position 4,555,965 of record CM064886.1, on the reverse strand, counting down.
AGTAGTAGCTCTGCAGTTGTGTGATATTTTCATAACAAGATAACAAAGATAAACAAATAAAATCACATTTTGCAGTGCAGCAGGGCAAGCCAAGGAAGCTGTCCCTACATGACACACTGAGAGCCATCTCAGCAGAATATCAGAGACTCTGCAGAAGTCAGACATCTCCATTGCTGACGCCCACAGTTGTCTGAGCTCCACACAATGCTGTATTTGAGAGTTACAAGACCAGGTAAGGCTTGTTTAATAAGATCATGTTTTTCTCAGTGTTCAAATAAATACTAGATACCTTTTAATATTTGAGGAAATTGTGCAGTACAGTAAAGTGGGATTTTGAATCATCAGAGCAGGACCAATGATGAAAGCCACCAATGACGAAGCGTTCAAGGGACTTTCCCTGACAAGTTGAAGGGCCAGATCCAGTGGTCAGAAAGGTGAAGATAGGGCCCTCATCTCATGTCAGAAGCAGCTGCTGGACAGGCTTATCGAGAGCATCAGGGAGAGGTTCAAGGATGGCAGCTCAGATGTTTTGATGGCTACAAAGCTGGTCAATTTCAGTAACCAGCCACAGTTAAGAGAGGGTGAAGCAGGTTCGTTCAGCATCAGATCAAGCTCAGTGGACAGAACAGGTAGGCCTAAGTCTTTTAAGACATCACTAACTCCTGAAACATAACCTTATCATATCTTTCAGAGTTTGGTGATGCACACATTGATGTGCTTGCTGACCAGTCCTCCTGAGCACATTTCATAGAGCCATGTGTCCTAACGCTGTGGAACTTATAGACCTCATCCTCACCATCTCTGCCTCAACCGCAGACTATGAGAGGGCCTTGAACATCATGTTCTCACCTCTCTGAAACCCACTCTAGACAGCATAAGGTAGGACCGCCTTATTAATACCTGACTGAAATAAATATGTTGTTATATGTTAAAATATATAAAGACATTCAAAAGTAAATGTAGAAAATTAAAGAAAGTGTTACAGAGAGAGAAGCTCCAGCTTAACCGTGACCCTAGTGCAGGATAAGTGGTGTAGAAAATTAATGAATGAATTGATGTTTGTAATATAAAATGAGCAGTTTTCATTAGTACAATGTTTTTATTTTGTATTTATTTATTTATGCAAGCATTTTAATATTCATTTAGACAATGGCCATTGGTTTTGGCTGTTTTTTCATCAGCTATACAGTTAAGAATTTCTCTAAGACTTTTTTGAAATGACATGGGCTAAATGCCCACCCAATAACTCCTAAAAGACATTTGATGACATTATTATTAGATTGTAGATTTGAAAACACAAAATATACAGGTTTTTTGTCCTTCATTTTTACATACAACCATGATGCTCCAATTTAACCTAAATGCAGCATGTTTGTGATATGAAATATGCAACATGACCCATACCAAATTCCTAATTGGCATATTTAGAACAGTGGTAGAATGTAAATGTTACAGTTACAGTACATGTATTAGGGTTATGTGTGATGTAACAAAAAGTACGAATATCGCACAATGCAATTTTCTTTCTCTCTTCTGTCCAAAGAACTGCTCCGATGTCTTTGGACCTTGAGGAAAATTTGCATCAGTGTTCCAGAGTTGGGGCTGTGGGGGAAAATTTGTGGTTAGTAGCACACCTCATAAATCAGCCATCCTGTTCTACATCACCATACAGTTTGCATTTAAAATTTTCTGGAAGTTTCTTTGGAAAACAGTTTTGGATACATACCCGTGCACGTAATGTTGCTCTCCTCCCACTGCCCATTGTTACATGTTATTGTGGCATCTCCCACCATTATGTAGCTATCACGGCAGCGATAAGTTACTTCAGAGCCAGACAAGTATTTCCTCTGGTATGATGTCACAGCAACAGCGTTTTCAACTTTAGGAGGGGGGCTACAGTGAATGGCAGTAGCTGCAAGAGATTATTGTATCATGTTATACCTCATAATCTTCTTCATAAATGTCAATGTCTGATAAAATATTACAGAGGATGACTCACGTGCACATATTGCTTTAACCGAAGTTCCATTTGAACGCCATTTTCCATCAAGACATGTTAAGTGATCAGTCTTAGCCATGTATCCTTCTTTACAACTAAATGGGACACGTTCACCTTGTCCATATTTGTTACGTTGAAATGTCACTTCCATATTAGGAATCACTGGAAGTCGTCCACATTGGCTTCTTTCTATAATTGATATGAAAGCCATTTAGGTTTGTATATTTTATTTTACTAAAAAATAAAATTGCCATTTAATACACAAAATATCTGCACTCAATTACATTTCTGCTTCTAAAAATCGAATTTGAAAGAAAAATTTAACAAACTAGTTAGATCATGTATAGTCTGATCCATAGTGTGCTGTGCCTAGTATTCTGTGCCTATGGTCCTATGATTTCCATGATCACGTAATCATGGACATAATCCTGGAATTGGCCAATCTATTTTTAACGCAGAATTTGACATCAACGCTATTTTCGTGTGGATGAGGAATGGATGTCTGGGGAAAATTGCACAGAGGGAAGCAAATTTGGTGTTTTTGAGGAAGATGCAGAGACTGCCCCTGACATGAACGCACGCGCATCAGCGGTTTTGCATGAATTTACCTAGAAAACAACTCTGTCTCGTAACGTTCCATTATTATGTCATAGCTTGGTGGTTGTGCAGGTCACAACTTGTCCTCAAAAGTGTTTTGGAGTTTTTGGATTGTGTGATGAGTTTGATGAGGGAAACAAAGAAATCCCATTAGCCTCCATAGCATAGCTCTGAGCAGCTCACGGTTCGGCTCGGCTGTTCTAAAAAATAGCTTACCAACAATTAAAGATAACGAACCTTCTGCTATGACTATAGAGATTATGTCAATGGGCCAATTTGCCAAAATGTTGAACTAACTACTTTGCATGACGGAATGGGGCAGGATATCTCTGTACTACAGTCAGTTTGCTACTGTGTTTGGGACTGAATGTTTGTTTTTTTCGGTATTGCACAATTGTGTATCGGCCAAAGAGGTCAATTCCTTCAGCAAACTAGATTGGGACTTGGGAGTCATATTTGAGGACAATTTGAGAGTTGTGTATTCAGGAGTGTGCTAAATTCAGACTCATAGGATAATTCCAGCAGCAGAGAAACAGTAACCACAGCTCTAACCACAGCGCCACGCACTGCCCCACTTTTTTTTGTCTTTTAACTTTTATGGTCACTTATACAATTCGGACACTTCATTTTATATTAGAAATAGAAATGTTGTAATTAAGACTTGTAAGGCATTAAATATTCATTACCAATGCACTGCTCAAGTCCAGACCACACTCCATCATTACATGTAGCTTCGCCCCACCAGCTGTTTGTCACAAGCTTATAGCCCTCTTCACAGGCGTAGTACAGTGTATCATTGTAAGGGCCAACTATAAATCCATGTGGAACTTTGGGTGGTGGACATGCTGAATGAAGGAAAGAGTGAAAAGAAAATGACATCAGGATAGGACAACACATTACTTCTTGTAAATCTTAAAGTTAGGTGTTATATTTACTTTTGCCTTGCCTCCAGTTTATTAAGCACATGGATGGAAGTCAATTTTACTGATCCAGCAGCCTACCAAAGTGACAATGTCTTTGTATGATCTTACCTGTACAGCTCTGAATCCCAGTCCAATTACCTTGACTACAGGCAACGATAAAACGTCTTTTGCTGTTGTTTCTGCATGCAAATTGGACTCGTTCATAGTGGTTGTAACTTATCTTCTCATTACGTGTGATGTATGCATCACTGATGTTAAGTTTTTTACATGGTCTCTCTGAAAAAAATTCATGAAAATTGTCAAAAATAATTCTAAAGCAATACGTTGAAACATACTTTATCTCATTAAGTTAATGATAGCCTTAGCTATCAGATATTACAGATGTTACAAATCATTCAGTACATTTGCACAGGTAAATTGAGCTATGATCAAAGCTCGTTTTAAGTTTAAGTGTATTTAGGACAGCCCCTTGAGATGCAGCATCTAGTTTTCGAGGGGGTCCCTTCGGGGTTCTGTCTTTGTCCCAGTTTACATGCAACAGGGAAAATCAAATAATTGACGCTATAGTGATGTAGTACTTGGGACCGGTCTTGGTCTGATCATACATTGTAAGACCCTTCCTTTCAAGTGTTTATAAATTCACAATTATTGTGAAACTATTTCATGCCTTCAAGAAGTACTGCCCTTTGTTTCCTCTAGTGGTCCAGAATGAGTGCATTGATTTAGAATATTTGCCAATCCTAATGTAAGAAAGAAAATAGAATACAAATGTTTTTAAAAAAAAACCAAATTGCATAGATGCACTAAAGTTCAAGTCTCCATTAAAGTAATGCAAGAGTAGAATAATACTCATATACAGTTTTTACAAAAGAACTATTTGCTCCAACAGATGGGATAGATTGTTCTTTTTACGCATAGTTATTCCTTGACTCCTGTTTTACAATTTTTGGAAGTGACTGTATTTAGAATTATATTATCTTACCTATACATTGCGGTGACCCAACCCAACCTTTTTGTCCACAGGTTAGAGAAAAACGCCCCTCATAACCATCTTTGCAGACATATTCAACCTGCTCATTGTACTTGTATAGTGACTGAATGTTTCCATCAATGTCTGAATTTGGGAAGTATTTTCTGTTGCACGTTACCTCTGGGGAAAAGGAGGGGGGGGGTGCATAGATTTAAATGTAAAAGCAATTACATATAACATTGCATGGATTTATGGATTTGTCCATTTTGGAAGATATTCCTGATACATTTCACTGATTATTTCCATGTGTTGGCTTATTATTATCCCAATCCATTTCTTGTAATGTATTTTAAATACATGCACATAAAACTAGAATTAAAAAATGATTTTAAAAAACTAACAAATGGCAAAAACAAAACCTAAACGATTAACATAAACAAAACGCTGCATTTTTGTTATTTTCTTACCTCTACATTGTGGATTTCCGTCCCAACCATTTTCACCACAGGTCAGATAAAAACGCCCCTCATAACCATTCTTGCAGAGATAATTGGCCTGTTCGTGGTAATTGTATTTTTGCTTATAGTTCACAATGTCTGCAATTGGGAAATCATGCCTCTCACATGTTATTTCTGGAAAAAAAAATTACACAATCATTGCATCACTGTCAGCAGTGACATTCACTTTTCATTTCAGAATTATAGCATATCAAGCGACGTGATACATAATTTATGGATTTCCTTTTTCTTTTTTTTTTGCAAACACAAATGCTCACTGTTGCAATTAACACCATAGAGCACAATAGATGAAATATATAATGATGTGACTGTAATGTTCCAGTACCTTGACAGAGTGGATTTGGCCTCCACCCATCCCTGGTGCAGGTGGCCCAGGTGGCGCCATCTGTGCTTGTGTAGCCTGGCTTACACAAATAACCTACTGTCTCATCCAATGTTATATTTTGTCCTGAGTAGGCATCCCAGTAATATACATGTGGGTCCCTTCGATCACATATAATCTCTAGGGTAGGAGAGAGAGACTTCAAATACTATAAGATATGATTGATAATCATCTTCACATGTTGATGAACCACCATATTTGTCCAAAGCCTGTGGAGTTGTATTCCTTATTCCAGCTGTGTAGTACAACAATTCAAAAGCAGATTTTGTAAATGTTGGTAATGTATGAGTATGCTGGTAATGTATGAGTATGCATGAGTGGTGCAAAGAACAATTTGAATTGTTTCTGAACCCAAATGTGTGTGAATGAGCTGCTATAAGATGCTGAAGGCTCTGGATCTTGTTGGTCTGTCTTCATTGATACAACTCTTAAGTTTCAAGTTTAGATTAAGACCCTTGGAGTGACAGATTCATTTTCTACAACAGAGGTTTTAGATTGTGCTGTAATTACTGAGTAATAACACAAAATCAAAGCATGAATCAAACTGCCATGGGAAAATGTATTGGGTGCTGAAGAGGGTCCATCTTGAGAATCTCAGATAGAGCAGGGTACCCGCGGGGTCTTAAAAACTTGAAAAAGTCTTAAATTTGATAACCTTAAATTAAGGCCTTAAAAAGGTCTTAAATTTAGTTTAGAAGTCTTAAATTTCGTTCTCAAAGGTCTTAATTTTTTAACTTTCTTATCTGCATGATACATCGCAACAACATAACTATACTTACAAAAAAATCATTGTTGTATTATGATTTTTTTCTCCGACTTTATCGATCTGCGACATGAGATGGCGTGACTGTTTCAGCGAGGAGGTCGGAAAATCCCAATTTCCGAGTTTTCTAGAACGCAGCATTAGTTTGGAGCGTGTGCAGTCTGCCGCTGGCCGACTGAAGTGTCGAATACATGGATGTATTGGTCGAATATGACTGGTTTCAGTCATTTGAACACATTTATTTAGGGGTGTAACGGTATGTATTTGTCCCGTGCCTTCACAGTATGGGTGTCACGGTTTGGTGCACAGCCACAAGACGATTACATCTGAGTGAATTTAAAAAAAAAGTCTGTAGTGAGCCTCAAAGCTGCCTGAAACTGTCATAATAAAAGATGAGATTGTGAAGTTAGAGGAGCTATATTTATGTCATGTGAAACTGTAATGTTCCAGTAGACTGTGTAAGAGCTCGTGACTGGTCAAACAAAGTCCGTCGGTGCTATTTCACGGATGCGCGATGCGTCGCTAGAAACGCATCAAACACGTTAGTTAGCGCATGTTCACCCCGACATGTCAGTCACTGGTGCAAGGAAGAAGACCAGTTGTGTGTAACAACTTATCCTGCTGCTTTTAAGTCTCTAGACATGAACACAGACAGGACCAGAAACATCACTAAAGTAACTGGCATCTAGTCTAAATTAACTGTGTAAACCAACATTGATGTTAGTTTCTTGTTTGTTTTTTATTATAGTTGCCAGTTGTCAAGTGCAAGTTTTTTCCCTGTAGACTTAATGAATGGCATTATAACACTCCTAATGCACTTGTTTTATTTTATATTTTATTTTTTTAATAACACAAGACAGATTTTAGTTTTACATTCAATTAGTCTTCACATGTTGAACCAAGGTAGGCTATGTACTGAACCGTGACTTGTGTGTACAGTTACACCCCTACATTGTTTATTACCGTTACAACGCGACCTGTCCATGTGCCCGTGTGTGTGTGTGTAAGTGTGTGTGTGCCAGCGAGAGGGAGAGAGTTGGGTCCACAGTTTATTAATGGGAAGGACTGGATGTGCTGGTATGCTCCATTTTAATATTTGCACACAGGCGTGCACACACACACACACAAGTTATTGTTATTTGTCCCTGTGTTATTCTGTCACGTTATTCTGTTATTCTGACAGATTTTTTTCTTATTTTTTTGCATTATTTCATTTATGCATGCCAAAATAGGTGCGAGGTTGGTCTTAAATTTCATTGGATGTGGTCTTAAAAAGGTCTTAAAAAGTCTTAAATTTGAGTTGCAAAGTTCTGGGGGTACCCTGTAGAGCAGACGTGGGCAATTTACGGCCCACGGGCCGGACGCGGCCCGTGGACCAAATCAATCCGGCCCGCGACAAATGAAAGAAAATCCTCCATCATTTTATGTAAAGGCGTAAATGACTTGCAACTGCTATATGCCCGATTGCTTTTATTACGTATATTGATGCGCATTAATCAGCTGTTTGATCGTCTGGAGCAGTAGCGGCTCCTCTTCCGTGGAGCTCCGGCAAGGAGAGAGAGGAGCTCTTAAGTTTTCTCCACAGCTGAGTTCTGACCACCGACTCTGTCAGCAGGAGACCGGGCTCATGTCGGAACTGCTGACAATTATGATCACATTTATAACTTCACAAACACTGAAATTTAGCAAACTGTGATTAAAAGAGCATTTTATGAGATCGCTGTGAGCCACTGCGAGTCACCGTGGTTGTGAGGACTGCATGTGAATGCTGCATTCAGGTGCAGTCGGAAATCAAACCAGATGTCATTTTAGTCATCTGCCTTGAGTCCAAATACATTATGTTTCTTTAGTGACCTATGATGGATATAAATTGAAAATGCAATTACATCAATTGTGTTGCTGAATATGTCCACCAAATATGTAGTTTAGGCTAATCTGGCAATAAATATTATGTTTCAATTTGATTTCGAATCATGTGGCCCTTCACTCACTTTATCGGAGTCAATGTGGCCCTCTGGAAAAAATAATTGCCCACCCCTGCTGTAGAGAGATATGGATACTCTACCCTGAGAATGCCTCAGAATCCACAAGGACAAGTTGGAAAACATTACTGGGGATATGACTGTCTGGAATACCCTCCTTAGCCAGCTGCCATCAAAACTGTTTTGGTCAAATGACTGTTCTGTACAAGTTGCCAGTGTATGTTGGCAGTCTCCATAGGGTGTAACTTTGTCAAAGCTTCTACCTTGAGAGAAATTAGCTTCTTTTGCACCTCTCTGACATTTGAAGATGAGTTATATAGACTTTCTCTGTAATGATTTGACAAGCAATTGGAATAAAAATTCCAGATTAATTAGCCTAGTACATGTTACTCTTGATTACAGAAAAAGCTTGGCCTGAGGCAGCTAAAACAAGCATATGTCAAACTTACCAGTTTGCTGTAAAGATTCATCCACATTCATCAACAGAATAAAAAGCCAAAGAAGGTGAATGAGTCTCATTGTCAACGTTGCAATTTCAGTATTTTGGAAATTCCTTCTGGTTTCCCCCTTGCAGAGATCAAAGTATTTCTGCACAGAACAATGAAAACAGTCAAAAGAACATGGGGACCTCTCCCAAATCCGTCCCTCCCTTCAACTCCCTCTCAACATATAAAATATAAATCTACCAGAAAACAATGAAACAAAGCAGTGTGAAGAAGTACGATTTCTTCTCATTACTTTTCTAATACTGTACATACAATTACAGAATCAAACGGTAAGTTCCTTATGTCTAGAATGACTGGAAATCAAGAAGCAACAACAAACTTACCATTCCTCACCACTTCTTTTTATGAGTAAAGGCAAAAAATAATCACATTTAACAGTCAAGAACTATGCAACTACATTCCCTTAAGTTTGGCACTATGTCTACTATATTTGTGCAAACAGCATGGAGCTCCTTATTTTTTAAACGTTGTTGCAGATAATTGTAGTTGCTGATTGTACTTGTCTTCCTTGCTTAATCAGGTTAATGATTCACCTGTTTGTCCAACCAGCTCACATCCCGTTAACCAAAGAATGCTTGACCGCAAGTTTATTAACATGTGCTGAATGTTCATCCTCCTGCCCACCTTTTCTGACTATTACTGCCCGCAACCGCAACATGCGTTACACTCTCACAATGTGTATGTCCACTCCCACCCACACCTGCAAAACTTGAATGCCCACACAAAAATGGAGATGCATTGATTTTGTGACTTCTCTTGCCCCACAGGAGAAAACATGTCATTTTATGGCTTCTCCAAAGGTCAGACTTGCCTTGTTTTGTTTTTGTGTTGTAAAAATGTTTACACAGTCATTGCATCACTGTCAGCAGTAGTAAACAAGGAGGCTACATTTACTAACATAATAACTGTAATAACATGCTGTAGAAATACAAATACATTAAGATTCATTCAGTTTAACAGCACTGTCATTCTCCAGAGTTTACTTTCCCTTTATGTATTAAATAGTCATGGCCATTACAGAGCAGTCAGACATTGATTTTGCACAGCAGGCGGGTAAGCTGTTTGAGCTAAGGCTGAGTGTCCAAAGTTCCTCTAGGAAAACTTTTTTTTTTCTCTAAACTGGATTATAACAAGTAGTTTTCTACTTTGCTGCGTGTACACAACAATATTATTATATGATTTGTTAACCAAATGCTTCAGATCATGTTTTTGTGTTGTAAAGACCTTTTATGAGAGACTTTGTGCAGCTATGTAGAAAATAACAGGATGTCATTTCCAAAAGTCTGATAAGTCCCTTAAGCATCATACAGTAGGTACAGTACATACAGGTGACTGTGTGACTCAATGATAATTCCAGGTAGAAGTAACCACAATCTAATGAATCAAAGTTTACTTTTATTGAGCAAATTTCCACCCAGGAACATTAATTATAGAAAGATGAAAGCTGCAGATGGTTTTCACAACAGCCTAATTTTCATACAGAAGAATTCCAAGTACAAAGGTATAAAACAGAGTGACATGTTTTATTAAAAGTTCACTCAAAATTCAAATTGCACTCATTATCTACTCACCCTCATGTCGACTAAGGGCTGGGAGAAGTTTCAGAGTCCTCCGTGGCCTCTCTGAGTTACGGGGGGTCTCGACGTAGCACTGCATGTCCATATAACGGTTGCAAATGGATACCAACTTTCTTCATGACAAAAACACACCAAAAAACATCCTAATACCTCCATGCTGCACGATGTAATGTCTGTCTTGTATTGAAGCCCTATATTTCTTTTTTTTTTCCTTTTTCTTTTTAAGTATATTTTTGGCTTTTTATGCCTTTATTGGATAGGACAGTTGAGAGTGTGACAGGAAATGGGAGGCAGAGATGGAGTGAATGACATGCAGTATAGGGCCATCCGACGCCCCAATAAATCTATATTTCAAGCTTGTTTGCAGCGGAAGCTCCTCTTCCTGGTCTGTCCAAATCTGGTGAGATTTGCGTCGGCTTCGCAAATCTCGCTGCATGAAGCCCCGCTGTAACTCAGAGAAGCCACAGAGGACTCTGAAACTTCTCCCAGCCCTTAGTCGACATGAGGGTGAGTAGATAATGAGTAAATGAGAAATTTCAATTTTGAGTGAACTATCCCTTTAAGACCACACATGCCTAGCCCAGTTAAAGCAATTCTTACCTGGAACTTTTGCACATTTCTTTGACTAAGTTAAAATGCTATTAATAATCTGATGATAGGCTACATTAAAATGTAAGAATTGGAAGATTAATAAGATTTGACGAGCGACTGAACATACTTAATATGTAATGACTTTGTGAACCCCTCTCCTCCTCTCCACCCCGAAGAAAGCTTAAAGAAATCTAACTCTATTGACACCAGAGCCGTAGCAAGACACAGAGAGCAGAGGAGACTAGAGTCACAACACACACTAGAAATAAGGTTTTTGGACATAGTTTTTTAAAAGACCAATAACTGCAGCCGCAGCTGGTCGCGGAGTTTCATGTCTGATAGATTGTAACGTTAATAGTGAGCAGCCCCGAGTGATACATAAACACAGGAAGTCACATGTGTCTATAAAGCATCCAGTGCTAACGGCTAGGCTACTGTTAGCTCTATGAGTTCTCAACGGTCCGGACCCGGTTGAACTTTGGACCGGCGCGGCTCGACTCAGCCCGGTCGTGAATTTATTTTGGCCCTGAACCAGCGCATCAGGCGGCGCTGGTCCGGCCGCCAGCCCGGCTCGTTGAGAACTGTAATCTGTAACAATGGCTTCCCTTGCATCTCCAGTAGCAGTAGCCTAACAACAGTATTATAAAACTCATAGCTATATCAGATATTTATCATATCTATGATAAAACTCACTATCACTGAGTCTGTTTATACGGTTTAAAACTCCGGTGTTGTGTTTGACTGTGTTGTTCCTGTTTCACTCGCGTTCTGGTTCTGTTTACTGTTGCCATGCCAACGCATGCAGCGGGGAGGGAGGAGAGCACCTGGAGGTGCACAGGAAGGAGAGGTGGGTGGGACTTTTGAGGGAGGTGGAGCTGCTGATTTTCAAATGTTTGTGCTGTGCTTTGTGAAATGCCAGATCGGCAAGAATTGCTTTAATCATCAATCACAAGTCACAAGTTAGTTCACTAATCTACATTGGTAAGATCCCTCCCAACCATTTTGTCCACATGTGAGAACAAAAAGTCCCTGATTGTCCTTGCAGTCATATTGAACCGTGTCATTGTAATTGTATACTGCCTTCGGTGTTCCAGCAATGTCTGCATGTGGGAAAGTTCTTGTGGTGCATTTTATCGCTGGGGGAAAAAAGAAAAAAAAATGCAGGGGAATCTGTATTTTGTTTTCACATACAAGTTAATAGATCACATCATCATCATACATCACATTCTTATATTTTCCACTTAATTACAGACGGAGCATTCTCTCAGGCCATCCAGTACAGTACACTTCCTCTTTTGTGTCAATAAACTATTTTATTTATTGGCACTTTTTCAGCCATGCGTTCCTTTTGTTACAGCTTATGGGCCAGGTTGTGACACTGCCTTGAATGTGAATTATAACCCTGAACAACTGAAAAACAAACTGAATACAGTATGTTTAGAAGGGATATTTAGAAGGAAAATAAAATACAACACTTAGTGTGCACACCCTCTTACAATAGGGGATGGATGTAGTTTATCAATTAAAGAGAGTCTGACTCTAAAAAGACTTCTCCCACAAAAGACTGAATGTTGTAATATAATTAAAAGGTGCTTCAACACTCTCTAAGAGTGTGTATATTTATGTAAGCAATTTATTCACTATTTATTATTTACTCCTAAAAGATTTGGTTTTCAATGGACTAGTTAACATTAAAGGTGGGAAAAGGTCACACATATTTAATAGTATTTCAGTTTTCACTCAGGAAATTTACCTAATTTGAAACCTGAAAATTCTGCAGTGCCCAATTACAAATGTATAATGTGAGGCCACTTTTACCAGATAAATTGTGATGATGAATATGAGTCATTGACCTCTAAAGCTTTAAATGTTAATCTTTAGAAAACTACTATGACGTTCTTAGACCTTCAATTACCGATAACTGGAAGAAACTGAAACTTTTTGTTCCAGTCTTTGGAAGTTTAAAACATCTGTAACTGTGGGGTGAATATTAATAATAAATCACAAAGAGAAGGACAAACGGTCCTTGTGTTGTCATTTCTTACCTGCACAATCTTGATCCTTAATCCAACCGTCTTGTCCACAGGTTAGAGTAAAACGTCCAGTGAAGCCATTTTTGCAGATGTAGTCAACTCTCTCATTGAATCCGTATTGCCACCTTTTTACTCCGACGATTTCTGCGTCGTCGTAATAATTTCTTTCACATATTACACCTGAATAAAAAAAGACACTGGTGAGCAGCAAGTTGACGATGTATTTTGTTTACAGTTGGTGAATCAGATTACGATAAAATATTAAGATCTTATTTAAATAAAGACATAGATCATCTTTCACTTTTTTTTCACTGGAAACCTCATAGATGAGTCAAGTGGGGTTGAAACAGGAAGATGATGATATCGATTAAAATGTTTTTTGGGTAGATTGTAAATGTGTTTGAGCCAATAGCTGAAGGTAGCAGTGATGCTAGCAGGGGAGAGACACAGGCTCAAACCCACTAGAGCTGATGCTTTATAATGATGTTTGATGAAAGTGAACAATGAAGGTACCACAGTTTTTGCCAAGTTTGTGGAAAAGACATGAATGTGGGCCCACATAGCTACACAAAGGGCCTGCACTTAGGTGTGTAAACATTCAAGAATTGATTTTAATTTGATGTAAAATTAGGACTGCCCACTGTGCATGATGAGTCATCAAACGTCTGAATTTGTTTCACAGGAGGTTTCTCTTCCTGTGATCAATTTTGATCTAAAAATACTCAAATAATTTTTTCGGAATTCAATTTGGTTTATATTGTGAGATCAAAAATTAACATTTGAATGCAGGATTAAAGAAGGAAAAATATATTTTTCATGAATGGGTTCTTTAAATAATTACTCTGCCGTTGATTATGATTGTAAATTCCATCACTAACTTACATGTAAATCAGTTCTGAAATTGTGCACATACGGTCTGTCAAATGGATACAGAGAAAGCAGTATAGCCACTAAAAACTTATTGTTTCATTGTAATCATAGTGTCCATAAAGGATATACGTCAGTGTTAAAAAAAACACACATCATGCACATCAAACCAGAAATAAACAGATAGAAAAAACAAACATAAGTTTAAACAAAGTAATGTGAATTTTTTGTGTTCTGTCTCTTTACTTGCACATTCTCCACGTCCTCTCCAGCCGTTTTCTGTACAAGTTGCAGTATAACCTCCTTTATAACCAGGCTTGCAGTCAGCATTGAACCACTCTCGATCCTTGTATACTGGCTTGAGGTGTTCAACATCTACATTTGGTAATCTATTTGGGTCACAAGTGATTTCTGGGGAAAAATAGTTTAGATGGTTTGATTCAGTTAAAGATACAGTATGCCTCTGAAATTTCACTATTGAAACAGAAAAACATTGATCCTGGCATCATCAAAAAATCTTTCAGTCACTTTCAGACATACAGATAGAAAACTGACAGTAATGACACTGACACAATTAAGGTTGACTTCACAATACCTTCACAGAGTGGATCTGGTGTCCACCCCTGTCCGGTGCATGTTGCCTTGCTGGCTTTCTTCGTATAGCCCCTAATACATGAATATGTTGCAGTATCTGATACCCTTATTTGTGTCAATTGGGGGGGTTGAAGTCAGTTGTACTTGTATATGTCCGTTGGTGCAAATAAACAAACATAAGCTTTAAATGTTAATCTTTAGAAAACTACTATAACATGACGTTCTTCATATTTTTACTCAAAGACCTTCAATTACCGATAATTGGAAGAAACTGAAACTTTTTGTTCCAGTCTTTGGAAGTTTAAAACATCTGTAACTGTGGGGTGAATATTAATAATAAATCACAGAGAGAAGGACAAACGGTCCTTGTGTTGTCATTTCTTACCTGCACAATCTTGATCCTTAATCCAACCGTCTTGTCCACAGGTTAGAGTAAAACGTCCAGTGAAGCCATTTTTGCAGATGTAGTCAACTCTCTCATTGAATCCGTATTGCCACCTTTTTACTCCGACGATTTCTGCGTCGTCGTAATAATTTCTTTCACATATTACACCTGAATAAAAAAAGACACTGGTGAGCAGCAAGTTGACGATGTATTTTGTTTACAGTTGGTGAATCAGATTACGATAAAATATTAAGATCTTATTTAAATAAAGAGATAGATCATCTTTCACTTTTTTTTCACTGCAAACCTCATAGATGAGTCGAGTGGGGTTGAAACAGGAAGATGATGATATCGATTAAAATGTTTCTTGGGTAGATTGTAAATGTGTTTGAGCCAATAGCTGAAGGTAGCAGTGATGCTAGCAGGGGAGAGACACAGGCTCATTCCCACTACAGAGCTGATGCTTTACAATGATGTTTAATGAAAGTGAACAATGAAGGTACCACAGTTTTTTGCCAAGTTTGTGGAAAAGACATGAATGTGGGCCCACATAGCTACACAAAGGGCCTGCACTTAGGTGTGTAAACATTCAAGAATTGATTTTAATTTGATGTAAAATTAGGACCGCCCACTGTGCATGATGAGTCATCAAACGTCTGAATTTGTTTCGCAGGAGGTTTCTCTTCCTGTGATCAATTTTGATCTAAAAATACTCACATAATATTTTTTCGGAATTCAATTTGGTTTATATTGTGAGATCAAAAATTAACATTTGAATGCAGGATTAAAGAAGGAAAAATATATTTTTCATGAATGGGTTCTTTAAATAATTCCTCTGCCGTTGATTATGATTGTAAATTCCATCACTAACTTACATGTAAATCAGTTCTGAAATTGTGCACATACGGTCTGTCAAATGGATACAGAGAAAGCAGTATAGCCACTAAAAACTTATTGTTTCATTGTAATCATAGTGTCCATAAAGGAAACACATCAGTGTTGAAGAACACACTAACACGCATCATGCACATCAAACCAGAAATAAACAAATAGAAAAAACAAACATAAGTTTAAACAAAGTAATGTGAATTTTTTGTGTTCTGTCTCTTTACTTGCACATTCTCCACGTCCTCTCCAGCCGTTTTCTGTACAAGTTGCAGTATAACCTCCTTTATAACCAGGCTTGCAGTCAGCATTGAACCACTCTCGATCCTTCTATACTGGCTTGAGGTGTTCAACATCTGCATTTGGTAATCTATTTGGGTCACAAGTGATTTCTGGGGAAAAATAGTTTAGATGGTTTGATTCAGTTTAAGATATATGCCTCTGAAATTTCACTATTGAAACAGAAAAACATTGATCCTGGCATTATCAAAAAATCTTTCAGTCACTTTCAGACATACAGATAGAAAACTGACAGTAATGACACTGACACAATTAAGGTTGACTTCACAATACCTTCACAGAGTGGATCTGGTGTCCACCCCTGTCCGGTGCATGTTGCCTTGCTTGCTTTCTTCGTATAGCCCCTAATACATGAATATGTTGCAGTATCTGACACCCTTATTTGTGTCAATTGGGGGGGGTTGAAGTCAGTCACAAGTGGGTCTTGTAAGTCCCGTCGACATCCAAACCCTTAAGCAAGAGAGACCGGTTCATCTCAAGTAATAGAAATGCAATTGAAAACTATCATTACATGTTGACAAAGGACTAAAATTGCTGTCAAAAGACAATGGAGTTTTATATCTTGTCATGTTGGTGTGAAAGTCCATGTTTTGTTTTTTTAGTCACAAATATTCAGCCATTACAGTAAATGTAAACGACAACAACAATCATCAAAAATTGATACAACTGAATAATCTGAAGTAACTGAAATTTTTATATGTCTAACTTCCTGCTGAGAAACGAATGACTGAAGGCATGATGTAAGTCTGCACGTGTCGTCATGCCCCCAG
Source organism: Decapterus maruadsi (assembly GCA_030347415.2). Classification (NCBI taxonomy): domain Eukaryota; kingdom Metazoa; phylum Chordata; class Actinopteri; order Carangiformes; family Carangidae; genus Decapterus; species Decapterus maruadsi. Next base: position 4,539,323 of record CM064886.1, on the reverse strand, counting down.
AAGTTGACACAGAAGTTAAAAAAAATTAATCGATATTAATCAGTCAAAGTTATTGATATTGGTTAATGGTTAATCATGTGCATTCCTAATTAGAAATTACTATGGAAAGCTGCAGATAGAGCCATTAGAAATGAAGGCGACTGTTTTTTCTTTCTTTTTTTTATTTTTTTTAATTTAGGCCTATTTAATGATTATTGTTGTTTTATATGCAATAACTTAAGCTTTATTAGTTTTAGGTTCAATATGTGCAAAAAGGTCATTTCAATAAGTTCTCAAACAACCATGTGGCCCTCGGTTTGTACCATTTTTTAAATTCTGGCCCTCGGCGTACTTGAGTTTGACACCCCTGAATTAGAGGATGTTCCCCTTGATTACTAATACAGAAAAAGCTTGACTTCTAAAATAAGCTCATGTCAAACCTACCAGTTTGTTGTAAAGATCCATCGATGTTCATCAACAGAATAGAATAGAAAGCCAAAGAAGATGAACAAGTCTCATTGTGAACATCCAGAAATTGCAGTATTTAGGGATTTGCCTCTGGTACTGGTTTCCCCCTCGCAGATCAAAGTATTTCTGACAGAACAAATGCACAAATTGGCAATAAAAACATGGTCAACCCCCCCACCTACTTCTCTCCTCCCTCTCGTGCAAAGATGATTAATGTCCTCATTTACTTTTCTAACACTGTGTGTTCAATGACAGAATGAAATAGTAACTTTCTTAGATCAACAATGACTGGAAATGACATTGCATGCACAACAGAAAATAAACACATGCAGAGGAAGCTACAACAAACTCCCCAGAGCTTTAAATAATAACATCTTACGGTCAAGAACTATTCAACCAAGTCCCCTTTAATTTGGCACTGTGCCTACTATATAATTTGTGTGAACAGCATGAAACTCATTATTTTTTTTAAGTTGTTGTAGATGATTGCAGTTTGATAATTCTTGTTTTTCTCACTGAACCGGGTCAATCATTCACTTCTTGTTTGTCTAACCAGTAAATATGCTTGACCTCAAGTTCATTGTGCTGAATGTGGACTAATTCATTATTACTTTTACTTTATTAGTAGTTCCTCCATAGCTCTGGGCTCAGGTAGAAGAGGTTTTTTGGTCGAGTAGAATCACCAATACAACAAAAAACACCCCATTATAGGAAACAGTTCTTAAGGTGAGATGGGCGTTGGGAGATGGAATTTCTCTTCCAGAAAGTCAGTTTACTTGTAGTTGGAGATCTCAGACGCAGACGGTCATCATACCGTGCATGACTGACTGACCAACCATCCACACTAGTGTTGACTCTACCTTCAGATTACAATGAAACATGAATGTGTTTTTTTTTTCATAAAGTAGAATAAACTGAACACTAGACTGACTTTTAGTAAACATCGATGCACAGATGATCAGTTAGTAATTGTACTTTATAAGAGGTCTGACTATTTACTCTTGTTAATAACTGACATGTTTGGTCAGACATCACATGATTTACAGTTACTGGCAACTAGGCAGAGCAATCAGACCATCTTCACAAAGCTTTTCCACTGTTGACAAGACTCCCTGTAGCACACAAACTCAGTCTTACAGCTAAATTTCTTTCAAATATTATGGTTGTTTATCATTTCTAAATCCACAGTGCAAAAAGATGGGGAAATTTTAATTAATACTGATTTCAGGAAAGGCTGCATAGTGTTGCAAGTCAAGAATATCTCATATACTTTTCAAATATAATGTCCAAAAGCATTGTTGACAACAATCTACAATCAAATTTTTTAAAACTGTTATTCCATCTCAAAATAAAAGAGAAGATATCATTGCAACAGATATTGACAAAGAATCGGTTCAGACATCTGACTTCAAAGTGTTAAAATTAAGATTTTTTTTCAAACTGTTAATTGGCGCCATACAAAAATGTTGAATATTTTTCAGACAGTATGTTAAGTATGATTAGATGGATTTAGCAGTAAATAATGATTACAGTTAGGCTACTTGCAGTATAAAGATTTCCTCTTTATCCTAAGTGCAATTTGAGCTACTTCCGTGGATTTTAAATATATCTTCTTGAAACTAACAGTATCATTCCCCAAAAGCTTGTAAAAGCCTTGCTTCTCCCCAAAGCATCATAAGCAATGGCAGCATGCTTCTAGGTTTATAACACAGCAAAGATGAGTCAATGACAATCCCAGTAGGCAGGTAGTAATAACCACAATCAGGTTAATCAAAGGTTTGTTTTATTAAACATATTTCCACTCAGGAACTATATAGACGACCGCCAACCGTCTGATCATTGGACGACCCGCTCTACCACCTGAGCCACTGGTATAAAACAGAGTGACATGTTGACACATGTTTCATTAAGAAAAAGGCCACACACACACCTAGTCCTGTTAATCATCAATCACAACTCATATTTGTCACTTTCAGTTCACTAAAGCTCTTTAAACGCAGGTTGGCAGGTCTATCACACCATCATTACATATCGGACGTATTGACGATCTGCCATCATGTGTTCTTCCTCTTAGACATGAGAATTCGACTACTTCATTATGTGTTGGATACAATTTCTTTTCGTAAGAATATCTGAACTGAATATTATGAGCATCCATGAGGTCTTCATCCACAGTGCAGGGTTCTGCAAAAGATGACAGGCACAGCATTTTGTTAATATCAGGAATGATTGTACAGTATACTAGATATATTGTCTACAAAAATATGTTTGACATTGAAATCAATAAATCAAATTGCAGATGGAAAAATCATGAACATGACACACTATCTTGAGGTAAGGCTTCCACATGAGAGACTAATTTTCTGTCTCTCTGTATTGTTTTTACATGCTGTCTCGGGGGCATTATGCATGACTTATGTTTAAAAGGCAACACAACATTGGAAAAGAAATTTCCTGACTGTAACTTAACGTGTAGGTTTGTTACTGCAACACTGGAAGCTAAAATCTGTGTTGTCTATGGAAATGCTCAGAAATCAACTTACTGATGCATCTCATCTTTCCAGTCCACTCCCCATTCTTGCATGTTTTAAAGGGGCCACCCTCCATAGTGTAGAGATTAAAGCAGGAGTATTCAACCCTTTCATTGTGTCTGTAATCATCTTTTGCATTAGTTGTGACGTCTCCATCTTGTAGAGGAGGTGCTCTTCCACATCCGGACCCTCGAGGAGCTAAAAGTTTTACAGAACTTGGTCAGTGACAGAGTACAAGGTGTTATGTTGCAATCATTACATTTCACTGAGCTTTGACTTTGATCTTCTGTAGTTTGACAATATTTTACAGTCACAACTACAGCACATGTAAATAATAGCGAACAAAAATGAATATAACTGAAAATTCCCAGACAAGCTCTTGAATACATCCATGGATCTATTTTGTTCCACACAATTCCACAGAAACTTCATATTTTCACTACTTATACAGTATTTTCCTAAATGTGTTGACATACTGCACATGAACCCTTCCCGTCATTTCACTTTAATGCTGCCAGCACCTAAACATTATAAAAGTTTATTATTGCTTTAGTTACAAAGAGCAGATCGTGTATTGCAGTTTAGGTCTGATGTAGTGTTGTTGTTGGCAGCCTGTTTTAACTTTAGTTTTAGTGTAGTTTTTTCAAGTCTCAGTTTCAGTCGACTAAAACTCTGGGCATTTTAGTCTTATTTTAGTCAGAATAACCCACCAAAATTTGTCTAGTTTTAGTAGACGATCTCTTTCTAGTAATGTAATTCTATTTACCCCAGTCAATACAGTATAATTACCTAGTAATACTGTATAGACCAAATCAAATGTGGAGAGACCAGGGACCAGACCCCATCTTTGAAAAATTAATGCAACTCTGGACAGAGATATGTGAGGCATAAATGTTTTGTTATTTCTATATTTCTATTTTCTATCTCTGTATTTATGACATTCATGACATCCTCCATGTTGTGTTTATGTTGTATGAGTGGCTCTTTGATGGTGGAGGTGAATTGACCTTAAGGGATAAATAAGGTTTTCTCTATCTCTATCTCAAATAAGCAGCTGGGTTAAATTTAATGTAACTTTACCGACCACTGTATCCTGAGTTATAACAATTTTGAAATTAATCAACAAAACAACATGAAACAGCAAATGCCTTGAGATTGTAGAGCAGTGAATCTTCATCATCATTATCATGAACAAGTTGTGACAAAAGAAAATGACTCGTATTTCCCTCCACCTGTATCAGGGGGAGGAGTAGGTGGTAAACTTGTGACGTGGCATCTTTCTCTTCTCAAGGAGAGATTCAGTTTTAGCAAATAGCTTTATACAGCATAAACACACAAATAGATTCTATCTTCAATAATTTCATCTCTGTATGCAAATTAATGTAAAAAAAAAAATGCAAATATGATTTAAGATTAAAAGATAAAGACAGATGAAATAAGGAAAATCACAATAGAATGAACATAAGTTCACATGAGGTGTCTTTTTGACAGAAATGTTTAGCGAAATCCACACAATGATAAATGCGGTCATAAAAAAGTGTGAGAAAAGTAATGTATATTCCAGTATTTCCCCCCAAAAAGTATGACACACATACTGTATATTATCTATTGTCTTAAAAGGTTTACCTTCACAAGAGGGGACTCCGTGATTCCATTGTCCATCGGCCCTACATGTCAGCTTTGCATATCCTCTCCGAGTCCTCGGGTGGTCACAGCTGAATGTTAGGGAGTCACCAGGGCTTATGAGCCCTCCTTCCTCTGGTAAACCATGTACTCTAACGTTCTCAGGTACATCTGGACGGTCACAGGTAACTTTTGAACAAACACAGTTAGTCATCAGTCAATCAGATCGTTGAACAGAGATGAAGCTGAGTACAACAGTAATATGATGTGTAAACAAAACAGCTTTTGGCACACAAAATGTAATCAAGTGTCATCACTGCTGAGGACATTTCTGACATGTCACTGTCACTGGTTTAAAGTGATAGTTCACCCAAAATTCAAATTTCATTCAATTATCTACCCACCCTCATGTCGACCAAGGACTGGGAGAATTTTCAGAGTCCTCCATGCCTTCTCTAAGTTACAGGGGGGCTCCGCTTCAGTACAAGAGGGACATTACAGACGAGCAGTATGGAGGTATTCAGATGTTTTTGGTGTATCTTTTTGGACAAAGAAATGTGAGCCCCGTTCGCAACCGTCTTATGGACATGCAGTGCTGCACGGAGCCCCGCTGTACTCAGAGAAGGCACGGAGGATTCTGAAACTTACTAGGAAATTTACTAGTATTGGTATCGGTATAGCTTATAAGTAAGCGTCAGTCTTGATGGCGAGACTGCAGGAACTGGCTGTGATATGTTCTTTTTTGTTATTATGGGGAAAATAACTTCTGGTAATATTACTGGCAAGAATTTAAAATTACTTTCACTCCTGATTTTGGGTGAACTATCCCTTTAACAGAAATACAATCTACCATTTACTAAGCCTCCATTGTAACCCTAACTTTACGAAGAAAAGATGAAATAAGGAAAATCACAAAAGAATGAACACAAGTTCACGAGGTGTCTTTTCAGGCTATTTGACAGAAATCTTTCACAAATTGAAATAGGCTTCATGTCCACATGATGATATATGCAGTTTGGGAAAAGTAATGTCTATTACAGTAAAAAATAAAATAGTAAAGTAGAAAATGTATCGCATAAATATTGTATATTATCTATTGTCTTAAAAGGTTTACCTTCACAAGAGGGGACTGGGTGATCCCATTGTCTATCGGCCCCACATGTCAGGTTTCCACATCCTCTCAGAGTCCTTGGCCGCTCACAGCTGAATGTGAGGGAGTCACCAGGGCTTATGAGCCCTCCTTCCTCTGGTAAACCATGTACTCTAACGTTCTCAGGTACATCTGGGCGCTCACAGGGAACAACTGAATGAACACAGTCAGTCAATCAGATCGCTGAACGGAGATGAAGCTGAGTAAAGCAGTAATTTGATGAGTAAACAAAAGAGCTTTTGTCAGACAAAATGTAATCAAGTGTCATTAGTGCTGGTGTTTAGCTCAGTTGGTAGAGCACCCGCCCCATGTGTAGAGGCTGTAGTCCTCGCTGCAGGCGGCCCCGGTTCGAGTTCTGCGTCGGACGGCCCTATCCTGCGTGTGTGTCCCTCTCAGTCCCCCTCTGCCTCCCAGTTCCTGAACTGTCCTATCTAATAAAGGCATGAAAAGCCCAAAAATATACTTAAAAAAAGAACTACTGCAAAACATGACACATTAAAAAGAAAATCTTCAGATTAATTCTTTTAGACCTAAAACATTTGGAAACTACAGTGTAGCCCCAGGTTGAATTTGCCTGGAATTGTCCTTTAATCTTGAAAAATTGTTGTTGGCTATCATACTGCTTGAGACAAAGCTTTCTGTGAGCCACTTTTGTAAAATGCTTGTGGATATACTGTACATACGTGTACATTCAAACGTCTTCTCCCCCCATTCTCCATTGTTGCACATAATCGTGGGGTCTCCTTCCAAAGTATAATGTCCTTGGCACTGATAGTTTGCTGATTGGCCAGATTGGAAAATCCTATTTTCTGAAATTATTTCAGCATGTTCAACTTTAGGTGCGCGAGGACAGTGAGTGGTAATACCTGAAAGAGAGGAAAACCTGTTAAAAGGATATTTCGGGGTAAATTTAATCCATGGTCTAACGCACCGTGACACAGAGTAAGACCCCCCCCCCCCTCTCAAGAGATCAAGTCTGCCAACCGCTAGCTTCTCAAGTAGCAACTTTAGCAAAGACTGCACCATAACAAACAGCACAGTCTCTTTCTCTACATGCAAACTCGGATCAAAAAGGCACTCATAGCCACAAATAATGTCTTACAGTATATAATATCTGAAGCAATTTCAAATGCTTTTGGGTATATACATACGTGTGCATCTAATTCTGCTGCTATTTCCCCCCCATTCTCCATTATTGCATGTAATTGTAGGGCCGTCATCCATAGTGTGATGATAATGGCACTGATAAGTTATTTCATAGCCAGAAGGGTATTCCTTTTGGTACTTCTCCGTAGGAACAGCATTTTCAACTTGAGGTGGGGAGCCACAGTGTTTGACAATAGCTGCAAGAGATCAGAACACATTCGGTATTAAGATATACCTCATAACATTTTCATTTTCAAGATCTGATAAATAAAACTGAGGAGGACTCACGTGTACACAATGACGTATTGTTTGGATGCCATTCTCCTTCATTGCATCTTAAGTGTTGAACCTCAGAGGAGTATCCTTCCTTACAATGAATCGGGACACTAGAACCGTTCGTATGATTAGTTTGTTGAGATGACACTTCCATATTAGGAATTGCAGGAAGTGCTCCACAATCACTTTCCTCTAGAGTTGGTACAGTAACAAACAAATAGGCCTGTTAGCGTAGCGTAATGTAAAACCAAATGTCCACATTCAGTTTCAGATATTCTAGTAGACTATGCAGTCAGTATAGTAGGCTAGCAAGTGTTTCCAGTCCAGCTACAGTGAAACAGTCAGTCTTGTTTGAGTTTCCTTAGTTAATTTTACATGTAACTTCTGTCAATAAAAATGATACAACTTCTAGTCTAAAAAGCCACTTTTGGCGAGGGTCGGCGTCTGAGCTTCCGTGTTTCCACAGAAACGGCAAAGGTCCCATTTTCAGTACCTCTTTGGCCCTGGTTCCACGTGACTGGCGTCAAACTTATCCGACTGGTCATTGGGGAGCCGAAATACAAAATCAAACCCGAAAAAAAACATTGCGGCAACAGCGACGGACATCTCTATTCTGACTGGTTGTTATTCCTTCACCTGAGGAAACTGTTGCTGTGTCCACACTTACCTCTTTTCCACCAAACTGGTTCTGACCAGGGCTCAACTTCTGTCTGTTGGTGCTTTGGACAACTCTGGTTCCGCTTTGGAACCACTTTGCTTTTCCACTGTTCAGGAGCCAAGTCAGAGCCAGGCTCCTCCATCCAGGAGCTGCTCCTGTCTTTGCTGCTGCTCTCATTGACAACGGAAATGAATTGAAACCCGGTCCGACCTCTTGTTAAACACCGGACCCGCTTTTGGAAGCACAGACTAGTTTTTAATTTTACTGTAAACCATGCTGTCAATAAAAATGATAAACTTCTAGTCTAAAATCACCACTTTTGACGCGTTTCCACTAGTTTTGACGGCGATATGTTTTGGCACGGCACGACCGTTAGCTGCTGTTTCCACTAGCCCTAATACCTTCACCTGGTCCCATTTACATCGATAAACAAGCTCCTCGGCCCTGGTTCCAAACGTGTCTGTATCTCATAACGCTGGTCTTGTTCCGACTGCCTTCCCCTTGGAAGAACCGAGTTCTTAGCTCTGGCCCAGCAAGCGGTGCTGGTCTGGAACCAGTTCTAGAATCAAAACCGGTGCTTTCAAAAAATTGCAAAGAACCCAGCTGCTGTATCGAGACTGTTGTTATTCCTTCACCTGAGGAAACTGTTGCTGTGTGTAAATCCACACTGTGGTCTGTTAACGAGGTGCAGACGAGTGAGTTTGGAGCTGACGAGCGGATCGAAAAAAGAGAGACGGACAATGCGATCTCCGCGATCACCCCCGTGCCGACCCCGCCCCCGCTGAGGAGGAACTAGAGAACTCAGCTGTAATGGAAACACAACCAAACCGAGCCGAGCCGTGCCGTACCGTGCTGTACCGTGCTAGTGGAAACACGCCATTTGTTTCCTGCTAGTTATAACTAAGTCAGTAAGGCATTATATCTCTTACCAATGCACTCTGCAAGAGCCTCTTGACTGTTACATTTGGTTACACCCCACCAGTCTTTCGTCGTAAGCTTATAGCCTTGTTCGCAGGTGTAGTATAACATATTATTTTGAGGGCCAACTATAAATCCATGTTCAACTCTGGGTTTTGGACATGCTGTAGAAATTAAAGAGACAAAATTTAAAAAAACAACAACAAAAAAAACACATAAATTTGTGTTGTTTGACATTTGCAAGTTAGACTGTACAACAGCAGGGGGAGTAGTAGTATTGCCACTATTCATCCTGAATTCTGCTTAAAGCTGTTAGTTTAAACGAGATGCTGCATCTCAAGGGGCTATCCTAAATAAACTTAAACTTTAAACTTTTTTTCTCTTTTCATTTTAATATTTCTATGACAATGTATTGAGCAGCTGACGGATGAATTGCTTTCGGAATCAATAAAGTATATATTGATCTATTTATTTATCTAGTGTTCGCTGCACTACCAACAGGTCAGACTCTTTATAGAGTCACATTATATTGTGCACATTCACACATCATCATATCATTCACAATTCTTATATAGTAGATGAATCCTGTTGACTGTCTAATTTGGCTTTCAATTATAAACCCACATATTTTTTAAACTATGTCATTGTTTTTCCCCTTGTCTCTTCTCAAATGCTGCAGTACTCTTGGGGCAGTGCATTTTAAAGTTGAGGCACTTTATCAATGCATCAATTTAATAAAGATGCAATTATATAATGAGATGAGTTTATTGGGAGTCATTAAGCCTGACTAGTTTGGGAAAGGTATAGTTAAAATATTCCTGAGGGGCATGAAAAAAAATATTTTCAAAAGTGAAGAAAAATGTCCATGTATTGTAGTTCTTCTCACCTTTACATTGTTTATCCCCTCACCTTTACATTGTTTATCCCCAATCCATTTTCCATTGCCACAGGTTAGAACAAAACTTCCTGGCTGTTTACCTGTGCAGGAATACTCAACTGTCTCTTTGTACGCGTAGAGTGACTTAATGTCTCCAACAATCTTAGTATCTGGTAAATCTTGTCTGGTGCATGTTACCTCTGGACAAAAACAAGAATGCAGAAAATGTGGAAGTTGAATTTGAGTTGGTAGTGGACATCTCTTGTCTGGCATCAGCCACAAGCCATTAAAGAAGAATTTCTGAGACAATGTAACTATCCATCTGTTCTTTGACCTATGTAATGTTTTTTTTTTATGTCACTTGGGCCACTGTTCAGGTTTCTACCCTACTGAATAGCACATATATGGGACAATGAATCTTACACGTAACTGACATTGGTTGTACCATTTACAACAGTATCTTTTATTCATATTTTTAATTAGAAGAACATCCATACAACCCTCATTCATCTTTTTACTTTTAGAATATCCCATATTTGAACCATTGGATTCACTATCATATTGTTATTTTACATACACAACCCATGTACCCTCACTCTATGTTTGCACTCTTTTACTGTGACCTGAACCTGAATAATTTTGTTTAGTAGGTAAATTTGACATCAAAAGTACGATGGTTGTCCGTTTCATTAAACTACTCAAAAATTGCTGCAGACATCTGTGAGTGCATTTAGAAATGTGCACATGTGCAATGACAAAATAGACTGGATCAACCCTGACAACACATGCAGCAGTGTCAGTGGTGTAATTTCAACTCATTTTATAGCTGTTTCACAATGTCTGCAGGGGAAAGTTCTGGTTCAAGCACTGGCTTGGGGAAAAAAAGAAAAAGAAATGCTGGTGAACCAGCAGCTTTCACACCAAACTGGAGCCAAGGCTGGAGGACACATTCATTTTCCACGTCATTACAGGCGGATAAACATCAACAGGCTCTTTCCGCTACAGCGTTTACCGCACTATTTTAATATTTTTTCATGTGAAAAGTAACCTTGTTCAGATCCCATGTATACGTGCAGTTTATCCAAATGACAGCTGTTTAGAAGTTTGATCGGATGTTTTTCTGAAAGTGAAGCTCCTTGTGCACGACCGGGACATCAAACTTTCTGAGGCAGCAGCCGCTCTGCAAAGCTGCTCACCCGACCAGGAGGAGGGGAAATCACTGCTGTCATGCCAGACATGTTGAGAAATAAACATGGAGTTAACTCACCCGAAATTTTTTTTTGATGTTTACCACCGGCTGATTAAATTATTTTTAGGAAATAAATGTTGGTCTCAGTAAATCTAACAATTGTGACAGTCCCTGCTGGCCTTTAACCTTCTGTTTTTAACGACGTCACTGATACCCAGCACCTTGGCCCTCTCTCCTGTTCTCTGCTTCCCTCTGCCTCTCTCCCAGTTCCCACTGCCTCCACCTCATCCTGGCCATTAAAAGATAAACTGGTCTGTGATGATGAATAAGTGTCTTTTGGCAAATATGTACTGTTAATAACGTTAATATTTACAAAAATACATGTCATATCGCATTGTGAAAGAATTCAATTACTGATAATTGTAGAAGAAAGCTAGTTTCAAGTTTTTTTTATTGCCATGTCAACAACATTGTTGATTAGGATTTGTTTCAGTGGGCTTCAATACTGACATAAAAATCACAAGATACAGCCAATACAGTTGGCTACATGATAAAACCAAGTAGCCTAAAGTAATAAATAAATCATCAGTAAAAATGGCACATTAAAACAATTAGCTACTGCAAGATTATGAGTAGGCCTAAATGTAGTAGTTACTTTCCTCACTGTTTTTCTCTAATTTTAAGGGTAGGAATCAGATATAGTAGGCCTGTACAAGGAGGGAAGGAATTATTTCTACAGTTTAAATACAATACAAAATCTTTTGCATCAACAACCTTGCTACTGTAGCAGATGAAGATGTCAGGGCCGATGAGAGCAGCAGACCAATGAAAAAGCAGATGGTCCACATCCCACAGAAATATCTGGCCATATATAAAGAGCAATGGCAATGTCTGTGTTTTTTAATCTATAGTGAATGGGGGAAGTAACTGTGTGCAAAGTTTATATTGGAAAAAAAATGAAACAAGTGGTACTCAAAATTTTTTGCCAAGGTTGGCAGGTCTGCTGTGGGGTGAACAAGAATAATAATTGTTTAAGGGAAAAGAAAAACAGTGTTGATGTGTTGTAGTTTCTTACTTTTACATTGCTGAGATCCCACCCAACCATTTTGTCCACATGTGAGAACAAAAAGTCCTGGATCATCCTTGCAGTCATATTGAACCTTGTCATTGTAATTGTATACTGGCTTAGGTGTTCCAGCAATGTCTGCATGTGGGAAAGTTCTTGTGGTGCATTTTACCGCTGGGGGAAAAAAAAGAAAAAGAAATGCAGGGGAATCTGTATTTTGTTTTCACATACAAGTTAGTAGATCACATTTTTGTGTTCTGTCACATTCTTACATTTTCCACGTCATTACAGACGGATCATTCTCTCAGGCCATAGGCTAGTACGTTTCCTCTCCCTCTAAGGTCGCTGTCACACCTAACCAAGTGGGCTTGGTTCACTTGGGGGGCTGAAAGTTGCAACATTGTTGCATTTATCACTTGTTTCGGTTTTGTGTTCACACTGCCATTTCTGAACTGCACCAAACTTGTGCACGCATGTGAAGTTGGCTGTTTTTGGGATGTTTTTTTTTTTTAAATTCATCAATTGCACGTGGCTCAACACCCCCCGGTGTGGTCGTACTGGGCTTTTCCCAATGTGACAGTCCCTGCTGGCCTTTAACCTTCTGTTTTTTGGACGTCACTGATATGGAGCACCTGGACCTGGTGCTCCGTGTGGCTTTAACACCCAGTCCCAGTGCATGCACTCGTTCTCTCTCATCCCCATTACAAGATAAATTGTGATGATGAATAAGAGTCATTGGCAAACCTCTAAAGCTTTAATTGTTAATATTTAGAAAACATGACAGTCTTCATATTTTTACTCAAAGACCTTCAATTACTGATAATTGGAAGAAACTAAAACGTTTTTTTTCCAGTCTTTGGAAGTTTAAAACATCTGTAACTGTGGGGTGAATATTAATAATAAATCACAAAGAGAAGGTATTTATGTGTTGTCATTTCTTACCTGCACAATCTCGATCCTTAATCCAACCGTCTTGTCCACAGGTTAGAGTAAAACGTCCAGTGAAGCCATTTTTGCAGATGTAGTCAACTCTCTCATTGTATTTGTAGTGCCTCCTTTCTACTCCGTCGATTTCTGCGTTGTTGTAATCTTCTCTTTTGCATGTTACATCTGAATAAAAAAGACACTGGTGAGCAGCAAGTGGAAGATGTATTTTGTTTTTACAGTTGCTGAATCAGATTATGATAATTTAGTGATAAAATATTAAGATCTTATTTAAACAAATGGATAGATCATCTTTCAATTTATTTTGCAGGAGGTTTCTCTTCCTGTGATCAATTTTGATCTAGAAATACTCAATATTTTTTTCGGAATTCAATTTGGTTTATATTGTGAGATCAAAAATGAAACATAACATAACATTTGAATGCAGGATTAAAGAAGGAAAAATATATTTTTCATGAATGGGTTCTTTAAATAATTCCTCTGCCGTTGATTATGATTGATAATTCCATCACTAACTTCCCCATACGGTTTGTCAAATGGAAAAGCAGTACTGTATAGCCACTAAAAACGTATTGTTTCATTATAATCATAGTGTCCATAAAGGATACACATCAGTGTTGAAGAGCACACTAACACGAATCATGCACATCAAACCAGAAATAAACAGATAGAAAAAACAAACATAAGTTTAAACAAAGTAATGTGAATTTTTTGTTTTCTGTCTCTTTACCTGTACATCGTCCACGTGCTCTCCAACCGTTTACTGTACAAATTGCAGTATAACCTCCTTTATAACCAGGCTTGCAGTCAGCATTGAACCACTCTTGATCCTTGTATACTGGCTTGAGTTGTTCAACATCTGCATTCAGTAGATTACGTGGGTCACAAGTGATTTCTGGGGGAAAAATAGTTTAGATGGTTTAATTCAGTTTAAGATACAGTATGCCTCTGAAATTTCACTATTGAAACAAGAAAAACATTGATCCTTAAGAAGACAGAAAACTGCAGCTGCAGCATGGCTGTGGATGACCTTAGTTGAGGAGAGTGATAGATGATGATCTGGAGCAAGTTTGGGCTTATATGTTACAGAGAGTGGAATGGGAACTAAATTTGGTCTTAAAGTGGGATTTTTCATGCAGCTGTGTTGGGAGGTGGCACGATTAAGTGAGATCCTGGTGGGTATATTTTGTAGGGAAAAATCAGCAGGACCCAGAGGGAGATGCTCTTCATTTTGGTTGGGAGTGGCTTCTTGAGCAGGGTCATGCTGAGGTGTGTATCAGTCTGAGTTAAAAGCAATATGGTTTATAAAATTTTGCGTGAGTTGTTTGGTGCCTTTTTGGTTTGGATGCAGTCCATCAGGTTTGTAGAGGTCGTGCCTGGTCCAAAAACTGTCAAAGTTACTGATAAAGCCATGCCCAGTATCGGTACAAAAGGATTTCAACCATTTATGCACGCTGTATAAGCGACTGAGGCGTTCAGGGCTCTTAGAAGTAGTGGGAATGGGACCAGAGAAAATGCAGGTTTTGCCAAGGCTCTGAATTGTGACCGCAAGAGACTCTAGTTGATCACGAAGTGCAATTGATTGTCTGAGCATAACATCATTTGTGCACACATGTATAATCAGTGTGTGGACCGAAGGGTGGAGGTCTGTGAGCACTGGGATCAGTTCATTAAGATCTGCAGCTTTGGCACCAGGGAGACAGTAGGTAATTGCGCCAGGAAGCACAATAGATCTTGTTATGGAGTCACCAATGATAAGGATTTCAGGTTTTTTGTTCTTGCAACCATCACTGTAGACAGAGAGCTTGGAGGAGTGATGTTGCGGCATGCCACTAGGGGCGGTAGCTGGGATTTCGCTCTGGCCAGGAGGATCGATTGAGGTAAATGCATCTGGTGGGTGACTGCTTCCGATGACGTCATCACTGGCCGACGCTGTTTGAGGTGCTCCGCTGGGCAGGTGAGACGATGGCAGTGGACCAGGGCGAATACATTCGGAATTCAGAGTGACAGGGGGGGAAAAGCACCGACAGCGTTTTCCATGAGATTTGGTACTTGTTGGAGATGAGCGACGCTTTCCTTTCAAGTTGGAGCGAGTTGGGATTAGCTGCTCCGGGGCAGTCGATGGAGCCGCTAGCTCTGTTAGCTTTTCCAGCGGCGAAAAAAAGTTTGATAGTGGAAGAGAGTCGTCGTCTCCATCTGGTGAGAAGAGCGGGAGAGAAATCCGTCCTCGTTTCTTCGTTACTGTTGCCCAGGACCGAGGACAAACACCCGATGGGCCTGGGTTTTCGGTCGGACTGGCTGGTCCGTGAGGAGCGTCCTGCTGTAGCGCATCTAGCCGGGAGAGGAGCAGAGTTTGCCGCTGAAGGACGACATCTAGGAGGTTCTCGATGTGGTGAAGTTCGGACCTCAGGCTCGACAGGCTGGGCAGCCCGGACTCCATTTGGGTAAGTCGAGGTGTTCTATGGAGAGGAGAAATCTGCCAGTACACAGGACTTATGGAAATAGATGGCGATGTCCTAGCAGGCAGCTAGTAGCTAGTAGCCGCAGCTAATGTTGTGCTGTTAAGAAGTAGGTACCAGCGGTACTTACAGACGTAAGTTGATCAGGTCTGGTAGTGGTTTGATTCTGGCGGTGGCAGGTCTGGTGGAGGTTTGGTTCTCCTCTGCTCAGTGTCTCTCTCCACGGGTGTGAGGGCGAGTTGATGGGTGACAGTTTCTTGATGACAGCACATGAAAGAAAGTCCATAGAATGTCACCAGGGGAAAGGCGGGTAATGGGCTGGGAAGAGCTGTGAGTGGATTCCAGGCTGCAACAGTCCGAGGTGCTCGAGCTGACGGCCACAGTTCCCATAGTGTCCATAAAGGATACACATCAGTGTTGAGGAGCACACTAACACGAATCATGCACATCAAACCAGAAATAAACAGATAGAAAAAACAAACATAAGTTTAAACAAAGTAATGTGAATTTTTTGTGTTCTGTCTCTTTACCTGTACATTCTCCACGTCCTCTCCAACCGTTTACTGTACAAATTGCAGTATAACCTCCTTTATAACCAGGCTTGCAGAAAACATTGCACCACTCTTGATCCTTGTATTCTGGCTTGAGTTGTTCAACATCTGCATTCAGTAGATTACGTGGGTCACAAGTGATTTCTGGGGGAAAAATAGTTTAGATGGTTTAATTCAGTTTAAGATACAGTATGCCTCTGAAATTTCACTATTGAAACAAGAAAAACATTGATCCCTGGCATTACCAAAAAGTCTTCCCACACTTTCAGACATTTTGTAAGGTAAATTACCTAAAACTTCTTATGATGGCTCTATTCTATGGTTTATAGAGCACAATGACAATTAATGGCCAACACAACAAAAACAACTGAAACCTGTTAAATATGTCGAGTGTTGTAAAAATTTGGGCCATCACTGTATAAGAAAAAACAAACTGCACTGATCTATTCAACATCTCTTTTTCTTTTTTTCATCACGTCATGATAACTTCTGTATTTTGACTATTCAAACTACCACAGATCATGTTTCTCTTAGTTTGATCACCGCGACCACTGATCTGTCCTAAGACTGTTGTTATTCTGTCACCTGAGTTAAATGATAT
This sequence comes from Decapterus maruadsi, assembly GCA_030347415.2. Classification (NCBI taxonomy): domain Eukaryota; kingdom Metazoa; phylum Chordata; class Actinopteri; order Carangiformes; family Carangidae; genus Decapterus; species Decapterus maruadsi. The sequence continues at coordinate 4,522,886 of CM064886.1, read as the reverse complement.
TGCGGAAAAACGCGCTGTGGTCTGTCATCCAGGTGCAGAGGGGGTGCAAAGAGTAGATACTGAGCAAGATAGTTATCTGTAGTTTACCTTAGTACTGTAGCTACTCGCGAGGTGCAGCGCAGGACTCTGCTGTGAAGGTACGGTAGAGGCATGTAACATGGTGAGAGACAATTAAAAAAAAAAAAAAAGAAAATTTGAAACAGCCTCTCATTTAGGTGTGGCGGGCCACCACTGCTAAATGAATGTAGAGGAAACACTGATACATTGACCCAAACTGCAGTATTGGAACAAATGCTTCTTCCCATAATGATAATATTACATTGAATTGCAGAATACTGAAACTTTTTTTTTTTGGGTCTGAATAAAAAAGACGCTAGTGAGCAGCAAGTGGAAGTATTGTAGTGGATGTAGTGGATGGGAAATACAGGAACACACGGGAAACACTGTGTCGTGTCACAGCACGTCTGCTTCGGCCGATGCGGGTCTCGGTCTTGATAACTTTGGTGCACCAGAAAGGCGGAGAGCAGCGAAACCCAGCCGCCCTGTGTGCGTTGTCAGATCTCCGGTAGCAGGTGGCTGTGGTACCACACAGTGTCTCCCGAGACCAGAGGACCAAGCCAGGCCAATGAGTCTGGGCTCGTCCTCTGCCGTCTGGCGGTGATGGGCCCTGACCAGGCGGCTGAATCACAACACCATGTTTCGGTCACGTCTAATCACTAATACACTACAACATATAGGGGATAATAACTGCTTCATCCCTCAATTCTGTGAATATTGTATCTCATATGATTACATTTTTATATGGTGGAAAACAATGGAATGGATTAACGTAAAAAACAAAACAAAACAAAAAAAACAGAACTGAATTTAGAAATAGAAAGAGAGTATGATAATAAGTGTGTGTGACTAGTGTATGTGAGAGAGTATGATAGTATGTGTGCGTGACTATACTAGTGTTTGTAAGAGAGTATGACATGTGAGAGCAAATATGAATAATTTCCTAAACAGCCTCTCATACTAACACGCATCATGCACATCAAACCAGAAATTAACAAATAGAAAAAACAAACATAAGTTGATGATGTATTGTTTTGTTTGGATGCCATTCTCCTTCATTGCATCTGAAGTGTTGAACCTCAGAGGAGTATCCTTCCTTACAACGAATCGGGACACTAGAACCATTCCTATGATTAGTTTGTTGAGATGACACTTCCATATTAGGAATCACAGGAAGTGCTCCACAGTCACTTTCCTCAAGAGTTGCTATAATAAGAAACAAATAGCCTTGTTACATAAGTGGAGCAATTTAAAATCAAATTCAGTTTCAGTTATTCTTGTAGACTATTCAGAGAGTATCAGTGCAACGGTCTTCTACAAAGACTGGACAATAGTTTGTTTTGTAAACTTGCTATTGCTGTCCAGGCTATGGTGAGAGAGTCAGTCTTGTTGGTGCAGTTTCACTTGTTTGAGTTTCTACCATCTGGGAAATTGGTCACGTAGTTTGGTTTAGTTGAAGGTATATGCCTCTGAAATGTCACTATTGAAACAGAAAATCATTGATCCTGACTTGAACAAAAGCTCTTTCCACACTTTCATACAGATGTACATACAGATAGAAAATTGATAGTCGTGACATTTACACAATACAATAACAGTCAATGACAGTCCCTGCTGGCCTTTAACCTTCTGTTTTTTGTCAGAGGTGGAAGTGCTGCTGCCCTTATTTGGACATCCCTGATCTTGAGCACCTGGACCTGGTGCTCCATGTGGCTTTAACACCCAGTCCCGGTGCATGCACTCGTTCTCTCTCATCCCCATTACAAGATAAATTGTGATGATGAATAAGAGTCATTGACAAACCTCTAAAGCTGTCTTCATATTTTTACTCAAAGACCTTTCAATTACTGATAATTGGAAGAAACTAAAACGTTTTTTTCCAGTCTTTGGAAGTTTAAAACATCTGTAACTGTGGGGTGAATATTAATAATTAATCACAAAGAGAAGGTATTTATGTGTTGTCATTTCTTACCTGCACAATCTCGATCCTTAATCCAACCGTCTTGTCCACAGGTTAGAGTAAAACGTCCAGTGAAGCCATTTTTGCAGATGTAGTAAACTCTCTCATTGTATTTGTATTGCCCCTCGATTTCGGCGTTGTTGTAATCTTCTCTTTTGCATGTTACGTCTGAATAAAAAAGACACTGGTGATCAGCAAGTGGAAGATGTATTTTGTTTTTACAGTTGCTGAATCAGATTATGATAATTTAATGATAAAATATTAAGATCTTATTTAAATTAAAATTAAAGAGATAGATCATCTTTCAATTTGTTTTGCAGGAGGTTTCTCTTCCTGTGATCAATTTTGATCTAGAAATACTCAATATTTTTTTCGGAATTCAATTTGGTTTATAATGTGAGATCAAAAATGAAACATAACATAACATTTGAACGCAGGATTAAAGAAGGAAAAATATATTTTTCATGAATGGGTTCTTTAAATAATTCCTCTGCTGTTGATTATGATTGATAATTCCATCACTAACTTCCCCATACGGTCTGTCAAATGGATACAGAGAAAGCAGTACTGTATAGCCACTAAAAACGTATTGTTTCATTATAATCATAGTGTCCATAAAGGATACACATCAGTGTTGAAGAGCACACTAACACGAATCATGCACATCAAACCAGAAATAAACAGATAGAAAAAACAAACATAAGTTTAAACAAAGTAATGTGAATTTTTTATGTTCTGTCTCTTTACCTGTACATTGTCCACGTGCTCTCCAACCGTTTTCTGTACAAGTTGCAGTATAACCTCCTTTATAACCAGGCTTGCAGACAACATTGACCTGCTCTTGATCCCTGTATACCGGCTCGAGTTGTTCAACATCTGCATTCAGTAGATCATGTGGGTCACAGGTGATTTCTGGGGAAAAATAGTTTAGATGGTTTGATTCAGTTTAAGATACAGTATGCCTCTGAAATGTCACTATTGAAACAGAAAAACATTGATCCTGGCATTACCAAAGAGTCTTTCCCCACTTTCAGACATACAGATAGAAAACTGACAGTAATGACATTGACACACAATTACAGTGGGTGCTAGTTTCATTTGGACGTTTGCCTCACGCTGACCGTGATTCACGCAGTGCGTGAAACTGCAGGTCACATTGTAGCCACTAGATGGAAGCATCGTACTGAGAAGATGTTTAAGTAATTCTGCGTTTGACCACAACGTAGCTGCAATGAGAGAGTGGCGCTGTTCACAGACCATGGATACTTCAGCTGCAGCTATGGTCGAGAGAGCAAGAGAGTGAATGGACAGAGGGACCGCAACGCCGCTCAGTCGCATCAATGTCGATGATATTTATTGTGTCACAGTGGTTACGTTCAGGATCAGTGGTTCTCTATTATATAGGGTTAGTGAACAACCACCTCATAGCCGACGATCACTCGTTTAAACCGTTTCTAAACTGCTTCATTAGTGCCAGCAGCCTGGACCCGATGCGACTGGACTCATGAGCGGAGCATTAATACATATCTGTCAGCATCTGCTACACACACAATTTGAAGGGACAGATTAGATGTTGATTTTGTTAACAGTGACTTTGTTTCAGCCAAGCAGCAGGTTGTTTTAATGGAAAGTAGCCTAGTAGCGGCCGATACAAAGTCGATTGGTTTAATTCATCCATGTTCACATCAAAGGAGGCGTGTGTTGAAAGCGAGGCTGGGTGTGTGATTTTACTGTATCCACTTCATGACTACATTATGAAAACACATGAGTCTATACCACTGTAGCCTACGCTACATTATTAGTGGGGGACACACCGGCCCATGTTGCCCACGTTATGCACGGTATCACGTTACAGCCGCGTTGTGAGTGAGTCATGTCGGGACCAGAGCAATTGCTGGGACAACGGGACAACCAGGGTTCATGAATCCGCTCCACAGACCCAGGTCCCCGGCTGCTGCCGCTGCCGCTGCTCCGGCGGGGAACGCAATGCTCACTGCCAGAATCCACACCGGAGCAGCGGCTGCTGGGGGCGGCCAGGCGGGGAAGGCGATCAGTGAGCTTCGCCGTCCCCATCGGAGCAGAGCGGTTTATTATCTATCGCTCTGCGCCGGAGCAGTGGCGGCGGGCGGCCAGGCTCACACACCCAGGGAAGGCCAGCCAGTTAGGAGGAGAAACTTTCTGCTTCTACTGAGTGGTTTGTTGTAAAGTTTAGCAGCAGCGGGGCAGCTAGCGGCTGCTGATCTGTTCACTTCACACCATGGATGTATTTTTCTCCCGGTAGACGTAAATACATAACACGTGCACCCCCAATCAGAACACTTACCGACACCCATTTGTACATAATGTGTTTTCCATGTAAACTCGAAGGATAATATTTCAATTCTGTATTATTTAATTCCGAATATAATTGCGCATTAAAAACATAGCCTATAATGTAATCAAGTAGCCTAGGCTACGCCACCCGGGTTTCGATCCTCAGTATCTGCTCTACCCACTGAACTAGGCTACTGTGGGGGGAGGGGGCAGCCGGGCAGGACTTGTCTGAGAAAGAGTGAAGTAAAGCAACACATTCCTCCAGCTGGCTGTTTTTCTACCAGTTACAGATAGTAGCCTATTGCAAAGTACCCTATGAGTTGAGACACATTAACAACTCTATTCATCTCCGCGCTCGTATCGCCCATCAACATCTGATTTACATGTCGACTGTTAACACATGGCGATTGGCCATTCACGCTGCTTTGTTCTTGGTTTCGGCCAATCAGCTTGTAAGCACATGGCTAATTATCAGCTTTCAACCAATCACATTGTTTTATTGTGAGTGTGTGAAAGGGGGGGCGACAGAGAACAAAAGAAAAACATCTCCGCAGTCAAACAACAAAATGAGCGGTCTATTTCTCCCTGATGCGTTCCGTGGTCCATGGCGAGCCTCGCTTTCAATAACACACACGTCTCCTTTGGTGTCAACTGGCACAGAGCGTGAAGCTGGGTTGATAACCAGCTTCGTACCGTGTTAACTCGGACCGGGGCTTGAGGTTTTGACCCGGACTCCTTCCAGTCCAGGCCGGCTGGCTGGCGGTGTCACCGGTCTCATTACTGGCTGTTTGTGTTGTCTGTCAAAACATAAATGAATGAAACCAATCAACTTTGTATCGGCCACGTCTTCTATCGAGGGAAAGTTATTTCCCCCTGCTCAGAGCAGAGCTTTCAGTCGCTCTGCTCCCCGTCTCTGGAACTCCTCATCCTCACATCCGTAACACCGACTCTCTCCCTCTCTTTAAAACAAAACTCAAAACTCACCTGTTTAAAATTGCCTATCTAACTTTCCCCTCTATTTATTTCTCTGTTTTATCGCCCAGCCCCAAAGTGACACAGACCCGAGAAATCATCCAGCTGCATCTCATACGTGGTGCGCAGTGAGAAATGCGGCACTACTGTACAGTAGGCTAGTTGGCTTATTTTAAAAACACAGACGGGTGTGTTTGGAGCTGACGAGACAGAGGGCCGAAAAAAGAGAGTGAGAGTATACTGTAGCTGCCGTTGTTACATTTTGTCATTGAAAGACTATTATTATTATATTGCATTCCCCATTCGTGTTCACTGCTGAGGCGTTTTATCCTGCTCACAGAAGCCACCTGGCGGTTGTTTGGGCGCACGCAGCTTCTGGTGAACTCCTCCACAAAAAATCCGCCTGGCTCTCCCGTGCCTCACGCGTGAATCTCGCGTGAAATGCTCCAAATGAAACTAGCACCCACTGTAAGGTTGACTTCACAATACCTTCACAGAGTGGATCTGGTGTCCACCCCTGTCCGGTGCATGTTGCCTTGCTGGCTTTCTTCTTGTAGCCCGTAATACATGAATATGTTGCAGTATCTGATACTCTTATTTGTATCAATTGAGGGGGTCTGAAGTCAGTCACAAGTGGGTCTTGTAAGTCCCGTACACATACAAACCCTTAAGCAAGAGATATTGGTTCATCTTAAGTAATAGAAATGCAATTAAAAATTATCATAACATGTTGGAGTTTTATATCTTGTCATGTTGGTGTGAAAGTCCCTGTTTTGTTTTTTTAGTCACAAATATTCAGCCATTACAGTAAATGTAAACGACAACAACAACAAAAATTGATACAACTGAATAATCTGAAGTACAGTAACTGAAACTCTTTTGTGATGTTCAGAAATGTTTGGGCGAGACAACCATGATGTTGTAAACAATAAAGTCTGGATTACTGAGTTTATACTTACATTGACAAACTGGTGTGGGAGTCCACTCTGCTCTCTTTCCTAGTTGTGTACATGTTGTAGATCTAAAATCAATGCGACCATAGCCGGGACGGCATCGATAATCCAGGATATCATCTTGATCATACTCTTGACGATCTCCAGGCACAAATCCATTCTCAATCACTGGGACTGTACATTTCACCCCTGATGAAGAAGAAAGCAACTTCAACTTTATATTCATGAGAAATCCAAACGGACATTTATCACTGATTAACCTGATGTGAGACTGACCATGAGTTTCCAAACTCTCTGCTCCCTTGAGAGAATCCGATGAGAGCAAAAGTCCCTGAATAAAAGTTCCATGAGAAATATCTTTGTGATGTGGAAATTGGATTGGGTTTAATCTGGGCAGGTTTGTGATAGATATCTAGGGCACATTCCACAGTACCTTTCACATAATCATCAGTTATTTGCTTAAAGCTCTAGTTGGTAAGTTGATGAAAGTGAACGTAAACTCTGCGACTTGGTTTTACTGTCCAAGTGGTCTGTCTGACCATAAGAATAAAGTGACAGTTCCAGCAAATATGACTGAATAATTGTTACTAACTGAACCTTTAAGTCCGCGTTTAGTAAACTGTGGTGTGAATTCAAACTATAACGAGGGGGTAGTCTCTAACTAAATTTTCTTTTGCTTGCTAAGGTGATAAAAAGTGGCCGGTGGTTAGTGGTAGATAGTGGTTAATGGTATGGTTAATGATAGCAGCTTTTCCTTATTCTTTGTCCTTTCAGCCTGTTGTACCTGTGCATTTTGGAGGTTGGTCACTCCATTCTCCATTCTCATTACAAATGATTTCTTGTGCTCCAGACAGGACTGGACTCCTGGACTTGCAGTAAAATCGAAGCACGCTGCCATAGGAGGCTTCCTCTGGGTCACCAAGCACCCGAACATTACCGTCCACAGACAATGCTGGGCATTTGAGGGCTGGAAGCAAAAACAGATGTCAGTTTCCAGATTTAAGACTAAATTCTTTGTCTCAAAACAACAGATAACGTCTTTATTCTTAGACCTGACTCATGTCAGGCTTCGGTGTATGTTACTGTAAAAGCCTCAGGATCCACCAGGACAAGTTGGAGAACATTTCTGGGAATATCTGGGTATCCAGAATACCCACTTTAGCCAGAGGTTAAATGATTGTTTTATACCTCAAGTTGCCAGTGTGTGTTGGCAGTCTGCTCCAGAATGAAACTTTTCCAAATCTTCTACCTTTAAATAACATTATTTTGCGCCTCTCTGGCATTTAGAGGTACATTATGTCACATAAAACATAATCACACAAAGACACAAGAAAGATCAATTATAGGATGTTCCCCTTGATTACTAATACAGAAAAAGCTTGACTTCTAAAATAAGCTGATGTCAAACCTACCAGTTTGTTGTAAAGATCCATCGATGTTCATCAACAGAATAGAAAGCCAAAGAAGATGAGCAAGTCTCATTGTGAACATCCAGAAAGTGCAGTATTTAGGGATTTTCCTCTGGTACTGGTTTCCCCCTCACAGATCAAAGTATTTCTGACAGAACAAATGCACAAATTGGCAATAAAAACATGGTCAACCCCCCCACCTACTTCTCTCCTCCCTCTCTTCACCTGTGATAAGAAAACATTGAGAAAAGTTGTATGTAGTGCAAAGATGATTAATGTCCTCATTTACTTTTCTAACACTGAGCGTTCAATGACAGAATGAAATAGTAACTTTCTTAGATCTACAATGACTGGAAATGACATTGCATGCACAACAGAAAATAAATACATGTAGAGGAAGCTACAACAAACCCAGAGCTTTAAATAATAACATCTTACGGTCAAGAACTATTCAACCAAGTCCCCTTTAATTTGGCACTGTGCCTACTTTATCATTTGTGTGAACAGCATGAAACTTCTTGTTTTTTTTAAGTTGTTGTAGATAATTGCAGTTTGATAATTCTTGTTTTTCTCACTGAACCGGGTCAATCATTTACTTCTTGTTTGTCTAACCAGTAAATATGCTTGACCTCAAGTTCATTGTGCTGAATGGGGACTAATTCATTATTACTTTTACTTTATTAGTAGTTTATACCTCCATAGTTCTGGGCTCAGGTAGAAGAGTTATTCAGATCCTTTGGTCAAGTAGAATCACCAATACAACAAAAAACACCCCATTATAGGAAACATTTCTTAAGGTGAGATGGGCGTACCACAACAGTGTTGTTGTAGAGTTTCTCTTCCAGAAAGTCAGTTTACTTGTAGTTGGAGATCTCAGGTGCAGACGGTCATCATACCGTGCATGACTGACTGACCAACCATCCACTAGTGTTGACTCTACCTTCAGATTACAATGAAACATGAATGTGTTTTCTTTCATAAAGTAGAATAAACTGAACACTAGACTGACTTTTAGTAAACATCGATGCACAGATGATCAGTTAGTAATTGTACTTTATAAGAGGTCTGACTATTTACTCTTGTTAATAACTTACATGTTTGGTCAGACATCACATGATTTACAGTTACTGGCAACTAGGCAGAGCAATCAGACCATCTTCACAAAGCTTTTCCACTGTTGACAAGACTCCCTGTACCACACGTAAACTCAGCCTTACAGCTAAATTTCTTTCAAATATTATGGTTGTTTATCATTTCTAAATGCACAGTGCATGGTCCTGCAAAAGATGGGGAACTTTTAGGTTAATACTGTATTTCAGGAAAGGCTGCATAGTGTTGCACAGTCAAGAATACCTCGTCATATACTTTTCAAATATAATGCCCCGCCTATACAGCAGCATTGGCCTTGACAACAAAGTCCTCACACAACCCTGACAAATTTTTTACAGTTATTTAAAAGTATTATTATTCCATCTCAAAATAAAAGAGAAGATATCATTGCAACAGATATTGACAAAGAATCGGTTCAGACATCTGACTTCAAAGTGCCTCCCTCACCAAGTATCTCACTACAGGCCCTTTTTGGTCAACCATGTTTGTGTAATTATGCCCTAAATAAGACGGTTTCTCCAAGTGTCAATGTAAAGTGACTTGTAACTTGCCAAGGTATCTCATCTCTCCAGTCTGATTAGTATTTGTGGAAAGAAATGTAAACAATCTACGATCATAACACTGTAAAATATCATAAAAAGCAATAGCCTATGTAATTAAGATTTTTTTCAAACTGTGAATAGGCGCCATACAAAAATATTGAATATTTTGCAGACAGTATGTTAAGTATGATGACATGGATTTAGCAGTAAATAATGATTACAGTTACTTAAAATCTAAAGATTTTCTCTTTATCCTAAGTGCAATTTGTGCTACTGCCATAGATTCTAAATATATCTTCTCGAAACTAACAGTATCATTCCCCAAAAGCTTGTAAAAGCCTTGCTTCTCCCCAAAGCATCATAAGCAATGGCAGCATGCTTCTAGGCTTCTAACACAGCAAAGATGAGTCAATGACAATCCCGGTAGTAATAACCACAATCAGGTTAATCAAAGGTTTGTTTTATTAAACATATTTCCACTCAGGAACTATATAGATGACATAAATGGTAGCAAGATGAAAGCTGCAGACGGTTTTTCCAACAGCTTAGTTTTCATACAGAAGAATTCCAAGTATAAAGGTAAATGGTAAAATGGTCTGTATTTATACAGCGCTTTACTATACCTGAAAGATACCCACAGCGCTTTACAGTACATCACATTCAGCCATTCACACACACATTCACACACTGATGGCGGTAGCTGCCATGCAAGGCGCAAACCACGACCCATCAGGAGCAAGGTGGGTAAGGTACACCAGCAACTGGGAGAGAGCGGGATTCGAACCGCCAACCCTCTGATCAACCTGCTCTACCACCTGAGCCACTGGTATAAAACAGAAAAAGACCACACACACACACCTAGTCCTGTTAATCATCAAACACAACTCGTATTTGTCACTTTCAGTTCACTAAAGCTGTTTAATGGCAGGTTGGCAGGTCAATCACACCATCATTACACGTCTGACGCATGTTAAATATGCCATCATGTGTTCTTCCTCTGAGACATGAGAATTCGACTGCTTCGTTATGTGTTAGATACAATTTCTTTTCGTAAGAATATCTGAACTGAATATAACGAGCAGCCATGAGGTCTTCATCCACAGTGCAGGGTTCTGCAAAAGATGACAGACACACAGCAGTTTGTTAATATCAGGAATGATTGTACAGTATACTAGATTGCTTAGTCTAAGCATATAAAAAAATATGCTTGACATTGAAATCAATAAATCAAATTGCAGATGGAAAAATCATGAACAAAACAAACTTATCTCTAGGTAAGGCTTCCACACGAGAGACTAATTTTCTGTCTCTGTATTGTTTTTACATGCTGTCTCTGGGGCATTATGCATGACTTATGTTTAAAAGGCAACACAACATTCAAAAATAAATATCCTGACTGTAACTTAAAGGACAATTCCGGGCAAATTCAACTTGGGAGTGTATGTTCTTATCATTTTAGGTCTAAAAGAAGGAATCTGAAGATTTTTAGTTTAATCGCTCCTGTTTTGCGGTAGCTGTGTCTGTCCCCGCATCGCTACGGCAGCATTCAATGGGAGTGGATGCGAGTTCCGCTAGTTAGTCTGTTTACATGCCTCAAAGCCGCAATTTTTTTCCACAGACAGCTTCAGATGGCTACTCAAACATGTACCGATAAGTTTATTTACTTCAAGCAAGCCGACATGCTTGTAAAACTAGATCTAATTCAAAGTCTCCCTGAGTCTCGCGCGAGACCCTGTTGCCGTGCTCGGTGCATTCAGGGGCAGTTAGAGTTCTGCTGTTTGTCATAAACACAGAAATATCGACTCTTGACTTGCTTCAAGTAAAAAAAAACTTATCGGCGCATGTTTGAGTCACCACCTGATGCTGTCTTTTGAAAAAAATGTACACTTGAAGTAAAGAGTCGATATTCCTCTGTTCATGACACAAGCGGCAGCTCCTACTGCACCTGAATGCATGCACCGAGCACGGTAACAGGGTCATGGGTGAGACTTTGAATTAGATCTAGTTTTACAAGCATGTCGGCTTGCTTGAAGTAATTAAACTTATTCGCACATGTTTGAGTAGACATCTGACGCTGTCTGTGGAAAAAAATATGCAGCTTTGAGGGATGTAAACAGCCAAACTAGCGGAACTTGCATCCACTCCCATTGAATGCTGCCGTAGCGATGCGGGGACAGACGCAGCTACCGCAAAACAGGAGCGATTAAACTGAAAATCTTCACATTCCTTCTTTTAGACCTTGTAACGTCACATTATGTAATAATGTAATAAATCTTCACGTCATTATGTAATAACGTCGCATTTTGTAATAATCTGCCGCATTTTGTAATAAAAATCTTGAACGCAATATGTAATAAACTTCGCCGCATTTTGTAATAAGTTGTTACATTTTGCATCACTTATTACATATTGCGGGTGTTAAACTTTTTTATGAAAAAAATGTAATAATTTGGTGCATTATGTAATAAACCACCAAAATTGATGTCTTAATTAGAAAAAACATTAACAATAATACACGCTGCTCCTCCTCCCCGCTGAGCAGAGCGGTCTCCTCCGACAGCGGGTCCCACGCTCCGCGTCTCTCCCTCCCCCCTTTCCCACCGACAATAATACGCCCGGGTCATGTTCATCTGAGGAGAGATGACATGGACCACGGTCCGACTGGAGCTCCAGGCCGGGTCCAGCTCTGCTCCAGCAGCGGCAGCGGCACCGCCCCCGGAGCCGCAGCTGGGGCGAGCTGGGGGATTTCATCGGGCTGATGATGCTGGAAGTGATTTTGCCTCTGATTTTCACCAGATTTAACATTTTATCAAAATTTGCCCAGCTGATCCATTTAAATTACTGAAAAATTATCATCAGCAGCTGTAAAACGAGAACCAGTCCCAGAAGCTCCAGGCCCGGAGAACCAGAGAGGGGGCCCTGCCAGAGCGCTCCCCAAGAATGGTGCATCGCCGCCCGGGTAAAATACGTGAGGGAGAGGGCTGGATGATTTGACGCTTTTTTCAAAACTCCGATCTAAAATACCAGATTATACCACTTTCCCTTGGTCGATTGAGGTCCAGTAAAAAGTATGATGGTCTTTTAACTCTCCTCTAGCCATATGTGTATTATGATGTCATGTTTTTACACAGAGTCACGTGACCACACGTTTTTTGTCACAAAAAACTGTATGGTAGGACATGGCCATATAAAATGAAAAAAAAAAATGCTCCAGCAAACTATAAGTAAACAAATCAATATGTGCTTAACATAGACGTCGGACGCGAAACAGCCACGGAGCGGAGCCAGTTTCCTTTAACAGATTGTGCCAGATGCGCCAGAGCGCGCACCTCTGTGCCAGGCGACTGTCACACAGGCGACACACACATACGGGCTATACATACACATACCCACACACACACACATCTGAGGGGCCGAGGCGCCTGCCGAGCGGCACGGAGAAAAGCGCATCTGGTGGCGTGCTCCTCAGGGAGCAGTCAGTGGGATAGATATATAGATAGATAGTTAGATTTGACCGTCCTACTGGTTTTAGAAATTAATTCATATTTATGATTCATGCATGCTGGTATGCTTAAACTCAGTGTTATTCTGATGGTCCTAATGTCTTTTTTTTCTAATTAAGACATCTTTTAGTGGTTTATTACATAATGCACCAAATTATTACATTTTTTTCATAAAAAAGTTTAACACCCGCAATATGTAATAAGTGATGTAAAATGTAACAACTTACTACAAAATGCGGCAAAGTTTATTACATATTGCGTTCAAGATTTTTATTACAAAATGCGGCAGATTATTACAAAATGCGGCGTTATTACATAATGACGTGAAGATTTATTACATTATTACATAATCCGGCATTATTACATAATGCGGCATTATTACATAATGCGGCATTATTACATAATGCGGCGTTACAGACCTGAAATGATAGTAACATACACCCCCAAGTTGAATTTGCCCGGAATTGTCCTTTAACATGTAGGTTTGTTACACTGGAAGCTAAAATATGTGTTATCTATGGAAACGCTCAGAAATCAACTTACTGATGCATCTTATCTCTCCAGTCCACTCCCCATTCTTGCATGTTTTAAAGGGGCCACCCTCCATAGTGTAGAGATTAAAGCAGGAGTATTCAACCCTTTCATTGTGTCTGTACTCATTTTTTGCAATCGTTGTGATGTCTCCATCTTGTAGAGGAGGTGGCCTCCCACACCTCGACTCTGAAGGAGGTAAAAGTGTTACAGAACATCGTCACTGACAGAGAACAAGGCTGGGTGTTGTGTTATGTTTAAGTCATTACAGTTCACTGATCTTTGACTTTGATCTTCTGCAGTTTAAACTGCAGAGGAGGAGGACTCACGTGTACACAGTAATGTATTGTTTGGATGCCATTCTCCTTCATTGCATCTTAAGTGTTGAACCTCAGAGGAGTATCCTTCCTTACAACGAATCGGGACACTAGAACCATTCCTATGATTAGTTTGTTGAGATGACACTTCCATATTAGGAATCACAGGAAGTGCTCCACAGTCACTTTCCTCAAGAGTTGCTATAATAAAAAACAAATAGGCTCGTTACTTAAGTGTAGCAATTTAAAATCAATTTCAGTTTCAGTTATTCTTGTAGACTATTCAGAGAGTATCAGTGCAACGGTCTTCTACAAAGACTGGACAGTGGTTTGTTTTGTAAACTTGCTATTGCTGTCCAGGCTGTGGTGAGAGAGTCAGTCTTGTTGGTGCAGTTTCACTTGTTTGAGTTTCTACCATCTGGGAAATTGGTCACGTAGTTTGATTCAGTTGAAGGTATATGCCTCTGAAATGTCACTATTGAAACAGAAAATCATTGATCCTGACTTGAACAAAAGCTCTTTCCACACTTTCATACAGATGTACATACAGATAGAAAATTGATAGTCGTGACATTTACACAATACAATAACAGTCAATGACAGTCCCTGCTGGCCTTTAACCTTCTGTTTTTTGTCAGAGGTGGAAGTGCTGCTGCCCTTATTTGGACGTCCCTGATCTGGAGCACCTGGACCTGGTGCTCCATGTGGCTTTAACACCCAGTCCCGGTGCATGCACTCGTTCTCTCTCGTCCCCATTACAAGATAAATTGTGATGATGAATAAGAGTCATTGACAAACCTCTAAAGCTTTAATTGTTAATAACAGAAAACATGACAGTCTTCATATTTTTACTCAAAGATCTTCAATTACTGATAATTGGAAGAAACTAAAACGTTTTTTTTTTCAGTCTTTGGAAGTTTAAAACATCTGTAACTGTGGGGTGAATATTAATAATTAATCACAAAGAGAAGGTATTTATGTGTTGTCATTTCTTACCTGCACAATCTCGATCCTTAATCCAACCGTCTTGTCCACAGGTTAGAGTAAAACGTCCAGTGAAGCCATTTTTGCAGATGTAGTCAACTCTCTCATTGTATTTGTATTGCCACCTTTTTACTCCTTCGATTTCTGCGTTGATGTAATCTTCTCTATTGCATGTTACGTCTGAATAAAAAAGACAGTACTGGTGATCAGCAAGTGGAAGATGTATTTTGTTTTTACAGTTGCTGAATCAGATTATGATAATTTAGTGATAAAATATTAAGATCTTATTTAAATAAAGAGATAGATCATCTTTCAATTTGTTTTGCAGGAGGTTTCTCTTCCTGTGATCAATTTTGATCTAGAAATACTCAATATTTTTTTCGGAATTCAATTTGGTTTATATTGTGAGATCAAAAATGAAACATACTGTAACATAACATTTAATGCAGGATTAAAGAAGGACAAATATATTTTTCATGAATGGGCTCTTTAAATAATTCCTCTGCCGTTGATTATGATTGTAAATTCCATCACTAACTTCCCCATACGGTCTGTCAAATTGATACAGAGAAAGCAGTACTGTATAGCCACTAAAGACGTATTGTTTCAT
The DNA here is from genome assembly GCA_030347415.2 of Decapterus maruadsi. NCBI lineage: Eukaryota > Metazoa > Chordata > Actinopteri > Carangiformes > Carangidae > Decapterus > Decapterus maruadsi. The sequence goes on along the minus strand of CM064886.1, from coordinate 4,507,625 downwards.
TAGTGTCTATAAAGGATACACATCAGTGTTGAAGAGCACACTAACACGAATCATGCACATCAAACCAGAAATAAACAGATAGAAAAAACAGACATAAGTTTAAACAAAGTAATGTGAATTTTTTGTGTTCTGTCTTTACCTGTACATCCTTGTCCTCGTCCATGTCCTGTCCAACCGTTTACTGTACAAGTTGCAGTATAACCTCCTTTATAACCAGGCTTGCAGACAACATTGACCCACTCTCGATCCTTGTATACTGGCTTGAGGTGTTCAACATCTGCATTTGGTAATCTATTTGGGTCACAAGTGATTTCTGGGGGAAAAATAGTTTAGATGGTTTAATTCAGTTTAAGATACAGTATGCCTCTGAAATTTCACTATTGAAACAGGAAAAGCATTGATCCTGGCATTACCAAAAAGTCTTCCCACACTTTCAGACATATAGAGACAATTAAGGTTGACTTCACAATACCTTCACAGAGTGGATCTGGTGTCCACCCCTGTCCGGTGCATGTTGTCTTGCTGACTTTCTTCTTGTAGCCCCTAATACATGAATATGTTGCAGTATCTGATACTCTTATTTGTATCAATTGGGGGGGGTGGAAGTTAGTCACAAGTGGGTCTTGTAAGTCCCGTTCACATAAAATCCCTTAAACAAGAGAGAGTAATAGAAATACAATTGAAAATGAACATGCTGACAGTTTACATGTTGATTCAGCATTTGCTGAGATATAAAACACATGTTCCTTTATTCTGTAGTAATTAGACAATCATGAAAATCATGTCTATAGCACCATGTTTCCACCTGTATGGGTAATAAAAAATAATAAAGTTTGCATTACTGAGTTTATACTTACGTTCACAAACAGGTGTGGGACTCCAGTCTGCTCTTCTTCCTAGTCTTGCACATGTTGAAGGTCTAAAATCAATGCGACCATAGCGAGGATCACATTGATAATCCAGGATATCATCTTCATCGTACTCTTGACGATTTCCAGGCACAGATCCATGCTCAATCTCTGGGACTGTACATTTCACCCCTGTTGAAGAAAAAACAACCCTAACTTTATTTTCATTAAATTACAAACAGTGTATTACCATGTTTTACCTGATGTGAGACTGACTAAGAGTTTCCAATATCCCTGCTGCTTTGAGAGAAGCTGGTAAGAGTGAACGTGCCTGAATAAAAGTTCCATAAGAAATATCTTTATGGTAAATGGTCTGTATTTATATAGCACTTTACTGAGTACACGTTCAAAACTGTGGTGTGAATTCAAACTTTAACAAGGAGGTAGTCTCGAACTATTCTATTTTGGTTGCTAAGGTGATAAAACATTAACCAGTGGTTAGTGGTAGATTTATAGCAGCTAACAGTGACTGTTCCAGCTTTTCCTGATTCTTTGTCCTTTCAGCCTGTTGTTCAAACTTAACCTATTCCACACTGTTCCTCTACTTTGTTGTATATTGTATATTGTTTAGTATAGTGGTGTTATTAAGAGCTTGTGTGCTTTTATGTAGGCTACATCAGCGGTGCTAGTTGGCACAATATCTGTGCATAGATAGTGGGCTGGTCCGGACCAAAAAGTCCAGGGCCAAATTTTTGTCCCAGTCCACCCCTGCTCGGGACCCACCAGGACAAGTTGGAGAACATTTCAAAATACCCACTTAAGCCAGATACAAATCTCCATCCATCCATCCATTTTCTATACCGTTTTATCCTTACGGGTCACGGGTGAGCTGGAGCCTATCTCAGCTGACTTCGGGCGAGAGGCGGGGTACACCCTGGACAAGTCGCCAGTCTATCGCAAGGCTAACGTATATGGACAGACAACCATTCTCTCATTCACACCTATGGGCAATTTAGAGTCACCAATTAACCTAACCTGCATGTCTTTGGACTGTGGGAGGAAGCCGGAGTACCCGGAGAGAACCCACGCATGCACGGGGAGAACATGCAAACTCCACACAGAAGGGCCCCTGCACCCTGGGTTCGAACCCAGAACCCTACAAATCTTCTACCTTTAAATAACATTATTTTGCGCCTCTCTGGCATTTAGAGCTAGATACATTATGTCACATAAAACATTACTCAAAAAGACCAATTAGAGGATGTTCCCCTTGATTACCAAGATTACTAATCAGAAAAAAGATTGACTGAATGTCAAACCTACTAGTTTGTTGTAAAGATCCATCGATGTTCAACAACAGAATAGAAAGCCAAAGAAGATGGGCAAGTCTCATTGTGAACATCCAGAAAATGCAGTATTTAGGGATTTGCCTCTGGTACTGGTTTCCCCTTCACAGATCAAAGTATTTCTGACAGAACAAACGCACAAAACATGGTCAACTCTCAGAAAGGCCCTCCCTCGCCTCACCTACTTCTCTCCTCCCTCTCTTCACCTGTGATAAGAAAACATTGAGAAAGGTTGTATGTAGTGCAAAGATGATAAATATGTCCTCATTTACTTTTCTAATAGTGTGTTCTATGACAGAATGAAATAGTAACTTCCTTAGATCAACAATGACTGGAAGTGACATTGCATGCACAACAGAAAATGACAACAACACAGTCAAGAACTATACAACTAAGTTCCCTTTAATTTGGCACTGTGCCTACTATATAATTTGTGCGAACAGCAGAAAACTCCTTATGTAGGCTATTTATTTTTAAAGTTGTTGTCGATGGTTGCAGTTAGTTGTAATACTTGTCTTTCTCACTGAACCGGGTCAATCATTTACTTGTTTGTCTAACCAGTAAATATGCTTGACCTCAAGTTCATTAACATGTGCTGAATGTGGACTTCTGATTCATTATTACTTTTACTTTATTAGTAGTTTATACCTCCATAGCTCTGGGCCCAGGTAGAAGAGGTATTCAGATCCTTTGGTAGAGTAGAATCATCAATACAACAAAAAACACCCCATTATAGGAAACATTTCTTGAGGTGAGATGGGGCGTACCACAACAGAGCTGGGAGTTTCTCTTCCAGAAAGTCAGTTTACTTGTAGTTGGAGATCTCAGACGGTCACCAAACAACAGTTGGTAACTGTCAACTCCCCATCTTGTTAGTATAATATACATAATGTACAGGATTGATTTTCTCACCTGTTCTGTCACAGATGATTAAATGTTTGTTTTTTTTAAAGTATTTTTTTTTGCTTTTCATGCCTTTATTTGATAGCACAGTGGAGAGTGTGACAGGAAATGGAAGTCAGAGATGGGGGGAATGACATGCAGTATAGGGCTGTTCGATGCAGGACTCGAACCGGGGCCGCCTGCAGCGAGGACTATAGCCTCAACACATGGGGCGGGTGCTCTACCAACTGAGCTAAACACCACCACCACAGATAATTAAATGTTTGATTTTGTTGTACCAGGTACACTCGGATAATTCCATGACACCAAGCACAGATTTGACCGTGCATGACTGACCAACAATCCACACTAGTATCGACTCTACCATACACAATTGATTACAATGAAACATGAATGTGTTTTGTTCCATAATGTAGATGTAACTGTGGAAGAAGGAAATAGACTGAACACTAGACTGACTTTTAGTAAACATTGACGCACAGATGATCAGTTAGTGTGACGCTCATGAAATGGAAGGTCACATTTTATGTAATTTTATTTGTTTTATTTTGAAATATTATTTCTGTGAAAGAAATGTCTTAATTTGGGTAAAAATGCTCATGCACATGATTTACAGTTACTGGCAACTAGGCAGAGCAATCAGACCATCTTCACAAAGATGACACTTTTCCACTGTTGACAAGACTCCCTGTAGCACACAAACTCAGTCTTACAGCTACATTTCTTTCAAATATTATTGTTGTTTATCATTTCTCAATCCACAGTGCATAGTCCTGCAAAAGATGGGGACATTTTAGGTTAATAAGTCAGGAAAGGCTGCATAGTGTTGCACAGTCAAGAATACCTCGTCATATACTTTTCAAATATAATGCCCCGTCTATACAGTAGCTTTGGTCTTGACAACAAAGTCCTCACACCATTTTTACCGTTATTTAAAAGTATTGTTATTCCATCTCAAAATAAAAGAGAAGATATCATTGCAACAGATATTGACAAAGAATCGGTTCAGACATCTGACTTCAGAGTGTCAACCTCACCAACTGTCTCACTACAGGCCCTTTTTGGTCAACCATGTTTGTGTAATTATACCCTAAATAAGATGGTTTCTTAAAGTTAAACTGAAATGATCTATTCCAAGTGTAAATGTAAAGTGACTCGTAACTTGCCAAGGTGTCTCATCTTTCCAGTCTGTTTACTATCTGTGGAAAGAAATCAATCTACGATCATAACACTGTAAAATATAATTTAAAAAAGCAATACATATGTAATATGTATATGAAGATATATGTATATATATCTACAGTTACTTCCAATACAAAGATTTGCTCTTTATCCTAAGTGCAATGTGAGCTACTTTCCTAGTTCCAATATTAGAAAACATTGTAAGAAAGTCTTCAACGACAGTATATAGGTGGAGTGACGTGGAGGGACCACGTTTACTATCCAATACTCTGAGATGTGAAAACAAATATGCAAAAATAAAAATTATTTTGTAGATCCAGTAGGTATAGTGTGCACATTTGCATCAGCAGTAAAGAATAATTAGTTACATGCAATATGAATATGTTCTCTTCATGCTAATTGAAAGCGTACTTTGTGCAGCTGTGTAATAAGAGGATGTCATTTGCCAAAAGTTGCCAAAAGTCTGATAAGTTTGAGGTGTGTCTCCCATAAGCATCATAGGTGATGGCAGCATGCTTTCAGGTTTATTATACAGCAAGTGTGATTCAATAACAATTGCAGTAGACAGGTAGAAGTAACCACAATCTGATAAATCAATCAAAGTTTACTTTTATTGAGCAAAATGTGAATGGTAGTAAGATGAAAGCTGCAGGTGGTTTTCACAAGAACTTAAATTTCATACAGAAGAATTCCAACGAAGGTATAAAACAGTGAACACATCATGTTTTATTAAGAGGACCGCACACAGTTTGGCAGGTTAATCACACCATTATCACATATCTGACGCATTTCCACACTGCCATCATGTCTTCCTCTGGTACACCTGAACTCGAGGCCCTCACCATGGGTTGCATACAACTTTTTTTTGTAAGAATATTTGAACTCAATATTATGAGCAGCCATGAGGTCTTCATCCACAGTGCAGGGTTCTGCAAAAGATGACAGACACACAACAGTTGGTTAGTATCAGGAATGTGACTGTACAGTATACTGTATCCTATATATTACTTAGTCTAAGCATATAAAAAATATGCTTGACATTGAAATCAATAAATAAATGTGCAGATGGAAAAATAAATCATGCACATAATACACTTATCTTTAGTTAAGACTTCCACATAGGAGACCCATTGTCTGTCTCTCTGTATTGACTATGCATGGTAAATTTCCACTGGGTCCGCCAGCGCTGTGGTCACGGGAGCTGCTTGCTGCCACTCTAATCAATGAGAGCATTTCCACCGGGCATGGCATCTCAGGAGTGTCCTAGTAGCGTATATTCATGCCGCAGCGCATCTCAATCTGTAGCATTTCTATTTTTGAAGAAGCCATTGCTAAATCATGTGAAGCTCAACAGAGCAGATTGCACCAGGCAGGAAATCCAACACTGAATCAATAGGTGCATTTACATGGGTCCAAAAATCCCATTTACAATCAGATTAAGAGATCAATCAGATCCCCCCCTCCTCCCCCCTCCCCTCTGCGTCGAGGAGAGACGAAGTGGGTAAAAGCGAAACTTGCGGTTCCCCTCCGGTCGTCGTCGCCGCCATCGCCGACCTCCCGACTCCCCCCCACAACCTGCCGCACAGTCTCCATGCAAACATGTGGTAAATACTGTCGTTTATTGATGATGATTAGTTTCGTTTTCGTTAAGTTTCGTTTTCTCCCCCAGACGATAGCGCTTTTCAATCAGATGGTGGAAGCACTGAGCTGAAACTCCGCAATGTTGCTTTGTGGAGTTTTAAAGGTGTTACGAGTCCTGCACCGTTACGCACGCTGCACTCCTCTCCTCCCTCTCCAGCACCTGGCTGCTCAGTTCTGGGACCGGGACTGAGACGTCACCGCTGCCTTCTCTCCGTCTGTGATCCCTCGGGTCAGGGCGTTTAGACCCGATTAGACCCCCGCTGGCCAACACTTTTTTTAACCAATCACATAGATAATCTCCCTCATTTCTTCTGCAGCAGCTCGACAATATGTTTATTTGCTTCTCTCTGAACTGAAAGTAATGATAATATCGCCACTGGCCAAAATCCCGAGTCCCATCTCCATTTCCCTCTCACACCAGCAGCAATGTCACTCGACTCAAATCGATCCATCTCTACAACATGCTCAGGCAAGTAGCAGGCACACAGCCAGCACGCAGACATGCCTGCACCGCAGGAAAGCGCGTTCCATGGTCTAGTAAAGTAGTGTAGTTACCAATATTTTTAGTGTAATGCGTTACTACCAAAAAAGTAATATCGTTACAGTAATTTGTTATTTTGTAACTCGTTACCCCCAACACTAGGGGCCCTAGTTCCCTAGACCGGTCGAAGTCAGGTCTTCGCGCAGCTGCGCCACGCCAACTAGGTGTGTCCAGGCGCGTTTTGCAAGAATCGTGAGCCGCGAAGTCCGGTATAGACCGGCGCACCCACGCCCCTTGTCCCTCCTCCAAGCGCAAATGCCGAGGAGGGAGGAGTCGGGGGCGTGAGGCAGGCAGGAGGAGGAGAGAAAGGCTGAAGTGGGATTAACACAGCCGATTCCGATTTTCACCAATCAAATGAGCCCCTCTCCTCACCTTTAACTGAGCCGCGGTGATGTCATTTCCTACTTTGACATGGACGGAGGAGAGGAGGAGACAGCGACGCCACAGGCCGAACCTCTCCCAGGAGGAAACAGCTGTTTTGGTCCGGAGGTCCGAGCTCAGAGTGGCTGAATAATGAGTTTAATATCCATAAACAGGTTTGATCTGATACACTGAGAACCGCTGGCCAGTGTAAAAAAAAACAACTAATAAACTAATAAAGAAACTCACATTTATTCAAACCCTGTGTATGAGAGGTGAATTGAGTTAACCTTATATTCCTGTGAATGTTAATGTAAACCCAGCGCGAGGCAGCAGTTAAAAGAAAAACATGACGTAGAGGGAGACCCCCCAGGAAAGAGACTTACAAAAACGTTACAGTGTGTCAGTTGTTTTGTTTTCCTGCCCGTTATTTTGTTGTTGGGCTTTTCCGCTGGTAAATAAACTTTTTTTATAAACTACACAAGATCCGCGTAAAGGACGCTCTCGCTCTCACCCCCCCCCCCCCTCTCTCTCTGTCTGTCTGTCCTTTTCCTTTTTTCTGTGATGAGATATACTGACTGACACCGAGGCTGTTGAGAGATGTAATAAGTAAAATAAGTAAATAAATGAATAAATAAATAAAAAAACGCGGATCATCACATCTCAACACGGTAGTGACATGCAGTCCCTCAGTCCGCAATCCACAGCTCCAGTGCCAGTTCGTCCCTGCTGAGTTAATTCAGGTGGAGTTTACATTACGCTGCCAACAGCCTTTGATCTGACGTCAGATGTGACGGGACACTCTTTATAGATATAAATTCACGTGTTGATTCCATTAGTTGCATTAAATAGCGGTTATTGTGGTTATTTATTGCATCTAAATGCGTCTGGAACAGTGGAAACCTGTCTGTGAGGTTTTGCTGACGTGTGTGGACTGTTCGCCGGTCAACCAATCTCCCTCTCCGCCAGCTCCGCTTCGCCCTGCGCTGACAGCTGACCTGCTTCGAGGTGGTCTGCTTTCGGCGCAGAGTCGGCGGGACATTTTCTCACGAAACTTCCGCTTCACCAAGCTGGATCTGTAACACCGCCTCCTGCTGCGCCGCCACACCCATATTGGCGGAGCGCGATCTGCCAATCTCCCGACTAGACTTTGCGCCAGTCTGCACTGCTTCAAACTTGCATTAGACCGGCTGCACTTCGGTTCGCTGCCTGCGCTGCGCCACCAAACTAGGGCTCTAGGTGTGAATACAAACTACCGGACTCTGGTGTGGATCAAACAAGTGAACCGAGACCACCTCTGCAGCTGGGCCTTTTTGGATTCAACAGGCTTCCATTGTTGTCAGAAAATGTGGAAATTATCAACAATGAGCCATGGGTCAACATGGAGCAAAGCTAGACACGCTACCTCCTTGACATTTGGTCCGTGGAAAACATTTATCAGATGCTGGGGAGGACGCACGCGTCGCCGTTATCCAATGATTGAGCGACTGTGGGACACACGTGCTTTTATTTACAAAGTTGATCCGCTTGTGAAAAAATGCAATGTGAATACAAACCGCACCAAGTAAAAAAAAAATTTGTCTGCACCAAAGCAAGTGAACTATCGGACTTTCCTGGTGTGAATACGCCCTAAGTGTGGAAGTTAAAGTTGACAGTACTGATCCAGTTTATAAGGACAATTGCAGGAGAAGCAAAAAAAGCTGTGTTGATGTTGCTTCCTTACAGTTTATTGTGGGATCTTGCGGTCTCGCCTACAGGTAGGATTATTGCATGTATGACAGATGACAGGTCCTGTCACTATGCCTCCAATTGCATGCCCTGCCTACTTGGCTAAGGGGATGTCCATTTGGCCAAGTCGTTAGCGTGCATGACTCTTACCCAGGAGTCTGGGGTTCGAAGCCCGCCCGAGCCCTCTTCACCTTGCCACACATGAATACTGCTGGCTAGCAAGGCAGTGTTACGCTGCCACAGTGTGCCCATTGGGAATTGACACCGGGCAGAGGACAGAGCAAAACTGCGGCACAACCGTTCCACGGCGCTGACGGACCCAGTGGAAATCCCCAGGGGGAATTATGTATGACTTGTGTTTGTAAGACAACACAACATTTAAAAATAAATTTCCAGACTGTAACTCAATGTTTGTTGCAACACTGGAAGCTAAAATCTGTGTTGTCTATGGAAATGCTCAGAAAGTAACTTACTGATGCATGTTATCTCTTCAGTCCAGTCTCCATTCTTGCATGTTTTAAAGGGGCCACCCTCCATAGTGTAGAGATTAAAGCAGGAGTATTCAACCCTTTCATTGTGTCTGTAATTATCTTTTGCACTAGTTGTCATGTCTCCATCTCGTAGAAGAGGTGGTCTTCCACATCCGGACCCTCGAGGAGCTAAAAGTTTTACAGAATTTGGTCAGTGACAGAGTACAAGGTGTTATGTTGCAATCATTACATTTCACTGAGCTTTGACTTTGATCTTCTGTAGTTTGACAATATTTTACAGTCACAACTACAGCACATGTAAATAATAGCGAACAAAAATGAATATAACTGAAAATTCCCAGACAAGCTCTTGAATACATCCATGGATCTATTTTGTTCCACACAATTCCACAGAAACTTCATATTTTCACTACTCATACAGTGTTTTCCTAAATGTGTTGACATACTGTACATGAACCCTGCCCGAGTCATTTATCCTTATAATCCGGTGCGCCTTATCTATGAAAAAAAATATAAAATAGGCCATTAATTGAAGGTGCGCCTTATAATCCGGTGCGCCTTATAGTGCAGAAAATACGGTTGTTGGGTGCGCCTGTTTGCGGCTTCACGCACTAGTAACATTACCGTGGATCAGAGCACTGCTCTGCCGTGGATGACAACAATGGCAGTGCAGAGGGACAGAGGGACAGAGCAGCCTCGACTCTTTCTTAAAAATACTAGCTGTGCAGATTTACAGCCATGGCCATCCCAGGCAGAAGGCCATCACTGAGTCAATTACACAGGATCTAATCATTTCTTGCAATCTGCCTCTGCCTTTGTTATGATGTGCCTGTTGTGGGTCATCGTTTAATATCACCAGTGTATAGACAGTATTCAGTATTCAGATAATATGACAGCAACAGTTTTGCTTTTTTTGATATACAAAATTCTGTAACTGTACTGTATGTTCATGTTGGACAAATACAGTTTCCTTTAAAGGAAAGCATTTATTGTTTGTTTTCTTCATATTACATTACAATGGCCTGTTTAAAGTGATCATATAACAAACAACTAAATCAGTACTGATACTGTTTGCTAATAGATAAAGGGGTGATAATAATACAGTAAATGCTTTGAATTTCTTAGATATAGCTGGGCAGTATTCTTAGTAGACCGGATAGCAGCAGATGATAGAAGCTCATAGAGACTTGAGACTTGACTTGGACTCGTGACCAAAGACTTGAGACTTGACTTGGACTTGTAAAAAAAGACTTGTGAACATCTCTGGGGGGAGGAGTAGGTGGTAAACTTGTGACGTGGCATCTTTCTCTTCTCAAGGAGAGATTCTGTTTTAGCAAATAGCTTTATACAGCATAAACACACAAATAGATTCTATCTTCAATAATTTCATCTCTCCATGCAAATTAATGTAAACAAAAAATGATTTAAGAAGAAAAGATAAAGACAGATGAAATAAGGAAAATCACAATAGAATGAACATAAGTTCACATGAGGTGATAAATGATAAATGCAGTCATAACAAAGTGTGGGAAAAGTAATGTATATTCCAGTATTTCCCCCCAAAAAATATGACACACATACTGTATATTATCTATTGTCTTAAAAGGTTTACCTTCACAAGAGGGGACTTTGTGATTCCATTGTCCATCGGCCCCACATGTCAGCTTTGCATATCCTTTCCGAGTCCTCGGGTGGTCACAGCTGAATGTCAGGGAGTCACCAGGGCTTATGAGCCCTCCTTCCTCTGGTAAACCATGTACTATAACGTTCTCAGGTACAACTGGGCGCTCACAGGTAACTTTTGAACAAACACAGTTAGTCATCAGTCAATCAGATCGTTGAACAGAGATGAAGCTGAGTAAAGCAGTAATATGATGTGTTTACAACAAAACAGCTTTTGGCACACAAAATGTAATCAAGTGTCATCACTGCTGAGGACATTTCTGACATGTCACTGTCACTGGTTTAAAGTGATAGTTCACCCAAAATTCAAATTGCATTCAATTATCTACCCACCCTCATGTCGACCAAGGACTGGGAGAATTTTCAGAGTCCTCCATGCCTTCTCTGAGTTATGGGGGGGGGGCTCCGCTTCAGTACAAGAGGGACATTACAGACGAGCAGTATGGAGGTATTCGGATGTTTTTTGGTGTGTCTTTTTGGACAAAGAAAAGTGAGCCCTGTTCGCAACCGTCTTATGGACATGCAGTGCTGCACGGAGCCCCGCTGTACTCAGAGAAGGCACGGAGGATTCTGAAACTTACTAGGAAATATACTAGTATTGGTATCGGTACAGCTTATAAGTAAGTGTCAGTCTTGATGGCAAGACTGCAGGAATTGGCTGTGATATGTTCTTTTTCGTTATTATGGGGAAAATAACTTTTGGTAATAGTACCGGCAGGAATTTAAAATGACTTTCACTCCTGATTTTGGGTGAACTATCCCTTTAACAGAAATACAATCTACCATTTACTAAGCCTCCATTGTAACCCTAACTTTACGAAGAAAAGATGAAATAAGGAAAATCACAAAAGAATGAACACAAGTTCACATGAGGTGTCTTTTCAGGCTATTTGACAGAAATCTTTCGCAAATTGAAATAGGCTTCATGTCCACATGATGATATATGCAGTGTGGGAAAAGTAATGTCTATTACAGTAAAAAATAAAATAGTAAGGTAGAAAATGTATCACATAAATATTGTATATTATCTATTGTCTTAAAAGATTTACCTTCACAAGAGGGGACTGGGTGATCCCATTGTCCATAGGACCCACATGTCAGGTTTCCATGTCCTCTCAGAGTCCTCGGCCGCTCACAGCTGAATGTGAGGGAGCCACCAGGGTTTATGAGCCCTCCTTCCTCTGGTAAACCATGTACTCTAACGTTGTCAGGTACATCTGGGCGCTCACAGGGAACAACTGAATGAACACAGTCAGTCAATCAGATCGCTGAACGGAGATGAAGCTGAGTAAAGCAGTAATTTGATGTGTAAACAAAAGAGCTTTTGTCAGACAAAATGTAATGAAGTGTCATTAGTGCTGGTGTTCAGTTGGTAGAGCACCCGCCCCATGTGTAGAGGCTATAGTCTTCGCTGCAGGCGGCCCCGGTTCGAGTTCTGCGTCGGACGGCCCTATCCTGCGTGTGTGTCCCCCACCCCCCCTCTGTCTCCCAGTTCCTGTCACTCTCTGAACTGTCCTATTAGATTAAAGCAGATATCAGCGGCACGGCCGTTTCGGCTAATGCTGCGTTCAAGGCAGGCTTTTGAAACCGTAAGTTACAGCTTCAAGTCACAACTATGACTTTGTAGCGTTCCAGGTAACTCGTAGCTCGTGTTTTTACCGTCCTGTTGCCTGTGAAAGTGCACTATAATGGCCTCTCGTAACTTCCGACCCGTGAACTCATACCAGATCGAACTGGTACGACTTCACAGGAAGGAAAAACACAAAGTACGAGTTTCCTTGAACGCACCATGACAGTGTAGCCCCAGGTTGAATTTGCCTGGAATTGTCCTTTAATCTTGAAAAATTGTTGTTGGCTATCATACTGCTTGAGACAATGCTTTCTTTGAGTCACTTTTGTAAAATGCTTGTGGATATACATACGTGTACATTCAAACATCTTCTCCCCCCATTCTCCATTGTTGCACATAATCGTGGGGTCTCCTTCCAAAGTATAATGTCCTTGGCACTGATAGTTTGCTGATTGGCCAGATTGGAAAATCCTATTTTTTGAAATTATTTCAGCATGTTCAACTTTAGGTGCGCGAGGACAGTGAGTGGTAATACCTGAAAGAGAGGAAAACCTGTTAAAAGGATATTTCAGGGTAAATTTAATCCATGGTCTAATTGACACAGAGTAAGACCCCCCCCCCCCTCTCAAGAGATCAAGTCTGCCAACCGCTAGCTTCTCAAGTAGCAACTTTAGCAAAGACTGCACCATAACAAACAGCACAGTCTCTTTCTCTACATGCAAACTCGGATCAAAAAGGCACTCATAGCCACAAATAATGTCTTACAGTATATAATATCTGAAGCAATTTCAAATGCTTTTGGGTATATACATACGTGTGCATCTGATTCTGCTGCTATTTTCCCCCCATTCTCCATTATTGCATGTAATTGTAGGGCCGCCATTCATAGTGTGATGATAACGGCACTCATAAGTTATTTCAGAGCCAGAAGGGTATTCCTTTTGGTACTCCTTCGTAGGAACAGCATTTTCAACTTGAGGTGGGGAGCCACAGTGTTTGACAATAGCTGCAAGAGATCAGAACACATTCAGCATTAAGACATACCTCCTAACATTTTCTACCTCTCATAAATAAAACTGAGGAGGACTCACGTGTGCACAATGACATATTGTTTGGATGCCATTGTCCTTCATTGCATTTCAAGTGTTGAACCTCAGAGGAGTATCCTTCCTTACAATGAATCTCGACACTAGAACCGTTCGTATGATTAGTTTGTTGAGATGACACTTCCATATTAGGAATCGCAGGAAGTGCTCCACAATCACTTTCCTCTAGAGTTGGTACAGTAACAAACAAATAGGCCTGTTAGCGTAGAGTAATGTAAAAACAAAAGTCCACATTCAGTTTCAGATATTCTAGTAGACTATGAAGAGACTACCAGTTTGTTTTGTAAACCTGCTATTGCTAGGGTAGCAAGTGTTTCCAGTCCGACTATATGGTGAATGGTAAATGGAAGGCATTAAATATCTCTTACCAATGCACTCTGCAAGAGCCTCTTGACTGTTACATTTGGTTACTCCCCACCAGTCTTTCGCCATAAGCTTATAGCCCTGTTCGCAGGTGTAGTATAACATATTATTTTGAGGGCCAACTATAAATCCATGTTCAACTTTGGGTTTTGGACATGCTGTAGAAATTAAAGAGACAAAATTTAAAAAACAAACATAAAAAAAACACATTAAATTTGTGTTATTTGACATTTGCTCAGACAATACATTTGTAAAGAAGTTAGACTGTACAACAGCAGGGGGAGTAGTAGTATTGCCACTATTTATTCATCCTGCATTCTGCTTATAGCTGTTAGTTTTATTTTTTTCTCTTTTCATTTTAGTATTTCTATCACAGTGTATTGAGCAGCTGACGGATGAATTGCTTTCGGAATCAATAAAGTATATATTGATCTATCTATATGTATTTATCTAGTGTTCGCTGCACTACCAACAGGTCAGACTCTTTATAGAGTCACATTATATTGTGCACATTCACACATCATATCATTCACAATTCTTATATAGTAGATGAATCCTGTTGACTGTCTAATTTGGCTTTCAATTATAAACCCACATATTTTTTAAACTATGTCATTGTTTTTCCCCTTGTCTCTTCTCAAATGCTGCAGTACTCCTGGGGCAGTGCATTTTAAAGTTGAGGCACTTTATCAATGCATCAATTTAATAATGATGCAATTATATAATGAGATGAGTTTATTGGGAGTCATTAAGCCTGACTAGTTTGGGAAAGGTATAGTTAAAATATTCCTGAGGGGCATGAAGAAAAATATTTTCAAAAGTGAAGAAAAATGTCCATGTATTGTAGTTCTTCTCACCTTTACATTGTTTATCCCCAATCCATTTTCCATCGCCACAGGTTAGAACAAAACTTCCTGGCTGTTTACCTGTGCAGGAATACTCAACTGTCTCTTTGTACTTGTAGAGTGACTTAATGTCTCCAACAATCTTAGTATCTGGTAAATCTTGTCTGGTGCATGTTACCTCTGGACAAAAACAAGAATGCAGAAAATGTGGAAGTTGAATTTGAGTTGGTAGTGGACATCTCTTGTCTGGCATCAGCCACAAGCCATTAAAGAAGAATTTCTGAGACAATGTAACTATCCATCTGTTCTTTGACCTACATGTATGTAATGTCTTTTTTAGGCCACTGTTCAGGTTTCTGCCCCACTGAATAGCACATATTGTAACATATGGGACAATGAATCTTACACGTAACTGACATTGGTTGTACCATTTACAACAGTATCTTTTATTCATATTTTTAATTAGAAGAACATCCATACAACCCTCATTCATCTTTTTACTTTTAGAATATCCCATATTTGAACCATTGGATACACTATCATATTGTTATTTTACATACACAACCCATGTACCCTCACTCTATGTTTGCACTCTTTTACTGTGGGGTGAACAAGAATAATAATTGTTTAAGGGAAAAGAAAAACAGTGTTGATGTGTTGTAGTTTCTTACCTTTACATTGGTCAGATCCCACCCAACCATTTTGTCCACATGTGAGAACAAAAAGTCCTGGATCATCCTTGCAGTCATATTGAACCTTGTCATTGTAATTGTATACTGGCTTAGGTGTTCCAGCAATGTCTGCATGTGGGAAAGTTCTTGTGGTGCATGTTACCGCTGGGGGAAAAAAAAGAAAAAGAAATGCATGGGAATCTGTATTTTGTTTTCACATACAAGTTAGTAGATCACATCGTGGGAACACATTCTTACATTTTCCACGTCATTACAGACGGATCATTCTCTCAGGCCATAGGCTAGCACGTTTCCTCTCCCTCTAAGGTCGCTGTCACACCTAACCAAGTGGGCTTGGTTCACTTGGGGGGCTGAAAGTTGCAACATTGTTGCATTTATCACTTGTTTCGGTTTTGTGTTCACACTGCCATTTCTGAACTGCACCAAACTTGTGCACGAAGCGCACCAAACTTTCTGAGTGTCAACGTCACAACGGTTCAAACGGCCACTCGTAAATTGGACAGGAGGAGGGGAAATCACTGCTGACTGGCAGACATGTTATATAACAGTAAACATGGAGTAGCATGTGAAGTTGGCTGTTTTGGGATGTTTTTTTGTTGTTGTTTTTTTTAAATTCATCAATTGCACGTGGCTCAGCACCCCCCCGGTGTGGTCGTACTGGGCTTTTCCCAATGTGACAGTCCCTGCTGGCCTTTAACCTTCTGTTTTTTGTCAGAGGTGGAAGTGCTGCTGCCCTTATTTGGACGTCCCTGATCTGGAGCACCTGGACCTGGTGCTCCATGTGGCTTTAACACCCAGTCCCGGTGCATGCACTCGTTCTCTCTCATCCCCATTACAAGATAAATTGTGATGATGAATAAGAGTCATTGACAAACCTCTAAAGCTTTAATTGTTAATATTTAGAAAACATGACAGTCTTCATATTTTTACTCAAAGACCTTCAATTACTGATAATTGGAAGAAACTAAAACGTTTTTTTTCCAGTCTTTGGAAGTTTAAAACATCTGTAACTGTGGGGTGAATATTAATAATAAATCACAAAGAGAAGGTATTTATGTGTTGTCATTTCTTACCTGCACAATCTCGATCCTTAATCCAACCGTCTTGTCCACAGGTTAGAGTAAAACGTCCAGTGAAGCCATTTTTGCAGATGTAGTCAACTCTCTCATTGTATTTGTATTGCCACCTTTTTACTCCGTCGATTTCTGCGTTGTTGTAATCTTCTCTATTGCATGTTACGTCTGAATAAAAAAGACACTGGTGATCAGCAAGTGGAAGATGTATTTTGTTTTTACAGTTGCTGAATCAGATTATGATAATTTAGTGATAAAATATTAAGATCTTATTTAAATAAACAGATAGATCATCTTTCAATTTGTTTCGCAGGAGGTTTCTGTTCCTGTGATCAATTTTGATCTAGAAATACTCAAGTAATATTTTTTTCGGAATTCAATTTGGTTTATATTGTGAGATCAAAAATGAAACATAACATAACATTTGAATGCAGGATTAAAGAAGGACAAATATATGAATGGGTTCTTTAAATAATTCCTCTGCCGTTGATTATGATTGATAATTCCATCACTAACTTCCCCATACGGAGAAAGCAGTACTGTATAGCCACTAAAAACGTATTGTTTCATTAGTGTCCATAAGTGTTGAAGAGCACACTAACACGAATCATGCACATCAAACCAGAAGTAAACAGATAGAAAAAACAAACATAAGTTTAAACAAAGTAATGTGAATTTTTGTGTTCTGTCTCTTTACCTGTACATTCTCCACGTCCTCTCCAACCGTTTACTGTACAAGTTGCAGTATAACCTCCTTTATAACCAGGCTTGCAGACAACATTGACCCGCTCTTGATCCTTGTATACTGGCTTGAGGTGTTCAACATCTGCATTTGGTAATCTATTTGGGTCACAAGTGATTTCTGGGGGAAAAATAGTTTAGATGGTTTAATTCAATTTAAGATATAGTATGCCTCTGAAATTTCACTATTGAAACAAGAAAAACATTGATCCTGGCATTACCAAAAAGTCTTCCCACACTTTCAGACATATACTGTAGATAGAAAATTGACAGTAATGACATTGACACACAATTAAGGTTGACTTCACAATACCTTCACAGAGTGGATCTGGTGTCCACCCCTGTCCGGTGCATGTTGCCTTGCTGGCTTTCTTCTTGTAGCCCCTAATACATGAATATGTTGCAGTATCTGATACTCTTATGTGTATCAACTGGGGGGGGTTGAAGTTAACCACAAGTTGGTCTTGTAAGTCCCGTTCACATAAAATCCCTTAAACAAGAGAGATTGGTTCATCTTAAGTAATAGAAATGCAATTGATAACGATCATAACATATTGACAAATGGTTTGCATGTTGTTTCAGCATTCGTTGAGAAATTTTCCTTTAGTCTGTAGTAACAAGACAACCATGATAATCTTGTATATAGCACCAGTTTCCACCTGCAAACAATAAAGTCTGGATTACTGAGTTTATACTTACGTTCACAAACAGGTGTGGGACTCCAGTCTGCTCTCTTTCCTAATTTTGTACATGTTGAAGATCTAAAATCAATGCGACCATAGCGAGGATCACATTCATAATCCAGGATATCGTCTTCATCGTACTCTTGACGATTTCCAGGCACAAATCCATGCTCAATCTCTGGGACTGTACATGTCACCTCTGTTGAAGAAAAAAAAACAACCTCAACATCATGTTCATGAAAATCCAGATTTACATTTATATTATCACTGATTAACCTGATGTGAGATTGACCATGAGTTTTCAACATTCCTCAGAAATATGTCATAAGTGATGAGGACATTGGGTTGGTTTTCATCTGGGCAGGTTCATTATAGATATCTGGAGCTCATGCCACAATATGTTTACAATTCAGACCTTAACTAGATAGACTAATTACTTTTGGTTGCTACAGTGATATGAAGTGGCCAATAGATGGTTAGTGTTAGTTGTATGGTGGCTAATAGTGCTTTCTTCCATCTCCTTTCATTCAGCCTACTGTACTTGTGCATTTTGGAGCTTCGTCACTCCATTTTCCATCTCCCTGACAAAAGATTTCTTCTTTCCCAGTCACGACTTGTTTTCTGTCCTTGCAGCGAAATCGAAGCACGCTGCCATAGGAGGCTTCCTCTGGGTCACCAAGCACCAGAACGTTATTGTCTACAGGTAACACCGGGCATGTGAGGGCTGGAAGCAAAAACAAGATTGAAAGAAATGTATTGGATGAGCCAAAAAAACTTCAAAATGAATTGACTGAAGTACAGGTATGCAGTACCATTTTTTTTTTACATTTCTCCAAAGAGATGACACAAAGAAATATCCTTCATTTCAGTTCATACCTTCACAGACAGGAATGACACCATCCCAACCTCTTTCCACGCAATTGCGGCTGTTTCTGCGACTGACCATGTGATAACTGAATGCAAGGACAATGTAAACAATTTAAAGCCAAATTGAAACTGTACATATTGTTACGTTCAGTAAACTACAGGGATATGGTAGCAGATGAAAAAGCACAGAAATAAACAGTGGTGGCCAAAATTATTAAAAACAACTGACAGATCTGAAAATATTTGAACTTTTTTGCTTCCAAAACATGAAGCAAGTTCAGATGGTTGCTCTGACTACAATCAGATGAAGTGAGTCATCATTGTGGCAATTACAGCAGCACATTTCTCTGGCATATACTGTCAATATATTTCCTGAATATCAACACTTAAGTTATCCCATGTGTTCTCCTACTCAAGCCAATGGTTTGCCTTTGAATGTATAATAGATCTGTCCAGTTTATTTTGATTTTCCAACTCACCCCAAATTTGCTCGATGGGGTTCAGGTCCAGACTTTGTAAATAATTTTGGCTTGTTCTGTGAAGGAACAAGATTGTTTGACAGTGACAGTAGGCTAAAATAGGCCTAGCTTGTATTTTGTAAGGTAAATTACCTAAAACTTCTTATGATGGCTCTATTCTATGGTTTATAGAGCACAATGACAATTAATGGCCAAGACAACAAAAACAACTGAAACCTGTTAAATATGTCGAGTGTTGTAAAAATTTGGGCCATCACTGTATAAGAAAAAACAAAATGCACTGATCTATGTTTATATATATTTCCATACCCTTCGTGACAGGTGTATATAACCCGTGACCCAAAGACATAATCATTGCCACGGTCCAGAGCGAAATCTGCATTCGGTGCATCGCCAGGGTGACCACATGATTTAGCTTAAGACATATGAATGAGAGAAAACATTAATGAATATATTACAGCATACATTGACCCAAACTGCAGTATTGGAACAAATGCTTCTTCCCATAATGATAATAATACATTGTATTGCAGAATACTGAAACTTTCTTTTTTCCAAGTGCTAAAATTGATAACTTACCTTTGCATTTACTGCCTACGGGATACCATCGACCACCTGACAGACATTGCATTTTGAAGAAGCCAGAGTAACCAGCTCTACAGCCCACTCTCACTTCGTCTCCAGCAGGGTAGGTGGGCTTCAGGCCAACTGTGTTAAAATTGCCATCATTCAGCTCCTCATCGTCCAAAAAGGCGTCACGTGTACAAACTGTGAGATAGCACAAAAAATAATTAGGAAATGACTGTTATATTCAAATATTCAGTTGATTAAATAATACAAATAACTTGAAATACTTGGTCTTACCGTCACTTTTCACAAAGGGGAGTGTATGCAGCCACAGAAATAGGACACAACATCTGGTTATTATGTCCATTGTGTCTTCATTGCCCTGAACTGCCAAACAGAAGAATAAACTGGAGACTGAAATACTGTTATACACAGGTGGAGCTGTGGACTGACAGGCAACAGGAGATTGCTCAATGGTTTACGCAAGTCTCTAAATATAACCTTAGACTGACCGGGAACAGACAAAGAGGAAGCGACTACACATAAAACCTTATATGAGTCGCTTGATCCCTGTTAATCATGAAAACAAGGAAGGAAATGACCTCAGTGAGATAGATGGTAGTCTATACCTTTAATTGAAAAGGTTGATTTTAGAAATAAATGCAAATTATTACTTTGTTTATCATTGGGAGACAAAAAAAGAGTATTCCTGTAAACGTTTTGTTTTCTTTCCTGGCAATCATTTGCGTCAATCAATTGAGTAAACAAGATCCACTGGATTTCATTGAGTCAGCTAAGACTCTGCAAAAAAAAATAAGCAGAGCACTTTGTTAATTGAAGATAAATGGTGTGAACATTCTTTAAAACAATGTGAAACTAACATTTTCTTAATAAATATCACACTTTAAGTTACACCTAGACACACTGTTTAAAAAAAGTCAATGCAGCGCAATGCAGAGTCCAACCCTCGACCTGTAGCTGTTAAGCAATGCAAGGTTTTCCCTCATTTCCCAATATGGCTTTATAGTCATAGTGTTTGATTTGAAAAGAATCCAAGTGTTTGTGCCATTGAAAACATAAGCACAAACTTCTTCCTTAGAACATGTTTCACCAATTTGTGAAACAAACACACGCAAAACCCAACAATTATAACATGCAATCAGTGGGTGGGATTCTAGATATGGAGATGTGTTTGCAGCTTACATGTCATTGTTCAGAGAGAGAGGGATGGATTTGGAAGAAGAGTGGCAACAAAGCCTAGCCTCTAAAAAGTCACACGACCGGGAGGGGGCTTAGCAAAACAGCCGAGAAGTGACCCCCAAGGAAGTCATTGTCGAACCCGTGAAAACGTCTTAAATTAGTTAATTCAGACTAAATATGTTTTTTTGTGAAAAAGCAATACTTGTATTCTGCACCCCTAAACGCCCTATTGATGCATTATTTTTGAAAAAATATAGTTTTTAACAAGCATTCTCCATATTCAACCTTTAAATGTTCAAATTTTAAGGATTGTGTTAATCAATTGTCTGTTTTATCTAATATTAAATATTTCAAATTGCATC
This sequence comes from Decapterus maruadsi, assembly GCA_030347415.2. Taxonomy (NCBI): domain Eukaryota; kingdom Metazoa; phylum Chordata; class Actinopteri; order Carangiformes; family Carangidae; genus Decapterus; species Decapterus maruadsi. The sequence continues at coordinate 4,486,354 of CM064886.1, read as the reverse complement.
AATACAACCAACATTGAAACATGTATCTTGTTTTAATCTTGTTTTTGATAATGAACGACAATTTCAGTGTACAGTATAAACAAAAAAAATAAGTTAGCTACATCACTTAAACTTATTTCTGTCAGATATGTTACAGCTTTAGATGTTTCATTGACCTCCTACTTAATTTTAAAAGACAGCTCTCCGGAGTTTTCACATTGAAGGTCCAAACTTTTCCTGTGGTTTGTCTGACGTGTTGATCCATATACTCATATCCATATACCATATCCATATACTTTTTGGTTTTGAAAACCAAAAACCATCTCAGTAATCCTTCTCCTTTCTCAGCTTCTCTTTGGAGCGTTGGAATCAGATTGGTCTCAGCCAATCAGAAGAAAGGAGGCTCTGAGCCTCTCTTCTGATTGGCTGATGTTCCTCTGAGTGGTCCAGCAGCACCAAATTTAGATCAAAACATCAATTAAACCAAATCCCGCCAGATTGGATGGTGGGCCTGGGTGGGAGGGGCTTGATGAATGCTTTGACATCACAGAGTTACTGAAAGTCTTAAGGCTCAGTTTCTGAATACCGGTTGTGTGCATTTATGTGAGGCTTTGATATTTTCATAGTATACCAAGGCTAAGTTATTTACAAAGTCCACATTCCCCAATGTTCTTTTGACTTGAATCATTGCTAATATGAATAATCAGGGGTAGGTTATGGATTTGTTCTTTAAAATATTCTCTGTTGTTCGATACTGAATGGCTGTTCATGTCTTTGCTTCTTATTGAGTACTAATGGGACTGTATCTTCTGACATGTTTGTTAGTCTTTCTCCCTGAACAAACATCAGTCAATGAAACATTGGTTCCAAAAACAACACTGAAAGGGCAAAATACAACACTTACACAGAAGGACACAACTGCCTGCCTGCCCGGGAATTTCTCAGCAGTGAATTCCTGAGGTTCAGGAAATAAGAAGTTATTGTAAATAAAGACCATTTTCAATTAAGTAATTTTTTTTCTTTTTAAATTAATCAAGTTATTTTTTTTGCAGTTCCACAAAACTTTTTTTTACCACGTTATATAAAAATAGGCAGCCACAATGGTTTGATTTTTGATTAAGCAAATGTTTCTTGTATCTGGTTTATAAAACAAGTCACTGGGGCAGAGAGACAGACAGCTGGATACACAGAGTTGAGGTTAAAAACAGATGGCACTGAATATTCAAACTGTATATGCAATCACAGACAAGCAGAATGCAGCAAACACAAACTAGGATATGTTATGTTCTCTAGAAGCAGGCCATCTGCTGGGTGTTCAACTGAATGCAGTTATTGTTTTGCATGTGTTAGGATAGAACTCTAGAAACATGTAATGATATTGACAATTGAAGGACCAGTGGTTCTCAAAATATGGCCTTGGGACAACAGGGGTCCGTGAATGATAATTTATTTTTAACTTTAACACGGAATCACAATAACAGACAATTTGGGTCTTGGGTTAGGCTACATATATATTTTATATATTTCTTTAAAAGCCATTTGGGATAGGAGACCCTCAGAAAAAAATTGTATTAAATCTGGGTGTGTGGTCTAACCTGTATCAGTTTAGGGCTCATAGGTGTGAAAGAGAATCACTGGTTTTGACACTTTAAATAATCTATAAAATAAGTAAGTACAATAGGCTATATTTAATTTCAGGGTGAGGTTAAGGTTTAGTTATTTGTCACTGCCATAATATGCATTTCAACATAGCTGGGGTGAAATACCATAATCCACAGATCAGGGGAGGTTGCATAAAAAAAGAAAAAACAAACTAACTTTATTCAAAAGTATTGCTATAGCCTACATGTAGCATAAAAACATGAGGAGAAAACAGTGTTAAACATTATTATCATAATTATATTTATTATAAAATGTATTTGTAAAAAATTTAGAAACACATTCAATGGTAAAATGAGATGGAATATTTAAATATAGCCTAATAGAAAGGAATCTTTAAGGTTAACATGGTTTCATCTTCATAATAAACCTTCAGGATATATAAATCAATTGATGTTGTGTTTTGTGGGTCAGTCCTGTGCAGAGCACAGCTCAGGGCCAACTGGGAAAACAGTGGCAGATTTAAATCCCTCTGGGCCACACACTCTCCTCCATTCCCATAGGGCTCACCATGTCAGATGGATGCACTTACTGTAGGCTCATATTTGGTGCACTGGCTAAAAATATCCACCTACAGTACAGTAGGCTATATGGATTATCTAGGATTGTCGTGGTATGTATGATGTGGCTATGGAGTTGGACCAATATCTATGATAAACAATACACATTTTGCATAGAAAAGTTAGATCAGCTGGCAAAATGACATGGTCAATCCTTTTTTTATACTGGCTTTATGGGTTTGTCTGCAGCCCTTCCATAAATCTCCACTAGAGGGCAGAAACGATCCATAAAGTTGCCAGAGCAGCACACAAAAGGTAACATGAGAAGTAGATGAATTCACAAAATACAAGAATCAATTGGATTCTTTTAAAGATACAAATTGTCTATCATTAAAGCATTGTAAAACAGGGGGAACTAATGGGCACCAGCTGGTTTTCATTACTCATGATTTTATTGTGTACGTGCACATGGAGGAGGCCTACTGTATGTAAGCTGTTCAGCAGGTGGTTAGTGGTAGATCTGTGAGTGTGTTTGTGTTTCATCCCTTTTCCTGATTCTTCTGATTCGTATTCTTCCTTTCAGTGCTCGGTGTGTTCAGGTGCAGTTGGAGCTACAGTTTGTGTCATAAACACAGGAATATCAACTCTTGACTTTCTTCAAGTGTACATTTTTTTTCCACAGACAGCGTCAGATGCCACTCAAACATGCAGCAAATAGTTTTTTTACTTGAAGCAAGACAAAAGTTGATATTCCTGTGTTTATGACACAAACGGTAGCTTTCTGACTGCACCTGAACACACCAGCAGGTCTCGCGCGAGACTCTGGGAGACTTTGAATTAGATCTAGTGTTACAAGCATGTCGGCTTGCTTGAAGTAAATAAACTTCTCGGTACATGTTTGAGTCGCCATCTGACGCTGTCTGTGGAAAAAAATTGCGGCTTTGAGGGATGTAAACAGCTTAACCAGCGGAACTTGCATCCACTCCCATTCATTGCTGCCGTGGCGATCCGGGGACAGACGCAGCTACCGCAAAACAGGAGCGATTAAACTGAAAATCTTCAGATTCCTTCTTTTAGACCTAAAATGATAGGAACATACACCCCCAAGTTGAATTCGCCTGGAATTGTCCTTTAAAGGAGCTGCTTATAAGACTGTGGCCAAAATTGTTATTGCATTCAAATTCAAAATACTGCAGTGCATTGTTTCCCCTCCGTCTCCCTGCCCAGACTTGAGGTTGTCATACACGCTAACCTTTGCCCTGTTGCAGCTTTGTGGCTACGGTACCCCGAGACTCACTCACACAGTGTGTATGCTGACGGAGCCGTGGCGATGTAGTAACAGATAATCAGATAAAGCTGTGTACATGCACCTGGTATGAGGTTTTGCAAACCCACCACCTCTTCAGCATCCACCTGTGGGCTTTGTCTCTTGATTCCTTGCTGGGGGTCCGCTTCATTCCCTGTAATGTCTGGCAAGGCAGATCATTCAGAGCCTGACACCAAACCTGCTGGAGCCATGCTCAAGAATATGCTATCCCTGCTATGCTTCAGCTTGCCATGCTTATGCTCAATAAATGATTTCTTCTCATTCCAGAGTAGTCTGATTGAACTAACGCTACGCTCAATATTTATATGGTACTACAGTATGCATTTCACACTATTTCATTCCCATAGAGCTCACCATGTCAGATGGATTCAGGTTTATAGTGACTGGCTAAAAATATCCACCTACAGAAGGCCACATGAATTAACTAACGGTTTTGGGGGGTATGTACAGTATGATGTGGCTACGGAGGCTATACAGACCTCAAAATGGATGAAACTGAAGCAACATCTAGAATAAAAATACATTTAAATGTGTGAAAAGCAGTTAGATCAACCGGCAACAGTTTCACAGTGCACAGTTTAATGACAGAGATCATCCATTATTTTCTTATACTGGCTCTATGGGTTTGCATCCTCTCTATATTTCTCCACTAGAGGACAGAAGCGATCCATAAAAATGCCAGAGCAGCAAAGAGTAGGCAACGTTGAAGCAGATGGATTCATAAAATACAAGAATCAATTGGATTTCTTTTAAATTACAGATTTTCTATTACTAAAGCATGGTTAGACAGGAATAAAAATGGACACCAGCTGGTTTTCATTACTTCCAGTAAACCTATTATTGACCTGAACTTTGCTGCCCAGTCTGCTGGCTTTGGTTGCACATTAAGAAACAATATGAGGACATAAGGAGAAGCGATGCCTGCTCTCTGACCTTTACACTCCTTATGTACTTGATGAAACACATTTCCTCTGGTCTGTTTCAGCATCTCCCTGCTTAACACAAATGTAGTTACACATTTCTTTCTTTTACAGATACAGTAATTTTATCAAACAATTTCCATATAAATTTGAAGACTATAACAATAATGTTGGATAAAAAAAATCCTCAAGGAAGACATGACAATCTTACTTATTTATTCTCAATATTTTTGAAATGATAGACTAGGCTACATGTAACTTTCTCATCAGAAAAGAAATTTTATACATCATATTCAAATGTTGAGGATGACCATTAGTCAAATGAATGGTTCTTTTTGATTTGTGGGAGTTTACCCAATGTCATCTTTTTTGATGAATGGATGAATGAATGAATAGATTTTCAGTGCTGGTCAGATGACATACTATGTATTTTCCAGCTGGAGCTCCATAGGGCTCCTCATTGACCATTTTGAGGTTGTTGCTAAAGCAGTTAGCATGTTGTCTTTGGCTGCTGGGATAATCTGAGCCTGTTTATTCAGCAGGATGAGCATGAATGTTTAAGCCCACTGCAAACAAACAGACAAGCCCTCCCTGAGGATTTCAGCTTAATGCTAATGATATACAGTAAGCAGGAACACTTTTTTCACAGGTTAACTCATTGACTGCCAAAGACGTCTATTGGCGTCTTATAAAAAAGTTACGTTGACTGCCAAAGACGCCGATAGACGTCTTAGGCTTTTATGTGCTGGTTCGGCAGATTGAAGTCTTCTACATCTTGTGTGTGAATTTCAGACTTGGCCGCAATGTATTTATGTCACAGTAGGGGGCAGCAGTTGTATATCTGCAATCTGATCGGCTGCTATGAAGAAGACGGAGTTTGTTTACAGTTGTGGAGAGTAGTGGCGGCGGCCTGGTAAAATGGCGAAGCGGGTGTGTAAAAAAGTACTACAAGCAGCTAACACGGGCACAGAGCTTGTCTGGCAGTAGAAAGCTTGCGAGGCAGGATGATGGAGGAGCAGGAGGTGATGGAGGAAAGTTCCAGTTCGGAGAGCACTGTCGCAAAGACGAGGGATGATCAGGGTTTGTTCTGCGTTATCAACTTTGAAGCGGCCGCCGCTGAAGTTGTCTGACGCCGCGCTGGAATCTTGAATCTAATGCGGGCTACGGTAGTTCTGCTCCGTTGAAGCAGGTGTGTTCAACTCGGCTCAACTCGACAGCAGCAGGAGTGGGTTTGATTTCCACTCCGGCTCGGCCAGCAAGAATGCCTGAACTTTGCTGCCCAGTCTGCTGGCTTTGGTTGCACATGCGTTGATGCGCGGCTTGTTCCATGCTGTTGGTGTGCCCGCGGGGGCGGGGCGCACTGTGACTTCGCTCCGGTCAAACGTGGTGCCGAGTACGCATCCACCGGCGCAGACCGCGGAGAGAGAGAGATAGAGAAAGAGAGGCGAGAGAGAGATAGAGAAAGAGAGGAGAGAGAGAGAGAGGAGGAGACGGAACTGCAGCTGCTGTGAAGCCGGTTCAGTGGGTCAGCGAGGTCTGGGTCTCTCCTGTTCTATAACCCGGCTAGATCTCCCTGTATGTTCAGAGTTTCATCCTAAACTCGGCTATAAAAGCTGGATATGTGCAAATAAATAGTTATTTTGCCATCACAAGCCTTTTTCAGTGTTGTCTTTGTTGTTCTATAGAAGTGAACAACTATTCAGATGTTTGAGGTGTCACTGGAACAAAAAAAACATGGAGTAATAAGTTATTAGTCTCCATTCTGCTTCTCTGCAGAAAAAGCTTGTTTTCTCCGTTTTTTGGTCAAAATATGGTGTTTTTGCTGAAACAACCCTATGTTCTACTGCTGATTTCTAAACAACCGAGCAGGCTAGAAACAAACTTTTTTTTTCTGGTGAAAGAAGAAAGTCTACACTTTATTTAGAGATGTTTATTGTTCATGTACTCATAAAACCCAATACTCTGTGAGTCTTGACAGTTCAGTCAAAATCCTCAAAAATGGCTGGCAGTATGGAGCTCTCTTTTCTGAAAATGGCTGGCAGTCAATGAGTTAATGAACTGGGTGTTTTTCAGCTGAGCGAGAGATTTTCTTTTCAGCGGATGGATGCATGTGAAAACAGAACAGATTGTCGCGATAAACTCGGTCTTAGCGGTCTCTGGGCTTCTGCAGAGTCAATACTCAAATCGCCCATACTTTGATCTTTATGTTTCTTACAGCAGACTGTCAGGAGAGGCCCTGTTGAAACACGACTGACCCACTCAAATGCGATCTGTTTCTTCTTCTTCTTCTGCAGCTGAGGCCTCTGCAGTTCTTTGCTCACAAAGGAATAATGAATGATTCAGAGTGATGAAATGGGAGGTCGCTCTAGAGTTCAGATCCTTGTTTCAAAAAGCCCAAACGTAGCCCACCAATGCACTGGGAGCATTACTTATTAAAAACATGTAGGCAGACAAAGAAGCGCATTCACCAACATAGTGATGAGTCAGAACTAAGTTGAGGATGGGCGATGAAACAGGCGAAAATAGATGGGATCTCTCTGACTTCAGTCACACAGCCAAACCACTAGTGACAGCGTGCTAATGTATTTGTGCTTTGACAACAGCTGCCACTCTTTAAAACCCGCAGTGCCTGATAATTATTCATGCTGAATGGCAGCGGTGGAGGAAGTATTCAGAATTTAAGTGCATGCTACTGTACCAATGCAAACGGATAAACTTACTATACATTTGAAACAGGTTTATGATCAGCTATATGCATTATGAGTTGCATTTCATTGTAAGATGATGATCTTGAGAGAAAACAATAATATCATTATAGAAGGATGGAGAATAAAAATCTCATTTGACTCTTAAAACCAAACTATGTCACTGAAGTGGCACATAGAAGATATAACATGAGATAACATAAAATGAGACGTTGACATTTCACCAGTCCAAAGCTACTGCAGGTAATTACACTATCTATGTGCCCAAACTATTTCCTGAAACATTATATTCAAGTAAATGCACTCAATTACTTTACATCACTGCAGAATTGGTTAATGTGTCATGTTTTTGGAGGACTTTTCAGTTTGTTCTACAGGGTGTTTCAAAGGATTTCCTACCATTACAAAAACAGAAAGACAGGAAAGGCTGTTTTTTGGTTTGTTTTTTGTTTTTTGAGGGTCAAAGAGGTAAGATCTTCAATGTGGCCTAAAAAAAAAACACTGAAAATGTGAGTTCAAAATCCCCTATCAGTCAAAACTGAGTCTGTGTCTGTCTTTATCTTTCTGCTCTGTCAGCAGAGGAGGAAGCTAAAAGTGTGCAAAGCTCACCACTTTCACAGTTCTCAGTCTACAGAAATAATTCAACAATGCAGCAGGGCTAGCTGATGCAACTAAATGAACTTTATTTCTCAAAGGCAATGGCTCTGACAGACAGGAACCCCCTGTTTTACAGCCTGGAATGATTCTACAGGGTCATATACTGTACCGACTGCACAAGACTAACTCGGTCCTGGCCTGCTGCAATATTTAATATGTTAAGTGTAGGATTACATATGTTTTGACATAAACTATTTTTGAAGTGGCTCCTGAGACCTGTGAATAAATGAATGATGTTGAGTTAAAAATCTAATTTGCTCAGCTTAAGTAATCCACTTTGCCAGTTAAATATACATATTGTGCTGTTCTCTCTCAGCAGACTCTAAGTATATTTTAATTCAGGAGTCTTTTATTGGTCGCAGTGCAGTTGGCAGCATGACACCAGGGCATGAAACACCAAGCTGGAATGAGTTATTGATTATTACAGTCTGAGTGTAGAATTATCATCCCTGGGGAAAGGTTTGCAATAAGAAAGTCAGGGACTTTGTGAGCTCACGTTGAGATGAATGTGCCATCAAAAAAACAAAACAAAAAACCATAACGTGGCTGCATCATTGCAACCAGAAGATGTTTAAAGTGACAAAACGGTGATCGGAATTATTTCATCTATTTTAGGATGGGACGACTTTGCAACTCAAACAGCAGACTGATTTGGTTTTGGCCTACACCTAATCCCCGGTACAGTCAATTAACTTTAATTCCTCAGCGAGAGACAGTGACAGGGTTTTCCTGTGGTCGACTAACCCCAGTAATAACTCTTCATTAGTTCAGAGGGGGTTGAAAGGGAGAGAAAGGATTGCTGCGCACGATTCCCCCACTGGGCGTAATAACGCAGCTCTTAATTCGTGCGACGAATCATCATATATGTCCGTAAGAAATAATTGTCACTTACCTCTGGATTGCAGCTTTGTCACCGAGTTGTTAAATTGCACTCAGCGTTTTTATGTGCATGTGACACTGTGTGGATCGCATGAGCAGTATGTGATCTGCATAGGCTCAATAGTCCAACAGCCTCTCTGTCGTTTGTTGGAGCAACATTTATCAAACCCACTTTGATATACCAGACATATTGTAAAGAAATAGTTAAATGTTAAGATTATCCAAGGTCATGATAATTAAGTTGTAAAATAGCAACAGTAATGATGTCAAAATGATGAAGAAGATGTGCTTTTGCATAGAGACATGAACCAGACATACTCATGTTTGTTCAGCAGTTTATTATGGCCCATACTTACTTTTTGTTTAGAGGTGACATCTAGTGGTTGGAGTAATTATGACACGAGCAAAGGGACAAGTGCAGTGATGGTACAAAGAGCAGCAACGTCAATGTAAGGATTAGATTGATGGGTCAATCAAACACAGCACAATGGGGTTAAATTTCCACATGGAACTAAATGCTTCAGTGGCTTTGTTTGGGAGTAACTTTGAGAACAAATGGTCAAATCTTGAGGAAGTTCTAATATTTTGACTGTTTTCTCACCCTGATCACACTCGGGTGTCACGTCTGCCGTCCACCCTGCAGCTCCTGGTGACTACTGTGTGCTTTGTGTGTTACATTCAATCAGAAAAAGAAAAATGACATGTTTCAATCAAGTTGGGTACAAACATAATTTGTGGGGGACTGCAGGAGTTGCAGTGTAGCACTTTGCTTTTGCTGAGGCAAAACTGGTGGCTTAGTGTCGCTGATCTAATAGTAGTCTGCTGTTGAAATCCCTGCACTGGCCAGGAAACTGCTGTGTACAGTATGTGTGTGTGTGTGTGTGTGTGTGTGTGTGTGTGTGTGTGTGTGTGTGTGTGTGTGTGTGTGTGTGTGTGTATCTCTGCCTTTGCATGATTCAGAGGTATTGCTCTCTCTTCCATCAGCAACTGTGTAATTTCTCAATGCCCTTAAGCAAGGCACTTAACCTCCCAGCTGCTCCAACAACAACCTAACTGTGAACATACAGTATATTCACTGAAACCGTGCACACGTGGGCCTCAGTGCTGCCTAAAAGTGTGTCTGTGTGCATGTATTCATCCTTTGCTCTGTGTAGTAGATTCAAGCTCAGACTGTCAAGTGGAGGCAGGTCGGTTGGAGGGGTGGCTACAAGTGCGTCTGGTTTCTTTTGGCTTACAAACCTGATTATGTCCCGTTGCCTTTGCACCTTCGACTGCTCCCACAGAAAGAGGTATGCCAGACAGCTAGTTCCCTGAAACGCTGAAAATCGCGCTACATCCGTGTGAAATCTGGAACCCCGCTCCGGCTCCTCACCTCAGCCCTCTTGAACGTCACACACCGTAGCCTCTCCCCGATTTCGGATTCACCGGTTCCCCTGGAGACTCGATCTAAAATCAGCCAATCTGTGGGGCCAGCGAGAAAAAAAGAATAAAGAAGCCAACTTACTGCCGCACTATTATTTATAGATGGCCCTGTGCTCGTGCTCAGATGCCGCTTCACACGAATCCGGGTCAGTGCATATGTATATGTTCAAACATCCACACTGATGTTGTTGTTAATGAGCTGAGGCAGTCGAGTCATCAGCTGAGCTGCTGTGTGGTGCTCTGGGATATGAGCAAGAACAAGGAAATGTCATGTAAACACTTGGAACACATGGAGAAGAGGTGCGTCTGAGGTGACGACAGACGAGTGGTTTGAATTTGACTAGTAAATTAAATAAATAACCTGTGAATAATGATAAAATAAATTGTGACGTATCATCTTTTCCTTTTTCTTTTTTTTTCTTTTTACAAAATAATAACTCAATTCAAGGTTCTCTTCATAATATCCTCTGGGGCTTAACAGCACATGTGGGCAAACTCCACGACAACAGAACAAATTTCCATCCTCTGATGAAAAGAAGATAACTCAAAACAGAAAAACCTTCGTACTCAAAATATCATTATATTGATTTTGAAAGTACAAAACCAGAGTCAGGTGTGAGGTGTTCTAAAAGTGTATCTAAAAGTTTAACTTGTGATGAAACACAATTAAAAGGAAAAAGAAGAATCCCAAAAAACAATGAGGCCTTGCACTAAACAAATGTCCCTATTATATATTATCATAACAGCTTTTAATATACAAACACCTGGTTTCTCTACAGTGCTCGTGGCAGGACGGGTAGCTTGGGCTTTTTTCCAGTTTTAATTCCTAAAAACAGCTGAAGCTTAAAACAAAGCTGACGGTTACAGTTGCTGATGAGGCTGAACTAAAACAGTGAACTGACTACTATAGACACTAAAATGCTCCATGGAGCTGAGAGAAGCAGCAGAATTGGTTCATAAATCTCACTTGTGCTGACAAACTCACAGACATTATGGCAGTTGGCATCTTCACCCTTATCATCGTAACTTCTCCCAGTTTGGGTTCCTTCAGCGTTTCAGCTGTAGCTGAATTCAAAACAGAAGATGATAATAGTGAAAACATTGAATGAAGCAGGGGTGTCAGGGAAGAGCTCATATACCAGATGTTATAGAAGTCTACCAGGGATTAAAATGAAATAACTGAATAAAGCAGTTTGTTGTTTGTTTGTTTTGAAGTTTCAGCGATTAATGGGTGCAGAGTGTCTTGGAGAGACTGGGAGCTGACACTGCTTTTTGGTTTCTTTTATCATTTACGAACTGTCTGTCCTAAGAGGGTGGACCAAATGGACCAGGAGGTTAAAACTGGTAGAAACACCAAATAAAGCAGTTTCACTTTAGAAAACCACCAGTGGACACAGGGTAGCTAAAGGTAGCTGGTAGCTCTTTTTCATGACACTAAAATCCTTAAATATGTAGTTGAAAATGAGCAAAGTGTAAATATACACAATCTCTTGTGCATGGGTAAAATGTCAGATTCAAAACCTCAATTAAAAGAATATATACTGTACAGAGCTGCACAACCACCACGCTATGAGATAATAACAGAACATTATGAAACAGAGCCATTTTCAATGTAAATACAGGGTAAATGCAGAGACTGCTTGCTGAAAAACTGTTTTGCATGAATTTACCTCTAAAACAGCTCCATCTCGTAACGCCCCATTATTATCTCATAGCGTGGTGGTTGTGCAGCTCACAACGTGTCCACAACAGCGTTTTTGAGTTGATGGGTTTTGTATTTGATGAGTTTAATGAGGGAAACCAAGAAATCCCATGAGCCTCCGTAGCATAGCTCTGAGCAGCTCACGGCTCTGCTCTGCCGTACTAAAATTAGCTATAGCGATTATGGCAATAGGCCAATTTGCCAAAATGTTGAACCATCCCTGTCGAAAGATTAACATATCATAACTTTAAAGCTGATATGAAGAAGCATAAAACCCTATTATTTCCTTATGTATTGTAATACTGACCAGTGGCCTTATGCGTCCACAATATTATTCACGTCATCTTCAGTTACTGCACATGCAATACCAAGAACCCTGTGGTTGCGCTCAGAGCTAGAATATATTGTCCCATTGATGTTGAAAATCAGAGCGGGACCTCTGCCTCTCCTGTGGAGAATTTCTTAAGACGGGATATCTTCCCTCAGAAAGGCAGAGGTGAAAAGATTTATGAAATGTTTCACTCAAGCAGATATACTGTTAACTCAGCTGAAATTCTCCTCAAGCTGTTGTTAGAGCAAGCACTGAGAGAAGTGCTTGTGAAGTAACAGCAGACAACAGCTTCTTCCTATCAGAACATTTCATATAGATAAATAAATAAACCAAAAAATCAACTCCAAACTGAAACATAAGAGCTCATCTGTGTGCATCTGCCTGGGGTTGAACTGTATTCAGTTTGTCTGAATTAGCTCTGTTTGAATCTGTGTATTTTGTGCTACATATGTATGCTGCTATATTTTCTCCTGTTTATGAATAATTGATCTGAAGGTTTTTTTTAGAGACTATCTGTTTTGTTTGCATACGGTGCTCTGCTCTGACAAAGCTTCCTGCAGCCAACAATGGCAGTTTTATTTTCTGACCTTTGATGTAGTGTTTTTTTTAACGTTCCTTCCCTTGCAACTTGAAGCAAGTCTTTGTTACCGTCACCTCAACCCAACCCATGTTATCTTGACTGAGACGCTGTTGTCACTGCTTATCTGCTTTGGCCCTGCTGGTGATCAAGAGTTGGGTTGAGCAAGTCTCTTCCAGACCGTATCTCCTAAACGCCACGACCGTATTGTCTGCAGAGGCACGAAAGACCTTGTCATGAGAGCGTGGATCAGCAGCTGTTCAGATGCAGCATGCAATCAGAATTGCACTGCAGCTCTGCAGTTGCGGCGTTGCACTTAACAAAATCAGAGACTGAATCTAAGTTGAAGCCCTTTTGAAAATTTTCACATTCCAGCGTTAAATGTTGCATGGATTTATGGACGTACAATCGCCTGTCTATCGGTCTGTTGTAAATCGTGTACAGCTGGTCCAGACCAACGTGTCTCAAACTGTGTTGATTGAACCGTTTTCAGTGTGGCACAATATTGCAGGTTTGATTTCCTGGGTTTGAGGTTTGTTCTCCTCATTTTCCTCCCACATGCACATTAGGCTGATTGATGACTCTAAAGTGCCCATATGTTTGAACGTGAGTGTTTGAGGTTGTTGGTTTCAATATGTCGGCCCAGTGATGGACTGGCGATCTGTCCAGAGTGTATCTCGCCTTCGCCCTATGTCAGCTGACAGAGCAGCAGTGTAGACTGTGAAAGGATGAATGGATGGAACCATTCTCACAAACAAGACAGACTGCCGTGAGATTTTGTAGTTGCAATCATTTTCATTCACCGCGGTGACCTCTATCTGACTTGTGGGAATTTGTGCTTTGGGTGAAATGTCCTGACAACCATCAAGTAGATTTTGCATAAAACTTTACACACGTCGAGCGGTGAACAAATGGCGATTGCCAGACTTTTCGTTTAGCACGTTCATTAGGTCAGACATTTTAATTTGATTTTGCGCTGATTGATTCGTGCTTCAGCACAGTACGGAACAACTGACCTTAGTGTGAGTGCACCCTAAATTAAAATTCTGAACATGGCTACAATTATACATGTCACCAGGAACATGTTAGTGATGGTGAAAGCACTGCTCCTTAATGCAAAACTCTCTATCAACTTTTATTCTCAATCCCAGTCAACAATTAAAAGAGTGCAGTAATTACTGGTCCACTGGGATTTGTCCAACCTGAATGACAAAACCATTGTAATACAACACCGAGGATAAAAACACAAATGTTTCAATAGAAAAAGCGAGGAGGGCAGGGAGGAAAAAGCCTCCAGGTTCCATTAAGACTGTGTAATTTATGACTTAATATAACTTGTTCCTCACAGTTAGACCGCATCAGGTGACAGGCCTCTAAAAAAAGAAAATTATGGGGTGCCAGTGGGAGAAGAAATGATGATCAGGAATGATAAGAAATCTCACAGCAAGAAATTACATACAAGATGAATTTGTGGGTTTCCACTCAAAGCGGTATTTTTTTTTTAAAGGTTTACAGCACATTAGTTGCTGCTGAGCAAGACCTTCCTCCTGTCCAAATATGTCATCTGAGCAAGCAGCTTGTTGTGACCCAGAGTCGGGTGTTGCAGGGATGATGTATTTTTGAAGCCAGTGTGAATGTTAGCATCACTCTGGTTCCCTTGTCAGAAAAAAAAAAAAAAGCTTTCCACATGCTTTTGGATTTTTCCTCATATATACAACCTGTGACAAATAAAAGTTTATGACACTTCTTCTTACTTGTGATACAGGTTCTGTGATTTTTCTTAAAGGCTAGTTCTGATCTAATTCTCTCATCTTAAAGAGTTTTATGTTATAATATCAATTATTATGTATGTGATGGCATTTTTACACAAACACTGTACCATTTTGTAAAGGATTTGTCAGCTCATTTGTGACCTTCATGGGCAATGGGTGAACTCACTTTGTGCCACAGCTTTTTTATTTTTAATTTTTTTTAAATAAATTTAGGTTTAAAGAGATAATTCAACATTTTGTCAAACTGGCCCATTGCCATAATCCCTATAGTCATAGCAGTAGGTTCGTTACCTTTAATTGTCGGTGCAAGCTATTTTTAGAACGGTGGAGCAGAGCCGTGAGCTGCTCAGAGCTATGCTATCTAAAACAAGTCTGTCTGGTACCTTCTGTTATTATCTCGTGGTGGTTGTGCAGGTCACAACTTGTCCACCAGAGCATTTTGGTGTTGTTGGATTGTGTATGTGATGAGTTTGATGAGGGAAACCAAGAAATACCATGAGCCTCCGTAGCGTAGCTCTGAGCAGCTCACGGCTCTGCTCCGCCGTTCTAAAAATAGCTTGTACTGACAATCAAAGGTAACCAACCTACTGCTACGACTATAGGGATTATGGCAATGGGCCAATTTGCCAAAATGTTGAACTATCCCTTTAATGTGCTCGAACCTCCACACAACTTTAGTCAAACTGTGAGTGTTTTCTTGATCCAGTGTGTAGTATCTTCAGTATCAACGATGAGAGAACTGGTTTTGTCTCGTTAACGGCTTTTATTGTCAGCACAAGTTCCACACAAACTGTCATGGCGGAGAGCAAGCATATCACAGGCAGGCCAGGTAAACACTCCGGGTAACACACCTTACCAACGCCCCCTGCTGGACTGGGGCGTAGTGATATCTGAAACTCACTTTGTAACACAGTGGATGTCACAGCAGCATCCACTGGATCATGTGATTAGTTGTGTTGCCTGAAAAACATGTCCACCTCTCTTCCTGGTTCAGTGCCTTTGTTTACATCTGCCTACGAACATGTTGTGGTCGGCACATCACACCTCTGCCAGGGAACGTCAGCAAAGGAAAAACATACAAAGCCGCAGATTGCCTGAGCAAATCTGTATGCAGCAACACGTCCGACGGCACATGTATATACAGCAACATTCACCTACGATAAGAAAGAGAGAGAGACATGAAAAGCTGGTGAGTCTCATCCCTCTTCTCCAGTCTGAACATGCACAGAGCTTCCAATTCCCTGAGCTCGATTCCTCCGCTTTTGATCTTGTCAGCTCCGAGCAGCTCTCTCGGACGGGTCACCGGATGAGAGCTTTGGGCCCCGGCTCCTCCGCAGGGAGGAAACCTGGAACCTCAAAGAGAGGTCAGCAGGAGAAACTCAAACCCCTGGTCCTCGGGGAGAGGAGACGGACTGCTTATCAGGGGCTTATCAAGCCATGGAGGGTTATATGCACAGTCAGGCCTCTGAGAATTGGCATTAAAACTGAAGAGGTGAGTGCGAGAATGAAAGGGAGGGGAGGATGAGGGATGGGAGGAAGGGGGAGTGATGGGTCAGTAAAGGGGCGGGGGTCTCCGAGGAAGAGAATAAAAGGGATTAGTTTTAGATTAGATGAGCTTCATTGTCATCAAGTCAGAAATGTCTTTTTTGTCTCTTTAATCAGCTTCTCTCTGAAAACAGAGACAGAACAAGAGAGGAGACTAGTTGGGATACGATTTAATTCTATCCCAGGACTATAAACACTTGAGGAGCTATTTAATTTTCATTAGACGCTGTGATGCTCATCAGCAAACTCAAAGAGCGTCTCAGAGACTTGGTGGCGCTCACCAACAACGTTAAAATGGGCTTCGGTTCACTGTTCCACATTTCCCCAGAGTCAAACAGATTCAAGAAAGTGGATTGGAAAATAACTAGTCGCTATTTGATACAAGTGTACAGACCACACAGATACACCACAGGTTGTGATGATGAGACATTACTTAAAGGTCAAACAAATGGACCAAAGGAAATTACTTCCTTTAGCTCTGTCCACAACAAATTACAATTAATTTGCAACAGCGAAGACATTTTGAAGGAAACTAAATCATATTTAAAATGAGGTGGCACTCCAAATTATTGATACTGAACCAATTTGCAGAATGTTCCCTGACAAGATTTTACATTTGTTTCCTTCACTGTCCCCTCACACCGACTTCTTTGAACTCTGTTTTCATAATTTGGCGTCTAAGTATCAGGAGAGACTGCACTGAAAACATGAGCTTTGCAGGGATTTGAACCACAAGTAACGACGTGCCACTTCCACCTTCACAACGAAAAAACTTTACCTGTCATCCTACCTGTCAATTATCATAATAATCGCACATGCTCCTTCTTATTCACAGTTTTGTTCCCAGTTCTTTGAATTCTTCTTTGGTGTCCAGGCACTAAACAGTTAAACTACCTCAGCTGTCAGATGTTTGTGTGGCTGATTTTATTCTCCCTCCACTGGTCTGGAAACACGTCCAGGATGTTACTTTGGCTTCAACCCTGTAGATCGACTCCAGTCTGCTGGGATGCTTAGACGATTAAAGATTAAACACAGTGTATTATACAGAATAAATATGCCTCTCATCAGATATAGGTATTCAATACTGAGGATCTAATATTTATAGAGAAGGGGCTGAGGCCAAATACAATGACTTAATCAAGATATGAAGACATACAGAATCAGTGACATTATAACCACAATCAAACAGCAATCTATCACATATTTATATGAAGATGAGGATATGGATGTTTTAACATATATATCATATAATAATATAATAAGGCAGTTGTTCTCAACCTTTTGTACATCAAGGACTCCTAAATTGGCACAAATTAGACCACGGACCCCCATTAGACCAAATTCAGAAGTAAACACCAGAAATACACAAATATTTGTTCTGAGATTGAAGAACATTACTTTTTTATACTTTTAAATTGGGGTCAAATTTTGGAAATATTAGAGAGAAATTTCTGGAAAAAAGTGGTCCGATTTCTCCAAAAACATTTAAACCTTTCTAGGACGAAGTGGTAGAAATTCTCAAAAAAAAAAGTAAATAATAAAAAAAAAGGTAAAAATTTTCTAGAAAAAATGGTAAAAATTCTAAAACAAACAAAAAAAAGTGAAAGAAAAAGTGGTCAAATTAAAAAAAAAAAATCTAGAAAAAAGTAGTAAAATTTCTCGTAAAAATGTTCCAAATAAAAAAGTAAAAGTGTTCTAGAAAAAAGTGGTAAAATTTCTAAAACAAAAAAGTTAAAAAAAAAAAAAAAAATCTAGAAAAAATGGTAAAATTAAAAAATAAATAAAAACTTCTAGAAAAAAGTGGTAAAATTTCAAGAAATGAATTGGGGACCCCCTTCAGATCTCTCAAGGACCCCTAGGGGTCCCCGAACCCCACATTGAGAACCACTGTCATAAGGAAATATGATGGTAGAAAATTAGGGGTGTTCTCATTAATATGCATAAAAACACCAAGGGTCCCACATCTATTTAGGTTAGGTAGGATATTTTGTTAGATAAACAGATGCACATATTAACCTAACATTACAACACCTGTTGGTCACCATGCACTCCTGCTGCTCAACACAGCATTAACACTTCTGCTCCGTCTTCCTCCTGTCTCTACATTAACAACAATCCTGACGTTGGTGATGTGTAGGCTTCGTGAGTGGGTACGATTCTGCAGTTTTATGTTGCACTAACTGAAGAGATATAAACTCGATGCTTCCCTGTAGAAGCAGAAGCATACCGGCGCGGCTGAGCAACACCGACGCACAGAAAGCTCCCTGTTAGCCTGCACTAATGAGGCCTGATTGGCTGTAGCAAAAAAAAGAAAAAAAAAAAGATGCAACCATAACCATGTATTCGGGCCAATTATATCATCTTTCCAGCACGGAAACTGAAGTATATATTGTGCTAGAAGAAACCAGCTAGAGGAACAAAAAATGCCTTAGAGATACACAGATGTGAACATCAAATTGCATCAATATCAAGGCTGGAAGAGTGGAGGCCTCCGAGTCCTACGGGGATTCAAAGAGACTGTTTTAGTAGCGAAGGAAAACAAACATTCTCCTTGTGAGGAAGGAAGGCAGTGCACTAAGAGCTGAAAATAGAGACATCACTCCACAACCCCCCCACCACCCCACCTCAACTTCCAAACTCCACGCACAAACACGCACAAACCAGCGTGCAGTCATAGGGCTCTGCAAAGTGATTTTAATTCAAAACGTTTCAATGAGGCAGGAACTCAAAGTTGACCAAAGAGTGTCAAAGCTTGTCTTCCTCAGTTGCAACAATAGCTTATCCCAGTGTGTTTCTGTTTGCTGGCTGCAGGGTTCTGGGGTCTTACAGAGCTCACTGTGCTTAATCCAACATGCTAACTGAGGCAGTCACACCAGAAAATCCTGTAACTCTCGACGCCCCCACACTGCAGCCTGATTCCAGTCAGACCTTTTATATTTTCCACTTGAGAACCCCATTTGGTGTGTTTGTCTGGTTTATCCTCCGGGACATGTTTATTATTGTTGTTTTATGGTTTATCATAAATAGTTTGTCAGATATCGTGGGACTGTGAGAAAACCTTTCAATCTTCAGAGTGAGCTTATCACGGTGTCAGAGGCATTTGGACGTGGATTTAAACATGAACTTGGGCTGCTGTTGAGCTCACTCCCACCCTGATGCTACACGCTACAAATTTACTCATTTACTTATTTAACCTTTATTCATTCAGGTGAATGCCACTGAGTAGAAATCTCATTTGCATGTGTGACTTTGGCCTTATCCTTTATCCCTCCACCTACTCACAGGCCTTTGCCCCTTGCAACAGTGGTGAGCGGTGGAGGTAGAAATATTCTCCCATGAAATGAGACACCGCCACTGCATTACATACGAGCAGCATGGAGGTATTTGGATGTTTCTTGGTGTGTCTTTTTGTTACAAAGAAAAGTGGTATGCATTTGCAACCGTTACATGGACATGCAATGCTACGCCGAGACCACCTGTTACTCAGAAATTTCAATTTTGGGTGAACTATCCCTTTAAGACTAGTACTGTAAGTATATGTTTAACGGTGTGACACACAAACAACCTGAAAATAAAGCTTCCAGCACACAAAAATAACAGTTGCAAAAGGCTTTTACTGTTTCTTAGGCATGAACAAAATCAGCACCACAGAATCTATGATATGAAATATAGAAATGCAGATACAGCACTTTCTTTTATGGATTGAAAGGGAAACTCACGAGTATTTAAAGCAAAAATACATTGTGCTCTATCAGCATTTCTCCTAATTACCTATTGGTTGTTCTGGCTGTCAATAAATAAGTTGGAACACAACATTCTCATATCATTAACTCTTCAGTAGATGTGGTGAATGTTGACTCAATCAGCAGTCACGGGAACAATATCATTCAGTTAGAGTTGTGTTTCTGGCCAGCTATAGTGAATATAAGCCCAATGCTGTAGTGTTTTTTTTGGTCTCAACCAACTCCTGAGGGAAATTTGTGGCTCTTTAGTGGCTAAGTGCTCCGTTGTGTCCAGCAGTGAGCTCCTAACAGCATCTGTCTGCTGCTTTTGTGAAGTGGGTTTTCGGTGCTTTTTCTCTGCAAACAGCTTCGTGCTGTGACATAAAGTGACGCTGCGACGAGCTTTGCACACCACCTGCTGTACCTGCTTAGCTGTGATTGGATAGTTACAGCTCCATGGGCGGGGTTTATCAAACGGATGAGATTTTATTGAATAAGACACAAACACAGTGTTTGATCGAGTCATTACTTTAAAACTATGTGGGCTACGTGCTCGTCTGAACGTCATTTCAAAACAACTGTGTCACATTCATCCTTTGATGGGGGTTAATTGATACCTGCTGCAAATGTAATCACCAAGAGCACAAAGCAGTGCTAACTATCAGATGTCAGAGCGGAAAAACAAAATAAAAGAAGAAGAATGAATGAAAGAAAGAAAGAAGAGGAAGAAACAGAGCTTGGACCTTTCATTCACATGCAACCTCAGTAGCTATGTTTCTTTTCAAATTCCAAGCTGAAGTTCAGTTTTGCGCCTGCAGCTGGTCTTACCTCTTTGAATATAGATTTTCTGTGTTGATATTTCAGTGGCTGAATCTCTGACAGACGGCGAAGCAATGCAATAAACCTCAACACCACAGATAAGCCGGCAATAGGTTAAGGTTTGCCTCTATCTGAGTAATGCAACGCTGGCAGTGAAACCAGATACGGTTGGAATAAAGATTTGAATTATTTATACGCAGCGGAACATCAAAACACTTTGCTAATGAGAGAGCCAACAGGTGCAGAAGGGCGGTAAAGGTCACTTTCGATGCAATTACATTTCACCATTCATGTTCCCCTCATCAAAAAGCTTCAGCCCCTCAATCAGTATTCTGTCTGACAGCGCCGCAGTAAATCAACCAATCACAATTAGTGTACGAGTCATTAGTCTTACGAAAGTGTGCGTTTCATCTTGTTCTGCTGTCTCGGCTAATATGAAACCTCCCGTCGTAACGCGTTCACTTTTGCTGAAGGTGTGACCGAGCGGGATGTTAACAAGGACAAGATGGTTTGGATTCTTGCAGCTATTGTTGGAAGCATCCGATCTCAGCGCTTGGCCCGTCCGTCCTCCAACACCCCGGCTCCTCCTCCTTGAAAAATGGCAGACACCATGTTTAATACATGAGAGAGGGCAAAACCAGGCCAGATGAGGAGAAAGAGCAGCAAGAGGCAAACTTGCGAGGGAGGGAGGGAGGGAGAAATGACAGTGAAAGTGAGTGAGTGGAAAAAGAGCAGCAGCAAAAACTAGTCAGCACAGATGATGTGTGGGCAGAGGTGGGATGAGAAGCTGAATGACAGGGCCACACTTTTCAGATGCTGGGGCACAGTTTTAAATTAGTTCTTAAGCTGAACGGCGTAAATATAGTCACATTATTTACCCACTGTAATAAATAAATGCCAAATATACAGCTTTTAATATTCTATTATGAAGGAATATCAATAAATATCTGCTATTTATCCCATTAAGCTGTGGATCGAACAGGCCTGAGGCTCCCCCACCCTCTGTGTCATTTTGTCTCTTTATGGTCATTGTGTGTCTCTCTCTCGTTCCTGTGTGGTCACTTTGTCTCTTTGTAGCTCTACTGTGCCTCGTTTTAGTCATTTTACACGTCTCTGTGGTTGCCGTGTGTCTCCTCTGAGCGGTTTTGTGCGTCTTTGTTGTCATTTTCTAAGGTCTTTGTGGACATTTTTCTTTTTGTTGAAGTATTTCTTTTTGACTAGATGAATGCGTCTTTGAGCTCATTTTTTGTATCTCTTCGTTGCTGCTTGTTGACTTTCCAACAATAATGAAACTAATATGTCGCTGTAAAGTGTTCAGGGACCTTGAGCCTGCCTGGCCTCTGATGGCAGGAAATAATGTGCCTTTATACCTCATTACCGTTCTGTGTTAAAGGTATGAACACAAAGCGGGGCGGCACTGTGATTCTGGCTTTATGGTGGCAGAGGAAGTGTGGCAAGGTGAAGAGGGCCCGGGTGGGGATTGAACCAACACCTCCCGGGTAAGAGTCATGCGCACTTGCCAGTCAGCCAAAGGGACAGCCCCGTGGCCAAGTAGCCAGGGCGCATGATCAATTGGAGGCTTAGTGACAGGAACCTCAGCTGTCACATGTATCCTCCTCTTTTCACAAACACATCCTCGTGCTTCCGCGCAGGCTGCCACACATTAGGAATCCATGGACCCACCCCTAGTGCTACATGGATCCTGCCAACAACGCCAGAATGTGGCAAGGTGAAGAGGGCCCGGGCGGTGATTGAACCCACACCTCCCGGGTAAGAGTCATGCGCACTCTTTGGCCAAGTTGCCAGGGCACATGATCAATTGGAGGCATAGTGACAGGAACCTCAACTGTCACATCTCTCCCCCTCTTTTCACAAGTATGTCCTCCTGCTTCCGCGCAGGATGCCACAAATTAGGACTCCATGGACCCACCCCTAGTGCTACATGGATCCTGCCAAAAACGCTAGAATGTGGCAAGGTGAAGACGGCCTGGGCGGGACACCCCCTTGGCCAAGTAGCCAGGGCGCATGATCAATTGGAGGCATAGTGGCAGGAACCTCAACTGTCACAGGAAGTATTCACAGAGTCAGATCAGTGTGGTGGGACAAGCTGAGACACTGTTGCTCCTCTAACTCTGAAAAGCCGCCATGCTTTCACACATTGTGCTGCATTTGTTTGATTCCTCTTAATGGGAATATAGTGGGATCATCCCTGTTTAAAAGGCCCCAATGACATGATACAGTATCAGAAGTAGTAAAATCCTTGGTTGGTCCATAATCAAAAGTTTTATGTTGTTGGGGGTGAAAGGAGGTGCTGGTGCCCAGATGTACGTCACGTCTACAAAGGTAGCTGCAGATAATGAGCAGTGGGTGTCTGATAGATGACCTGCATTAGAAACTGTGTTATGGCCATGGAGCCACAAAAAGAGGGCGGTGATGGGTGTGACGTGGGCAGAGTGGGGGAAGCAGGAAATATTCATGACTCACAGGCTAAATGACTTTAAGGAAACCTTTTTACACAGCAGCATTCATCAAGTGTTAATGAACAACTGAGAGGGAACAAATGCAAATGTGGGAACTGGGACCGGGGAAAGTGAGAAACAGATGGAGAAATGGGGAGTGAGAGAGACAGAGGGAAGGGGGGAAAGGGAGAGAGAGAGAAAACTATCATCACTGTGATGAATGAGGGTGGTGGCAGAAGCCCTCAGGCAATCACTCAGTCATTGAGACAGGCTTCTGTGGCCCTAACTTCATTATCATGACACAGTCACATCAACACACTCCTTCAGATAAGAGCACAGCAGAAGTCGGCTCGAGGAGGGATCAGTTAGACTGGTCGGGGTTCACTGGCTTGTCACAGATAGAGAGAAAGGCTCGGTTCTATTCAGGCTTTGGAAACCTGTCATGGCCTCCTGTTCGCACACTGGAAATCCTGACATGCTGCATGTTGGGTTTTGTACTGATATTGGTTTTTATATTAAAAAATATAGAAATATAAAAGTTAAATACTGGCTAAATGGACGTATGCTTGGAAAATTGGAGCTTTTTCGACAGGAAATAGTATGATGTAAAGGAAAATCCAATATAAATAGTTTTAAAGCCCCCATACAATATAAAGGTACAGTAGGTGTTTCTATTAAAGCTCCATACAAAGGTAGATGTCCATGTGTAGTGTGATTATAAAGCAGCTGTAAGTTACAGTATATTAATACTGTGAAAATATCAAAGCCTCAGTCCACAGAGCCTGTAACTGAGCCTTAAAACCAGCCGTCAGGGCTGCTTGTGACTTTGTGATGTCACAACAAAGCAGTCACCCAAAGCCCCGCCCACCTGGACTCACCATCCAATGCTTGTAGAATTTGGTTCCTCTGAGAGTTTTTATCTGAATACTGCTCTGTTATTATTATTATTATTATCATCATTATTTTTAGATCACAAACAGCCAGCCAATCAGAAGAGAGGTCCTTCTGATTGGCTGGCATTGTCCTGTTGTTACAAAGAGTTAGTTTCAGATTTTGCTTCTTAAATCCACAAATATATCCTCTTATTGATCAGCCATTCAGATAATACAAAGGTGAAGTGTGAAAAATGAACCTTTAAAAGCAGGTGAAACAAATAGATTTTGCTTGTGGTTATTGCAGGTGCTTTGTGTTTCCTTCCCTCATATTGCAGCCACTGCACGTCCAACAGTATCTCAGTCTTTTGAGGTGCTCTAAGAAGCAAGGCTAGTTTACAAGGTCAACTTGAACGGTCTTTATTTCTCATTGGCCATTAGACCGCTCGGTGTTGCATATCAACCCATGCAGAACAGTTCCACTTGGCGTCCCTCAAAGAATCCGGTGCCAACAAACAAGCCCTTGCGCCTTGAGCTATGGTATTTATCATAATTGGAATTCATATCCAATATTGTACCAGTTGTTTCATCTTTGTCAATTTTGTCCCCGGGTTAATTTTGCTTTACATTGATTCCCATCCTCCTGGGCGATTTGCAGCAATCTGTGTCTGATTACCCCCAACCTGATTGATGAGGTGCTGTGGCCTCCTGCGCCTTTGGTTGTACAGTGAAACCTACACAGGTGGTGGCGGTGGTGGTGTAAGATATGAAGGTGCCCCCATAACATGTGAAACTGTGACCACTTGTCTCAGCATTGTCAGGAACTCAAAGCCTGCCTGCGGCTTGTGAAGTGTGCTTAGCATGGTCAACGGGGATGGCTCGAGGAGGCTTTCAAAGGTTAATCAATGGGAAAAGCAGTCTTACTAATGCTCTGTGGTGCCTCTCTTTATGGAAGCATAACAAACATAAAGGTAATGAGGGGAATCGTTTCCATAGTGGCTGGGAAAGCTGTAAATTGTGATCT
This sequence comes from Decapterus maruadsi, assembly GCA_030347415.2. NCBI lineage: Eukaryota > Metazoa > Chordata > Actinopteri > Carangiformes > Carangidae > Decapterus > Decapterus maruadsi. The sequence continues at coordinate 4,461,483 of CM064886.1, read as the reverse complement.
CAAAGATACATTTTGCAGTTAATTGAAATGTGGGAGGTGGGAATATAAAAGGTCCATATCAAATATTTATGCTGTGAATTAGCCCCTTTTCAAATGTGAATGAGAACAGTGCATAAAATATGCATGAGCGGATAGGTCATTAGGAAGCAACTTACGCCAGATTTACTGCAGAACGCAGCGGAAGGAACAGAGTAAAAAAAAGGAAAAGAAGATTTTAGATGAAATAAATATGTTTGTGTGAAAGAGAGATAAGTTTCAAATATAGGAACACAAACATACTGACATTGCGTAGAGGGTCATGGGTGAATTTACATATACTCATCAGGTTTTGTTGTCATCTAACCTTCACACAGAGATCGACATCAAAGGTGATGAGAGGAAATTAACTCATTTGCACATGGCAGCCATTGATCCCTGATGATGCCCGATACCTAAAGGACCTGACTAATACCAGAAATTAGCACTTGTGACAAAGCTGCCCCCCAAATTACCGACATCTGTGAAAAGCGAGAAAAGGTTATCTGAGAAAACGTAATCATCATAAAACCAATGAGCCGTCGAGCCAACACAGCACCGGCTGCGAGGTGGGTGTGGGGTGTGTGTGTGTGTGTGGGGGGGGCGAGCCAGGTTGAAATGTTTTTGCAAATGTATTAAGAGCATGTGGTGTTTGTGTATATCGCTCTAAGTAATGTGGAGAGTGTAGCCTACAGTGTAAAGCAGGATGGGCCTAATGCTGAAACTGAAACTGAATTAGGGATAAAACAGGTTGAAAGATACTTTGAGAAGACGATGTTAACAAAGAATCTAACTTCAGGACAGAGTACGTGATCTGTGTGTATAATTGATGTTAATTAGCTTACCTTTTCAGATTCTGGTAGTTGGACTGTGTTACGTTAGGACAGAACTTTACTTTCATATGTTTATTTTTGCAGGAACACTGCACATTAATCGACATTTCTTTAAATGCACCAGTATTAGCTAAGTAGCTAATTTTTAGTCTAACTGTAGCCGCTGGGCAAAGTGTTAACCAAACTCTAACAAAACAACACAACATTACAGTACATACTACAAATTATTATAGTACACCCCTAAAATTACTACATAAAAGCACATATGTCACAGAAATAAAAAGTTAGCGTCTTTTTCCAGTCTCAAGCTAAACTAAGTCAAGCTAAGCTAAGCCAAGCTAACCAGCTGCTGGCAGTAGCTTCTAACTAAGGTACAAAATTACACAGGAACTAATGAAGGACTAATGAGGAACTAATGAGTAGTTACTGAGGAACTGAGGGACACAAACTTAGAGTAGTTACTGAGGAACTAAGGTACACAAAATTACAGTTGTCCATAGTGTTATTCCAGTGTGAAAAGTGATTTTAATGTCACTCTAATATGGACCAAGCTTTTTAAATTATTTTAAATCTTTCAGATAAAACACATAGTAGGCTAATAAAACTGGGAATATGAAAATAAAATTGCCTCTACTGGAGCCAGGCTACAAAAACATGTTGAAGAAACTAAAGCCCTGCAGAGAAAGAGGATGATCTCCACAGTCAGATGCTCTTCAACACGTGGCAGGTTAAGACATGAGGCGCTGATTGCTCAGCCAGTGTCGAGGTCACAACCCGGAGGACAGCAATCCCAAGAGGTCTGGAGCCGCTGTGATGTGAGTTAAAAGTCCTTTATTAAAGCATGAGGGACCACTGTCTGTCAGCTGCACCATGAAGAGTCTCCTGAGTCCAAACACTCTGGTTCCCCAACGATTTAATAAAAGACTTTTACCGTGCGTCAGTTTGCCTCAGATCTCTCTGTGTTTTCCTTCTCGTGGGGTCGCAGGATAAACGCAAACTCAACAATCACTGGTTTATCCCTACAGTCCTGATCTTAGCTGTCCTCTTGCAGTGCAGTCTGCCTAATACGCTCAACAGATTGCAGGACAAAAAATATTTCTGGTCAATCCCATGTGGCTCGGTGATGTAACCGTGATGTGGTTCGACCTCGATGACAAGTGCCCTGCAGATCTTCTGACCTGCAGCATTAGGTCAAGGTTACTGAAGTGAGGCCTTAGCAGGAAATAATAAATACTGTGGATGTTTTGTCTTTGTCAGAGGAGAGTTATTATGTTCAACTCACGTCAAAACACTTCATGTGACGTTTTGCTCGAAGAAAAAAAATGGACGTGATGTTGTTGTTAAAATAATACTCTGTCTGCACAGCTTCTGTGCAGCAGAACACAATGCTGCGTTCATGCCGCATCATTTTAACTAGTGAATCTACAACTTTCTCACATCAAGGACGCATAAATTGTGACTTAATGAGACAACAGTCCTCCACATGACTAGATTTTATCACTGTGTCCAACATCTGCACAGCAAAGTCTTTGAAACCCATGAACAAAATAGTCAAACACGCACTCTGCCATTGTGTTATGGATGAAATTATAGTGAAAATGAATAATTCTGCATTTTGCTGCAGGGGTCCCTGGGGAACCTTATCACCGGGGGTTCACGGACCCCAATAACATTCAACCTCCAACTTGTAATTCTGAGCTGGTGATATTGGGGAATTACTGACCCTGACGATATCTCCCATCAAATCCAATATGAACACCAACACAATCGATTCAGCTAATTTCACAGGAGCTTGTTTGTTTCCGCTTCCACTTGGTAACGAACAATAAAAGCAGCTGATTCGACCTCCTATTCAACACGTGTGACTACAAGGTTGAACACTACAACTAACCACCTTGGAGCAAAAGTGAGGAAACTCCCAAGTCGGATGTTGTTTTTCCTGTTCTCCCATATCTGCAGAGATTGTCTGAATGCAAAACCACACACATACACACACACACACACGCACACACAGAAAAGTTGGTGCATCCTCTTGGTTGTTAGCTTGCAGCAGATGTCTGTGCAGCTGGTACAGTGAATGTTTTGGGTGAATCAACGCAGACTGCACAAACAGTCCAATCTGGGTGAATGATGTGAGGTGAACATTCAGCTGGATTTCTGTCTGAGCACACCTGAAGATGCTTTGTATGGTATGAGCTGATGTTGTGTGCATCTGTAGACAGTCAGTCACTATAGATTCTATTGATGGTTTGACACGCCCAACTGTATAATATAATGTTGTTTTATTTTAACTAACACATTTTAGGACCCAAGGATTTGATTTGGAGAGGTAAACAACCTAAAATTGAAATGTGGCACTGCAAATTACAGTATTTTGGCAGATGGTACACATTTACATTTACAGATGTCTCCTAAATGCCTGCTGTTTATCTGTAGCACACATCATCATGAGTAAGCGGGGGTTTTAGACTGTATTGTCTTGATTGTCATCCCAAAATGTGGCAGTACATCTGCAAAGGAGAGGATTAATGTTTAATAGTTTAACCTGTAACATCGTTGCATTTCCTACTTGCATTTCTTTTGTGAGATGCAATAAGAAGTTGTGCTGTTCAGAAAAACGCTGGAGTGGAAGGGAAGACAGAATCTTAAGTAAACCTTTCAAATGTTTGTTGAAACAGAACAAAAACCCCACAGGACTTTAACGCCGTGTTTCGTTTTTACTTCTCAAAGTTTTTTCGATGATGTGATGCATGACATCCCAGGTGGGAAGTCAAACTTTTACACATGAAAGAGCAAAGTCTGACTCACGCATACACGCACGCATACACACTGTGGCTATTTCCTGGAAGCAATACAAAGTGCAGACCTGTTACACACCAAATAGCCTCAGTAGAGGTGATTTGTTTTTTCTACTTATGCATTCCCTCCTTTACTACACGTCTCCCTGTCATTTATCAATGAAATTACTTAATGAATAAATAAATGAGAGAACAGGGACAGGTTTAGTTTAATGAAAGCATGATAGATGTAGTGTTGGAGTGATGCTTTGTCTCCTCCTCTAAAGAACTGAGGACCTGCACCGCAGACTGGAAATGTTTTCAATCCTCGTGAGGGAAACATCTTCCCAAACACACACAGGCTCAGCGGTCACATTGCATGCTGCCATACACTCGTGTCTCTCCCACAGAAGGTAGCTGAGCGTCAGTCGATGACGCTTCTCTGAAAGCTCAGATGAGGCACGTTTTTTTTTTTTTTTCTGTATCAGGGAGGAAAAGCTTCCAACGTGGCGAGACGAGCTGAGCCTCTAATCAGCGATTACTGCCAGGCTGAGGGACAGAGGGAAGAGAGGCTCCCCAGTGTGTCTCAAAGCTTATCAAAGCATTCACATATATACAAAAGGGGCATCGACACACACACGCCCACACACTCATTCACAGCATCAGCTAAAATACTCACAAGCACAGGTCACCCATCGGAGCCAATCAGAAGCAAATGTTGGAAAAAAAAAGAAAAAAGAAATTCAATGAAATTAAAGTGGATTAAATTTTGTCCGGGTTCATTCATTCAAACACTAATTATTACAGACACAGCTCATGGTGGTCCACAATGAGAAAACACTGACATTAAAATAAGGGATATACAAGCGATACAGGATTGGTTAAGGTGACATAACACTGTTTACAGCATCCCATAACCTACATGTACACTTACATCTGATCTACACTGCAAAAACTCAATTTCAAGCAAAGAATATTTGTCTTATTTCTTGTCAAAATGTCTAATTTCTAGTCAAAACTAATCTCATCACCTAAAAATTACCTTGTTTTCAGATAAATTTCACTTTAGTTTTTCTTTCTTATTACAAGCACAAAAAACTTGCCCCATTGGCAGATTTTTCTACCGATTTCAAGTGAAAATTAGTTTGAAACAAGTGAAATTTATCTGAAAACAAGTTAATTTTTAGGTGATGAGATTAGTTTTGACTAGAAATGAGACATTTTGACAAGAAATAAGACAAATATTCTTTGCTTGATTTTGAGTTTTTGCAGTGTATCTTATCTCACAATTAGATGAAGTTACAAGGAGAATCTATTTATGTGATGGCCATGATTTAAAAAAGAAGAAGCTGCACAGATCTCACAGAGAAGGACAGAGGGTCATCACGTCTTAGGCAAATCTAGAATCAAGAGAAACTGTTGTCTGCTGCAGCGTGGATAATCGGTGCATATGCTGGTGTCGGACTGACCTTCGCTTCGTCCACAGTCCTGTGAACTGCTTTCAGCTCTAAGTGAAAGCAGCAGACAGGGGGCGGAATAATGTCATTAGCATTTGAGGGATTCATTCAAAGTCCACTCAGCTGGAGAAAAATAAAGACAGTCTAATGCACAGCAAGGTGAGCGGCGAAAAGTCACTGCTCCTGGCTGATATAAATTTCACACGAGTGGCTGCTGAGGCAGAGCAGTCAAAGATCATCATCACCAGCCCGGCGCCGCAGCCACCTCCGTCATGTGTCCTCCACTGATCCTCATTCTGCTGAAATGCAACGTCCTTTCTGAGGTTAGCGACCATGAAAGGACCCTGGAGTCAGACCCTGACCTGCCGGGTCCACAGCCGAACGAATGCGCATCCCTGAGACGCGTGATGTGAATTCTGATCAGGCGGAGCCGCTGAGTTTCCTTTCGCTGCCAATCAGGATGGAAGCAGGCAACCGCTCAGGTCGTCACTTGTCAGGATTTACCAGAGATAAGGAGATCAAGCTCCTGCAAGAACCTCCCCAGGAACTATCCTCAGACCTTAGGAGCTTTACTGTACCAAGTTCAGCCAGAGGAACCCGGGTCTAAATTTAGTACTTGGATCCTCACGGTTCAATGATAGTTTAAACAGACATATGAAGGAAACCAGTAAAACTAACACTACTGTGACCTGCTTCAGATGTTATTTACAAATTAATATTTCATTATTAGTGATCTATGAACGATGCAGATACTGTTCTGATAGGATGTAGGCACTTTTAATGGAGTCATTTTACATTGTAGGATTGTTTTTTCTGAATATGTTTTTCACCTCTGGGTTAAACTTATGTGTATATACAGTAGCAGAAAGGTAAAAACTGAGACAGAAATCTCCACATTTTGAGATGAGCAGCTTCTCTTTATTCTGCTTTTATAATCTCAGACCATGCTTTTGCATTTTGATCTGTTACTCATAATTAATAAATAGTATATTTCTTTAGGTAAACATGATAGTATAGCTTGGAAGAGGACGAGAGGTCCCAGCGTCATCACAAACTGTGATGCATTTCTGTCAAATGGGAAATGAGATTCTCAAAGCAGTGCTACTGTTTAATACAGGAGTCTGCACTCAGGTGTAAAAGAAGAGGGTCAGGAATCATGAGAAACTGTTGTCTGGGCAGCAGACAGGGCAGCAGACGGAATAATGTCATTAGCAGTTTTCCTCTTTAAAAGAGAAAGTTTCTGAGCTAATTTAATGCAAGTCTTGTGTAAATGTTTTGATTTATTAAAGCAGATATCAGCGGTTCGGCCGTTTCGGCTAATGCTGCATTCAAGGCAGGCTTTTGAAACCGTAAGTTACAGCTTCAAGTCACAACTACGACTTTGTAGCGTTCCAGGTAACCCGCAACTCGTGTTTTTACCGTCCTGTTGCCTGTGAAAGTTCACTATAACGGCCACTCGTAACTTCTGACCCGTGAACTTGTACCAGATCGAACTGGTATGACTTCACAGGAAGGAAAAACACAAAGTACGAGTTTCCTTGAACGCACCATGAGTTAGCAGCGCCCGCCCTCGTCAGGCATCTATTGGTCCTCGTGCTACGGCACCACATTCACGCGCACCCCTTGGCTGCACACACAGCCCTCCATGCCGTTCTCTCTCCTCATTGGATAACACTTGTATCCCACAAGGAAAATTTTCTCTTCGGGTTACAGCAGAGCAGAGTGACGGAGAGACTCATAATTAATAAATAATATATTTCTGAAACACTCCATGTAAGTGATTGCTGACGGAAAATAGGACTATTTAGGACTTATATTAACAAAAACATTCCACTGATATCTGCTTTAAGAAATCTAACTACAGTTTTGATGCCATAGCAATATTTTACCTTACGGGAAAGCACTTTGAATTGCCTTGTGTTTGATATCATAGCACTGTAGAAACAAGCCTGGCATACTTTTAGACAGAAAGAAAACAGAGTAGAGCTTTTTTAGTTCCTGGTTAGTCCCCGATTTAGTTCCTGCACAGGGCTTCTTAGTGTCTGAGACTATTTGGGTGCAAACAAATGCATGACAGAAAAGCTGTGTAGCCAAGTCCATCTGCAAAAGACCTAGTCCTGTGTTCAGCTCAACAGGCTGCCAGAGAGCAGGAGCACAAGCAGCCAAGGCAGGCTGGCAGCTAAATCGTCAGCTGGTGTCATCTCAGGTAAGAAGCAGTCTATTTAAAAAAAAAAAAGAGAGAGAGAGAGGCTGCATCCTCTTCTGTTGTTTTCACAGTGAATTGAAGAGTGGGCTCATGCTCCATCAGAGGGCTGCCAGGGAGAAAAGAAAGAGCCCTGGAGAAAGTCTAAGCGATAAAACACTGCCATGGATACAGCAGCCCGAGACCGTGAGCACAAAAAAAAAAAAGCGGGTAGTGGGGAGGGTCATCCGCTTTCACCGACGCTGCACACTCACATTTGCCAAAACTCAAAACCATATTGTAGTGAGCTACAACAGTTTTGAATGGGGGATTTATTTTGAATGTGTGGCTATTCACAGGTGTTATTCTCTGTCATTTGTAAAAAAAAAAAAAAAAAAAGCTGAGGCAGATTTAAATAATGACAAAAAAAAACTGTTTGGCTTTTAAGCACTTCATCCTGCTCGTCCTGCAGAGCCCAGAGCATAAGCAGATTTCCACAACCTCTCGTAATCGTCTGCTGCAGGATGTGGACAAAGCTCAGAAACCCAGACGTGTTCAGGAAACATGCGGGACATGCAGGGAAAGAAACGAGCCTCCATCAGGGGCAGAAATGTTATTTTCATGAAACATGTGAGGATATTAATCGATAAAACAAGGAAAAATGGTGGAGTTTAATAAAACATAATAATGTTAATAATATAACAATAGTAAATCAAACAAAACACCCATCGAGAATTATGGCTCAATGAGAGCACATTACTGATACCATTGATAGTTCGTAGAGTGCTGTTAAAGAAGGATGAAGCAGGAGTCTACTGTGTAATTTCCTATCTCTTCATTGTCTTAAAAAGAAAAATAATTGTAAGTATAATAACAGAGTAGATCTCAGTTAGTCGAAAACTTAAACAAGAACTGCAAGATTTTTACAGTAATTGAACAGCTTTGAAGTAACTGTGATGGTTAAATGACTTGTTACAGGGACAATGGAGGCTCTCTGCCTTCCACTTAGCATCTTTGGCTCGAAAAAAACAGCAACTTTATTGTGAATTAATGAACCAACCATAATCTGTTATTTGTGGCAGATAAGATAAAATGAACCAACCATTTCGTTGGACTGCCTATTGATTATGGCATGCATTTGCTATGGCATCATTTAGATGCGCTTCATTTTCCAAATATTCTCAATAGAATTAAGGTCTGGACTCTGTGGTCACATTGGACCACATTTCTTCCTTGAAGATGTTTCCCCACTATCCTCCTAGTTTTAAATAATGAGTTGGACAGTTCTTAAAGCAATTTTAGTCTCAGCAATCTCCTTAGATGTTTTATTTGCTTGATGCCAATAATTTGACCGTTCTGAAACAGATCAACATCTTTTCCATGTGTCTTCCAACATGGTTGTTGAAGAAACAAGACTGCATCAGTGAGGGTTAAATAGGTTGTTTCCAGCTGAAACATAATCATTCATGCAGTAATTATCCAATGGGAGGCTGTTACCTATTAGTTAAATCCAGGCGGTGACTTTTTTTTTGGACGGGCAGTGTATATCATAAAACGTGATATATAAGGTGACCAACCTCGGAAGACGTCGCTTCATGGATTGCCTTCTTGTTGGTTAAAACAAATGCACATGGTCAGTGGGGGAAGAGAAGAGTTAGCTGTGAGTTTTTACAACAGTGTTGTAAAATATGCCCTCCGGGAAAAAAGGCACCAAAACAGTGAAAAAGCAAAGTGGACTTTTACACAGTCCCCCTTTAAGTTGATGTGACTGCTGCTTTAAACTTCAGTCAAAACCCACCTCAACACGACGGTTAATTACTGGCATTCAAAAGGTCCCAGACGAAGTTTAATGTGCAACTCCAGGATGAAGAGCTAACAATGAATAACCCTTCAAGCTGGGCTCTGGTGAAGTGGTGAAGTGATAGCTCATTAACAAACACCATCAGGTACCATAATCTAATTCCCTACCATGTATTCCACTTTGGCATCGGGTCGTGTAGAGTAAACTGACAAGAGGTCCTGATGGACAGGAGGAGTTTCGCAGCCTCTCTTCTTTCATAACAAGGCCCACAAACTTTGAAGTGAGACTTTTGACTCAACGCCCCGAGGCGTCTTCTTGTTCATTAAAGGTAAGGAACATCTATTTTTAATATTACCAGAACTCAACAACAAAGAATCCTTTTGATGTACATTAAAGAACCAGAGGTTTGATTCCCAAAATATAAATGGGGTGAAGACTTTGCCTGCCTTTGCTACATTACATCATTACTCATGAAAAAAGCTGTTTTATTTAGCGATGCCGAGATTCACCTCAGGTCAGTTTTCGACAGGAGAAGCTGTAGAGGAGCTTAGCTGCAACTGGTGAGAAGAGAGTAAGTGAATAACTAAGTGAGCAAATGTTTTCTTAATCCTATCCTCACAGTAACCTTTAGTACTTTTAATGTATTTATTTTTTTGAATCTTTTTTTGCCATGCTAACAATGAAGAATCCTACTGACTTATTCTTGTTGCACCTTCAAGTTGGCCTTTTTGGTGTCCAATGAAATATCTCAGAGAACGTTTGCAATGGAATTTGGTCCAGACATTAAAGGGGACATTTTATGGAAATATCACTTTTTGAAGGCTTTTTTTGTCTTGCCTTCCGGTCCCCAAAATGTGAGATTTGACAAAAAAACATCCAATTTCCAGACTCCCTGGGTTGAAATCCATGAAGTTGTAAGTGCTGTTCCCTCAGTTGTCAGACAATGATGTCATTAGTTTTTGAATGTGCATAATACCACCTCTACCTGTGAGTACTGGTATTTCTGTCCATTTGCATTTAAAGGGACAGGAACTGAAACGTATTTTGAGCAGATGAAAAGAGCTGTGATGTTTTATCTTTGGGGTATTTTGACTGAAGGATGTCACAGATGTGTCTTTAAGACACATGGGAACTATTTTAATTTGTGGAAAAGGGCCAGAATATGTCTCCTTTAAGCTGATCTCTGGATATTCCTTACTTAAATTTCAATTTGTCCTGGATGAGGATTCACATTTATGTAGATTTGTTCCATCAACTTGAACTCACCGAGCTCGATGCACCAGATGCCTGAATCCAGAGATGTTGAAAGTGGTACAGGGATCTGTGCAAAGCTAAAAACAATCTCATGCACAGCCAGAGCCATAGGAGCCAAAATATCAGCTATAAGTTCAAATATGAAGAAGTTGGTGAACATGACAGATGTGAGCAACTTGAGAACAAATCTTTCTTGGTTCTTTCATGAAACAGCTTTTCTCCCCCCCAAGTCATTATTGGACATTTTTGCCTTTATTCTGACGACATGCCGCGAAAGGCCTCAATAGATTCAGACCCACGGAGGATTAAGCCTACAATGTAAAACTCTTCACAACATTTCCTTTTCATCTTTGTTTGATTATTACATTTCAGAAACCTGGGTAATAAAGTAATTTATTATCTTCTCACAGCATTTTCTGTCCTTCACAATACTAATTTAATTATTTTACCAAAACATGCCAGTGGCAGCCAAAAAAGACCGGGCTGGACAAAAGAAAAGAAGTTGCAGCATTCGCAGGGTACATGGGGCAGGATCAAGGATTTTCTTTTGTGTCAGTCTTTATTACAGAGAAGATGAGCCTAAGTCTGGCAGGCAGCGCGGAAGCAGCAAGGTTACACAGAGGTTTTCTCTCTGAAAGCGTTCACTCAGATACGATTTTAAAAGCCTCTCCTGTCGCTAATCCATGAAATAAGCAAGATCCAGACAATCACCTGACTGAGAGGCATGGGAAGGTTTGAGCTGTGTGTGTGTGTGTGTGTGTCTGTGTGTGTGTGTGTGTGTGTGTGTGTGTGGATGCGTGATTGTGAACAACATGACTATGGGAGGAAGAGAGCAGGCAGGTTTTCACACATCCAACACGTCTACTGGATGTTCTCCAGGAAAACAAGTGGATTTGTGTGTCACTGATACCATTGTTTTTTTTCCTCCTCTCATACACAATATGAGGTGGCATGTAGGACCATGCAGACTTTCACACTCTGCCGACACCTCTGCTCTTCTTCCCATCCATGCTGCTCATTGAGGAAAACCAAGAGGTTTTCTTCCCCCGCTCCAAACTACATGAAGCTCATGCTTCTGTCAGGGAAAAGGGAAACTACATGACATGCACTGTGCAGGATGTGGAACTCAGTAGAAATGTTTAGTAGTTAGGTAAATATTTATCTTGTTGTTCTTTTAGAGGTAAATACAATACTTGCTGAAAAACTGTCCCTGAACGTGCATCAGCAGCTGTTTTGCATGAATTTACCTCTAAAACAACTCTGTCTACGTTGTGTTATTATCTCATAGCGTGGTGAATGTGCAGGTCACAACTTGTCCACCAGAGCGTTTTGGAGTTGTTGGATTGTGTATTTGATGAGTTTTATGAGGGAAACCAAGACATCCCATGAGCCTACAGCGTAGCTCTGAGCAGCCTCTCCTAAAACTATAGGGATTATGGCAAGGGGTCAATTTGCCAAAATGTTGAACTATCCCTTTAACGTGACACACATTTGGCACAAATAAGGAATAAGGGACTAATTCTATTTTTGGTTGTCAAAGGTCACAGTGACCTCACAAAACACACACATTACTTCACAATTTATGTTACAGAACATCACCAAAGGAAAAAAAACTTGTTGATGGGATTTTATGTCTAAAAGGTCAGGTTATCTTCACTGTGACATCATACTGTTCTGCAAAACCATAGAGGAGGAGGAGCCTGTGGCCATATTTACTGCAACTGCACAAGCAGCAGAGTTTCTCTCTTCCTTTCCAGATTTAATTCCTCTATTATCTCTTTTATGGATATTATTATATTATAATAAATTGATCATAATATACTGTAAATTAATGAATTCTTCGATAACTTTATAGGTTAGTTCTCCACTTGGCTGCTAAGTGACTGAACGTTATTTCACTTTAGTCACTTTGATACTTAATCAAAGCAGTTAATGTGTGTGAGTGCTCGGTGTGTGGTCATGTGTGTGCAGCTGCAGTGAACCACATACGGAAGAGCAACACAAACAAACAGCTGTTTGACTTGTTGCCGTCAGGCCTGTGTTGTGTTGACAGATGAAAGAGCAGTTACAGTTCTGACTCAGATAAATCCTCATTTTATGGCCGCGGTGTTGTGTGCTTCTTGTTGTTGTTGTTGTGTATTTGCTGGGCTCTCCTGTGCTCCACCAGGTCCTGCCCTCCTGCAGGCAGCAGGTGGTTGGATGCACCTGTTTCCACACTGCTCATCAGGGTTGTGCACAAAACCAGAAGCGTGCCAAGATCAGAGGGGTGGTTGTGGTTTTATTGAACATTTTGTGCTCACAGTGGGACGTTAATTCTGTTTGTTTACATGTTGTTTTGTTTGGAACAATCAGTCAGTAAACATCCTTATTTATTATTCTCCTTCTTTCTACTCTCACCCATGGACTTATTACCAAACTATTCATGTGCTTGGAAAGAAAAACAGAGACAGAGAACAGAACATAAGGACAAAAAAAGTCCTTGAACCAGACTGGTGGAGCGTGGAAGAAGCCAGGAGAGTCCAGTGTGCGGAGGATGATGGACAGGGAGCACGGTTGATCCACGCTCCCGACCCCTGGGCGTTGTCAGGGTGGGAGCGTGGGGGGGACGCACGGCAGCATCCATGCAGACTGTGGAGGATCTCACCTTGGTCTGTCTCCTCTGTTCTGTTGTGTTTGTGGTTCACTGCCTGTGTCTCGGGGTCTGCAGGTTTTTACACGCCTGCCCTCCTCTCCTTGAGAGCCATGCGCTGCGCTCGCTGTCCAAGGTGCTGAACCTACACTGGTGCATTGTGGGTGCTTGTATCCTCCTCACAGTGTGCAGCTTTGCCCTTAATGTTGCACACAAAAATCTATCCTTTTCTTTTCTCTGGGTCGCTGTGATCAGGTGTTCAGCTTTAGTTTGTTTTGTATTTTTTCTTCCCATTCGTTCTTTCATTCAACTAGAGTATGTTTGGTGTGTGTTCATTTGTAATGTGACCGTAAGATTTGTGTGAAAAGGGACATATATAACACAAATCGATGACATCACATTTAACCCTTATAATTTTGAATCTAATTTAACTAAAACAAATTGTACAAATGGAACGCACCATGAATCCAAGCGTTTCAGAGAGAAACATAGACAGCAAGTATGGAGATTATTATTGATCAAAACTTTCAATAGTGGCCCACAGGGGGCCAATATCACATTAACAGCCCTGAAATTAGCATAATAGGTCCCCTTTAAAGAATGAGTAAATTACGGTATGTAAATAGAGCTATTGATAATAAAAATATAATATAATAGAGTAAAGAATTTTGTAATGAATAAGGCTGCAAAATTCAATATACATACAAAGTGTAAACTAGCAGCTGAAAAAACAAAACACATATTATAAATGCAAATTGATGTTCATGTCAATCTAACAGATGACTGTAATTGAATAAGACTGTATTCAAACACAGGCCAATGCTAAAGGCTAATATTCATGAAAATATAAGTCTCCTTTTAAATGTTCCTCTGGCATTGAACATTTAAAAAAACATATTTGGCTGCAAATCGCTGTTGAAAAAAAAAACCCCACCAGCTCCACCGTCTTCTTCAGAGCGAGCTCGACCTTATTCTGGAGGCGGTAATTCAAGGAAATAAATCCAAGTCCCCCACACTCACACAGGGAGGGGGTGGGGGTCTGAAGTTCAAGAGGTTTGGACAGTCCCCCCACCACACACACATTGCAGAAGATTGGTAGCCATCAGCACTCGCACCGAGACGGGGGAAAAAGAGTAAGGATGGAACAAAGGCAACAGACAGACGTCTATACATCTCTGGAGAAGAGCACACAGCTGTTAATTACTAATGAAGGACACGCAGGGATTTCAGACTCAAGGTCGACTAAATGGATAGACAGAAACACAAACATGACAAAAAAAAGAAAAGAAAAAAGACCCCAGTGAAGTGCAATTAAAGCTGACATTATGAAGGTAATATTATTGATTTAATTAAGATAAAGTTGAATTACAGACAGCCTAGGAACAGCAGACTTCCCAGTAAGGACATGATTTAAAAAAAAAAAAAAACTTAAGCTGCCCTTGTTCACACTGAAACGGAATCACTTAATTGATTGAAAATACATTTCAATGGAAGGGTATTATTAGAAGAGAAAGAAATTAAACAACACAATCATTCTTAATGGAAGTGGCTCCTTAATGATTGCAAATATGTGCACAGTGTGTTGCAACAACTTATCAGGTATTGACCTGTTTATATAACAACTTCATTGTGATCACAAATAAGTTCTGTGATTGTGTAAATACATAATTTCTAAAGACAATGGTGGCTTCATAATGCCTCATGCCATGGGAGTGTTAAGGGGACTATTGAGCCAAGTTTACAAAGAACATCGATGGTTACAAACCAATATCTGTGACAAAACTCAATGCTCCAGGACAGAGAGGCACTGAGAAAAGAGATGGATGGACAGTGGGTGGCATCCACACAGTCAAGCTTATGTAAAAATCAGAAAGAAAGAGTTTTCTGTGGAGAAACACAGTCAGCCGTCTTATTATGGTTTGTAATAGAAAGGGATGGGTTCAACATTCCTATTAAATTTTGTTATTGTACGTTTAGTTTTGTCACAAATGAAGAGAAGCTTCAGGATCAGGGAGAAAACATTAAGGACATTACAAAAAAATATTAATGTGAGAGCTTAAATTTGAGTAGGATTTTGGTAATAAATGACAGTATCATCAGCATACGATCGTTCAAATCAGGAACATCTCGGCAGTTCTTGGACAGCACCCATGTTAAAGGTTAACTGTTTGGAAATGTGTGCTGGTATTGTCTTCTAATTTTTTATCATATCCAGATTTTTTGACAATCTAAACAGCAAAAAACATGAGATCCGGTACTAGTACTACTTCCAGCATATGGAGGTGCATGGTTTCAAACGTCACTTCAATCAGATTTGCTCCTGATCTGTTTAAATGTCAATGGCTCCCCTGCCCCAATAGAATTTTGAAGCGTCTTCTTGCATCACTCGTGGCGACAGGAGCAAAAACAACAACAATGACAACAGTGCGTTAAATGAACGGCACCGACAAATTGTGCAGAATTTCTGCTCTCACATCCAGAAATGTGAGCGCCACACTGAATCGTCCAACGTCCCCAGCATGTGATTCCACTGCCGCGCATCGCTGCTCTACCAGCACAAATGGCAGCACGACTCAGCAGTCGCATCGGTTGCTGAGTATTTTTGCTGCAGCTCCACATGATGATTTGGGATAGAAACAACACCATGTTCACCATCACCTTACCACTGTAATCAATGTGGATAAGACACATGCAATATGCACACGCAGATTGAATCTGACCACTTGCAATATGTGGACTTTCAGCCGGTAAGATCAGATTCTGATCAGATTTGGGCTTCAGTCTGAACAAGGCCTTAGAAACTTCATTACAAATGCACCACTGAGTAACAATTAAATGCATTCCACCTGTGACGGCAGAATATTTTCTTCTTTTACAAACAATACAGTGACAAACTGCAATCAAAACAACAGTACTTTTAAATGGAAATGAAATCACACCTGCTCCATGAAATAATTAAGGATTTTTACAGGAATATGCAGACAGGTAATCGAAAAGAGTTTCTATCCAAAATAACAATGTTTTTGAAATACTATCCATGCAGTAAGAAATACTTCAGCTTTTATGATCACTAAATTATAATATCTATTTGGGATCATAAACAGCAACATGCAAGCAGTGAATGGGCACAGGTTATATACGGAGGACGGCAGCAGTAGGAAAGATACAGTAATTCATGGATTCGGATATCCACCCTCTTCACTGATGCACCAGGTGTCTAAATCATCAGGAGGGTTGTAATGTCTTCTTATCTTCTTTTCTGAATACAACATATTCTTTACAGTGGCTTTCCAGGCAGCGGCGCTCGAGGAGATCACAGAGACTTTATAACAAGTTGAGAATTACTTGGAAGAAGACACCTGTTCTGATCTCTTCCTGTCTTGCCTGTGGTGGGCTAATATCTGATCTATGAATATCACTAAATGCTTTTCACGACGAGGCGGGCGGCACACAGAGCAGGAATTATTAATCAAAATGATAATAATTTTTAAAAAGACCGAGGGGAGAAATGTAAATGGGGGAACAGTGGGCTATAAAGTCCAACGTGCATCCCCGCAGCCTTCACATGACCGCTGATCCACCGAGGCTCATGTGATATTAGTATTCAAAGTGAAGCTTTTATGGCACTGCTGGGGGAAACTTACAGCCCTGTACGGAGAGAGACAACTGTTTCAAGGATTTTCTAAAGGGCTCAGTCATGTTTCTTCCCACTGAATGAGGCTACTCCCATTTCACCTCCGAGTTTCCTGCTGCAGACTTTGCTTTCAAATCGCTTCAAATTAATTTCCCACTGCCTTGTTTTCATTAGTTTTCCATGTGCAGTAGGACTGCATAATTTGATAGATTTAAATTCTTTCATACACCCCAAGGAAAGGGGGGAAAAAAAACAGCCTCATTAGAGTGACAGATAAACCGCAAATACTAGAGCAGTTGATAAAGGGCTTGCAGAAAGAAATTTAATTACCTAAAAAAACACATGGGAAAAACAACAACTGCACTCTGAGGAAACGGATCACAATGCCTTGACTGCTTAAACAGCAAACATGGTGCCGTCGCATAGGCAAGAGAGAGAGAGAGCGAGAGACTGAGTGGTCACAAAGCATTAATAAAAAACGCCCAATTAGAATTTCCTCCGACTGTTTCCTACATGGACCTGGTGAAGTTATGAGTGTGCGTAATGAAACGGTGCGAGGTCTAAGTGCTAATGAGGGATGATGGAAAAACACAATCTGAGGGGTGTTATCTGCCTTCTATTTGATTTGCACTCATTATTCTGCGACAGTCGTTCACATCACAGGGGATGATCTGTAATCTCCCCGTGCAGATGACATCTTTCATGGCCTGAGCAGGAACTCTCCTGCTACACGTTGGCTCGCTTTATTTCAGTAATGGCCGTCACAGTAATGAGTGACCGACAGGCGAGAGACATGATGTGGCCGTGGTTTGCATCACCCACGCGCACACGAGAACCTGGCCATTAAACTTAATTTTCTTCTCTTTGCTCTTCATTTGAAGCCTCCATTTATGTATAATAGATGAATCAGAGGCAGCAGCGTTCACTTAAGCTGAGTCAGAGAACCTTTCAGACCATTAAGGTACAGCTCTCCCATTGTCTCCTTCAAGAAAACCTCAGTGTATACATCCAATTTAAAGAAAATCGATGTAATGTCAGTTTGGTTTTATGGCGGTTATGATGGATGTCAACGGGAACCCAGAGCCTCAGGAGAAGCACGTGTGCAGAAGGCTGCAGCCGTGGCTCAAGACATGTCTTGGCATGTTTTTACATCTGTTTTTACTCTTTTTTCAAGCCAGCAGATATGTTTATTTCACATCTGGAGATATTTGTTGTGTAGTTGTGACATTTCATTTTCGAAGTAGAAATTCTGTAATTGAAAAAAATATATATATATTGTAAAAAAGCAATAAAAGGAAGAGAAGGTTCTGTGGACTAATAGCAATCATGATCAAAATACTTCACATTAACGTAAAAAGGGATCTCATTAAAAGGAACAAAAATGTTTCAGTGCAGAGACTCTGTAATATATTAAAGCTATTTGATACTTACTGTGAAAAAAAGGCTGCATATAAATATACAATCTGTGATTGTTGGTGATTTGAATTCTTGTTCATCAGCGTTAAAAAGGCAAGTAGAAAAGAGAAACCCACACACACGCACACAACGCTTGACATAATTAAATTATGTCATTAAAGACTCTATAATGACTGTACGTACTGTCAACAACAGCAGAGTGAAAAGCACTGTTAATATGACTTTGCACAGTTTCTCTGTCTTACTTTATATGTTGGTCCTGAGGAAATAAAAAAAAGGTCACAACAATATAAATGAATGTTCTATAAATCACTGAATCTGAGTCTGAATCCACTGTTTGTGAAAGAGACAATTAGTGTGTTAGTCTTTTAACGTGTCCTATAGACAGCGTAGTACAACACAGGGCTGTGATTTCGTGAGCTTAGAATTACTGGGTTCTATCTCCGTTTTGGGTAGTTGTGAGAGGGAGCGTACCTATGTTCCCCGGGTCCTATGTTCCCCCGTTTTTACCAAAAAGGGTCCTATGTTCCCCTCTCCCCAGTAGCAGTGGGGAACATAGGACCTTTCTCAAAAAAAGGGTCCTATGTTCCCCGCTGTAGCTGATCGATGGACTCCATCTATCTGGCCTGTCTAGCCTCTACCTAGTCTTTTTACTAAACTTAACCAACTCCCTTCTTCATTGCCTAAACCTAACCAATGGGGCAATTAGCCTAGCCTACACTTCTCACTCAAAGTCACAACTCTACTTCTCACTCAAAAATAGACCAAAATATGGCAAGTCACAACTCCACTTCCAGGTATGGGACGAAAAATTACATGTTTCCCAGGTCCTTTTGGGGAAAAGCGGGGAACATAGGACCCTTTTTCTAAAATAGGGTTCTATGTTCCCTGGTCTGGACACAAAGGGGAACATAGAACCCTTTTGGGGAAAAGCAGGGAACATAGGACCTTTTTTTAGAAAAGGGTTCTATGTTCCCCTGTCCCATACAAAGTGGGGAACATAGGACCCGGGGAACATAGGGATGATCCCTTCTGGGATATTCAGCATCAAAGTTCCAACTTGGCTTGTGTTTTGGTTGATAGAACCTTTTTATTTTATGAATAACTAATTAAAAAATGTTGAAAATTTAAAAATAACACCACACAGGCATTAACAGACCACTAATGGATGATATTGGATGGATGAATCAAATCTAACCAAGGTTTTTTGTACTTCATAAAACTGTTACATCATAAAATGGTAATTTAATCTCCTGAGGAATTAAGGAATTGTGTCGTTGGGGACAAAAGACTGGTTGTATGTGGTTGTTCAGGTCGGAGGACTCGTTGGTTTTCTGTAATGTCAGAAGAGAAGCCGCTCTTTCATCTTCGACAATATCACAGCAAAGAAAACCAATTATGTGGAAACGATGCAGTTCGGGCCCCCGAAAAAAAACAAGGTCCCTAATCTCCAGCCGTCCTCCAACGTTCAAACAGCACCACCAGTGTTAAGTATGCAGAGATCCGCTAAATGAGAAAGAGAATAACTGACACATTTCCTTTGAAATTGGAAACATTAATCATCCCAACACAAACGAACAAACAAACCAAAAAAAAAAAGAGGACAACAGAAAACTATAGAACAATGTCATTAATCATAACCGTTCACCTTCACAAAAAACAACAACAAAGCAGACAGCTTCATGTTACAGTTAAATATATAGTACGACTTCTGCGAGTGTGTTTTTATTCATTCACAGCCTCCTCGTTTTTTTTCTGTTTGGGGGATGATGCGGAGATTATGTGAAAGCTGTCAGATGGAATCGGGTTAGTCACCAACGGGCTCGCCGTTCACTGCTGTGACTGTGACACACACTGTACCGCAGACGCCTTGCACATGCTGATCACATTTTAACACTTTACTCCCGATCGCAGTGTACAATGTATAACAAGCAAACAGAGGCACGATGCGTGTGTGATACATGTGATAGATTTCTCACCTCCAGTTCGTGATCATCAGCAAAAAAAAAACACACAGAGGAGGGTGATCCCAAACCAGTCAGTGTGCAGATGTTGGTGGTTTTCTCTATAGATGTTCATCTCAGGTCCACTTTTTACAATATCAATGCCTTGGATTGAGATCCTGTGTGTTGCTGTTGTTGAACCACCAAAAACCTGCAGAATGGATTCAGTGTTACCTTGGCTTTGACAATCTCCAATGGAGGGATCAACACTATTCTTTCATTTGATCTTGTGGTAACAGTATCGTGTTTGCTCCAAATCTCCCATGAGTGATTAACGTGGCTCTGACTCTGAATCAGCTGACTGTGAAGGTCAAACATGAGTGGACAGAGAGCAGAAGATGAACAGATACCACACTTAAAATGAAAAACAGAACAATATCAGGGGCATTAGCAGTGGAGTTATCAATATTTCATAAAAAAAAAAATTCAATGTTTTCACCTATGGCATAAAAAGTTGCTGTAATAAACTATAGTGAAGGCTTAACCTATTGAAACATTTGTGAAGTCTCAGTGTCTTTCTGTTCCTTCAGTTATGTCTGAAATGTAGTTGTCCACCCCATGTAGCATCTGTACTAATGATGTATACAGTAATACATAAATTGATCAGGTGAACCGAAAATAAATAATTTGTTGCTACTGTATGCATGTTTACACATAGAAATATATTTTTTTATTGTCTACCATTTGCATTGGAAGAAATTTGCCTTTGGCTTACATATGTGGCAACTCAGGTGCAATAAAAAACATATCACATACAACGAAGTCATACAATACATTACACAATACACCAGTGGTGTGCACGGACTTTTTGAAGGGCAGGGGTGAAAAGGAAAAACACGTTTTGGCTTCCAAGAGGCCACTGTAGCACACCTTTTGGCTCCTATAGGGCACTTTAGCGCACAATTTGACTCCTATAGGGCACTTTAGCATGCGTTTTGGCTCCTATAGGGCACTTAAACGCGTGTTTTGTCTCCCCCAAGCCCCCTGTGCACGCCACTGCAATACACAATGTAGTTATGTTAAAAGAAAAAGGCGCCAGGATAAGGCTCATACAAAGAATATGTATTGATACTAAGGTGCAGACATACGTATAATATCAACATAAACATCCTGCAGGCTAGATACTAAAAAATGCTATTGGAAAATACAAAATCTAAATATATCTAAAATGTGTATACACAGTATCAGTGCAATGATTTCAACAGGAAGGGAGCTGTGCATGAGGGACAAGTGAGGATGGGAGGCAGAGTTTGGGAATGCCTTGGGAAGTGTTAATGAGGCGTGCAGCAGATTAGATTGGCTACCAGCTAACATTTTGTCTGCCTAGCAACAGGAAACTGATTGAATAACTTTATTTCAATGGCTTCAGCTTCACACTTTGACTTGCTATAATGAGCAGCCAGGTTCTCCTCTGCAAAGCAAGTGCAAGACTAGATGCATGTTTAATTGATGGGGTCTGTCCCAAGAAAACGGGGACATTTGGACATTTGGACGCCTCGTATTTACAGCTGGAAACAATCAGGACTGACAAGCTTGAACGATTCATTGAATTAGTGTTAGCAAACATGTTTATTCTATTACATAAGATTTAATTAGTCAGTGTTGGGAAACTGCAAACACAAAATTACTTCATCAGGGATTAATTTATCCTGACAGACAGGTTAAATAATTTTGATTTATTATGTTTGACTCTGACACCTGTCATCCATGTAGTTTCTTTCTTTCTTTCTTTCTTTCTTTCTTTCTTTCTTTCTTTCTTTCTTTCTTTCTTTCTTTCTTTCTTTCTTTCTTTCTTTCTTTCTTTCTTTCTTTCTTTCCTGTCGATTTGTCTCGAATGGACACTTACTGTGTGACCAATGGAGTCCCAGTTGGGGGCCTCCGGTTCCCACATCTCTGTCTGATTACAGTAACTGAAAAGCTAATTAATAACAGAAATAATAAACACCATTTCTCAGAAGTTGTTTGTTTGTTTTGTTTTGTTTCCTGACAGAAATGTTACTTGTTATTGGTTCAGAAGACATTGTTGAATAAACAGCACCTTTCATGATTCAGAATCATTTAAATTAGGCAGCAAATGAGGCGCTACTATAATTCACGCCTCTGCTTTACATTTCAAGTGAAAATCTGACAAACTAAAGACACCTGACAACTTCTACATGTCAGTTTCATTTTCATAAGAACACACGTAATGGAGCTGATGCAACATTATTGGTGACACACACATGGGGGAGAAAGTGGGGCTGCCAACATGGTGTAGACGGTGTTGAGCAATTAAATTCTCATACTGGGGTGCTGAGTCAACAATCATGACCGGAGCCATCCATCCAGTAATAAGCCCTGGGTGCAAAACAAATGAGTCCACATTAAACAGAGTGTTGTGTTTGACACGTGGAGGAGTGGCTCACTGTTTCTCAGGACTAATTGTCTCTCATTAGTATGAAAAGCATGACATGATGCGGTTTGTGCAGCCAGGCTGTGAGGCGTGGTGGAGCTGTTTACCCGTGTGACGGCTGCACTGTTTCATTTCCTTCCTCTATATAAGTGACATCAGTCTGTGTTTGGTTTAAATGCATTTTTTAAAGTTACTTTAAGAGCAACAGCAGGAAAGTTACAGTGAGTTTGGGGGTGTGGAGGGGTATGCATATTGGTTTCAATTGTCTCGACAGTTCATGCCATATGATTATCCTGACATCAGCTGTTATTAACATACCACTCAAATCTATAACTTGCAACACAGAATCACCGCTCACATCAACCAACAATATCTACACTCAAACCTATAAGCAACAAGTATGTTCACTGTACTCACCAAGCAATTAGACTTTTAGACTTTACTTATTTGCATATATGAAATAAAACAAATACATTTACTCATCTCTCTCAATAGAGAGGACGATACGAAAAAATGTGCAGGTGAGTTCAGAAACCCGAAAGGCTTATAGGATGACCTCACCTTGACCTAACAAAAAATGTAAACAAAGTAAAGAAATTATATTAACGTACCTTGTGTGAAGTAGAGAAATAATGAATAAAAAAAGAAAAGAAATAAAGATAAGGGAAGATGATGAATTTAAATAAATGGAGAAAGGTGGGATTAAAAAAAAGAAAGCAAAACAAAAGTTAGTACAACAGAAATGATAGACAACCTGGGCTGTGTGTGTGTGAAAGAGAGGGAGGGAGGTAGAAAGTGCATTAAAACTTGCTTTCTGTTCTCCATTCACAAAAGCAACGTGAACGTAAGTGCAGCTCAGTACAGGACAGTTACGTTAAAATGCAGCATAGCGCTCTGCCATTTGAAGTATATGTAAACTACAGTATCCTACAGGATGTGGGGACTTACTGTGCAGGGGCAAACAGTCAAATACACATTTTAGGATTCATTTTAAACTGCTGGTTATAACTTATCAGGCCATTCATGGACTAGCTCCCACTTATATTGCTGAACTTCTGAACCCACACATAGCACATAGCCTATAGACTGCTCCGTTCCGCAAACCAAAGCCTACTTGCTGTCGTCCGCACGAGGCTTATAACCAAGGGTGACCAGGCTTTTCAATCTGTGGCCTCAAGGCTTTGGAATGTAAAAAGCAGCTAAAAACGCACCTGTTTACACTAGTGTTTTATTAATTTCTGGTAATTGTAACTGTTGATTTGTGTCTGTCAATGTGTCATTTGAATCTTGGCCATTGCACTTTGCTCTGTGAAGCACCTGTGACTGTTGCAATGGCCAGTGGTTTGTGCAGCAGCTGCCTGGCCTATGCCCCGCCCCTTCTTGTATTTTGATTGGTCAAAGGGGGAAAAGTGACATTGACGAGCCCTGCCTTGTTCTAAAAGTTGCGCTGAAGTTCAACCGATTTCAACAGCAAAAACAGAGCGTTTTGAGCTCTGAACTCTGGATCTGTATAGAAAGTAGACACTGTGAGCACCAAACCTGTTGGCTACAGTAATTGGTGCATTATTACAATAAAACTGGACTTGTTTTTTCATTTTGTGTGCCTTCGCTTCAAATATTAGAAGTCTCAAGCTTGCAGCGCAACAGCAAAAATCATTATCAGTCAGCAGAGTATATGGAAATGAGGAGGGCATCAGAAAGAGACAGAAGGACAGAAGGACCTGGTCCGGCCGTCCACGGAGGGCACGCATCCTCTCCTTGCTGAAGTGCCCTTTAGCAAGGGACTGTGCTGAATCTGCTCCTGCTCCAGGGTCATGTTCTGCAGCTGAGCACGACCTCTGACCTCCCCGTGGAGATTCTTGTGCTTGTTCTTTCTCTTGTTGTGAGGATCAACTGAATGTCAAGACTAAAATGCCTTCGCACTTCACAGCAGAGTGTAGCCGAGGTTCATACGCTTTAAAAAATATATGATACAAAATCAAATGTGACAGCGGCGGTGGAGTCAGAAGAGGGGACAAGCTAGAAGGAAGAGGACAGGGACAAAAAAACAAAAAAAATCTAAAGAGTCCAGTACCCCGAGGTTCATATTGGAAAAATCTGCAACACACAATTTACACCCAGTGCTGATGTTCAGTGGCGATTCAGGAAGTAGCTGCAACGTGGAGGGAGTTCACATCAGGTCACGTTTACAATCTAAATCTGGACTGATGGTCGACACAAGAAAGTATAAATACATGCATACAGTAAATAAATATTTGAATACATAAATAAAAAAGTATACATTTTAGGAATGGAAAAGGCTACAGTATTTCTGTATTTTACATGCATTTATTTATTGTGTGTTTATGTTTTATTTATGTTATAAACATAGAAATACAGTAAACACATGTAGAAATGAATAAATACATCAACGTGCACAAATACATAAATTGATACATATAAGAATTCAGAAAAAGAATTTTTCATTACTAAAATGTATTCTTTTTATATTCTTGGGGTCTTGAATTGTGGGAAATAAAATCCCTTTTATGGTGACACGGTCAGAGACATGTGAGAACATGTGCGTTAATGGGGAATCATATCGACTCATATCGACTTTAAATATCAAACCCTCCTCTGCTCCCTGGTCAGTTTACAGTTAATCTACAGTCAGCTGTGCTCGGGATTCTGCTGCTATTTGACTTTGTTAATAAATGCTGCAGTAATGCCGGTCCTTAGAAAGCGCCTTGTCTCCGAGGAAGTCCCCTGCAGTCTGAATAACTTTTGCCAATATTTGAGCACTGAAAGGCAAACTAATACTTGAACTCTCAAAGATTGTGTATCCACAATGGGACATTAAAATGCATAAATAGTGCGCATGTGTGTGTGTGTGTCTTCTTCCAGTCTGGGAGTCATGAGAATCTTAGTGGCTCATAAACATGAATAATTTTGAATAAATATGTATTATTCCCCTGGAGCACTGTTGCTGGAGTATATTCATTTGGCTTGGTTGATTGCCTTTTTCATAACCTTCGCTACCCTCGTGTGCGTGTTTTACGGCAAATAATTAAACTATGACAAATATATACCTCAAGCAATGCAAAAAAAAGGAAAAAAAACAAAACATACATGAGATCACCCCCCACCCCCAACTTACACACACGCCTCCTCCTCCCGTCCCAGTCAGAACAGGCTCTTGAAAATCTTCTTGAAGATTTTACATCAAAAGAAGAAGAAATTACATTTAATGCTGCTGTGTTTCTCCTTCAACAACACTCTCAGCGTCTTGTTAGACTTCTGTAGTCGCTAATGAAAGTAACTGCTTATGTGTTATGGAAGTACGAGACACATAATTTGAAGCTATTTACATCAGGCTCATGTCATCATTCTGTAAATAGCTCCTCCGCAGTATCATCAGCCTCATTTCCAGTTCTGGGTTGTTAACAGTATCTGATAGACCTCAAGGCATTGTTAATAATCTTGTGTGGATCAAAAAATTACAACTTGTAATCTTGTAACTGAGAATGATTCTGATCTGTATCTCTAAGTTGTTATCTCTTCCATCCCACCACCAGCATCAGATCATGCACATCATGCACACAAATACGCTCAAAGAACTGAGCAACACTGGCTTTAAAAAAAAAAAAAAAAAATGAGGCAAAGTTTTTAAGTGTACTGCTGATGAGCTTGACATGAATAAATGAACAGGTTTGAACTGAGTTCATTTTGGTCCTAGAGTTATTCCAGAGCATCAATTTAACAGGCCCCAGTTGCAGCATCAAATAGGGTCATGGCTAATTACTATTCACTTTGACTAAAACTAAATAATAAATAAGCTATACACTTATATAACTGAGAGGAGGGGGGGTTTGGGGGCGATGGTTATGATACCAAACAGCTCCATCAATAACACAACCAAAAACAGGCTCCTGCAGAAGAAAGCAACATTAAAATTTCAAATATATCCCCAACAAATAATAATAATGTTAATAAGAGGGGAGTCATTTGCATCAGCTCCCAGAGACATACAATAAGATGTAAAATAATCAAGTGTACACAGCGTGCGCGGCCATTTCCATTTCAAATAGACGCTGTCGACCTGTCTGATGAACTACGCTGCTTGAGGTTTTCACTTGAGTTGCTCAATGCACAAATTATCCATCACCATCGCTCCGTCTCACCTTGTCCACACAGACACACACACACACACACACACACACACTGACGCCCACTGAAGTAACCTACATGTGGTGTTTGGTAGCCGCTCCGTCCCACTTTGTGTAATCACTGCAATCTGACCACCCACCAGCAGAATACCAACACTGTGCCCCACGTCTCTGTCTGTGTGCCGTTATTTGCAGGAGCTAATTATGAGAACGTTTTTTTTGGTAATACACAACATTTGCATTCTTCACTTGTATAATAAGCTATTCAACCAGACTTACTTGATCTCACTTCTTTTTGTAAGGTAACATTGTTTGTTCCTTTTTCCTTTTTTTGCCCACGCTGAGCTACTGTAGCCTAGCTAATTAGCGATTTGCTATCATCTACTATATGTGCTTTCTGTGCTAATTGTGTACGACGCTGTACTCGAACAGAAATGAGCACATTTTGCGGATAACGAGGTCCAGCGTAACATGGTCACACACAAAAAAAGGAGCAACAGTTTAGGCAGGTATTATAAAGGAGCAGGAAACCCAATTCATTAGCTTGTTTTTCTTATAGCTATAGCTACATGGTGCCGGTTACCCAGCATGCACTGCACTGGGTCTCCATCTAGGGCACAACCAAACTCAGAAGTATTTTTCTCTCTTTTTCTTTTTTTTAAAATGTGGAACAAACTTACCACGTCAACATACAGCAAATACAAAGTTTTTTCCAGTGTATGGCTTTGTAAAGTGAAACGCTTCTTGGTAGCCTAATTAAAACAGTTTGACACAAAATTGTTGTTGTTGCCACAAACAGATCTTGTTATAAAGTGAATGGATAGAAGCACAACAAATACAATGTCAACAAAACATGACTAAAACCATGGAATAACATTATACTAGTTGGAATTTCTAATTTTGTTATGTTTTCCCTTCATTTTTCATTCAAGACGGCACATAGCCTAATAATTTATTTTTTACATATTGTTTGTTTACATTAGGCTACATAGCCAGTGCACCATTTATTTATGGTTTACACAAACTGCTTGGACTAAAAACTCCATTTAAACTAAATTATTCATTAGGTAATGGTTTTATTTACTGGACCTTTTACACACTTATACCAGAATTACAGCCTTTTACCTAAACTACCTTCTACAACCATTTAAAATCTAATATGCTCTCTATCTTTATTCTTAAAAGATCTAAATGCACATTGTTACCGTGTGCTCTCTGTACGATTTGACGCTTTACTCCATTCAGTTTCACTGGTAAACTAGTGTGAAAATTGTAATGCAAGTGGCAGCAACAGTGGTGCAACAGCAGGAATAATCTGATTAAACTGAACGACTGTCAAGCAAGAAGCCAGAAAATGGCAGTAAAGCCACAGTGGTAAACTTTTCCCTGTCTGAGGGATCTTTAAAACAAGATAGTTTGGCTCTTTGTCATCTTTAGTGGAAATTATTTTTTGTGCTGCGTTCCCCTTCGCTCAGCTGTCACTCTTCTTTATCCGTTTTCTTTGAGGAACTTTAGCAGCGAGCGAACGTAAGAAGCCGCCGTCACGAAACTGCGGGCTGAGTCACGCTTTTGTTATGTAGAGCAGCCGCAGATCCAGACGTTTGTTTACTGAGACGCTTGGGCCGATCATGTTAAAAACAACAAGAGAGGGTGTTTTTGTTTCCATAAAAGACGGAAAGAAAGAAAATGAGGAAGATGCGCGGGGCTCTTTAATAATGAATGGACAGTTATGATAATTGCAAACATTGATTATTGATCCAAACTCGTCCAAATCCTGCATATGACCTCTGTAATCTGTTCATCTTCATCTGCTCTCCTTCAGGATCACACCACTGTGAGCCACAGACCTCTAAACCAGTCAGGTATAATCTCCTCTCTCTGGGTTGTGGGCATGCATGCGAGGTGCTATTCAGCGGCTGCAGCAGAGCAGTAAAGTCAGAGATGGTATCTAGTGATGATATCTGTGACTACTCACACAGCTCACACCTCTTGGAAGTCACCTTGCACAGATGGCCGGGCTGTTTTCCTGAGCTCTGTGCTGATCTGTCGCTCTTTACCTGTGGCCGTCGGGGCAGCACCAAGACACGTTTTGGAAGTCTGCACACGCATCAAAGTTTGTGGACACCTTTAATATTTGGAAAGCTTTTTTTTCTCTCTCTTAAACCTTCAGGATTAATCCGCCACTTCAACAAACTACTAGTTTTCCGGTTACCGGCTTTCTACCAGATTGTGGAGCTTTGGTGCCACTCAATCCCATTTTTCACAGGTGGGAAAAAATTGCTGCAACATGTGAATATTTTTACTTTTGTTTGCAATGGAAACTGGAAAAGTGACTCTGACGTGGGTTTCTATTGGTCTGAAGGTAGGTGATTGATTACTGAATTGATGATGTAAACATAACACCTTGGGGAACCTGTTGTCACCTGTTAAAGGGACAACGAGGAGTTTCTCCGTCGGCAGAACGAATGTGGATGAATCTGCGTTACCCACACTTGTTAATGGGCCCGTTTTCGATAAATATATAGTTTTGTCTCTATCGTTATTTTGTTGTTGTTAGTGGTGGCGGAAATGCTGGGCGAGCCGACCAGCGTTTCCTTACTTTCGGTTTTGCGGACGTGAATGAGAATAACGCTGCCGAAACGCCGTTAATGGTCGGAACTATGACGGTAACTGAACCTCTTTGAACCTCTGACTTCAATTCTTGATGAATGAAAACATGAGTCTGTCTTGCGCCAGTAAAAGAATTTCACGGTGCGCGTGGAGGCTCAAAAATGTAGAGAGTAAAACGCTTTGCTTTTCCAAAACTCCTCGTTGTCCCTTTAAACAAAAACAGACTGAAGCTGCACTTAGTGATGAAACTGAGCTGCAGCCTCGCAATAAGATTTGAAAATGTAAAATGGGGTTTTGATAATATGGTGGTATGGATCTGTTCTGGATCAAAAGGAACGGCTGGACACAGACAAATCACCTTTTCAGCAGCTTTCATTTCATTCATCACTTAACAACATCAACTTCCTGTTTTAATCTCTAATCTAACCAATAAGAGGCCAGGAGAGGCTCAGGTTAATGACACAAACTTTAGCGATTCATTCCATAGGTGAGTATATAACTTAAATCATCAACAATTTATGTAATTACAATGAGACAACTTAACTTTACATAAACATAAAATCCCGGAGTGAAGCGTCTCAAACTGAGGCTCATCAGATCTACTGCACTGACCTGCATCAGCACGGTGTCAGATTGTGACCTGCAGTGTGAAATGAATCAGTTGTGACCACATACTTTTGGCTGCAGTGTTCAATAAGTTTGTAAATAAAATCACACAGGCACAAACACAATATTTCATATAACCTCTTGTTCATTTTGCTGTGCGAGATAAACACCCTCTGGCTCTACACACACACACACACACACACACCTGTGACTCATCTCTGGCGGACTATGAGGCTGCTTCCTAAATTAATCTGACGTGTACTCGAATGCACGTGCACGCTAGTACCTGTAGCACTTTGTCACATTAATTCTGGGCACATATCCACACACACAAAAGGACACACACTCATCAAATGTTCTCTGGGAGGGGGAAAAAAAAGGTCAACTCAACTCGGAGAACGCTTTCCTTTAGCAAATAATAGATTTAGTTCAAATATCCCACAATAGATCAATTTGGCTCAGACTGAGCTGAACTAAATTTGGCGAATAATAAATTGGGGAGGAAATGAGAAAACAGGACCATGTCGTCTTTTCTTGTGCTTCAGTAAACATGAGCAGGAGACAAGATGAAGTATGGCATTTACATTTCCTGTTTAGGGGAACTCTGTCGGGATAATCAGTTTGGAAAAACTCAACGACTACGGCTGCGAATTTGCAAAGCTTTTACTTTGTTTTACCTCCCCGACCTTCACTTCACTCTCCGGCACATTCAGACGTGTTGTTCTCCACGCTAAAGTATGACCATTAGGTCTGCGCCACTGTGAGAGGAAATGATGTCGTTTTCCTAACGTCCTCTGAAAGCAACAGCTCAACATGCTGTCTTTGCAAAGCTCTGAGTTTAAATGATGTTTTAAGCTTTTATCTCTCATCGCGTCCTACGATGTGATTTGATGGGAAAACACACACACACACACACACACAAAAAGAAAAACATGGCTCTATTTTGGTAATGGGGTGAATCGCCTGCAGCAATGTCACAACGACAGCTTGTTTGCCACATATGTGTCCTCATTTATCACCGTACGCTGAATATGTGATTTTGTCTTTTTCTACTCCTGCGTCAATGCAGGTTCACTGTGCACACATGGAGGAGAGGGATGTTGTTTGAGAAGCCAGTTTGGAAGTGGGTTGGGGGTGTGTATAATTATCTGCTTCAGTGCATTAGCCTTTGGAAACTGAGACATGGAGGGAGAGAGAAGGGAAGGAGAAGAGGAGGGGGGTGCAGAGATAAAGTAGTGAGTGCAATGTGTAAGACTGAGCTGGAAAGAAGAAAAGAGAAAGCGGAGAGTGAGAAAGAGAGAGGGAGAGAGAAGCAGTAAAGCAGAGCTGCACATATTTCATTTCCAACCTAACTACATTAGTGTGCATGAAATACTTTGGCCAGTCTGGAGAATGTCTGACACTACATTATGGCATTCAAGGACGCTAGCTTGAAGAAATTTCTGTCTTGCTTGCAAACACCAGTGAAGGATGGATGTGTTGCTTTTCCCCCACATATACATTTTTACTGTGGCCTTGTGGTGGTTTCTGCTGCCGACATGAGCTTTAATTCCTCACCCGGATTAAAGCTCCAGAACGTTATTAAATATATGAAAACTATAATATTAAAGGTGGCATAATACATAAAGGTGGATGTCCATGCGTAGTGTGATTATAAAGCAGCTCTAGGTTTTATATTAATTCTGTGAAAATGTCAAAGCATCAGTCCACAGAGAAATACACACAGCCTGTGTTCAGAAAATGAACTTAAAGGGGTAGTAGAATTTTTTAAAAGTGGGGTTGCAGTAGAAGACTGATCTCCCGTTACAAAGCCCATAATAGCCCAATTTACAGCCCAAAAAACAGGCCGTTTCTTTGGGTCCATTCACAATAATGTTGTAAATCTCTGGGCAGGGCTATTATGGGCTGGCGTTGCTAACGGGAGGAGTGCAGAGAGTCTTCTACTGCAATTAAAGTACTTAGGGGCTATTTGTAGATCATACAACCCCACTTTAAAAAAATGCTACTATCCCTTTAAAACCAGCCATGAGGACTTCCTGTCACTTTGTGATGTCACAACAAAGCAGTCACCACTCTCAGTCTCAGCCATGCCCTAAGTTCAGCCCATCTAGACATTGCAGGGTTTTCTTGTACTTACTTACTTACTTGCACTTACTTGTGTGTTTTACATGAAATCTGCTCTATTTTATTGGATAACTTTGAAAACATTCAACCAATCAGAAAAGAGAATCAGAGCTATTAAGTACACTGCAACAGTTGTCAAATTAATATGTGAAATAAACACAAATACTATATCTATACAACATTTTCCGAATGGTCTTAACTTTACACCACAACTCCTAATTTTCACCTATGGATGGAATGGGGTTTTTTCCTTCTTTTTTATTTTGCAGATTTACTAAAAATCCAGTGAAAACTTCATGATTTAAAGTCGACTGTCTCTGAGACGTCAACCAGAACTTATGGCATTTGTAGCAGACTCCTGAAACATGCCTTCACTTCCAGCTGAGACTTTTTTTCCCAGTGTCTCCACGATTACAAACACTGTGGCTGTGCCTTTGCTGAGAGGAGGTCTTCTCTCATGCAGATACCTTAATCTTACACAAACACAATCGGGGACCACACAGCCAATCAGAACAGCTTGCTTACTCGCCTTGGGCACATAAGAGAAGGAAATCAATAGGAAAAAAAGATCAATACGAAATTGTTTTCAAATTCATATCACTGCAGCAATATGGAAAAGACCGTGCAGATCCTGATATAATAATATTGTCCATCTGCATCAGGTTGATGGACAGTCAGTGACAGCGGTGACGTCAGGCGGTAATGAGCGGCCCAATCAAAGCAACGCGATTGTTATTCAGCGTACATGAAGCTGCTGTGGAGCCGCTCTGGAAGGCAGACACAGCCCTGTAGCCTGCAGCTAAAGATAGCACCATTCAACACAGATGAAATGAGGTTTGGAAAAATGAGTGAAAATCCAAATGGCCTGGAGATAAAACTGTGTGCCTGTTGTTCACAGAAATGGCTCTCGCCACGGCAATGAGGCTGGGAGAAGAAAAGGACGGAGCAGAAAAGACTTAACAATGCCGAGGCACCATTATCAGTGTTGTTACCTGCAAATGTAGCAGTGCAACGGGTTATATTTATCACTAATGAGATAAATAATGCAGCTATTTGTCCACAGCTTAGCCCTGGAGTAGTACATCAGCTCGGAGAAATGAGAATTCCTAAGGTGCAACAACAAAACAACTCTGGGAGGGCGGCAGTGCGGCAAAATAGGCCACACATGAACAAATACAAATGAATGTCTCACATACACACACACAAGTGCTTGAAAACAGACACAAAACATTATATATATAAAGAAGAATAATGCTGGAATTATGTGAAAGCATAAAAAAAGAAGTAGGAGAAAACCAGAGAGCGCGTTCAATAAACAAACAGTACAGTCGACTAAGTTGAAGATAATTTCCGCTCAGCATATCAACAACTCTTCATCTGACTGTGTGTGTGTGCAGGAGTTCAACTCTAAAGACGCAACTGGATCAGCGTCCAGCGTCTCAAGCAGCTGTCACTCATCCTGACTGTGGCATGTGATTGAATCAATAACAGAGACAAATATAGAGCGGGGTGGGGGTTCGGGGGGCTTTGAGGGTGGTGGTGGTGGTGTGGCATCCATCAGCCGAGACTCAGAAGCTTTAACAAGAGCTACAGTTAACGCTTGTTTCCCTCCAGTGTTGCCTCGGGAGCAATATTTCCAGAAAATTTCAACAGATACACAGAGATGCCGACAGCTGTCAGAAGAATTTGTGGGTGGGGACGCACTTTATTGTTACAGTTCAGATACAGAAGATACCAGGGAGAGCGACTTGTGTGTGTGTGTGTGTGCGTGTGGACCCCCAGTGATGCACACTATACACTAAACTGAATTATTATTGCTATTTATCTTTACTTGTATGACATCATGTCTCTTTCTCCGAGGTTGATTTGCTACAGCATTTTGAATCAATTTACAACATTAGCAAAGCTCAGGGCCGTTGCAACGGTGACGACGACTCTGGGGGGGCCACAGCCCAGTAGGGCCCACAAAAAACAAAAAAACAAAAAAAACAGTAGCCTAATGTTTCTATGACTAAATTATTCTCCATGTAACTATGACTAACACTCATTATTATAATTTTCAAAGCAGTAAACTCTTAAAACTTCTCTTAAAACATTTTTACGTTTAGTCCATCCTGGAGCAACAGTAGCCCCACAAACTCTATTAGCTAATGTAGCACGGACAGGATACTAACACAATCTAGTTATGAGTGGAGAGAGAGACCAGGAGGCAGAATATTGAAAGAGCTTTGGGTGAGGGCAACGTTAGGAAAGCTAGCTAGCTGTACAGGCTGAACTAGCCAACTAACTTTGGTTTCCAGCCATCCACTAGGATCGTCTCGGCCCTGGTCCCAGCCTCCCTCTGAGAGCACATGGCCTTGTGTTGGCCGGCCCATGCATATTTGTTATTACAGTACACAGACATAACACAGTAATTACACAGGAATTTGCCTAAAATATGATTTCACATGATGAATGAACTGATAATAATACAAGATCATCCTGTATTAAATAAAATGCATTGTGCCTTACTGAATCAATACAGGATGCTCTCCTTACTCCTTTTCAAAGACCCGGCCGGTGACATTCGAAACAAGAAAACCAAAAGTTTCATGAGACATTTTCATCAGACAGAAGTATTAAATCAGAATGACAGACAAGTTTTCTGTTACTGTCACTCACCGTCATCGATGCCCTGGTTGTAGTAAATAAAAGAAATGATAACACACAGGAGGCCACTTCGGTATTTTTTACTAGCAATTACTGGCAAAGCTTACACATGACTACGCTTCATCGTGAACTTCTGTGATATAAAATCACTTTTATTGTATTTTGTGGTGTCTAATTTTATTATGAGGGATTTAGCAACACACCAAATATCCTATACAGCTTATGAGACGAACTGATATTATTGCTGTTTTAACACTAAATCCGATTTTCATCTGGTTGGAGGAGGGTCTTCGGGTGCAACGGATGTCCACCACACAATGGAGGAGTTTGAAAAAATGTTATAGACCATGATTCCTTGTGATATCTGAGGATAATGTGTCATGAGTCTCTTTTATTCTCACTATAAGATTGTTGTAAAAACTGTGAATCTATGTTAAATAACCAGGGTGCACTGTTCATATTTTATTTATTTTGAATGGTTGAAAGAAGACCAGACTTTTAAAATAAACACTTCAACAAGTAGAACTTTTCATTTGGAAAGTTGAGAAATTAATGTATTCCTAACCTAAAAAAAAACACACACACATACGCACATCAAGACAGTCCCAGGATACCTGTGCCAGATATATATTTTTCCCTTTTAAGTAATTTCATAAGAAAAAAATGGGAAAAATGTTCAACAATGTGCTGTTATCTGACAAAAAAAAATCTTTTGAATGCTAAACTGAGCGCTGTCTCATGCACACTTGTTTGAGATGTGCAGAGGAAAATTAAAGTTGAACACTTTCACACCATCGGGCGTTTGAACTGAATTTAAAATCTGATGCATTACTTTGCATGAAATTTGACTTATGAAAGGAAAATAAACAAAACCCAGCGGTAGGAGAAGAGGGCAGAGTCATGTATTAACGTGGAAGCGCCTGATCCGCTTTGATAACATTAATGTAAGTTCAACAGCAACGTCGAGGATGAGAATGCAGCAGATAGGAAGAAGAAACCTGTGGGGGAATAACAAAAAGGAAAAGTTTGAAATCAGACTTTTTTAAGGAGCTCATACAGAATGCAGTACTGTAGGTCTGCTCTCCCGCTACACCTGTGACCTTTCAGTGGCAGCGCGGCCAGCTGTGGAGACACCACAGGGCCAATTTATTGGCAGGCACAAGGCCGAGAGAAACACAATTAGCTAGCAGAAGAACCCCCCCATCCCACCCTCCACTATGGACAAACCCTCATCTCTACACAGAGACATACACCCTCATACCTCCGTGGCCTCGGCCCCCCTCCTCCTCCTCCTCCTTCTCTCTGTTTATCTCTGCTTCACTCGGGAAATGTCCTCACCTTCAGCACTGATCTGCTGCATGAGCATGCAGCCAGTAGTCATGCATGTCATTACCCTGTGTGGAGGTTTTATCTGCCTTATTGCTGCCCCCCCCCACTGTCCCCCAACCTCCACCACCATCACACACATATATATACACAGGAGGGAGAAAGCCCCGGTCCCCTGTGGGCTTCACAGTGTCTGTATGCCGAGGAAGAACATGCATTTTTAAAACTCAACCCTGAGTGCACCGCTGTCCTGTTCTCTTCCTGCTGATTAGCCAAGGATGTGGGGGGGATTATCGGGGGGCCGGGGGACAGCACTGCAGAGCAGGGAGGCAAACTCCACACAGCTGAACATGTACAGTATTAAGAGGAGCCTATATAGAAAAGAAACTCTTGTTATAATGACATCCCTCTCACTGGTTGTAATATATAATCGGCTGATCGCTCTAAATGTCAGTTTTTCACTTAAAGATTACGGATATTATGACAAAAACAGATTAACAGTGTCTTCTTCCTTTGTGCAATAAAAAAAGAATAAGATTTTTAAAAAACTGTTTCCTGCCTCTTTACCTGCTGTTCCTCTCTCTGGCCACTAGTGGGAGAAACTGTTTGGAGAACCCTGCACTGTTTCTGACTGACACTGTTAACTTCCTGCTACTGTGAAAACAAATGCACCTTTCAAAATAAAACGTGGTTCAACATGTAAATGCAGAGCAGAGTGCGGAGGAGTGGGGCGTAACTCTGTTCGCTGCCCCTGTGCAGTGCGTTTTCCCCCGGGGGGACGCTTTAGAGGGCAGAGGCATGCGTTGTGAAATTGCCTCTGGTTTTAAATAAAGCGTCTGCTGATCACAATATGACACAACCTCATGATGTATTGCCGTGTGCTGATTCTACGATAAGTCTCCAAACACACAAACAATTAATAATGTTTTGTACGGAACGGCAGCACAATGAGAAATTTTCCTGCCTCCGCGTTGCATCGGCGCCATAAATTGCCTCCGAGGTCAGTGCGTATTGTTTTGTCAACTGTACGTTTGAACAAAGCGAGCTCATCTATCCTGCAGCCGAGACAACCTGTGTTTATTTCCTTTTTTTTCTTCTCTGTTTTGACTTTCAGAGACTCAGGCCTCTCGCTGAGTCTCAGTCAATGTGGATTTGATCAAATGTGTAACGCCTCTGCCTGTGATCAATCTTTGCCACCTTTTCCTGGTCCCTGTCCGCCGCCCACCAGCACCCTGGCATCGCTATGAGGCCGAGCGACTGACAGCAACATAAGTCACAAGGCTGCATTAAAAACACATTAGGCCAGCGGAAGGAATTAAGGTTGGGGCTTATCTGACGGAGAGTAACCTGCTCTGGAATGAACTGAGCCCCGGCGTCCTCATGCATCACCATTGCGTCTCTGACAATGTTGTGACTTATGGACTCGCTGAATGCACTCCCAAGCACTTTTAGGCGAGTCGAGGCGATATGAATATATTGAATTTATGAGATCTCAAAGGATCGCTGCACTTTCTATTTGCTCCTCCATTTTGTCCTCATAGGGAGCAGTCAGACAGGAAACACAGAGGAAGGAACAAAAAGGATTTAAAAAGAAGGAAGGAAAAAAAAGGAGGCGGAGGACAGGGTCTGAGCGGTGGCCAAGGGAGCAAAGGCAATCAAGCTAATACGCACACACAAAAACAACCATAAAAGGGACACAGATCAACAAGCAACAATGCAAAACAACCACATTTGGGGACATAAAATGAGCAAAGAGAGACACAAAGTAACAAGAAAGAAGCCAAACAACGTTAGACGCACACAAAGGGATATGAGACGACCACAGAGGGACAAAACCTGACTTCAAGGAGACACAAACACATGTAAAAGGAGCACAGAGTTAAAAAACAAAAACAAACAAACCAAAAAAACCAGCAATTTTTATAATAAACTTAAAGGGATAGTTCAACATTTTTGGCAAACTAGCCCATTGCCATAATCCCTATAGTCTTAGCAGTAGGTTTGTTACCTGTAATTGTCGGTGCAAGCTGTTTTTAGAATGGCAGAGCAGAGTCATGAGCTGCTCAGAGCTACGCTAGGGAGGCTCATGGGATTTCTTGGTTTCCCTCATCAAATTCATCAAATACACAATCCAACAACTCCACAACGCTCTGGTGGACAAGTTGTGACCTGCACATTCACCACGCTATGAGATAAGACAGAGTTGTTTTAGAGGGAAATACAGATACAGTCTCGTAACGTTATTATCTCATAGCGTGGTGAATGTGCAGCTCACGGCTCTGCTCTGCCGTTCTAAAAATAGCTTGCACCGACAATTAAAGGTAATGAACCTACTGTTATGACAATAGGGATTATAGGCCAATTTCCCAAAATGTTGAACTGTCCCTTTAAAACACAGAATAATAATAAAATATCAGAATATTTACAGCTGCTTAATGAGACAATGTTAAATGCACTGTATTAAGATTAAATATTAAATACCTTCGTTATTCCACAGCTGCCCAAACTAAATTCAGTGTTCAAAAATAGAGATGTAACAAAAATAAGCATAATATAAAGTATACAAAACAAAACAGCACACACATCACATAAGAGCAGATAACTCGACATAAAAACATTAGAGCAGCATGTTAGCACACATCCCACAATATATTGCATGGTGTTGTTTTTTTTATGGCACTCTAAGGTGTAAAGTGGTCATGAGTCTAGAGGTGCGAGTCTGGGTCGATATCTATGTCAATATTAATATCAAAACGTACAGTTCATTATTACCAAGAAGCTTTACACTTGACTCTTTACACATGCCGACTGGTTTCAACATGTTATGTTTCAAAACTCACCCCTGGGGGTAGATGAAGAGCTGGAGAGAAGGAAGAAGAGATACAGCACGAGAGAGAGGGAGAGGGAGAGGGAGAGGGAGGAGAGAGGGGGCACATGTCGGGTGAGGAAAGTGAACCTCCTCTTGAGCGGTAATTTGATTTCATGTGGCTCACAGTGCTCCGACGTGCGGGGGGAAGGTCGTAATGGCAGCCATCTACCATCCATTATTGCGCTACTGGAGAGCAGCGTGATGTGTTCAGGGTGGATGATTACATCTCCACCGCACTTTGGCTTCAGTAAATTTCCACCTCTGTTTTTCATAAGTCACGGAGCCACAAGATAAAAATGGTGAAACTTTTTTTTTTTTTTTCTTTTTTTGCAGGGCCTGCATGGCTTTAGGTTTGGAGGATCACCGAGCGTCGTCGTTTGTGTGTGTTTACATGGCGGAGGAACACACAGACCGCTGGTCACATCCTGATTGAGGTCTCACCGGGGTTAAGCTGTTTACATGAACCTTTCATACCATGAGATTGAATTTCCCTGCAGCCCTGAATAAACCAATTAAAAGCCTATTCTCTTTCCCTTTTTGACCTTTGCAGCAATAACAGGTCACTCCTCACCAGGGGCTGAAATAATGATTCAAACTGTCTTGGTATTGGTGAGTTTTACTGACTGGACCCTTCATGTGGCCGCACAACGTGACTGGATGTGTCAGTAAACAACAGCAGCAGCAGCAACAACAACAACATCAGATGGAAAATGGTTGTTGTGTGATGATTCCTATTGATTCTGACTGTTATTCAGTGTATTGATTCCAGTATTGGTCTCATTGATTTGCAAGCTGTGGATCTTGGTGATCGCTAAAGATCCTCAGTCCATCATCATCATCATCATCATCATCATCATCATCATCATCATCATCATCATCATCATCATCATCATCATCATCATCAATATTTTGATGTCTTGACCAAATGAGCAACTGTAGTTTTCTCATCCTCGCTGTTAATCTGTACTTACAACAACAACAAAAAACTTAAAGGGATAGTTCAACATTTTAGCAAATTGGCCCTTTGCCATAATCACTATAGTCATAGCAGTTTGTTACCTTTAATTGTCGGTGTAAGCTATTTTTAGTACGGCGGAGCAGAGCAGCAGGCTGCTCAGAGCTACGCTATGGAGGCTAAGGTTTCCCTCATCAAACTCATCAAATACACAACCCAACAACTCAAAAACGCTGTTGTGGACAAGTTGTGAGCTGCACAACCACCACGTTATGATATAATAACGGAAAATTACGAGAGGTAAATTCATGCAAAACCGCTGATATGCGTTGCGTTCAGGGACAGTTTTTCAGCAAGCAGTCTCCGTATTTACCCTGTATTTACCTCGAAAATGGCTCCGTTTCGTATCGTTCCGTTATTATCTCATAGCGAGGTGATTGTGCAGGTCACAACTTCTGCATCAATTGTAAATCTGCATCTTGGTGCAACATTAACCTCCAGTCACACTCTTGCTGATGAGAAATAAACAGCAGTGTCACAACAGAACAGAAGAAACATCCTCAGCTGCGACGGCAGGACAGGTTACAGATTTCCCTGCGTCCATTAGGCGGTATTGACTCTGGCTCTCTGAGTGCTGTAAGCTGTGATTGCAAATGACACATTGTTACATAGGCCTTTGTTCTAAGATGCAACTCTCGCCGCTCACTCTTTATCCTCCCCCGTTCCTGTCCGCTCGCCCCCACCAACACAAGGCTAATGAGGATATGATAAACAAACACAACAAGCAGACCATGTAATTAAGAGACTACTTAATCCAGCCAAAACCTGATACATCCACAAGGCGGACCAGAAAGAAAAACAAACAAACAAATGAACTAAAAAAAAAAAAATCAAACCGACTCTCCTGCTGTTTATCTTTAAACACACCACACACATGTTATCCCACCTGCCAACCCTCGCCTTCTCCATGAAGGGATTGTTTCATTGCATTATATAAATGCAAAAAAAAAAGCCTTGTTGGAAATTCTCTGTTTGCAACAAGTCAAGTTTTATGTGTGTGTGCTGTGCTCAAGACGCCAGCAGAGACCGCACCACAGCGTGCACAGAGCAGGTCCCTCACATACAGATGTAGCCATTGTATGTAGGTAAAGCTTTGTTTTTTGCTGCGCGTGTGCACTGCACCAC
The DNA here is from genome assembly GCA_030347415.2 of Decapterus maruadsi. Lineage (NCBI taxonomy): Eukaryota > Metazoa > Chordata > Actinopteri > Carangiformes > Carangidae > Decapterus > Decapterus maruadsi. Next base: position 4,420,621 of record CM064886.1, on the reverse strand, counting down.
TGCTGCATCTCCTCTCCGCTGCGCTCCCATGAGTATCTGGAGAAAAAAAGGCAAAAATTCAAATTTTGTCCTGTTTTTCCAGGCAGCGGGGAGGTTTCCTCGGAGAGTCAGTGAAGTGCACACTGAATCTTACAACATTTATTCGACATCTCTTGGAGTGATGTATGGTAGAGAATTAGCGCCGAATCGCGTGTCTCTGATCTGACCTCTCTCCATTCATTTCTTTTTGCCCTCTTTAACCCATTTACTGAACATTTCCATCTTTCCTAATCAGAGCTTTGGCTTGTACTGTACATGTTCACATATTCCTGCCGTGACCTGCCGGTGTATTAACTGATTAGAATAGATTGATTTTCCGTCAGTAAATGTAACCGCGACAGGCTAAAACCTTGCCCATGATAAATGGGTTTCAGAGTTATCGGAGTGGAGGAGTCGATGTGCTGATCGATGCCCAAACTCAACAAGGTCATTCCTGCTGAAGATAAAGCATTTGTTATGCAGATTTATCCTAAAAAAAAAAGTTGGGCCCACACAGTGCAGGCCCATGTGATGGTTCAATGTAACCGATACAGTAGCTGATGCAATGTCAGGATCGTCGGAGGTGTATTCACACCAGTGCTCTATCTGCTCTTTATATCATTTTTCACTCTTTTCTAATTCATTATCACTTTTAGATTAAAATTTTACAGAAAAAATAAATAGATAATGAAGTTCCATAAAAAACTACAACTTTCCCACCTTCTCTCTGGAGGTCTAGCAACAGCATGAACCAATCACAAAATGGGAGGTTTTGAGCCTCTCTTCTGATTGGCTGAGTAATTGGAAACAAATTAGAAACCTGGCCTTATACAATATGGGACCTTTAAACTTTTGGCTTGTGACCTCTTAAGAAAGAAACCAAAGAACAATGTTGTATTATAGAAGTTAGTATTTTTTTCCCCACAGTTTCTATTTAGACATTTTCTCCTTTAAACTTCTGACATGATTTAATTAACACAAATTTCACTTCATTTACTGTAGAGATGTTTTACTGAGCATTTCTACATTTGTAGTTACAGTATATTGCGACTTTTACTCATTATTTTATCTATGGACTCATTTTGGTTTTTGGCATTTCAAAGCAAAAGCTGCAAAAAAAAGAGAAGCTTTGTAATAAAAGAACAAGGCATGAAAAGGAGAGCGAGAAACAAAGCAGAAATAGGAGGGAGAGAAACAACAGAAAAGTCTGAATGTATTCACCTCATGTATCCAGGTCATCGAAAGTGTTCAAATCATGAAAGATTAAACTTAATTACATTAAATCCAATGATAAATATCAAAAAAACAGGTGCACATCTTGTGTGCAATCAGATGGTACAGGTGCTTTGGAGCCTGCAGTCACACATTATTTAGGACATACATGATTAAGATATTTATATCACATCTATTTGCATAATGCATCATGTCTGAGAGCAGAGGACTGAACTGCTGGTATAATTTCAAGCCAGGATTAGCCTACTTCATATCAATCATATCACCATATCAATCAGAAACGGGTATTATCTCATCTCCGCTTCTGCTCCTGTTGGCCACACACTGGGATTATCACATAATGATAATATAACATTTCTGAAAGGTCAGAGCTGGATTTGTACATGATGTTATTTTCGAAGATAAGTGCATGTTTTACACGAGTGCGTTTTCCACCAAAAAAGGGACCAGGAGCCCCAACACAAACTCCACATTTAGAGGCAACGAATGCTTTTTCTTTTTTATTCCAGCACGCTCTTCTGTTTAAACGCCTCTACAGCTGCATGACGGCCCTCTTGCATTTACCCCTTACGTGGAAGCATGCTACAACAACAAGGTCAATTACAAGTTATCACCCCCACCCACCAGCACCACCACCACCACCACCAACAACCCCCCACCCCCCCTCTCCCTCTCCCCCCATGTCAAGAGGCAAGCCAGACTTGTCTGGCTGAAAATTAATTTCCCAAATGAAACTGCACTAGGTTGTTTCCTTTCACCTGGAGGGAAAACCAGAGGGAGCATGCATCTTGATCATTAGTTTGTGGAAAATTGAGAACCCACTCCCCCCTCCCTTTCAAAAAAAAAAAAAAAAAAAAAAAGGAATTAGATACAGGAGATCAATCACAGTTAATTTCTCCAGGGAGTATAGCAGGTGTTGAGCCATATTGATAGAACTGAAAATTAGCAGGGAGAGAGATTAAGAAGAGAAATGTTCGGGATAATATCTGAAATATATACATCAGCTGTTCTGAACGTGTTCATGTTGACGGCTTCACGTCCAGACCCAGAATGCCAGAACAGATTCTCTTCTTTCAGAATTGGAAAAGGAAAAGAAAAGCTAAACATATGCTGGATAATAGATGTGATTATTGAATCAGTGAGTGATCAAGCAGCGCCATCAGATCAAAGTTTTTACACATATCCAGTGAAACATCTCAATGCTTACAAACCTGGGACAGACACAGTCCTCTAGTGTGACGTGGCCGTGGTAAGACCTGGATTTAACATCTGTCTCAGGTGAGACATGATGTGCTGAGGATGTGTTAGAAATCCAGAGGTTTTCTGGGCCACATGTGGATGCAGTGTTTTTGAGTCCTGAGTCACAGTGAAGGAACATCGACTCTACTGACGTCCCCTGTTGCAGTCTCATCAGTCCAACTGAAAATATTCTTCTATTTCCTCTATTTTCTGGAGAAAAGGTCAAAGACAACAACACGCACCTGTGTATTCGTATATAATGAGGAAAAGCGAGATCAAAAGTGACAGGTAGAGACTCGTTTCAGGTGTGAACTCTTATTACATCACCTGAGACAAATTAACTTTTTCTTAGAGGTTGATAATTACTTGGTTTGGAAGGAAATAATGTGCCAAATATTAGATGAATTGCAGTGAGTTCATATTCTTCACATAATTGCCAAGAAACAGACATTACCAATTAAGCAAAAATGGTTAAAGGAGTCAAAACAAAAATTATTAGAAAAAAAAATAAATTTTAATCAAACATTGAGCTTGTTCTGACCCTTTTTCCTATAGTCAGTTTTGATCTGGTCAAGGAAGGACAGAGCCGGGGGGGGGGGGGCGGTTGCCTGCATGCAGAAACCAAAAAATAAACAGCCCCCTGGTACCGCAGAGCCTCCGATCACCGTAGGAGCAGAATCAAAATCTCGTGCTTTAGGAAGGCACACCATTGTGTGCTATTCCTGTTCGGAAAAAGAGCCGAAGCGAAAAAACGGCGCCGCTTTCAAAGTCCAGCTTTTCAGGCAAGTTTCAACTGAGGTCAAACACCAATATGCATGTTTTAACAAGAGAAATTGCGATTTCCGGGTGATGACTCCTTTAAAAAAAACATATTTAAAGATATATATAGTCAGTTATCTGGTCAAGATGAGCAGAGGATCAACAAACAAGGTTAGTTTACGTAACAGTCTGGTGGTTTGCATAAAACAGATGAAACACAACACAACTAAAGATAAATCCTGGTTATATGGGGAAGATCTACTTTCATGCTGGCTTAATCCCATGTCACAGTATGTATCTGGTTGTGCTGCATCCTAATAAGGCCTGCGGTCTTAATTATCATCTTTCGTTCTTTTTTTTCTTCCTTTTTTTTTTTGTTTTTTTGGTTCACCTTTTGATGTGCAAACAACTCCTATGAGCCCGAGCCAGAACCTGAAGTATAAAAGCTCTAACCTTAGAGGTTTATGAAAGTAGTTTACGGTTTATTTTAAAAGTAGCAGCAGCCTCTTTAAAAGTAGTTTATAGCACCACTCTCCTGCTGTTTTAGACAAGACTTCTCTTATGTCTGATAGAGAAACACAATGTTTACCCGTCCAGCATGCAAAACCCCCAGATGAGAGCTCAATAAATTATTTCTAAGTTGATTTTACATAAGCCAAGTCTTTCACAGAGAGAGAGAGAGAAAGATGTGCCAGGGCTGCATGTCTGTCCCAATGCCAGAGCAGGAACTAGTCCCATCCCTTTAAAAATAAGAAGGGATGGCGGGCAGCAGAGAACGAGTGCACAGGCAGAGGAACAGAGGAGCGTAAAGTGCGTGTGGAGTGGAAAAGGCAGAGTGCAGGATAATGAGGGTATCAAGATGGCTCTCAGGAGGTGAGATCTCACCACAGTGTAACTCTGGTGAAGTGTCAACCCGAGATTACACGAACAAAGGAAGAAACTGCAATGAATGGCAGGGAAAAGAAAGAGACAGATCAATTAATTAATCACATGCCTTTTTGTTTTTAAATAAAGGTGTGACAGCAGCCTCTACATGTAGGTGAGAGCACAACAGTTCACCCCCGACAACCTGAAATGGGTGAGAAAGTCTTGGGTTCGGTGTAAAACTAAATAAAGCATCGTCGTCGTCAGCTTCACCAGAGGACCTGAGTTCAAAGGGAAACAGATCAGAGTAGCTGTTACATTTTATTTATATCTGCTGAGTCACAGGGTTTGAGAAGACCAGTCCGCCCCCGCAACCCCCCCCCTCACATGAAAAGATAAACAGGATTAGTATTCAGAAAGAAGAGACGCTGACACGTTTGTTCTTCTGCTGGGCGTGAATCTGAAGACGTGAGTGAAGAGTGAGAACTTAATGGTGCAGAAGGTTGTAATGTTTTCAATATCTCATAAAAAGGCTCCCGTTTCTTTACACTTCCATTAAATTTGTAGTTGATCCATAAGTGTTGATCCATAAGATGATGTAGTTGTGGTTTTAAGACTTGTGTATTGACTCCTCTCTCAGGAGCTCTGATTAACCAAATGCTGCTGACATTACAAATCAAACTTATGTTTAGTTGTACAATTACTTTAGCAACTAAACATGAAGAATATTGTCCAGTGTTACTTATAAAATATACTGTAAGCCAAAAGCAGGAAGCTGAGCTGATTTGATGCTTTGAACACAAACTGAAATTCAGTAAAAAAGACCAAATATTGTGCATTTTTTGATGCTTAAAAAGAATAAAATAGTGTGTTTGTTCCTTGGCACTGAAAGACCACACCAGATTCTGGTCTCATGTAATATCCACTTTAAGGCTTTGTTTGTTCAGATGTGCGAGATAATGGAGAAGGAAATGAAATCTGTCCTTGTAGTTGCTGTTTCATTCAGACGGCGACCACACATCAAGATCAGTTCAGGCCTGTTAAAGGCAGGGGCGGGTCTTCCATGGTGGCATGGGGGGCACCCGCCCGGCCCCTGCAATCTGATTGGCCACCCTGTGACCCTGTTCTTTATGACTGCTATTGTTTACTGTACAGAGCTACAAGCACTAACTTCTGACCAAGGCTCTTAATAAACTCTGTAAAGCAAACATCCTGGTGTTTTGTCTAGTAAAGTAAAGGTTCAGTGTTCTTAGTTTTTGTGGAGCCATCAGCTGCCAATCAGCCACAATTAGCCACATTGTAGAGGCTGAGTGGTGGTTTTTTCTTGTCTGTGTTTGGGTCCTCTCTCCTACGACTCTTATCTTACTGCTACGTCGATGACTCAACCCCTCCTGATTTTGTTTGCACAGTTCGACTGCCTGTGTCAAACCTGTGAGCTTTTTGTCAGTGTTTGCATTCTGAAGCTTCAACACTTGTAACACAGACATACACCTGATAATTAATTAATGTAACCCTTCTTGAGAGCCTTCTTAAGTCCTTAAGAGCAATCAAATCTGGGAAATGTGGCCTCTGTCTACCTGCAGACATCACTGTATGAATCTCAGTTTGGTTCAAATTGGATCAATCTGGGGCGGTGCGTGGCGCAGTGGTTAAGGCAGCCGCCCCATGTATATGCAGACGCAGGCGTCCCCGGTTCGCGTCCCGCATCCTTTCCTGCATGGCCTCCCCCTTTCCTGTCCATCTCTACTAATCTATCAAATAAAGGCATAAAACGCCACAGTTTGACCATCTTATGCATTAGCTGTATATTCATGTTTGTCTGTGAGTCATTGGATTTGTTTTAATGTTTCTTCTTGTGTCCCAATTCTATTTTTTGGGGTACACATGCTTCTCTACTATCCTGGTCACAACATGGCACAATTATGATCAAGTGAAATCAACTAAAAGAATAATTAAATAATCAACTAGTGTTCATAAAATAGCAGGGTACAGTTTCAGTGAGGGCTTGGAGCTCATCAGACGGTACACATGCATATTTATATCAACGTAACACCATGGTGTGCACTTTGATACTTAGGGTATAAGGTGTCTTATTTACTTCAGGGCATGAAAGTATGCTGTTGTGAAAGTGTTACCTTTCCTACCTACACAAATGTGCTAATGTGTCTGCACAGTATTTTTACAGGTAACCAAACATGACATGAGTAAATATATAGGAGTGAATGATGCTGTATGATTTTAGAGTAGTATTTTAGTAGTAGCTAAGTATTTCTTATTCTAATTTTAGTATTTTATCTCAACATATTGATATACGTAATTTATATGGATGTATATGTGTATATTTTATTCATATTTTTCTTACTTTTTATATCTCTGTTTTATTCTGCTCTTCCATGCCTTACCTTATATTACATCATATTGTATGTACTGTATGTGCGCTACAGGATACTTGAATTTCCTTGGGGATCTAAAGTCTAAGTTGAGTCAAGTCAACAGCCAGTGTGTGAGGAGTCGATGCCTGAATTTCTGAGGATGTTAAATGTGGCAGTGGAAATCAAGAGTAATAGTGTTTTTTATTACATAATTTTTTTTTTATATTGTGTTGATGCCGTTTTGCGTGATGTGGTTTACTCAAATTCACTGAAAAGGAAAATCAACATTTACCGAAATGTTGCACTGGAGCGGTGAGATGAGGCTGGACAGAGCGTTTTATTTGTTGTTTGCTGTGCTTTTGCAGATCTGCACAGCAAAAGAGAAGCTTTGTGTTTGTTGTGTTCACAGACCCGCGGTTCACGGAGGCTGGGGTTTAAAAAACAACATGTACCAAACCTGATCACTTGACGTAAATAGTTCTTTTCTCTCTCTCTCTTTCTCTCATTTTATGAATGTTCGGCTCGTGTACCGGTCCGTCTCTTCTCTCTAAAATTACCTACTCTCTCTCTCGGCGCAGGCATAAACCAAGATTTGTCAATTAGGCCATTTCTAGATGATCAGGATCCAGGTTGCTGCAGTGAACCATATTGATTATTCCACCTTGTTACTGCACTGTTTCCACAGCATGTTGAACAGTGTGCTGTCATAAGATAACACACAGAGGCATCCTGGTAATCCAGAGCGTGACTGAAAGCAGTGTGGTGGGCTGATCTGTGCTGCAAAAAGTCATTGGCTGACTGACACACACATACACACACATGCATACAGACACACACACGATTACAATCACAGTGTTGTTAAAATGTGCCGTGTTAAAAATGTTCAAAAAGAGAATGAGAAGAACCTTTAATCATTTCATCATGAGAACATTTTACATGTCCAGCACGTCGATGTCATGATGAAGGACCAGTAGCAGCACTGGGGTCAAAGTTCAGCTGCTGTTTTCATACCGTACCAGCTTGTCAAACGGCGGAGCGACAAACCATCACAGCATGGTGGAAATAATGGGTTTCAAAACTCAATTGTGATGATGTTGATTGTATATTTAAAACACAAATACAACCATACTTTTCATGATCTACTGGGGTCCCACAGGGGACAGTGCTTTCACCCCTTTCACTCACAACACGAACAACTGCCATCTACAGAAATTCTCTGATGATACGGCCATTGTTGGGTGCATATCTGAAGGAAATGAACAGGAGTTTTTCACCGGTAGGTCATCAAGGACTTTGTTAACTGGTGTCAACTAAACTATCTTCACTCGAATGCCAGCAAAACACAGGAGATGATCATAGACTTCCGGAGAAAGGCGCCTCCAACAACACAGGTGAACATCCTATAGCATGGACATTGAGACTGTAACATCATACAAATATCTGGGTGTTCACCTCAACAACAGACTTGACTGGGAAGACAACACTGATGCCACCTTCAGAAAGGGACAAAGTCGGCCACCTGAAAAGCTCTCGTAGCAACATCACTTTTTTTAAAAAAATTGGTATTTATAAAAACAGATATTTCCCTCTATGTTTTCAAAAATAACATCACACTGGATCATTTTCAAAACACTCTTCATTTATTCAAACCTGCATGCCATGTTAGCCAATCAGAATCCTAGAAAAACAACCAATGATACTTCCTGTTCCTTCCGAGATTGCACGGTCAGGTTTATTTGTTCAATGCTTTTTCTGTCCCGTACTATGACGTTCTCAAGCCTAAAACTCAGTTTCATCGTCTACGTGAAAAGAGAGTTTTTTCTGAATCTCCACTTTGGCCAGAGTTTTCAGATACTGTAAAATCATTTTCAGTGACTTGAAGTTCCTATTTCATGTAAATAATCGGCTACAACGCATAGAAATATAACAGTTTTTACAGCGGGCCTTGAACTCTAGAGAGGAATCAAGCAAAAAAAAAAAAAACATTTTAAAAAATGGTGCTCTTCAGAAAAAGCAAAAACTATCCTTTTATTATTTTACCAGCTTGATTAAGAAAAAATTCTCCTCTTCAGTGTGGCACTGTGGCCTCCTCTTCCCTGTGCTAATTATCCACCAATGGCAATTAAAACTTTATCGCTGAATAATCACTTCACTGTGCACTGTGTTGTGTTATGGTGTTTTTCTTTCTTTCTTTCTTTCTTTCATTTTTTTTTTTTTTATAAATAAATAATGGAGGGTGTTAAGGAGCAAATGAACCCCTGGCAGCAGAATTACTCCCTGGCAGCCTGGACACTAATCACAGTCCTTATTTGAAACACCTGGCTCAGACTGACGGACCTCAGAATAGTGCACATGTCGGTCTTGATGAAGTTTAATTACACAGTTAAAGTGACACGTCATCATTATTACACACTGACAGTTTGCTTGCCATGCTTCCAGAGACACACAGTCTGAAACCATGACTGATCGTCTACAAACATCTCACTCGCATCACACAGCCTTTCCCATTACGATTATTAATCTTTGTTTCAAGAAATGTCAGCGTACACATGAAACCACTGAAAATGACTTGACATGCTGTAGTGTAGCTATAGACCGCATCACCTTGTTGTTTACAACTACTTCTGGGTAGAAAACCAGCACATAATTTGAATGGGATCAGTAAGAGTTTAGCTATATAGGCCTATCATATTTTTCACGTCCTATCACCGTTTAGACAAATCTGAAATCATTGAAGAAATATTACTATTTCTGTGTGTGTGTTTTTCGTGCTGCTATGTGTTGTATTTATTCCGTTTGGGGGAATTATGGTGTCTAGAAAGCATCAGTGGCTGCAGCTAGCAGGGACAGCTAACGGCGGTAGCTAAGCCAATGGCGGCAGCAAAGCTAACAGCAGGACGTCAGCTGTTAAAACCCTCTCATTGTCGGACACGACATGAAACTACTCCAGTCAGCTCAGTCATGTTGTAACTCAGATATCCGCTGGAGATTTTTTTTTTATGGACTGTTTATTGAGTCACTGAGTTGTTAAAGTTAAACAGGTAACCGCTATCCCGGCTAATCTATGCTAACCATGACTAATTACAAAAATGTGCACACGTAAATAGTAATGTTTGTCCAGTCATTGGTTTTATAGACTTTACAAACATCAGATTACATGAAAAAATAGATATATATAGCAAAACTCTCATCCGTCACTATTGTTCGAATGCTGGTTTTCTACCCGGAAGTAGTTGTAAACAACAAGGCGATTCGTCCTATAGGCTACATGCCAGGCCTCAATGCAACACTGTAACAACAAGAAGGAGAGGTGGAGCATGCACATAAAGCTTTGCCGCTGTTTAACTCAAGAAGAAGAAATGAGGTGTCTGTTGTCTGTGACCGTATTGCTCAGCGTATAGAGGAGCAGAAGATGTTACTGTAGTAGCCCAAATAGGCTCAGTAGCTTCTCTAACACAAGCCTGTAGCCCACTGCTGTCGTTGTTGTCATTAGGGAGGTGGAGCTATGACATCATTATTTGACAAAAGTTGCATAGCACAAAAACGCAAAGGTGGCATTTTGAGATTTTTTCACTCCAGGACCTGTTTAAAAAATAAAAAAAGCATTTAAGTGCTCCCAAAACAGCCATTCCACGTGATTACCTGTAAACGTTAATGTAGGCCTAATACAGAAATTTTGCAGTCACTCTTGTTATTTTCTAAAGTTAGCCAGCCCTATAGCTCTAATTCCTCCACCTCAGATAGCAAACTAAATCCAGCCCATACAGTATCTCAGCAATGTGCTAGTTTCTGCCTGGCATGGATTGTCAGATGCATATTTCCACATCTTGGACTTATTCTGCAGCATTCAAAGCTGCCGTACATGGGTCAGACTTGAGTCGAGGAAGTATGTAGACTATATTTTGAACAGGTTGTGAGAAAAGCAATGTGTTTACTGATCTTTTTTTAGAAAAATATGAGGTTAAAGACAACAGGAACCACAGTCAGCAGGGACGACGTTGAATCCTCTAAAGATAAGAAGTGAAGCTGGTTCTACTGGTGCACAGTTGCATGAATTTGAATTATTAAGCAAAATGTCGAAATTATCATGCAAAACATGTTACAGGATACTCTTTCCCAAGTCATGCTTTTGGGCTTTGTTGTTTTGAACTTTTATTTTGAAAAGCCACGGTTTATCTTTTTGTTCAGTTATCAAACCTTCCCACTGTCAGTATCACCTGGTTTTTGGCAGCCACCAACATCCAGACCTGAACAAACGAAATGCGTTAAACGTGCTTACCGTCCACAATTTAGTAGCGTGGAATTTGCAGCTACATTATGTTTCATTGATGCAAATTTGCCGTGAGATTGCACAAAATCCAGATCCGTTTCCCCTCTGAGGCCTGGCAGAAACTTCCAGCAGCCTTTCTGTAAAGATAAGGACATCAGGACCTTGGAAGCAGAGCTGCCACATACACATGCACTTCGTTACACAGACTCCCTATTGCACACACACTCTCACAAACACTTCACTCACCTCCACCCAGACTTTACAAAAGTTTAAATTGAGAAGATATGTATGCTTTATGAATGTCAATAAACCAGCGGCGTTCGTCTGTTTGTCAGATGTGCTCATGTCATTATGCGAGTCACAACTTGAGGTCTCTGCAGTTAATACGCCGCCCCCCCACCTCTTCATCTATCAAAGAGAATGCTAAGCAGACAGAAAATGCAGCTGTCTCTGGTCAAATATTGACACACGGCTCCTGTTGTGACACTGTGACTGTGGTAAATTACATTTTCACACTATAAAGTAAATATCGCCTCTGCAATATTAGAACGGCTGGAAAGAAATTGTTGAATTTCAAGTATTTATGTGAACAATTATTTAAATATATGCATGGCCTTATCATTAAAGGTTGCACTCGTGTACATTTTATTATGTTTTGGTACAATTTTACCGGGATATGGGTTACTCTCAACGTTAGGGAATAAAAAAGAAATAAAGAATTGTATGAAATAGTGTATACAATTCCAGTTACATATCATACTGTGCAACGGATTTAGATACTTGCTGGGTCCCAGATTCACTCAGCAGCAACACAACGACCCGCAAACATAGGAATTGTTTTCAAAGACGAGACAAGAGCAGAGATCTGATCTCAACATGACTCAGTCCGTCTGGGGCTGGATGAAAACCGAGATAGAAGACACAGACGGACTAAACCCACTAAAGACACTGAGACGTCCTAAACCCGCATGATCGTGGAAAGTTTTCCAAGATGCTTGAGACGACCTGCAAAAATACAACAAAGCCGACTGCATCCAGGATTTGGCCGTAACGGAATCAGCCACATAAATTCAAGGGGAAAAAGAGTGATGAACATGATTCTCTGTTTTGCATTTTGTATGAAGCAGCAACATTGTTGAAAATGTCCTCAAATTGTAGTGCTTTATGTCTGTGCCAGCTGGTAACTGCTTTTTAAGTTGGAAGTGGGGCTTCAGCAGCAGAGCCAGTGACAGAATAGGGAGATTAGGAATGAACACTGTAATCATAGATATTGTGCTGCTGCTGCTGCTGCTGCTGGAGCACTGGAACAACCAGACGATACTTTTTTCTTCTACTGATGAAATAAAAATATTCCAAGTTCACAAAGTTAGGTTCAAATTTATACACTTTTTTGGAGCACATAGTATTTATCATGCAACAACTACAATAATGAGTGGTCACACTAGAAGTTACCATACTTACATTTAAGGGGAAAATTTGGTAACCTTTTCTCTGTTTTGGTCCCTTCTTTCTCTCTGCGGAGCTTCCTTTACAGTTTCCGAGTGCATATTTCACTTTGGTAAAAAGCCAACCCTAACCTTAACCCGTTTTTGTGACTTTCAGTTCTTTTCAATAATCTGGAATAATAAAAATGTTTGACTTTCCCCATCAGATGTGTCGGTGACACGGTATTGATTTAGTTCAGGAAAGTCCGAGACAAACATTAACGTGAGCTCAGAGTTCACTCATCTGGGACTAAAAAATCCTTTCTGTTGCTAGGTTGTTAAGGGTTGGATTATTTGCTGTAGAGGTGAACTAGGTCCCATTACACATAGGAGTCTGATGACATGACTGATTGTGTTTCAGTTATTAGTCAGACCCCATGTATTTCCATGGAAACTGAACGCACACTCACACACAAAAACCTTTCAAATTGGAGAGCAAATCTTCCATCAACATTAATATATTTTGACACATGATAATAGTTGTATAATGGCAATATTCCCCTCAAAGGTGTGCTTTAACGACAGTGATGTGGTCAGGACCAAGTCGCTATCACCAAGGTCTGCAGTTAAAGGGATAGTTCACCCAAAAATGAAATTTCGACATGAGGGTGAGTAAATAATGAGTGAAATTTCATTTTTGGGTGAACTATACTTTTAAGGATTACCGGGCACGTTTGTGTCGTAGTGCCACAGTCCATGTTTCTCGCGAGACGAGATCTGGGACACCGGGTCGGAGGCTCTGATCTTACAAGGTTGGGGTTTTCTGGTGGAAGGCAGAGAGCCTCCATTCTCCCTGTGATCAGTCATTTATCGTAACCATCACAATTACTCTGAAGCTGTTTAATTAAGGTGCAAATCTTCATCTTGTATAGTTCCTCTTTAAGATAACATGTAGAAAAAACTCCACAGTGCACAGTTTCATTCATCACTAACTCTTCAGATGACGGTGTCTTTACTCGATGCAGACTAGATGGATTCACACAAACATGACACAGCTTGATCGCTCAGCCTATTAGCTTAGCCCCACTTCCTCTTCTGCACCACAGCTTCGTCTCTGGATGGATGTTTTCAAAGCGGCTTCGATGAAACTACTCGTCTTCAATCACCTCTGCTCCTCGGTGTCACACCAATTACCTGTTTACCTTCACGCTATGATCTGAAGTTACTTTAGTTAAATGTTTGTCTGATGCTGCGTCTCGACATGATGAATCTGCTCACGGTCAAACATTTCATCATCGACTGGGTGCGATCCTGCCGCTGAGGGAACAGTGGTTTCATAACCGCTGGATGCATGAACACAGTCCGTATTTCAGTCCGTACTTTACAATCAGAGCTGCTGTGCACCTTACATACATTCACACATTCATCATAATCAGAATCGTATACTTCACACCACTGCTGCTGACAGGTGGTGATTACTGTTCATACATTAGGGTGAATGTGATTTGCTCTGTACTTTAGGGCTTTTGTGTGTGTGTGTGGAGATCATTTGGATTTTCTCCTGAAAATGAAACATGATTTTATTATCTGTTTGAATTGTAACAGGAGCGATAATGCGATAGATGTTACATTAACTGAAAAAAAAGTGGAGTCAGTGTTAAATTACTTGTTAACAGGATTGAAAATGAGTTAACCTGGAAGTAAGAGAGCTGTTGTGATGCCTACTGTATAGGTTTCTCAGTGAGTCTCTGCAACCTGACCCGCATCTCCTCTTCCCGTCCACCATCCACTCTCATTGTCTTCCTGACAGCCTTTGGAAACGTGCTGTGTGAGACGAGGATGAGAGAGGAGAGGACTTGGACACAAGCAGAGGCGGGGAGGGAAAACATCCAGGATGTAAACAGAGAGACAAACCGGTGGCTGAGAGCTGAGGGTGTCAACACATCGCACTCCAACATGCTTTCCTCTGTTAAACGTCCTCCAGTGGTCTTTAAGTACCGCCACAGCGTCCTGGGGATCATAAAACCCACACAACCTGCCTGTTGTCCTGCTTGACACCTCTTGCAGACAAATAGTAGTGCATAAAGTTGTCAACACCACTGAGGGAAAATTCATTATTTTTACTTGCGGGGGAGGGGACGGTGCATTTACCCAGAATGATGGTTTCACCCTTCAGCCGTCGTTTCCGGGAGCCACTGGTGGAACGTAGAGGTCGGATAATGGCTCTCACTTTGGGCCACTCTGCTCCACTCCATGTGGGATCTGAACCAGACACCTCCTGATTACTGCTGTCAGGTCTCTAGAGGTCTATTCCTCACTCAGCTGTCCACTTCAATTACACACTGGGCTGTGGAGAAATGTAAGGAAATCTGTTTTGTGCCCCCAGTCATGAAGGAAGAAAAAAAAGTTCTTATAGGGTCAGCGAGTCTCTCTCCACCTACACAACTCATTGCTTGCATTGCTTCATTGTTATTATTGCGTGCTACATACAATTATTAATGATTGAAAGAAATATGATAATGAAAGGCCAGGCATATATTGTCTGAAGAATTACTAAAACAACCACAATACTGCAGATAATTAACAGGAAAATGCAATATGTTACTCCACCATTCATTCGGAGCAGTTTTCAAGGTCGGCGTTATTGTCATCAGACACAACAGGACTACACAATGAAATACAACTAATGTCATTTCACCTACATCATCTTTAAAAGCATAAATCCATAGACAAGGCTCAACTGCGCTGTAGCTAGTTGGGGACAATGTAGTATACTTGAACATTACTCCAGTATAACTATTCGCCTTGGGAATTTGCTGCAAGTACAAGCAAGTGAAAAGGGATCTACACAGTCAGAATTAAAGGGACAGTTCAACATTTTGACAAATTGGCCCATTGCCATATCCCTATAGTCATAGCAGTAGGTTAGTTACCTTTAATTGTCGGTGCAAGCTGTTTTTAGAACGGCGGAGCAGAGCCATGAGCTGCTCAGAGCTATGCTACGGAGACTAATGGGATTTTTTGGTTTCCCTCATCAAATTCATCAAATACACAATCCAACAACTCCAAAACGCTCTGGTGGACAAGTTGTGACCTGCGCATTCACCACGCTATGAAATAATAATGGAACGTTACAAGACAGAGTTGTTTTCGAGGTAAATGCAGAGACTGCTTGATGAAAAACTCTCCCAGAAGGCAACGCGCATCAGTGATTTTGCATGAGGGAAACCAAGAAATCCCATTAGCGTAGCTCTGAGCAGCTCATGGCTCTGCTCTGCCGTTCTAAAAATAGCTTGCACCGACAAATAAGGGTAACGAACCTATAAGACTATAGGGATTATCGCAATGGGCCAATTTGCCAAAAATGTTGAGCTATACCTTTAATACCAACAATACAACATTTTTCAAGCAGTTCAGTGTAAATGAATGTATTTTAATTGTTCTGAAATCCTTCCTAATTAATTTTGTTTACATGGGTTTGTATTGATTTGCTTCCACTCATATTTTTAGTATAATTGATATCATGCTTTTGCTGCTCATATGGCACACTGTTACTTTTACTTTTTCACACTCTTGCACGTGTTATATGATGTGTATTTCCTGTATAGAGAGTTTAGTATTGCACAGGGCAGAGCGACAGTTGTAACATATCCTGGAGACGGTGAGAAAACGACGGTAGGTGTAACAGCATCATGAATCCCAGCACACCTGGGGGAGTGTGTTTGTGTGGCTCTTGTTCTCTTTGTTTCTTTTTGACATCAGAGGGAAATCTTCCTGGAGGAGTTTTCTACCGCCATAAACAAGTCACCTTTTTTTTTTCTTCTTTTTTTTTTACATTTTATTTTATGCACTGCACACACTCATCCTCCTCTCACACATTGACGTGTGAGTGTGAAGTCAGGAACCTGCAGGCGGAGTGGTCTGAGGCTTCTGATCTTCATCACTGAAAGTGCAAAGAGATGCTGCTGAAGATGACTTGAAACACCCACTTCTGCGAGCTGATTATGCAACATGTGCATTAACGTCGACTCGGTGTGCTATACCCTCCTTCAGTGGGTTGCTCAGTGTAACCTCAAACAAGATAAGAAGAAAACAGCTCCTGATCAACATCTCAGCTCCTGCGCCGCACTGGTTGAGAGTCACTCTGCATTGATCCGCCGCTGCAGCAAACACTGAACAACAAACCACAAACCTCCTGGGAGTCCTGGAGACTTCACCCGACTATATGCGCTCGGCCTCATAGCATGAGTTGTCATTGTGTCAAAACGAATAGAGGGCTTCCTGAGGATGGGTGAGTCACAGACGCGGAGGAAAGCGCTGACGAGCGTTGATAGCATCCTGAATTTTTAGGTCAGAGTTCATTGCTATTTATATGCCGAGGACGAGTCGGGTTCTCCATCCTCAAAGGTCATTCTCATTAAACTCTGTCTTAAGAGCCGAGATGTTGCAGCCTGGTGCTGTCTGCTCTTAGTGTTTTTAATAGCAGGAAATAAGCAGCATGAGGTGGAAATGACATGTAAATGATGCTTATATGTTTATTTAAATGAGCTTTATATATAGGCCTATATATAACAGTCTGGCTTTGTCTAATCAGGTGCAGCCACACACCTGCAGAAGCAGATCCAGCACTGCCATTATTTCACTACAGTCCAGTTTGATCAGGGCATCGGTGGAGGAGGGAGGGGGAAAACCAGAAGAAAGTTCAGTTTGTGCGTCGCCGCTGATGCTCTGATGTCGGGTCTCATCCAGCTCTCGGCTGCGCTGTCATGTAGGGCGACCGGGGTCTGTAGGACACAACTCATCCTGGGAAATATGTCACTGAAGCTTAACATAACATCCAAGTAGGCAAATCCAGAGCTGGAGAAAAATAACTGCTGGCAGGTTGATTTAAGGCTGAATTAGCATCCACATCCAAATACTAAGTGTCTGACAAGGGGAAATGGAACGATGCAGCTGACAGAGGTGGAGGATGATGGATGAAGATGATGTTTTTGACATTTTTATAAAATATTCCTGCTGACAGTCAGAAACTGGAAAATTTAACGGCAAATTAGAATTAAGGACTTGTTTTTATTTTTCATTTTAGCACCAATACAGTATTTTCTTTCATAAATCTCATTCAGTCACTCTGCAGGAAATCTTATTTCAGCCCCAGATCATTTTCCAAACCTGGTCGGTCACCTCGTAAATGATGCATCAGAGGCACAAAGACCGAGAACAAACGAGATCAGTAGATTAATAATAAATAAGAGCTTGTAATTTGCTTCGGGAAAGCAGGTCAGTCATCAGTTACTTTCCACGGCAGAGCATGTATACACACTGATCAGCACTACACTCAGCGTACACAATCAATTATTGACACAAACATTAGACTCCACTGTGTCTGCTTTGTATGGAAGACACTATACTTTTTCTTTTATGGCTATGTGACCATTGTTGCATGTCAGTTTCATTTCATTTTGCATTTCGGGTAATCGGATCTTGAGCGCACGCAGCTGAAATAAAAGCGATTTCCTGTGTATCTGCGACATCTTTTTTTTTTTCTTTTGCAATGCTTTGAAAAGCAAGTAAACACAATTTCACAGCTTCCTCTGTTATTCTTCATTTATCCTTTTTTTTGTTGGGTTTTTGGGCCTGTTAAAATGAAAGGAGGGGGGATATGACTCCTTTAGATCAATAAGAACTAACTGTGAACACTGCAGACACGTCTTAAACACCAGGTGTAAATGCTCTCAGATTAAGAGACAGTCTGGTTATGAGACACATTTTAACAGCAGATGCAAATAGGGTATTTAATAATGCTCATTATCAGAAACTGCACCCAGGTGGGATGTGATGATTCAAACGTGTCAAAGTAAAAACCGTTAACGTACAATAACACATATTTAACATCATGTGGGCTTTCGTCTCATGATCAGATTCATCATCATATAACGAGGCAGCCTGTCAAGAGTCTCTCGGCGTCCAGGTATCAGCCGGGTCCCGTCTGATTGTTACAGACTGAAGAAGCGTCATGTGGCGGTGAAGTGATCCTCAAGTCCAAACGATCCTCATCGTGATTCTTCAGATGATCAGACGACCACAAACGAGATGAGACGGAACGTTATTTCAATTTTTCATTTTGAGTGTCTGAGGACGACGACACGTATTGTATTGACCCGCAGTGCTGCACAACAACAACGACTTCTCCTCCAACCAGGATGTTTTGGTTTTTTTCAACCCAACCGATGATACCAATTGGACAATGGTTGTCTCGGTTACCACACACTGTTGCCACGGTCACAATTATAATGGATTGGGCACAGGAACTAACTGAATCAATGTTTGCCTCAATGTCAGATGATCTTTGTTGTCGTGGTTTCCTCAATGACAACATGGCGGACTTCAAACACAGAGGGGAATTGAACAGCATATTAATGGTTTCTCAATGTCTATGTTGTGCAAAAAAATAAAAAACACTGTGTATATAATGTCAGTTAAGGATTTAAAGGGATAGTTCAACATTTTGACAAATTGGCCCATTGCCATAATCCCTATAGTCATAGCAGTGTTTTGCATGAATTTACCTCTAAAACGACTCTTTGTGGTAACGTTCAGTTATTATCTCATAGCGTGAATGTGCAGGTCACAACTTGTCCACCAGAGTGTTTTGGAGTTGTTGGATTGTGAATTTGATCACTTTGATGAGGGAAACCAAGAAATCCCAGCCTCCGTAGCATTGCTCTGAGCAGCTCGCGGCTCTGCTCCGCTGTTCTAAAAATAGCTTGCCCCACAATTAAAGGTAATGCACCTACTGCTATGACTATAGGGATTATGGCAATAGGCCAATTTGCCAAAATGTTGAACTATCCCTTTAAAAATATGTCCTTTGAGTAAAGACTAACGTGTGGTCAGAGCTTCTTCAAAAAACAAAACACTGCTGTTTGATTTTTGAGCCTTAAAGTGAGTTTTTCTTTTTTTTTGTAGCCTTTTGTGGCTCAGTTGCGTTTTTGTTTTCACTCACTCTGGTCATCAAAGTGCCAGTAGGTGTTCATGTGAGTATGTGTCTTTGAAGGTGTGTGTGTGTGTGTGTGTGTGCAAGTGGATTAAGGCGGTTTTTGTTCCAACAGAAAGCGAAGATGATGATCATTCAGTCACCGAGAGACCAAAAATATCAAACCAAACACATTCAGAGCATCTGTAAATGTAGGCTACTGTATATATTATTATTAGAAACACCTCCTTTACAGTTCTTCATGAAATTATAATTGGCTTTGTACAGAAACGCCACATTTAATTGGAGCACCATATGTTTCCGTGTAAATAAAGGAAGGTGATCCTGCAGCTAAACAGCTTCAGCCGTGCTGATGTGCAACATCAAAGTGTTTAATATATGAGAATGGTATTCTTCCTCATAATGAAGCCGCTATCAGGAAAAAACAGACTGCCTCCTCGTACAAAAGCCAGAGACAGCAACACGGAGGAAATATCTTAATGACTAATTACATTTTAAGATGTGCAAATTGTTTATATTCAAAACTGTGACTGCGCTTTAATCCTGTGAGCAAAGAACAATATTATTACAAAATCCCACACCACCCATAGTTTCTTTACATGACATAAATTAGTGGGGCTGTTTTGGTTGTGTTATTGCTGTGCACACTTTGCATGGTAAACAAACTTACCCCCCCTTCTACAAAAAAAAAAAGAAAAAGTTAATCATTGAAAGAATAACATCAGGTTTTAGCCTCTACATTTAAGAGGGGATCAAACCATAAATTAGAAATGTATAGTGTGTTTGGTGATGGATTAAATGCAGCCTTTGAGATGAGTGATTTAATTACACTGAAAGCTTGCTTGAAAGTTTGGAGGCTCTTTTTTCTCGAGCCGCCCGAATGAAATGCAGCGTGTCGTGACATATCAAATGAAATCCACTGCTGTAGAATATATTAGACTGCTTGTCAGAGTGGAAATAATAACGCAGTCATGGTTTATCAGCGCTTTCAAAGCCTTGTCATAAGTGATGAAATATGGTAATTGTATTTTTAATATCAGGACCAGAGTGGGGGTTGGAGGGGGGTTGAGGGGGGGTTTGGCAGCGAACGACGCAGTGTTCTTGGTAAATCTGTGACTTCACCAGTAAATTATTAAAGTTCATATGAACTGCCGGCTTGTTTAAACAACAGCTAAATGACTGCGATGCCTAAAGCTGCATGGAAACCTCAAGGACGTCTCTGTGCTTGGAATAACTTCATGAATATCTCTGTAACCTATATTTTGCAGCAGTGGTGGAAAAATTATTCTGCAATAAAGAATTTATGACGATCACAGTACAACACTTAAAACAAACGAGAGATAAATGGTGCTCATTGTGTTGAATGGCATTTTTAGATTTTCATTATCTCTACACAAGTGGATTATTTACTAATTATGCATTTATGACCTTGGACACTCGTGCAGGTGTTGCCGTCCTTTTCTGGCTGAGTAGAATTAATTGGGATTTACTTGAGAACGCTCGATGCTGTAATAACTATCGGGCTTATATTTTACCCCTCAACAATGCAACTGTGCACAGTCACTTCTACACATGCATGTTGTTGAACACACAGGGAAACACTGAACAGACATCAAGATGCGCAAGATAATGATGATAAAAACAAAACTGTGCACTCAAAGCTATAAAACCTGGCTGACATTAGCAGCGGGCGCAGCTGTAATCAAAGCGCAAAGAGATGTTTGTTGTGAACATCACTTCCAACAACTGACTGAGAAGCTCATTGTGTGTTTGTGTGCGTGAAGCAGCGGACTGTGGCACACCGAGGGTTAAAGTGACTTGCATAGTCATTATTGAAGCCTGCGTAGGTTTACCGTGAGTGTGCAGGGACTTTGAAAAAGCTCCGCACGCCCACATAGGTTTTCAGTTATTGTGGCTGAATTGGCCTCGGTCCAGGTTCACATGGAGCCGCAATAAGTTGGAAAATAGAGAAAATTTGTTCTCGAGGTGCCTAAAAAAAACCCCCACAGCTGCATACATGTGCGTATTTATCCTGGAGTAAATTTACTTTGTGTTTTTCTGTCGTGTAATAAAGTAATAGAAGAGGAGCTGAGTTTATATTTGAAAAAGGGAAAGACGACCTATTTGTTTTACAGGTGGCTTCCTCTTATCTTTGATTTCCCATCTGGAGAGAGGAAGTCATTATCTCACCTTTCTTCAGGTCTTAAAGAAATCCTCCGAGCATCAAAGTGACATTATTAACCGCTGTGTCCTGTCAGGCTCTAACGCAGCTCCTGGAGCCAGCTGTCAAATCCAACATAACACCTCACCCCGGCATCTTTCTCCTGTCTTCTACCACGCTCTCCTCGGACCTGTCTCTCTCTGTGTGTCTCTGTGTGTGTCTCTGTGTGTGTGTGTCTCTGTGTGTGTGTGTGTTTCAAGGGCAGGCAGAAGAATTAAACGCCAGCCTTTAAAGGTTTGCTTGCAAATGTTAACCCATGGGGCTCCTTTAATTAATCAAGAAGACGAGTGATCTCTGCCACTGCTTCAGAGGAAGGGAGAGGGCAAGATGTCACATGATATTATCTGGGAATGGAGGTGGTAATTAATCACCTTGACAGCCTTTGATTTGTAAACATGGCTAATTTGAACTGTTTTTTTTTTTTTTTAAGGAATCACACAGGTACAAGTTGCATTCCACTGACCATGACAGGTTTAAATTGCCCCTTAGTAAAACTAGGCAAACAGCCAAAGACTGTCGCAGTTTGACTTAAATTGAGTTTGACATCATGTTTAAGTGAAGATGAACTGGATATTGGCTCAAGTTTTTTAGCTTTCTTTTCTTTTTTTAAAAGCATCTTTGTAATGCTGTACAGTGCAGTCTGTTAATCAAGTTTTGTGGTTAAAAAAAGCAGTAAAGGAAGAATGAAAATCAGGTAAATGGTTAACACGCAGCTCATATTCAATCTAAGAGGTTAAAACTTGTTTGTACTTGACTTTTTATTTGAATGTTGAAAAAACAACTTGTCCACCAGAGTTGTTGGATTGTGAATTTAATCACTTTGATGAGGGAAACCAAGAAATCCCATTAGCCTCTGTAGCGTTGCTCTGAGCAGCTCACGGCTCTGCTCCGCCGTTCTAAAAACAGCTTGCACCACAATTAAAGGTAACGAACCTACTGCTATGACTATAGGGATTATGGCAATGGGCCAATTTGCCAAAATGTTGAACTATCCCTTTAAAAATATGTCCTTTGAGTAAAGACTAACGTGTGGTCAGAGCTTCTTCAAAAAACAAAACACTGCTGCTTGATTTTTGAGCCTTAAAGTGATTTTTTTTTTTTTTTTTGTAGCCTTTTGTGGCTCAGTTGCGTTTTTGTTTTCACTCACTCTGGTCATCAAAGTGCCAGTAGGTGTTCATGTGAGTATGTGTCTTTGACTTTTTATTTGAATGTTGAAAAAAACTGCATGAAAAAAAAGTTCATTGGAGAGGGACTATTGGTCAATACGCTCATGAAGAATAGCTTTGCTCCATATACTGAATGAATGCACGAGCAAGTGTTAACATGAATGCTCTTCTTTCTGCGAGTGGGTGAGACCAGAGGTCACGATACGTCCTCAGGTCAGACTGGAGGCCACAGAAAGTCGCTAACAGGAAGTGACAACACGGGCCGGGGCGACGCCATTAGCATGTTATCTTCAAGACAAGACGTCATAGAGACGACAGCTCCTCTAGACCGGTAACTGAAGACACTGCTTATGGAGTAACAGCTCCTTTAAACTGTGAGCGTGCATGAACATTACCAGAGCCAAATTAAATATGTTGATTATTAGTGGAATTAAAGTCACCTGTCTTTCTGTCTTAATGACTGCCATGAATACAACTCGGCAGAAAACAAATAAAACAAAAATGTCAGCTATAACTGTGCTTCTTTGTGACCTTTTCTAATTCTAATTATAAAACATTAGCAGCTTTTAGTATAAAATGCAAACAATAGTCGGACTTGGCTGCCTGTAAAGGTTTCACGCAGATTCACTTGCTGTGCCGAGTCAATACAGCCGTGTTTCAGGGGGGAAAAAAAGAAAAAAGAAAAAGTAAAGAGTTGGATATTTACTTCAGCGATGGCCTTTATGTGCTCTATGAGTCACACACTGTCGGGGGCAGCGTCCTGGGCTTTTTGCTCTAGGGGACCAGGAGAGGAGGATAAATGAAGACTAATGACTGCTGACAGAAATGGAGAAAACAAACATAGAAGCCTGCTTGAATAATGCAACCTTCTTTTTTTTTTCTCCGTGTGAGCTCAAACACGGTGAAAATTCACAAGTAAAATATTAAATAGTTGAGGAAACAGTTTTGACCGAGAGTTCAACTCTATCTCCTCCAGCCCATTAAGTCTCTCCAGGAATATCTGCCTGTTATCAAGGTCAAACCTCAGAGAAAATGTGGGCACCTTCATGCGTAAAACAAGACAGATCGATGCAATAAGAAATACAGACCTGAGAAACTGATTCATCCTCACTCCAGTTGGTTCTTTACCTCCTGTAGCAATTAAAGTCATGATGCATAGAATGAGTTCATCTGAAATACAGTTCGACTTGTTTTTTAGATTTGAGGGGTTAGATTTTGGTGATTGATTTAGAAAACAAAAAAAATCCTCCATTTTCTTCTTTTTTTGGAGGTGTACATCAGAAGGGCATGACTTTGACCTTGGCTTTATTAGAGCAACTGCCCGACCTCCATAACTCAACTGAGCTGTCAAATCAACCATCGCTGCTTGAAAAGGTTTCAAGATTTCTATGAGAATTGATTTGGACTCAGCTGTCCATCATAGACAGACTATAGAGCTCTCTCTGCCCTGATTCGATTCAATGCTGCAGAATGCTGTGTGTGTGCAGCTGAGGTTACTTCCAACAAATGCACTCTCATTTCTGCAGAGATGTGTGTTCTCTTGCCTCCAAACTGATACATATCTGAAATATGAATACACCGAACATCTGTCGATACAGATCTATGTATTTATTTTGAGTTCATGCAGAACACAGTTGCACAGTAAACACTGAATCCATCCTTTACATGACTGACACTTGCAGTATAGTACACTGTCTGTCATGTTTAGATAATATCCAAACTACAATCAGCACCTTGTTATGTACCTTGTAGTTTAGCTCATGAACAGCTGGCCTGAGCTGCATCCAAAGGTCCCTATAAAAAAAATAAAAAATCCATGTGCACTCACACAAAAGTCAACATGTCTCTTCAAATACCTCAAGAGCACTTGATATTTACTTTAGATACACATTTTATATCAAATGAGGACGTTATAAATCTACAGTTTATAAATGTATAGATCTGTCTGTGACTTCAGCACCACGGACAGCGCCATGGTTTTGTCAACACACAGCACAGTGAGGTTGTTTATCAAATATAATCACAATCCAAAAAACCTAAATAGTTGAATATAAATGAAATGTCAAATATGGGATATGATCGCCTGATAAACCATTTAACATATCAGAGGGTTTGGCAAACTTGTCTCTCTCTCATCTTAGACAATAACAAAGTCACGCCGCAGCCGTCCCTTCAACCTTCACTGCTTTAAGTCCTCGGTGATGTCAGCGATGGACCCGGGTCATCGGGTGTCTTCGGGGCCCAGTCCAGACCTGGCGTTAACCCGATCGCCTGTCTCAGGTGATCTGATCACAAGTCGTCATCAACTAAGTTCAGGTGTGAACGCAGCCGAGATGCATTCAGGACGAATCTGAGATCAGATCACTCACACAGAGACCGCGTTCAGAGTCGGTCTGGGCCGCGTGTGTCCACTTTGCTTTTGCAGTGTAGACGCAAACGTGTCCTGACCGAACTGAAGGACCGTCTGCTCTACTGACGTCCTAACCCTAACCCTACCCCCCCAATTACATTATGAAATGAAAGCCGACCTGTCTGTTGGCTTAAAACCAACATAACTGTTTATTCGCATATAAAGCAGTGGTCAGTGGAGGCACATTTTAAAGCAGAACAGACTTAATCAGAAGTGATCACAGTAATTGGATCAGCAGATTAAAACAAGGTCTGAGCATCGCCTGGCTCTCAGTGCATGTCAAACTCATTTTGACTAGTTTTACGCTATAATCATTGGGTGAAATTTGCAAAAAAAGAAGGATAATTTGACAGGAACTTTCATCTTACATAAGCCGCACAGGTCACTGCTGTGTTTATAAAAGATTTCTTTGCTCAGTTTTTCTTTCTTACCTCCATAAGGCGGAGCAGATCTCTGAGGCCTGTCATCCACGGGAGCAGGATGTCCTGGAGATGGATCTCCCTGGAGAATGTGCAGGTTAGGTCAAGACAGGCTCTGTCTGCCTCCACTGTCATCCTGCCAAAGTAAAGTTCATACAGGTCAGGCACAGCTCAACTCCACAAGAATCCTGTTTTTTTTTTTTTTTTTAACTTTATCTGTTTCAGGAAGTAACATGTCGGCCATCTTTGTGAGACAGAATCATTACATTTGCACGGATGATGCACAGGACTGGTTATCAGCAACAGTCGCTTCACTGCATTACTTTCCAGACCTTCATTTTGTATTTCCTTAAAGCTCCCCAGCAGCACCCAGATAATAAAAATACAAAAAATATGTAATTTTCCTGACCAAAAATGCACCTTTTCAATAAGTTTACTTTTTTAAAATTCTGATGCAGCAGCATAAACAGCAGAAGGAGGAGCTCACTGTTCCCGTCGTCTCAGTTAATGTTCAAAGAGGTCGTATCTAAAAGGTCAAGGTGCTGCATGTGGGTTGAGCCTTTATGTAACTTTAGTGTTCTGGTGTTCAGGGACATTATGCATGTTGTGTTCATGTAAATGTGCGTTGTTGGTTGTCTTTATAATGACACTGTGTATCTCGATCAATTTGGGTCCATTTGTTTCTCTTTTATTCTTGTTGTATAAGACAAAAGCCAATGACTCATTTACGGAGGAACAGAAAAGCCACAATTGTAAGAACAATTAAAAAAAAAAAAAAAAGCTGTTTTCTCAGGTAATAGAACAATTATCCCATTTACTTGATTAATGGGATTCTTATTACATTAAGGTTAAAGGAGAACATACTGTAACTGTTATCTCGACATAATGGGATAATTATTCAGTTATCTCAATAACAATTACAACAGAGCTTTGTTTCCTCTAGTTAACTGGATAAGTGTCCTGTTAATATCAAATATTTACAAGTATGACCTCTGTTGGCTTCCGTATTTGTCCCCCTTATTGATCATTGATAACCTTTTTTATTGATCTATGGTCATTCAGTGTATGTGTTTCACCCCCCCCAATGTCACAAGGCTCAGTCTCTAGAAGCTCGACCATCTTTTCAAGCCAATAAACTTCACCTATTCCATTATTGTTTTCGGCCAAGTTTAGATTTGACCTTATTTAATCTTATTTCAGTGGAGTCAATGGACTACAGTGCCTTTACTTTCTGCACTGCAGAGAGTCACCGGCCGGGGAGACTGTCGATGTTAAACGCTTTAACTTTTATTGATGTTGCTGCAGGTTCCTTCTGGTGACCGAGAGCATTCAATAGATGTGATAGATGACTTTTGCAATTGGACAGTGACTCATAGGAGCTGGAAGGTTCCAGCCTCTGTGTCCCTCAGTGTGTGTACGCTGCTCTGCTGGATTATGAACCTCAAGGGCAAAGCAGACGCAGGAAGAGTTTTTCCCTCTGAAAGGAACAATCTGACAGATTTACTTGAGAGTTGAGAGGTAAATGAGATGAAAGACTTTGCTTTGCTTAGTTCAGCTCAGCATAAATACTGGAGATCGGGTCCTGCTCCAATAAGGCTCATGCAACATATTTTGTTTTCTTTTTTTCATCATAAAAAAATAGAGTTTTTAAACTCAATTATGTTGTGTAAGACTATACCTAGTATTGATTTCCAAAAAAAGAAGGACACTTGGCTCGGCCTTGAGAGACTTGAAAATGATACTTGAAGTTTGCACAAAGATGCCTCATAACTTTAAAATATTTAAAGTATGCCTTGTCTGTAGGGAGAGAAAATTCAGTCGTACAACAAAACAATATCTTTCTTCTACCAGAGACATGAATTCAGATTGTCAGAGGTTATTCAACAAGCTTTATTTTGCCTCATATAATCTCTCCTTAACAAGTCTCAATGGTACAACAACGTCTGGAATGAAACAATGATAGAAAACTTCTGTATCAGAAAATCAACCTAGAACAAACTTGTCCCAACCGGGGCAGTTAGTGAGGACTTTATTGAGTAGTTCATCTGTATAGATACACTTATACACTGCAAAAACTCAAAATCTTTCCAAGAATATTTGCCTTATTTCTTGTCAAAATGTCTTATTTCTAGTCAAACCTAATCTCTTTCCACTTAAAAGAAGACTCATCACCTAAAAGCAAGTTTTTTGTGCTTGTAATAAGAAAGAAAAACCAGAAAAATCTGATTGTTCTACTTGTTTCAAATGAAAATATTCTTGAAAGAATTAAAAAGGGTCTAAAAACAAGCTACGTTTTAATGTGATGTGACTCTTATTTTAAGTAGAATGAGATTTGTTTTGGCTAGAAATACTAGAAATACTAGAAATACTAGAAATTTGACTAGAAATAAGACAAATATTCTTACAAGATTACGTTAACGTTATGAGATTTTGAGTTAACCAACTGCTGATCGGCGGGCGCTAACCCTGGGCGGAGGGATATGTGAGTTGGTTAGGTCCAAAAAAACTGTGTTTTTTCTGCACTTTGAAGGGCTGGAAAAATTATATTATAGCGAACAATGGAACTGTGTTTTTTTTTCAGGTAAAACCTCTTTTAGGCCGTGAAAATAGGCCGTTTCTTTATGTCCATTCACAACACTGTATATTGTAAATCTCTGGGCAGGGCTATTATGGGCTGGCGTTGCTAACGGGAGGAGTGCAGAGAGTCTTCTACTGCAATTAAAGCACTTAGGGGCTATTTGTAGATCATACAACCCCACTTTAAAAAAATGATACTATCCCTTTAAAAAAGAAAAACCCTCGACGCACCAGACAGGATGTGAAAAGTGGACACATCCAGGTGAAGGAGGACGTTCGGTCATCCTAACTTTTCTGTTTGTTTTACTCTTGATGCTACTCTTGAAGCTACTCATATTCTGGCTTCAGCTTCACACTTCACACAGACCTGACAGTGTTTTTTTCTCACTCTCAACAAGAACGCAAATGAGAACATTTTTTTTGTAAAATGCCAAAGTTGCTCTTTAAATGTGTGATCAAAATATAAACAAAGGAATCCTCACCAACAAATTGAGCGTCATCAAAGTGGCAACTAGTGATTACCCAGCTTTAATAACACCACTGATTTTCTTCTCTAATTATAAGTAAAAACCCAAACATTTGTCGGCCCCCATACGAGCGCACAACGACATGAAGGCCAGCTGATATCTTCTCTGAGTACTTTTTATTTGATGATTTATTTTAGTACATAATCAGACTGAAATGGCAAACAAGGAGGCCAGACATTGTGTTAGCTCATGTCCTTGGATTATCACATGGATGGAGCTTAATACAAGGTAATGATTTTAAAGAGCTCTGAAAGCTTCCTTTGTATCGAATGCATTTTATAATTCATTTCATCAAAATTGGCCTGTTTAACAAATGATTGGTTGGCTCAGGTCAGCGCACATTCACGGCCACAATGAGTCTGCTGCATTAATTCAAACAAAGGCACAGACATGTCCGTCAAACTGAGACTGAATTTAGTTGTGAAAATAGATTAGAGGTGAAAAAACGAGGGGTCAGTTTCTCCAGCACTTCAATTCAGATCCTAACTAATGTTTTCTCTTGGAGCCGCTGCTCCTCCTGTGTTTTGTCATTTCAGCAGACTGCATAATGTGACATCTCTCACCTGACACGACTGACCCCGTGTGAAATTGTCCCTGATGAGCTCTACCACCTACTGTTGTACACAGCATTTATGTAAAATCCGGGAGACGTGTAAAGAACTGCCCTCAAGGCAACTAGCGGAGCCGACAGTAGGAGGCCGCACCGTTCTTTCTTGTTCTTTTTTTTTTTTTGATCAGTACTTTCTCTTTGTGCATATTCATTTGCCTCCCCGGAGAGAAAGCAGAATGTGAATGTACTTTGTGATTCATATACGCGAGTCCTGCTGCTCCATGTCATTTCTGCCCTTTTACACAAATGCATGAAGTCGCATTCAACCAGCAGTTTAAAACAACTCTACCAGACTCTTTGCAACCGAGGCAATTCATGGTACTGACTCAGTCCAACCGAGTGTTTTTGCGTGTGTGTGAGAGAGAGGGACAAAAATCCACATGTGCGAAGCTGCAGCACCTGATCCGGTCCAGAGGTCAGCGTTTACAGCAGGGGTCACCAACTGGACTTGTTGAAGGGCCAACAGCCTAATAATTTAGTTTTTTCATATTTGTTGTTTTGATATTTAAATTTTCTTACATAACTAAAGGCATTTTGAAGGGATAGTTCAACATTTTGGCAAATTGACCCATTGCCATAACCCATATAGCAGTAGGTTTGTTACCTTTTCAGTGCAAGCTATTTTTAGAACGGTGGAGCAGAGCCGTGAGCTGCTCAGAGCTATGCTGTGGAGGCTCATGGGATTTCTTGGTTTCCGTCATCAAACTCATCAAATACACAATCCAACAACTGCAAAACGCTCTGGCGGACAAGTTGTGACCTGCACATTCACCATGCTATGCGATAATAACAGAACGTTACAAGATGGAGTTGTTTTAGAGGGAAATTCATGCATGCTGATGCGCGTTGCGTTCAGGGACAGTTTTTCAGCAAGCAGTCTCTGCATTTGCCTCGAAAACAACTTTGTCTGGTAACATTGTGTTATTATCTTATAGCGTGGTGAATGTGCAGGTCACAACTTGTCCACCAGAGCGTTTTGGAGATTTTGGATTGTGTATTTGAGTTTGATGAGGGAAACTACACACTAAAAACAGTTGGGTTAAAAAATAACCCAATTTTAACCCAAATGTTGGGTTGAATAAGGACCAACCCAACATTGGGTTATTTTAACCCAACAGGTTGAGTTATTTTTTTGACCCAACTTTTGGGTTGAATTATTTAACCCAAGAGTTGGGTTATGTTAACTACAACATTGGGTTATTTTTAACCCAACTATTGGGTTGTGTATAAAGTGCTTGCTCAACCCAATAGTTGGGTTAAAAATAACCCAATGTTGTAGTTAACATAACCCAACTCTTGGGTTAAATAATTTAACCCAAAAGTTGGGTTAAAAAAAATAACCCAACATTAACCCAAATGTTGGGTTGGTCCTTATTCAACCCAACATTTGGGTTAATGTTGGGTTTTTTTTTTTTTAACCCAAATGTTGGGTTGTTAAAAACTACAGAGAGTGCTCCAAACTTTTCTACCAAGTGACACCACTGTCACAGAAATAAATGGCAGTGGTGTCACTGGTTAACAAGTTTGGAGCGCTCCCTGCAGACCTAGATTGAAAAGTGGTTAACTGGTCCTTCAAGTACAATTACTTATCATTAGTACCTCTTTAAAAGAGAAAGGAAACTTCCTCGATTGATTATCTTCTGTTTTAATATAAACCTATTAAAAGTAAACGCTTGTAAAAAATACATAAATAATATACACTTTTAACATAATTACAGTGTAAAACAGGTAAAACAGTATGATATAGCACAGCACAGAATTTTATTGCAAAGTTAAACTTTACAGTAACTTACCAACAGCCGTGGTTGCCAGAATTTCACCATATGGTACAACAACACATGAGGAATCACAGTTTGTCAGTATAGATTTAACAGGCAGCAACTGCTTATCCTTAAATGATATCACAAACTAAGACCATTGTGAACCAGAGTAGAACATCATTGATAAACTGAAAGAAACTCTTTTTGCATTTACACATTCTGTGAAAAACAGGACTGCTCCAATACCTTGTCCAGTACAAAGTGTTGATATCTTGAAAAAACAGCACGTGTCCATATATGAAGGATAATCCATGGTGAAAGAAAATTAACATCATAAAAAAATTAGCCACTTGCCCTTGGTTGATCAAGAGTAATGAGTCAATAGCGCAGTCTTGGCTGTAGGGTGCTCAACACGGTGTTCTGGGAAACTGGAACTTCAAGGATTCACCAGTCACCAGCTCTGCATGAGACTCCTGTTGTTCATCAGGTGTTTGGACTGGCATGATCCTCTCTGCAATCAGAAAACAGAAACATAGCAAAAGTTAGATTGATGCAGTACCTTAGCATGATGCCCACACAGAGATAAACTCAGCAATCTGTTGCTCCAATGAGCTAGCTAAGCTAACCTAAATACAGATGCATCTCCTCAAACAATCAGACAGTCACCACATTTGGTTCAACACTGCTGTATAAACGTATTAAAAATGATTTTTTTGGCATTTGGGAACTAAACCACTGCTTACCTGTGATTAACCCTGACAAGACTGGTGTCAGAGTCATTGGTCCAGACTTGACTGAAGACAGGTGGGACAGTAGCATGGTGCGATGTTCAGGAAACTGTAACTTTGAGCAGGTGCTGAAGACAAATCAGTTTGCTGGCCATGCCACATTGCTGCAAAGTTGGCTGCCTTGCATTCTCCAGCTGCACCATGCTGTGGAGAAGGTGAAATTATTTTGTAGTGTTAAAAAGGTGTACAATGAAGGGATGGTACAAATTTGTATGTTCAAATAGACAGTGGTTGAACACAAAATTGCCGTAATGCTCTACTTCATGGATATCGGACCAAGGACATTTTTAGCCTGGTGTATTTTCCCACTTCTCCATAAACAGAGTAACAAATACCTTTTACAGTAATGTGTGATGTTGACCTCCGTTGGGAACTTCTGGAGGCCGCTCCTCCAAGAGAGCAAGGCTCCTCTTCAGACTGTCTCTCTCCATGTGCTAGCTTCCACATACTTTACTCTGATTAGAAAACACAAAAACAGTATAACATTAGGCTACAGTACACACAGTTTACTCTCTGGTCTGGTCTCTCATGCTACAGTAGTTGGTAATACAGAGGTAGTAACATCCAGACATACACACAAAAAACTGCCTGTTTGCCAAACAAAAGCTGAACATAAAACAGGTTTTCTTTTAGCACAACATGCTAACCTGAGTGCAACAACAACACATAATGCTGACAGCAGAGGACCAGCCATGAACGGTGCTTCACCACCGGCTGTGAGCCACTGACCCACTCTCCACGGCAGGTGAGCCCCCGTGGGGTCAGTGGCTTATTCTGTGAGTGAACATCAGTTGTGAACCCTGTTCGCATTTAGCATCAAACACAGGCTATTTTAGAAGGAGGAAATCTCCACATCTAACGTTAATTGACTCCAAACTTATCCATGACTGCTGCTATGATAAACTACTAGCGTTGTTAACTCTTTTCTCTTTTTTTGCATTAACATGCGGCAGCAGCATGTAGCTCATCCTCACACATCCACTGTTAGCGTTAGCCTAGCTCATGCGCTAAAGGCCAAAGTAACACAAATATACTCATTTTAAAATACTTACAGGTTATCTGTAGCTTTGCCACGGACAGTTGGTATCGATCCAGCCTGAGAAAGTCCAGTCCAGCGGTTCATGGACCCTTGTAGCTGAAGTAGTCAGACTTTGCCGACTGAAGCTGGGGCAAATAAAATTAACCCATGTCTCTTTGGCTGGGGGCAATATGATCAAGCGTGAGGGTTTGTCTCCAAGCTTTCCGGTTGTGATAGCGCTCCGGCCGTCACATAAAAAAAGAGTAAATAACAGATCTCCACAGGTAGCTGTGGTGGTGGGTGGAGACAGCATTTTTCAAATGAACCGGCCGGTTATGTCACAGAATTGCCCAACCCTTAACCCAAAAAATGGGTTACTCACTGAAAAGTAACCCAATTACTTGAACAACCCAGGAATTGGGTTAAATTCATAGCCCTATAACCCTGAAAATGGGTTACACCCTGGAAAAATAACCCAACAATTTAACCCAACACCAATAACCCAGAAATTGGGTTACAGAAATAACCCAACATTTTTTAGTGTGTAAGAAATCCCATTAGCCTCAGTAGCGTAGCTCTGAACACCTCACAGCTCTGCTCCGCCGTTCTAAAAAAAGCTTGCACCGACAAATATAGGTAACAAACCTACTGCTATGAGTATAGGGATCATGGCAATGGGCCAATTTGTCAAAATGTTGAACTATCCCTTTAAAGCCATGCAGTCAGGCTCCTATCACCTCTATCACTGTCAGCCATTAGGAGTAATATGCATATTTTGACTCGATATTTGGGTGCCGTGCTCATCACTGACTTCAACGCGAGGTTATGGATAAAACAATGAAAGAAATCAACTTCACCAGAGGAAACTCAAGTCCGGAGCAGCACGGCCTGGTCCGTAAATGTGTTGCGTAATCTCAAACTGCTCATGACGACCTGTTTCTGATAAAGTTGTTCTTTTTTTCAGTTGCTTTAATTGTGGAGACCACCAGATGCTTTGCTTTCCTTTCTGGACCCCGAGACAACAACCTGATCTTCAACATACCGTTGTGATGTCTGAGCATGGTGGCAGCGACACCATCCCTGCTCCCTGAGGATCTTCACACATCAAAAGCGCTGGAGGCAACACACGCTTCTGTAGGTTTGTGATGTAAATGAGCTCTGTGCAAGTTAAACCTATAGTGGCCCTGACAGCTCAGCACACTGCCGCTTACCAGAAAACGCAAGCAAATGTGCTGCAAATTCAGCAAACATCATCAGTGTGACAACACGAGGGCGTAATCCTAACCACAGCGCGTCTACGGTTCCTACGTCGATCTAATGATGCCAGCGCCACCACTGTGTGTGTGTGTGTGTGTGTGTGTCTGGAGCACATGCTTAACTCCGCAGGACGCCTCCACGCCTGTTTCCATCGCTCTCTGTGGATACCACACAGTTCATTGTAACACTGTAACAGCGCATCTAATGGTTTATGTTCTTTCCAATGTTTGCTCATGCTTCAATCCCTCCCCAGGGTCATTATGGGGTCTAATATCTGTGACAGCTGCACAATAGGATTTAGAGCAGTAGAGGAGGTCAGTTTTCCCAGAGATCAACGCTACAAAGAAGCTGAGTCAGATTTCTATAGGAAAATAATTCCATAAGGATTTTCTCAGCACTTTTTTTTTTTAAGGAAGAAGTCAAACAGAACCGTTTCATTGAGTATCTATATAAACAAGTTGTGTTATTTGAATTTGTGGCAACATGAGCTGTCTGGATCCATTTTCTATTTATTGACTGCTCACTGAGGCTAAGTGGTGCGATTAGGGGTGGATTTAAAAGTGTATATAATTGGACCAATTTTTTTTCATCATTGGGGAGAACAGTTTATAATTAATTCTGAATACTTCTCAATTAGCCCAGCAATTAGCTATGCAATTACTAGATATGGCGCCACACAAAAGTGAATTACATGGACAGTGTCAGCCCCGTGCTGCGGTTTGACACACGGTGTCAGCGGTTTGCTGGTACGTAAGTGGCGCACTGAAACACATACAGGTGGTTAATATTTGCAAAATGTTTTGACATGGGAAATGGAAATGTGATGCATGTGGGAGGTTAAAAAAAAGAAAAGAAACAGTGGTGCTGCTGCCGCTGCCTAATTGTGTAAATGTCTGACATCGTGCACCAGGTGTTGTGAATGTGTTTCAGATCTTGTCAATGGCCAAACATCATTTATAAAAACATATAACAAGAAATAAAACACTGGCCAGTGGTGCTCGCCTCGACTACGTCTGCCACTGTGGCACAGGAAGCACTTTAACAGCCCACTATCATCCATCTGTGCCTGTGGTGGTAGCCACGGCTGCAGACGCCCTCTATTCATCACCGCTGACAGGTTACAGATCTGCTGATTCGCAGAGCAGTAGCAGGGGGTGGAGGAGTTTGGGGGGGTGGGGGTTGTGAGGGGTGTGAGAGCGAGCCTCTGATGGAGCGGGAGATGGAGATGGAGCAGCAGCGGGCCAGACGGTGGGGGCAACCACAGTGCATTTCCCACCGCAGCCGTTGACAGGTTTCACCCCCAGCTGCTTGAAGACGCCTGATTTCCTCCCACCGTAGTTCACTTGGCGAGAACGCCGTGAAACGGACCTCGATGTCGATGATAATTCAACCTCTGGGACCATCCCACCAACAGCTGGCATGGTGGTGGGATAAATAATTATAAACGTTGCTTTGGAATTAATCAGTTTATGTTTCAAATATATTTATTATAGCATCTTGAGTTATTAGAGCTGCTGTTAAATGGCAGGATTTAATATGCTTAAAGGGATAGTTCAACATTTTGGCAAATTGACCCATTGCCATAATCGCTGTAGTCATAGCAGTAGGTTTGTTATTGTCTTTATTTGTCGGTGCAAGCTATATTTAGAATGGCAGAGCAGAGCTGTGAGCTGCTCAGAGCTACGCTACGGAGGCTCATGGGATTTCTTGGTTTCCCTCATCAAACTCAACAAATACACAATCCAACAACTCCAAAACGCTCTGGTGGACAAGTTGTGACCTGCACAACCACCACGCTATGACATAATAACAACATTATGAGACAGTTGTTAGTAGTAGAGGTAAATTCATGCAAAACCACCGATGCATGTTGCCTTCAGGGACAGTTTTTCATCAAGCAGTCTCTGAATTTACCTCTACAACAATGTAACGTTGTGTTATTATCTCAGCTTAGCTTAAAATACACTTGAACTGAGAAAAAAACTAGTTTTCCACTGTGCACAGCTTGTTGGAGGAAGAGAAAGATAGAAAAAAAATAAAACAAGTGTACCTTGTTAGCGGGCTGTCACATCATTTACCCCGTGCTGATGTTCCCGCCCTTCACAACTCACCGAACAATGCCGACAGCCCGCCGTGTCGAGGGAGGCCCAAGATGCCAACGTGCTTCTTGGGTTTGATCAAAGGGGCCTCTTACAAATTTATTCAAACTCCATGGTCACTTTGTAACCAAGCCAATTACAGCTAGCTTATTTAGCTGTTAGCTATCACAGCTTAATGTTTAATCAATCAGAGGGGGGAGGGAGAGGATGCCCTCAACTCATACAAGTGCCAGGCTTCATTTCGCTTCACGTCAGCCCGTGCCATATCACAGTGGAGGAGCGGCGCAATTGCTAAATCATCTGCTCATAATCTCTCCCCAACTTGAATTAAGTGGTGCGAGCATATGGTGCTATTTACGATGACAAATGTAATACCACTGACAATGAAACTAATTGAAATGTTCAGTGGTGGTGCTAATTCTCCACAGTTCATTTGCATATTTACTAAAGCAACGCTGATCGGTAGTTGTGGGTGTGATTTTCCATTAGATGAATCTCCGCATCAGCAGAGCCTGCAGTGTTGATTAACTTCCAGGTGTTCATTAAAAACAAGGCTCATCTATTTATAGGTGGTAGAGAAGGAAAACAGACGAGGTGATGATGGCGGTCAATGCACAGTAATGTACTAATAAGATCAAATCCTTGAAGAATACAGCTGCAGAGAAACAAACTCTGCGTCTGTGGTGTGTTCTTAAAGGGATAGTTCAACATTTTTGAAAATTGGCCCATTGCCATAATCGCTATAGTCATAGCAGTAGGTTTGTTACCTTTAATTGTCAGTGTAAGCTACTTTTATTAACTGCTCAGGGCTATTCTATGGAGGCAAAGTTTCTTGGTTTCCCTCATCAAACTCATCAAATAAGCAACTCAAAAGCGCTGTCGTGGACACGTTGTGAGCTGCACATTCACCACGCTATGAGATGAGACGGAACGTTACGAGACGGAGCCGTTTTAGAGATAAATTCATGCAAAACCGCTGATGCGCGTTGCGTTCAGGGACAGTTTTTCAGCAAGCAGTCTCTGTATTTACCCTGTATTTACCTCGAAAACGGCTCCGTTTCAATGTTCCGTTATTATCTCATAGCGTCGTGTTCTGCAGCTCACAACTTGTCAAAACGTTTTGGAGTTTTGGGATTTTGTAATGAGTTTGAAAAACCAAGAAATTCCCTTCCGAAGAATCACGCTCCGCCGTACTGAAAATAGCTTACACCGACAATGGTCACGTGGTGTTTTCAAAAATGTTGAATAAATAAACATCTGAGAAACTCAGCAGTTGTCCCTCCAACTCCAACTTTTATTTTCCTTCTTGGCTGAGCGACAGAATGTAATTGTGATTATAAGTGCAGTTGTTCAGCTGGAGCCATCACACAGGTGCACAAACACCCTCTGGTGCAAACAGTGTTTCATATTATTTACCAAAAGTTTACATAAAAAATACAGTAATGTGCATCTGAATGTGGGAATCCAATAATATGAACTGCATAAACACGAGTGAAAAGTGGATTTATACCGTGGAGGGTCACACTGGGGAAGCTACAGTTTGCTTTTACATAATAAATGTGTTTTGCAAAAGAAAAAAAAAGGGAAAAAAGTATGAAGTAATGATATTTACTTTTGAGTGAGACTTTGCATATGCATATTGATCGCCTCACCCAGGCATGGTGCCATCTTCTGCATAATGCTGTCTGAAATTTAGCTTTTTACAAATCAAATCACCGAGCAACTTGGCAGGAGTTGACAGTCTTGTGAACTTGGGCGGCGAGTAGTGGTGGGTGGGGGGCAATGTCAAAATAGAGGCATACTCCAAAATCCTACGAGCATGTTTCTTGGCTTGTACCTGAAACACAGTGTTTCCACAGCATTAAAAAAAAAAAAAAAAAAAGTCAGTAAAATGGTGCGTGTTGTTTTTGCAGATCTGAAATGACAACTTGTGCTTGGGGAAATTGCACCGATAGCAGCTTAGTAAACAATAAAACTACTGAACTATTTTTTTCCACATGGTTTGGTAATGTGTTGGGTCCAAAAGAAAACAAATCAGTTGGAATATATCACAAAAATAACCGCACTAACCCCTCTGCAGCCTCCAAATCTCCACCCATCTAACCTACAGGTGATTGTGCTATCCACCTCCATCACCATCATCATCAAAACAACAAATCCTGCACGGGAGCAAAAAATAATAACCAATCAGGATTAGGAATTCAAACAACAATGGCGGCTGTTCATCCATCCAGTGATTCTGCTATTTCAACTGTTTTGTCGATTCAATTCTTTTAAAGACGAACAGAGAACTATTTTAAAGACATTTATTGGTGGCAAGGATGTTTTCGCTCTTCTTCCGACCGGGAAGTGGCAAGTGGTTTATCCAATCACATGCAAGGATTTTTTACCCCCGTGAAATACATGGAGCAGTCCCAGACCCTTGTGTGGAGCTCAGCGTAGCTTTGCGGAATACAAGGATCTGGCGAGAGTCAGGCTAATCACCATCATCATCAAAACAACAAATGTGGGGAATATATTTATGCAGAATCAATGAGACGTTGCACTGATTGAAGCCGTTCTGGTACAACCTGGTGACCCAACACCTCACTAAGACACTCGAGTTGGCCCTTTTTTCTTTAATTGTGTCACCTCTCTAGACTAAAAAAAAAAAAAAAGAGCAAATTTTTGGCTTGCACTCACATGCAAAGACGTTCCTGGAGAGGACTGATTGAAGCAGAAGCCAAGCAGAAGGATCAGTGGACACAGAAGAGGTCAGTCAGACCTGCGTCACCAAATAACTACTGGAATGGGATGAAACTCAGACTGATGATACATGACAGCTCATCAGAGGATGAATTTTCCCTGTTAGAGCGCCGCCGCTCTCCCCCACATGCTGAACACAAGTAGTGACATCTGGGTTGCTATGCTTTATAGTTTTGAAATAACTATTGTAACTGACATTGCGACACTGCATGGGTTTTTTTCATATTCTTTTTTTTTTGGATGTACCACCACAGCAGCTGGGGAGAGACATTTTTTGGGTTCAGTTACTACTTTGAATTAAATTTCAAATAAACACCTGGAAATAGTGTATTTTCTTGGTCTGAAACACTACGAAAGCCTTAAAGTCTGCCAGAATAAGGAAAAAGAAAAACAGATGGAAAAATCTACATGATTGAACAAATTAATTAGATAAAGTACATTATCTATCTCAAAACTCTATTGATCAAACTCTTCCACTGTGAAAATTAAACCACAATTAACCATTCTAATGGGAATAAAAATAGAAAAACAAGTCTGAACACAAAATTATGTTACTGTATCTTAATGAGCAACTGTGTATTGTTTTAACTTCTTTTATACTGTATATTTTTTATCCTGTTAGTGTGACTTATTGACTCCCTTAAATATTTCTTTTTTTTAAATTAAATTTCATTTAAATTCTTTTATTCTTTTTGCCAGAAACAAATGTCATTTCCACTGGATTTCAACTGCAGATAAATTCAGGGCTGCCAGAGACGACAGACAGTTTCCAGCTTCCAGACGCTGGACAGAGCCAAAGGGAGCATATCGAACGGCTGAAAATTTCTAATATGGATTTAATACAGCAGAGGGAAAAGGGTTTTTTTTTTTCTTCTTTTTTTGTTAAATCCATCAGGCAATGTGTCTGTGGCATGGTGCAGTGTGCTTAAACCTAATCAATGCCCCATATCCGCACTGTTATCCAGGGCCACCATGTGCTGAGCTCAGAGCATCTGGCACAAAGAGCAGAACACACAGCTGCCTGGCTGCCTATGGCATCAGAGGTCCAGAGCAGTGAGTGTACTTTGGAGAAAGCCCAATTCCTGCATCAGATTTCAGATGTGTGCCATTCGACTGATTACATCAGTGAAGAGGATTAAACCGTGATTTCATATTATACTTTTCTCATGGCTTAGCATTTCCGAGGACGACACATTCATTTCTCTGAGAGCTGGAGTTAATAACTTGCAATTTCTTTCAAGCCACAGAGCCATGCTGATGAATAATGGCTTGAAAGGTTCACAGTGGAAGATTACAAACAGCTCCACACTCATCATCGCTAGTGTCCTGCAGAAACCTGGCATCTCAAATTTTTTGGCAGTTTATTTTCTCTTTTATTGCCGTTGACAGCAGACATTATCTTCCATGCACAGAAAAAGGTTTCGTAATGTTGGAGTCGAGCCAAACGATTGATGGGCTAAATCAACATTTTTTCCTTTTTCTTCCCTTCCTTTTCTTTTTCTTTTTTTTTTTAAATGAGAAAGTTAACTTCCTAGAAAAGCAAGGTTTTCTACATGACACTGATGGCATGCAGTCACTGAGAGGAAAGCAATATTGCTACAATATTATCCAGCGCCAGATGGAAGGATAACATATGCTGATTGCACCTGCCAAACAGGTCACAGTTGGAGAAAAGTAGGAAATAACTTCCTAGCAAACATGAAAATGAAAAATGACAAGGGACTGACAAAAACAAACACTTTCAGTAGTTTCAGATATAAAACAAAACTAATCCCTATGAAGACCAAGTGATGGAAGTTTTTCTTTTTATTGTTATTGCATGTAGCTGCCTTTAAACTGCAGTGCTTTGTTCAATGAAACACAATAAGGCATCTATTTAATGGGTATTTAATTAAAACTAAAATGCCAAGCACGTTTTGTTCTGCAGGATAACACCAGTATCTTACTTGTGCAA
Source organism: Decapterus maruadsi (assembly GCA_030347415.2). Taxonomy (NCBI): domain Eukaryota; kingdom Metazoa; phylum Chordata; class Actinopteri; order Carangiformes; family Carangidae; genus Decapterus; species Decapterus maruadsi. Next base: position 4,379,897 of record CM064886.1, on the reverse strand, counting down.
TGCAACACTCACACTAAACACGCTAATATGTATGAAACTCACACTGATTCCAGTGCCTTTTGAGTGCATTAGCATGATAAACACTCCAACAAAGTTGTGTGGTTGTGTCAATATACACAAAGCTCTGGTGTTTAATCGCTTACTGTAACACAAGAGGAGCAGTAAACAGGCTTTTATTTTGGTATGTTTTACAAACAGTCGATTTAAAATGAGTCTTAAAATCATCACAGTCGAGAATAAAGAATGAAAAAATAGTATTTTGTGCACAGAATTACATACAATAGTGCAGCGCGATCACGTGACGCACTAATGAGCTCACTTTGAGGGTTCTTCATGTCTAAGTGACAGGGTGGTTGAAAGGCCAGCTCTCCCAGTCACTTAGCTCGTGCACCTGTCCTCGGCCTGCCAACATTCAATTATGCAGCCGAGGACCAGATATGACAAGTGTTCACACCTGTCGCTATGCCCAGATCCAGGTCCAGGACTCTCTAATGACCACACAGCTGGGCCGCTGGAATCTGCTCCTGGTTTGCACAGCGTCGTGCAGCAGAAGGTTCCAGCAAATAGAACCAATGTTTCCCACTCTCCGACTGTTTTGGCTGTTAGAAATATGATTGTGTCTGAGAGGACAGTGTTTTCAGATCCAGTATAAACGGACATTTTGGATATTTATGACCTATTCATTATGAAGAGGTTATAATAACAAGTCATTATACTGAATAATCATCTACAATGGCTTCATCTCTTATGTTTGGGGTTGAGGTATTGTCTGTATTTTGTTAGGGATGGGTTTTGAATGCTAATGGAATATCTGAGTTTTCAATACAATTTCCCTCACTGAAGGTTTTTCCTTTGCAAAATAGTTGAAACATCATTTGAAATATCTACTACAGTAACTAGATGAACTGTTGTATTGATAGTAATCAATCATTTCCGATTGTATGTGCATGTGCGACCTTTAGTTACCATTGGGGTAAACAAGTAAGGATTCTCTGTTACCTTAGCAGGCTAGAGTGACAATGATGAGGATCAGCTTCAAACTACATGAGTAATTACGCCACAGACAGTCAAATTGTTTTAAAGGGATAATTCAACATTTTGGCAAATTGGCCCATTACCATAATCGCTATAGTCTTAGCATTAGGTTTGTTACCTTTAATTGTGGTGCAAGATACTTTTAGAACGGCGGAGCAGAGCCGTGAGCTGCTCAGAGCTACGCTACGGAGGCTAATGGGATTTCTTAGTTTCCCTCATCGAACTCATCAAATACACAATCCAAAAACTCCAAAACGCTCTGGTGGACAAGTTGTGACCTGCACATTCAACACGTCATGAGATAATAACACAACATTAGAGTTGTTTTTGAGGCAAATGCACAGACTGAAAATCTGTCCCTGAAGGAAACGGGCTTCAGCGGTCTTGCATGAATTTATCTCTAAAGCAGCTCTATCTCGTAACGTTCCGTTATTTTCTCATAGCGTGGTGAATGTGCAGGTCACAACTTGTCCACCAGAGCGTTTTGGAGTTGTTGGATTGTGTATCTGATGAGTTTTACGAGGGAAACCAAGAAATCCCATGAGCCTCCGTAGCGTAGCTCTGAGCAGCTCACGACTCTGCTCCGCCATCCTGAAAATACTGACAATTACTTTAAAGGTAACAAACGTACTGCTATGACTATAGGGATTATATATACAGTATTTGCCAAAATGTTGAACTCTCCCTTTAATGATGTAATTATTTGTGGGGGGGTTTGTGAGCTTCAAGTACAGTAGATGTCTAATCAGTTTCTTCTACTGTACCAACTGCTGTAATGGATTACAACTACTCTGCTGTTTTCTCTTTAGACAAGTAGTACCTATTACCTGAGCTCTGCAAACCAGGATTAATAGATTCCATGCAGCACCATTCAACAGGACTACAATGTGAACATCAGGTCATGACAGTGTTGTTTATCTAATAGCTCTACTCGCACGGTATAGGCAGTGTTCAGACAGAGGTCTTTACAAAAGCTAATACACAGGAACCTGTGATGAAAATGAAAAAAAGATGAAAGGCGATAAGCCTCGGCTGCAGCTCTGACATGTCAGCGGCGCTCGCAATCACCGTTTATGGGGCCCTCTCTGTTTCAGCTACCTTTTTGGAAGTTTGGTTCTGTTTCTGAAAGGGCAGCAGTGACATCAAACCCATGGGGAGGAAGCCATTTAGCTGTCCTGCGACAGATAGGGGGATTAAAATTTGACAGAAGGACCGATGCGAATGACAGATAAGGGGAGGAACAATGGCGTAATGTGTGCTGTCAAGCAGAGGATATTTGAAAGGGAATCAGACCTTGCCTGTCAAGAGAGGTTTTTCCTTTCTCCCTGAAATCCTTTTTGCCAGACATCTGAATGGTCTGACTCCTTTTTGAAATATGAGGTGGGGACAATACTGTCTATCTGCTTTTTCTTTCTTTTTTTTCCACATCAAGATAAAGTCGATTATTTAACTTCTCCTACATTTAGTGCCTTTTTACCTTCAGTTTATTTAAAAGGGACTTCGTGGAGAATTCAGTCTCAGTGGGAAAATGTCAATTGCACACTGGGGGCTATTCAAAACCCACAAGCAAATACTCCATCAAATATGAAACGTCATCTACCCAGCAATTATTAATGGCAGTTTCTTCCAAGTTAATGAATAAATCAAGTTTCTAAAAATTCATTCCAAGCAACAAGTTTCAGTGCTATGAATAAGCTGCACATTATTTCCCTCCATATACAGCTGAAATATTCGATTACCTTGAAACCAGACCTCCTAAATTCCTTAATGTGTGAGTCTGAGTAACTTCCCATATGGTAAACACTGTCAGCATTCATTACATGTACTTGTGGATAACAGGGCTAAATTCCCAATATGCCTGACTCAATTCATGAATATTGAAATGTGAGCATATTCATTTGCCTTCATACAAATGCAATAATATCCAATCTGCTTGTGCTGTTTGTCCAACAAACATGGAGAAAGAAGACATAATTAAACCCCAGAGAAACGGTGCTGCTGCTGCTGCTGCTGCTGCTGTTCCTCCCTCCACATTTCTTTAGTTTTTTTTCCTACCTCATCCACACCTGCTGCATTGTCATAATGGCTCACAAAACATATAGTTGGTGTTCTTGCCTTTGTGTGGAGTTCAGCAGTTCAGCCCTCCTGAATGACCGGCGCTGATGATAGCAGTCATGGTGATTAGCTTGAATATCGGGCTGGAGCTGGGAACAGATGGACAGAAATCACCAGTTCAATGTTGTGCAGCCGAACAAATGAGGGCTTTTGGCAGGAGGACCATTGTTGTTGCTCAATTTTCACGGTCCAGACGTTCATGCAGGTTCACCAAAAGGGAGAGGATTTTTTTTTTTTTTTTTTTCACCAGAGCAGACATCATTTTTCCTCGGCTAATGAGAGGCAAATCCCTGTACCACCTCGTCTCCAACCTAAATTCTTTGTTGAGAAATAATCAGAATGATTAATGTTCGAAATGGAACGGCTGAGTTTCGGCTCGCCTGATAACCTTCCCTGAATTCAACGCAGACCCAATTGTCTCGTGATAATACTATGCACCGTTTTCAATGAAATTGCTTACAATGAGCAGGCTCCTCTGTATTATGTGGGGAAAAAAAGGGTCATTTACTTGCATCTCGGAAGGAGAGCTGGGCCAGGTGCTCTTAAATCCTCTTGAGATGATAGCTACATTTTCTGTCTTCAGCAACAATCAGACGTTCCTCATTCAGACTGATATCCCTTTACGCAGAGCTCTTCAGTTCTCTCAGCCTAAATTAAAGCCACATGGCATTATAGTGCAGAACATTTCTGAGTAAGTGTCAAGCTGCATTTCAGGACGAATACAGTGGTGGATGAATCTTTGCTTTCAGAGGGCACGTGAAACTGATCATTTTCGTGTCATAAATGGGTGCTGTGCAGAAGAGGCCTAGAATTAGAGACCGCTGAGGTTCTGTTGTAAGATGACACATCAGTTATGGCTGATTCTAGTTGATTCAGGTGTTTTCACACCCGAAAGTCTGAACCAAGGTTTGTGTTTTTGCTACACTGTCTACATTTGATCTGGTTGGTTCCACTCTGCAAACTTAATGCAAACTTTTTTTATAACCCTTTGACGTCCTGTCCTCATTATCTATGTATGCTTCATCATTCACAATCACATTGATTGTTTTGTTAACAGACGTGCGTATGACTTTCGTCAAATATGCTAATTAGCAAAGTAGCCATCTAGAAAAATGAATCTGCAAGTTCACATCATGGCAACAATAATTATACTGTTATGGCATTGCTACCAGCAGCATCAACGCCATGCCCAGAATGGAGCCTGGAGTTCGGATTTGGTGCATCCTCGTCATGCGGAGGCTTTATCGTCGCCGGTAGGAAAGGAGAAGACGACAGCGAGCTCTACTGCGAGCCCAGGCTCCGCATCAGGAAACCAGTGAGCTGTACAGCGTGTACACTAACATGTGTAGGTTAACCATTGCAATTTCCTGTTAAAGGTACAAATGTCCAACCAAAAAAGTCCAAACCATGGTTTAGTTTGATCCAGACTGAGACCACCTGTTTCAGCCGAACCAAAGACACCAAATTTGATCCGGAGTAGCCTACTGTAGCAATCACACACGTAAACAGAAGAGTCTGACAAAGCCCCCTAAAATAAAACACACTCACACCTTCATGCATCCAGAGGCCTCAATGCACTGACAATGACTGACCAACAGGTCTATTTCTGCAGTGTCCCCACATGGTCTGCACTTATTAACCTTCATTAACAGCAAGTTTGACCCAAGTTTGTAAAGAATGTAGGGGTGAGGGAAAGGTTAAATTCGCCTGGATTATATCTACAGGTGAAACCTGGTAGCACAGCTGTGGAGAGGGAGAAAAGTGAATGAATTAAAGGGGTAAAAGACATAATTTCCTGTGGTGACTCTAGAAAAAACTCGTTATTGGGACACAAAATTGTACTTCACAGTAGGAACTCCAGGATTTCTTCCCAGACACACTCCACTGGTGTTACTTCCACATGTGATACTAAGATCAAGATCAAGATCAAGACCACTACAGTATACAAAACAGAGAAACAAGGAAGGAAAAGAGAAGGTTGGCAGCTGTGTGCAGAGTCTACTGGTTACATGTAAGGAATATGAATAAATAACTTCATTAAAAGTAGGAATTGGAGTAAATGCAGAAGTCACCTCCGAGGTGGAATAAACAAGGACATCCTACGCCTGAGAGGGAGGCGGCTGTGCAGACTGCAGATGGGCTTCTCCACTAATTGTTAAAGTGTACATGCAGAAAGCGAGAAAACGGCACAACTCATTTCCCAGCTCAGTGCGGTGTTCAGCGCTCTGTGCATAATGAGCTTTTGATTTATTCTACTGATCATTGAGTTTTTGTTACATAAATTGGGCACATTTAACACTTGGATCACTTTGACACTAAATGTGTAAAAAAAAAAAAAGAAGTAGGTTTCGTAGTGTAATAGATATTATTAGAAGTGGTTCTTTACCCCCAATGGACCCCAATGGACGGCAAAAATTATATTAGAGCACAAGCTTCTGTTGAAGGGCTGCTCCTGATTCCAGTGTAATTTTGAAATGTTTGGATATTTCACTTTAGTCGCAACATCATGTCTTCTCTGTGTAAAATCTGAAACCATCCTTGGATCAATTGGTTTCCCCTCTTCATCTCTTATATGTTTTGATTAATCTGTGAGAAGTGAGGAGAGGCTTTTTATATGGACACATACCGGGACAGATCATGTGGTCGTCCGTTGGCACAAAACAAAGAAAGCACTGGACTGTGGTGATAATCCTCAGTGGATCAACGATTGACCCATCTAAACAGACGTGTGATTTGTCATTAATATTTAAGTACTGACCCATAGCTGCTGCAAGATAAGAGTCTATCAGTCATTTCCATTGGCTCCTATAAGGGATAAATTAGGAATTATTGATTTCCCTTTGCAGGGATTTCAATTAACAAGCGGCGTTTTTGCATTGTTGGCCTTTATGATTGAAGCCAATAGTCATTAACATAGTGTAGCTCCGTGGATAGTTAGGATGGTAAATGGCAGCAATTTTAGCGTCAATGAAACTCAAATTATGCAAGTTTTCCACCTTGCTGTGACAGGCATTTGAAATTAAGACCGAAAAAACTGAAAACTGAAAATGTCAAGGCTTTCCATTTAACATGGGCCACAGCGGGGAGCTTGCCCCCAGGGCTGCAGCGCTTGTTTGTACTGAAAGACATTAAAGGATCGTGTCGATATGTTATTGAGCTGTTTTCCTCATCTCTTTATTCCAAAGATCATGATACCACTCACAACTTGACTTTCATCTCCCGGCCTAATGTTCTCCTAAATGCATCTATAATAAACCACAGGTTTTGACTTTGCTTTTTCTTTTCATGTCCTAATTGCAGCGTACTGCGTTGCACAAATGCACTGTGGGGCATATCTGGACATTATGAGATATGAAATAAGAGTAAAGTAGTGTTCAACAAATTGTAGGCCAGTGGTTGAGCTCCATCCACAGACCAACCGACCAAAGTTTGGTTTCGTGAAAATAGATGTAGATTCTACTTACCAACTCTCAGCTATAATAAAATCTATTTTCTGTATCTTATTCTATTGTCCTCTCAGCAGGTCAGAGTCACATTTATTCCTGACTTTTCTTTCAGCGGGTCACAATCTGTGAAGCAGATTCAAAGCCTCAGTCCACAGAGAAATTCCCACAGGATGAAGCCTTAAAATGAGCCATCAGCATTTCTGTAACTTTGTGATGTTATACCATACCAGCCAATCAGAAGAGAGGAGACTTTGTCAGTAGAGCTCCAGAGGGAAGCCTGAGAGAGGAGATGTAAAACTACTAAAAAAAAAAAAACTAAAAGGTTTTTTAATCTTAAACCTTCAAATGTATTTTTTATAAGAAATAAAAACTTTTAAAAAAAGTAAATGTGTAAAATATTGAACGAAGAAACAGCTCTGGAGGAGAAAAAAAAAGTGAATTGACATTAATATTTCTCTAAACATGATGCTGGATTAGATGATGTCACCTTGAGCTCGTTGGGATCTTATATAACTTCATGCTGTTGCTATGTAGAGCAAATGTGACGAACAACTATGTCACATGACGCATGTCATTGCACTCATGAGTACACTTTCCCAACAGGGAAGCAAAGAAAAAAAAAGAGAGGAAAACTGCAAATCTTATGCATGAGGGCTGCATATGCATGATGGAGCCATGCTACGGTGATCACGCTTGCTGTGCAAGAGATTGACTTGCACGCGTCTTCTCTTCATTACTTATTAAATGACTTCACTGTCGAGTGGAAGGAGGAAGACGCTTGTATATTCCTGCCAAGTCTCCGAGCTCTCGGTGGCTTAAACGCACCAGCAACCCGACACATGCTGCGGCGTCTACTGTGCCGACATCAAGCGCGGTAATGTTGGAAATATTTGGACTTCTGAGGCTTTTGTGAGAGACCTGAGTTGGAAATGAACCGCTGCAGATCAGTGTCAGGGTTGGGGTGAGGCTGGGGTGGGCGGTGGGGGGGTAGCGAGGCCACTGACTACGCAGGCCCCCAGCCACAGAAGCCTTTTGTGATCCGATATGTGTATATTTATGAATAATTCATACTTTCATTTCACACTGCTATGGTTTTGGATTTGATTGAAATCTACAAACACTGCAAACAAATGAAATCAAAGTGTCTCACAAATACATTACAGCAGATATTTGTCACAGTTGTCCTGCTGAAACCAACTTTTTAAACGGCGGCTCCCAGGGTGAAGAGTGTGAGAGCGAACGGCAGCGTCTCAGCCTGAGCTTTGATAGTTTATAGAGCATCTGTGTTGACTGTGTACACAGAGTGCATCGAGATGTGTTTATTTCAATTCCTTCAAGGGCATTAGGAGCCGGTTGCATCAGTACAGCAACAACTTATGCGCGGCATTTATTTAAAGATGGCATTTTCTGAAGCAGAGGAAGAAGCAGACCGCTTTACGACAACGTTGTACCCCACAGCCACAACAAAATAACAATGAAAGAACTTTTATCTGTGTGAAGTTGTTTTTCTCTTTTTTTCTCTAGGATGCTTCGGAGCACTTAGAAAATTTGCTGAAAGGCAAAAAACATTCTATACTGTTGGACCTCATCTCCTGTTTATCCATGCAAACGAAGATTCAGGGAATGAGTCTCCAGTGTCTTGTGCTGGCCTAGATAGGATTACAATCAAAGGGAGCCAGAGCAGGGAGCCCATCCCCTTTGCTGCAAACAGAATGAGTAAATCTTTCTCCCTATGCTCTCCTCTCTGAGTTCTTGTCAAGACAGCAAAGTGGTGCTGTGCCAGCTCTGTAGATCCCAAGCCTGGCTTTCGCTTTACGGATGTCAGACCTAATGAAAAGAGAACATGAAAACTATGACAAAGACGAGTGCAAGAAGGAGAAGAAAGTGTAGGAAATGAAGCGAGAGTGGGAAATGTGTGTGAAGCTCCTCGGTTTATTTAATCAGAGCAGAGTGTTCTCAACCACTGGACGGGCTGTAGAGATGCCGTGGTTTAATAATAACTCCCTGCACTGCTCATCTGAAGACTGAAGGAGAGAGAGAGAGCAAAGTAACACGGAGCCGTTCATTCATCATCTGCATCAGCCTCCGGATGCGTGGTCATCTGTATCTGTCGGCCAGATAAGAGCCACAGAGGTTTGAGCGCAGATGTGACAGGCAGAAACAGGTGCTTGATCTATTGCCACATATGTTGAGCAGTGAAGAGACACTGAAGCAGAAGGGCTTCTTTTTTTTTTTTTGTACAGAGGGCTTGGGCTCCAGTCACTGTCGGGAGCATTTGCAGTCTGCCCAATTGCACATCAGCAACTTAAAGTGATGATAAGGAAATGCCTGAGATGGTTATGGTGCTGCCACAGATAGGTGCTCTAACATACTCCGTCGATTACCGCAGGCTGTTTCTGCCGTTTCGCTATATGGGTTTCTTGGAGTGTGTGATGATGACAATAACAATGTGATACTTCATTGATCCCCTCAGGGAAATTAAAGGGAGGTGAGAGTGCAGGAGGAACTGGAGCAAGTGGGGATGGAGCGTTGTGTGTCCAGGGAACACTTCAATAAGGTGAATGGCTGCTGACACCAAGAGCCCAGACCGAGGGTCTTCTGTTTGACACGCTACGACACTGTGATGCCCCAAACCTGACGTGTAATTGGATTTTTAGCCTTGGGTCTCAGGATGGCGGTGTCACTCTCCGGACTGTGGACGGTTGATGGATTACCCATGAAATTTTAGCACAGATATTCATGCTCCCCAGAGGCTCGGGGCCTATTGACTTTGTCGAACTCCCAACCCCCCCTTTTCCAGCTGCCACCACTGTGAAGGTGACATTTGAAATTCTTTGTTGTCTGCTACAAAATTATGTGCTGATATGTTTAGTAACAGGAGGGTGAATCATTTTGATTTATCCGATCCGCTGGTTTTTCATTTAGTTCCATGTTTATGGAGTGAAATATCTCAATGTGTATTAGTTTCATGTACAAATGTGGTAGGTTCATGGTTCCCAGATGATGAATCCAAACAGAGTCATCTTTGAGTGGGCCTTTGGATTATTTGTGTGGGCAACAACAAAAGTGTTGAGGGAGGGGGGGGTTGTCTTTAAATAAACATGCATCTTGCAAAACGTGCAAACTCAACTGTGAAACTGTACAAGACAAATACAATAAGAACCAGAATATGTGTGACAGGAAACACAGGAAATGTTTTGGAATGATTCAGTGCAGGATATTGTAATGATTATGTAAAGGAGGAGCACGTCCAGACCTTCAAATTGGCCAATAGGAAAGCAGTGCAGGTTTTGGTAACCAATGACAAAAATGACACAAAATTATGAATGCTCAAAAAAAAGAAGCTATAATGGGTTTTCATTGGATGGGCAGATGATTCCTCTGGGTGGACAATGCCCACCACTAAAGCCCCTGAATTCAAATTAGACTAGCGACTACCTTTTCCAATAACATCACAGTGAGGTTGAAATTTCACACCAGCTGTATAACTTTCGCCATCTGGTTAAAATGTTCCAGTACTTTCGATTTGTCAACAAACTTGTACCTCTTTATCTGCTTTAAGATTTATTCATCTGTGACTTATCTATTCACTGTGGTTATATTTATTTTTTATTGGCTGCTACCCCATCTGGTATTTATATTTAATTTGCTCTTTATAATTGTATGTGTTTTCATTTGTTTACTTTCTCAGTGTGCTCTATGTACTTTAGTATTGACTTGCAGGGACAAATAAAGTTTTGTTTAATTTGAAACACTTGCAAAAATGTCAATCCAGTCAGAATCAGCTATTGGCTACTTTTCGCTTAGTGCTAACTGGCTAATGTTAGCCTACAACAGGGTGCACGGCTCCTTTGTCCAATGTCTGCTGGAAATTCCTGCAGACATTATAATCAACGATTATATGTTTGTATTTTGTGTTGGGGTACCAGATGATTAAAACAATGTAAACCTGTAGTTTGTTTCACTGAAGAAGAGCATCATTATATTCAAATACGTGGTGTTGTGCTTATTTCACACAATCACTCCTCAATCTTTAAATTGACCACCCAAATTACAACCGTCTCCACCGTCCAGAAAGTTTGAAAAGGGAGGTGGAATTAACTTCTCAGACAGAAAGTGTGTTTTTTTCTTTCTTATTGCTGCTTATGTAATTGCACAGCAGAATAATACAAAGGACAGAGGGAGGGATAATGCTTGGCTGCAGTGAGAGAAGGACAAGGACAAAAAACAGTGGGGAATGACAATAAAAAGCCTGAGAAGAAGCTGCAACATTCAGAGTGCTGTGGTTGGTCCATTACCCATGGTACAGTAGCTCACACAGTTTCCTGCCCATAGTGTTTCCTGGCAGACCAGCAGGCTGCCTGGTGATATCTCATCTGATGGCAAAACACTGTACCAATGGTGTGGGTTTTTATCTGTGCCTCTGTCCCAATAAAATAGAGTATGAATAGAAATCAATTTCTTGTGTTTAAAGCTTTGGAAATGACATCTCAAAGTGAAAGTTAACACTGAACATGTCTGTCCAGATGCAACATCCCTATTGCTTTGTTGGAACACTTTCTGAGGTGACCAGTGGGGAAAATCGACTGTATATAGTAACTTCAGAAACGAAGCCCAAACCGTCAATGTTGTCCATTCAGATTTTTCTTTCTTCTTTTCGTTGTTGTCTCTAGACAGAGAGAAGGATAGCTGACTCGTTCATTTGCTACGAGGTAAAATCAAACTGTAGAAAATCTCCTGCCACCTCAACCCTCATAGATACTGTATAATATCTACAGTAAGAACCATGACTCCCCTGATGCTTCTGCCCAATGACACGGTGTCGCCACACGGCCGCCATCTTGACTTACAGTAATCAACAGTTAATAGTTTTTCTGTTGCAGGAAGTGAAGAAGAATTAAGTTGCCCGACTGTCTGCAGTGGACCTTACCACCTTTTTGTGAATAACGCTTTTGATTTGTTTCATCTGTGGATCTTAATGGACTTAAGATTGAAAAATAAAGATAAATTGAGGAATGGAGACTGCACTTTAGAACTGCACTCATTGTTCAGCAGTTAGCTTGGTGAAAATACATGAAACTTGGCCTTTATATTTTTGTATGTCATGGGTAAAAAACATTGGATATATTGACCTCAAAACTGGGAAAGTCTCCAATATTTCAGCTTTCCCCCCCTTTTTTTTTGCAGTGCAGCCTCCAGTAGTTGCTTATGTTGACACTGTTTTCTGGTGATTTGGTTGAACTGGTCCTTTGACAGAAAAAAACATAATAATAATAATAACGATAATAATAAATGCAGGCAGCTGCCCCAATTAGAGCATAAATACATGCTTTTTGGGTATTTGTCATTCAGATGTCAGATGTGCTTTTGCCCTAATAACATCCTCGAGTGCAATCCACGCAAAGTAATGGTGGGTATTGTTAATTTATGCCGGGCAGGCAATAAACAATGGTTACTACAGTGAGCATAAAGGCAGCAGCTGTTTCTGGATATTTCATACGCCTTCCTCCCCCCCGGGGGACTCGGTTTTTATTTGTTCTGTCTGAAATGTGTGTTCGCCTTAAAATAGTGTGATGTATGGGGCCTACGGTACAATTCCTGGTAGAGTTGATAGTGCGTTTGTGTTTTGTTTGCTTTTGATGTGATATACAGTGTCTTGCAGGTAAAGATCTCTCAGGGCATCAACAGACCATTCATCACAAGATGTATAGAAAAAAAAAAGTCCCACAGATGAAAGAGCCTAAAATATGTGGAAGTAAGACAGAGTAAAACAGATAACCTGTTGTTTAAAGATATGCTACAATCAAATATACAAAGCATGAAATGATTGTTGCCTCTGTGGTGGGGGCTGTAATTGTATTTTTCACCCAGAGGTAATGCGAGTAAAAATGAGCTCAGTCAAACCCTACAAAAATTGCTATTATCTGTCACCATTTAAACACAACTCTGACACCAATAACTTGATTTCTCCCCTCACTCAGCTCCCAGAAGCTTTTGTTATGAGGAATCGTTTCACCACCGGAGCCTCCATTCTGCCACGTTGAACCCAATCTCACTAATGGAACAACAGAGGGAACTTTAGTTAACATCAAACATCTCCTGGAGAAAAGCGAGACCGCCGTCACCACCACCGCCGCACCGCCACCGCCGCCGGCATGAAGAGCTTCCGGATTGATTAGCCTCGACCCGTTTAAAAGCGCCGCAGGTACACGGACGCAGCAGGCAGACACCTTGTTATAATTGTGATGAAGCAGCTGTCCTTGGCAGAGCTGATTTGGATTACCTCTCCTCTTTGTAACCCTGACAGCTCAAATGAAGAAGCATTCAACATCTTTCCTTGGGCTGAACCTGGGTCGGGGGTTTTAAGCAGGTAAACATTAATTAATTATGCCAGATAACGGACAGCTTCCCCCTTCTTTTTACCCTGTTAAGCTGTTTACCTTGATATCATTAAAGCCCCCAATCGCTCAAGGGCCTCAGTGTTTTTCTTTCTTGCTCTTCCTCAAAGATGCAGATCTTCTTCACATCTCATCATTTCTGTGTCCTGTCTCCTTCACTTTGTCTGTGTTTTTTTTCTTTTCCCCTGAACCATGCATTAGTCACTCTCCTTCTCACCCTGACTCATCCCGGTTCCCTCAGAAGACTGAGCACTGCAAAGGGTGGCAGGCAGCGAATCAAGAATTAATGCTTTTGCTTTCAGTGAAAAGTTGCTCAGAAAAAGTGAGCTCATTAGGGCCTTCCCTGTCTGCCCCGCCGCTGAGGCCAGGGAGAGGCCCACAGGGGCGGCGGCGGTGGTGAGAGGAGATTGGCGGGGGTTATTATCTATCCTGTTGCTGCACTCTCGGACTCGGTGGGCAGGCGATCACGGAGCGGCCTCAGCTTATCACGCAAAAAAGTCACAACAAGCAGGTTTTGCGCACAAACCTGTGCATGGTTTGCACAGACACGTCTTAGGGATAGTTCACCAAAAAATGAAATTCTGTCATTATTGACTCACCCTCATTCTGATGAACACAAAGTGCATCTGGAGACCCAGGAGGCTGGTTAGTAGTCCAACGAAAACTTTATATGAGAGTCAATAGCACTTGACACAAAAACCCCCATGAACTACACAAAAACCATGTAATATTAATCCACACTGCTCGCCCACTGCAATCCAAGTGTCCTGCAGGGATATAGTCCAGAGTTTACTGAAAACGTCATTTAGGACATTTTTACAGCCTAAACAGTCCTGTACTTTCAGGAATAAAAAACTACTAATTTCATGTTTTGGTGAACTATTCCTTTAAAATGTGTGCAACACCTTCTTATCACAATCCATGCCAACCACACAGTTATTATCGGCTGTTATTACAGTATTATTTAAGCAACTCATCAATAACAGAATCATACAACAGATAACAGACAATCCGGGCTGCGTGTCTGTTTTTGTGAAAGTGTATCAGGGAATCTGCAACTGTTAGCTACTGTAGCATCCTCCCGTCAGGTAAAACATGCTAACTGTTAGCTACTGTAGCTCAGGCTGGTCTCCCGTCAGGTTGCTAACTGTTAGTAAGCAACTCATCAAGGTAAAAGAACTGTTAACTACTGTAGCTCAGGTGTTAGTCTCCTGAAAACATGAACAACTGGCTCAGCTGTCAGGTAAAAACTGCTAACTGTTAGCTACTGTAGCTCAGGCGTCGGTCTCCCGTCAGGTAAAAACTGCTAACTGTTAGCTACTGTAGCTCAGGCGTCGGTCTCCCGTCAGGTAAAACCTGCTAACTGTTAGCTACTGTAGCTCAGGCGTCGGTCTCCTGTCGGGTAAAACATGCTAACTGTTAGCTACTGTAGCTCAGGCGTCGGTCTCCCGTCAGGTAAAACCTGCTAACTGTTAGCTACTGCAGCTCAGGTGTCGGTCTCCCGTCAGGTAAAACATGCTAACTGTTAGGTAGGCTACTGTAGCTCAGGCGTCGGTCTCCCGTCAGGTAAAACCTGCTAACTGTTAGCTACCGTAGCTAAGGCGTCGGTCTCCGTCAGGTATAACCTGCTAACTGTTAGCTACCGTAGCTCAGGCGTCGCTCTCCCCTCAGGTATAACCTGCTAACTGTTAGCTACCGTAGCTCAGGCGTCGCTCTCCCCTCAGGTATAACCTGCTAACTGTTAGCTACCGTAGCTCAGGCGTCGGTCTCCCGTCAGGTAAAATCTGCTGTTTATTCCTCAAACGAAACTCATGAAGATGTTGAACCTGGTATAGTTATCCATCACTGCAGTTAAATTAGCCGCTAAACGGCTGGATGCTAAAAGCGAGGGGGTCGTCTGTGTGTTGGCAATTCACAAAAGTAACACAAATGTAAACTCCACTCATGAAAATCACCAAATAATGACACATTTAAACCTGTGGTAAAGTTATCTGAAATAAAAAAAAAAAGAAATTAAACCTTAGATTAACTAATTACATTTTCCCAATCCCTGACCGCCTAGGTGAGACACTGCCTCCCCTGACTGCACGTCACTGTCTGCCACAGCTGTCAGCGCTGCTCTGTACAGCTTGGACATGGTCTTGACAGCGAGGCCAAGAGGCTAGAGGCTGCAGGGGGTGGGTGGGCACCGATGCTGTAGGGTTCATTAAAAGGAGGAAACTTCAATCTGTGCACCTCTCCGTCTTTATTCCCGTGCACCTTTTCATGTCGTTTTGTTTCACACAGCTGCTTCACATCCCATCTCCTCTTCCCTGCCTCCACCTCGGCCGTCTGCCCTGTTGCCGTGACCCACACCGCCGTCGAGCAGCACATACTGCAGAATTACCGCGACACCAAGGTGTTAAAATCTAACCTGGAACATCTCGTTCTCTTTGTCTCTGCTCACCTCATGTATTCCAGTCTCATCCGCTGTTGTTTTCATCTGTCAAAGGTTCTTTTTTTCTTGTTTTTTTTCTTTTTTAACCTCACCCAGGTTTCCCTGCCTCCCTACGCAATATTATATACCATTAACAAGCTTTTTTTCCTTCACCTTCCCTGATCTTTCGTCCTCGCTCGTCCCACACTCTGCCATGCTCTTCAATCTGTTCCCTTCAAACGGCGTTAAAACAAGGTAAAGTGCAGGTCCTGACACCGCGCGCAACCAGGATTAATCTACAGTAAATGATGGGCCGTGTTGTTAAGTGTATGTGACACCGCAGAGATGCATGATTGAGCATATTGCTTTTTGAGACTGTGTGTGTGTGTGTGAGAGTGTGGGCGATCTGCTGTCTCCAAGGGTTTACACACACCCAGTTTAATGATCTAATGTATTGGTTCCTTAACTTCCTTTATGTGGTGATATTTCCATGGAAATCATTACAAACTGTGTTCCAGTGGAATATCATTTAAAAAATGAACCGCCAGTTGTGAAATAAACCTATTTAATATATTATTTTATTCTTTACATGCAGCTCACTGCTGTGTATGTTCTTGCTCTCTCGGTGAGCACCACATAGTAGACAGTTTCTCCTGATGGTTTCAGACTGCTCCTCTGATTGACAGGTGGAGGTGTCATGTTAGGAAACACAGCAGTGTGCCAGCAAATGCAGCGGAGAAGAAGACTGTGAGCAGATAGAAACATTGCACAATGCATAATATATTCAAATTAGCATTGCACATGTCTCACGAGGAAGGGAAGCATTAAGATGCCTGCAGAGTAAATAGCAACGTTCCCCTGGGTTAGTCGTCATGGTTGCAGCGTTAACTGATCCTGCTTTAATTAAACATCATTAACAATGACACACGACAATCAGACACACCTGGACTCACTCAGAAGTAGCAGCAGCATCCGATAAATATCTCATCCCCTGTGTGCATACTGGACTTTTATTAGCTTTAAAGGCATAGTTCAAGATTTTGGCAAATTGGCCCATATTTGCCACAATCCCTATACGTAGTCATAGCAGTAGGTTTGTTACCTTTATTTGTTGGTGCAAGCTATTTTTAGAATGGCAGAGCAGAGCCATGAGCTGCTCAGAGCTACACTACGGAGGCTAATAGGATTTCTTGGTTTCCTTCATCAAACTCATCAAATACACAATCCAACAACTCCACAACGCTCTGGTGGACAAGTTATGACCTGCACATTCACCATGCTATGAGATAATAACAGAATATTACGAGTTGTTTTAGAGGTAAATACAGAGACTGCTTGCTGAAAAACTGTCCCTGAAGGCAACGCGCATCAGCAATTTTGCATGAATTTACCTCTAAAACAACTCTGTCTAACGTTCTGTTACTATCTCATAGCGTGGTGAATGTGCAGGTCACAACTTGTCCACCAGAGCGTTGTGGAGTTGTTGGATTGTGTATTGATGGATTGAGTTTGATGAGGGAAACCAAGAAATCCCAGGAGCCTCTGAGCAGCTCACGACTCTGCTCTGCCATTTTAAAATAGCTTGCACCGACAAATAAAGGTAACGAACCTATACTGCTAAGACTATAGGGATTATGACAGTGGGCCAATTTGCCAAAATGTTGAACTATCCCTTTAATAATGAAAATCAACAACGATTGCTGACCGTCGTTACACCGCGGACCGAAATCAAGTTTCCAACCGGCAATATTTTGCAAGTGCACCGTTACTATAGTGCCGACCACAACGATTGTGATTGGTTGAAAAAATTCCAAACGACCAGAGCATTTTTTTTTTCTCTGATCACAGAATCATGGGCGGACCAGCCAGACTCTCTTTCTTCTTTGGAGGAGGGTCTGGCGAGCGAGACTAAGCTAAAATAAACGTTGCTGGAGTTGTTGATTCTTATCTTGGAGTCCATTAATCCTCTAATCTTACAGAATATGTACTGAAAACAAATATGTAATGTATATATTTGATAATGTAATTAATTTTGATCATCTAAGTTCATAGCAGTGTTTGAATCTCAGAGTAAAAACCAACAGACATCAAAAATGAGTCTAAACTAATAAGCTGCAAACATCTGACAGTGTGTACTGTACACATACTCATACATGATGTTTGTATACGATGTGCACATGAAAAGAGCCGATAGGACGCATACACATCACGCAGGAACATGTTCCAACCACAGGCTAATTAGGATCCCCCTAGGTTTGCAGTATTAACCCAAGGCACAACAAGAGCGAGCGTGTGTTAGGATATCTATCACGGATAGAGAGAGAGAGAGAGAGAGGGAGGGAGGGGCCCTGGGGCATGACAGCGGCGCTATCCGTCATGTTACTGCTATACCGGGACACAGGTGGCAGGTGGTGCTGGAGTTTTCCACGGCTCCGGCTCCAAGACAGCTACTGCTAAGGCCTCCATGTAATGACACACACCGAGGGAAGAGTGCTAATGGATGCGCACACGAGGACAGATTATGCAAATGATCCCGGAGTTTAAGTCGTACGGCAAGAGAAAAAAGGGGAGGGGGGAGAAAAAAAAATAAAAGTAATGTGAGACGACTGGAGCATCTCTTGTCATGTGGGAAGTGTCACAGTGTGTGACATTCTCTTGAGGATTAGACAAAGCTGAAAGACAGAACCATGATCATTAATTAAAAAAAAAAAAAAAAAAAAAAGGCGATGCAGTTATAGCTGTGCATCGAATTAGCAGGCTGGCTGCTGCTGCCATCTTGGTCATAGCCCAGATGCAGAGAATTCAGATTCAGTGTCTGCGAGCCCACAGATAATGGCTCTGCTTAATTACTTGAAGTAAACAACCACATATTTATCTCCTCCACTTTGTTCATTTGTTGTTTTGAATTGGAACTTTAGAGGCTAAATCTTAACTAACTCTGGAAACCACTGAACCCACTAAAAGGCTAATGGTATAATGTTGGAAATTACCGGAGATAAAGGAAACGAGAAGCAGCAGCAGCAGAGTGTTGAGGAAAATACTGTACGAGTAAAACCCCAGCACTTGCACACCAAAAGGTCTCAGAGGCAATAAAAGGTCAAAGACTTGTGCTTTCAAGAATAAGTCGTTGAGTCGGTGTTAGTTGGAGATGAATAAAGTCTCATGGGGATTCTTGTCTTCTTAACGAGCCATCACGTCTGGGTGCAACAAGTTTTATTCCTCCAATTAAAAACCAGGCTGCAGTGATGACCAGAGAGACAGGAGACACATTCAGCGTCGACTTTTTTCTCAGACTGTCCTGACCTTTTAATGGGATTAATTAAAATTTATTTGGTGTGAGTAATTGTTTTGTTGCCTTCTAGGTGATATATTAGCATGTGGTCAAGGTCATTGTCTCAGACTTACACATGTGGCTCAGTGCTGGCTGATTGTGTGGGCACAGCTGAAAGAGATTAACTGTCCCCAAGTTACACAGGAAAAACCCACACACAACTGTCTATTGTTTTTTTTAAAAAAAACTTTTGTGGCTCAAGAGGCAGCTTAGAGTGTATTCAAACCTGGCTCGTTTGGAGCAGCACCAAAACAGGGAGCGTTTAACCCAGATGTGAACACAGGTCTGAATACAATACACCCTTATTCTGTTCCACAGCAGATGCAACAATTGTTGTTTATATCATGTTCATTATAAGCACTAAAAACGATCAATTTTGACACCAGGTAATTGGTGAAATTCGATGTGCATTCATTACTGGGTTGCAACCTCTGAATTATTTCATTCACATGAATATTGTGCATTATTTGTCACATCTAATGATATTTAAAGGGATAGTTCAACACTTTGGCAAATTGGCCCATTGCCACAATCCCTATAGTCATAGCAGTGGGTTCGTTACCTTTAATTGTCGCTGCAAGCTATTTTTAGAACGGTGAAGCAGAGCCGTGAGCTGCTCAGAGCAACGCTATACGGAGGCTCATGGTTTCCCTCATCAAACTCATCAAATACACAATCCAAAAACTCCAAAACGGTCTGGTGGACAAGTTGTGACCTGCACATTGACCCTGAAGGCAACACGCATCAGCGGTTTTGCATTAATTTACCTCTAACCCCTTACCCTACTGCTATGACTATAGCGATCATGGCAATGGGCCAATTTGCCAAAATGTTGAACTATCCCTTTAAACATCATTACCAGACAGATGAAAGTTTAATATATATAAGAGTTTTAGCTGGTCTAGAGGAGACCATCCTCAGTCTCCTGAAGATCATCATATTTTTCTAAATTCTCTATCACCAAAGCATGAAATATTATAGACACAGCCAACATTTTACATTAGCAAATGATCAAAGTTGAGAAATTTCAGTGTAAAACAATACATCCTGTTTAATGACTCCAGCTGTCAAATAAATGTGGTGGCAAAGAAATATAAGTATAAGTTGGAGTTGCAGTTATTTCTCGGTGCAGAACTTGTTTTCACAGATCCACAGATCGAGTTACTTCGTTATACATTTTGTATTTGCTGAAAATAGTTGAAGGTGTTTAAATATTCTCTGACAGGGTGATGCTGACACAGACAGCAGCCTGCACACCTCACAACACAAAAACACAGATCAGCTTTCAGGTTCCTGCCTCCTCTTCCTCCTCCTCCTCCTTATCTACAAACATATTATGTGTTGTACTTTTGCTTGACGAACGAGCACCCATACAGTCATCTAGCATGGAAAAAGGGCTGTGATACTTAAGTGCATTAAAAAATATTTACTGACAGAACAATTTGATGTGGTAACGAATGTATCGAGTGATCAGTTAAAGTATAGACCTTTACAACGTATGCATGGAAGCACAAAGGTGGGTTCAATTGGATATACTGTACTATTGGTTCATTATTAACAATCCTTAAAGGGACAATGTGTAACTTTTCCTGTTACTTATTCATGAAAATTGATTATTTCATTCAAAACTATGGTCTTCATTGATCAGTAATCCCTGAAGTATTCCTTTCAGCTCTGAATTAGCCATTCATGTCTACATATCTATCTACAGCGGGTAAGCTCGGTGCTGGCTGCCATGTCGTGTCGCCATGTTTTTACCTTCAGTGGCAGCGTGACGGGAGGAAACCACGGAAACTCACCAGAGACACCGGAGCTGTATGCAGTCAGAAGGACTGGAGCGTTATACTGATGCTGCATTCATGTGCAGTCGGGCAGACGGCCGTTGTTAAGAAACCAGATGTCATTTTAGTCACAGAAGTCGAGAGAAAGCCGCTAAAACGTGGGCCAGGTAAACAATACGACATCGCCATGACAACATATTGTCACATGTATTGTTTTGCTTCGTTCTGATGGACCATTTCTTTACATAGAGGCTTGTTTATGCCATTTCGTGCAGCGGCTGCCATCTGTCCAATTTCACGTGAATGCAGCATGAAAAATACGATTGAGTTGCTTGCGATCTACAACCACAACGCTAGATGGGGGTAATTCCTACACAAAGTACCTTTAATTATGATAATGTCCTATATATTTGTAAAATGGTTATCCAGTATTAGTATGAATTTATTTGGTTACTCTCAGCCACTAAAATGTTTAATATCCTGCTCGTAGGTCGAGACAGACGTCACACGAGGGCATTTCCTAATGAGCGTCCGTGACTTCCCGCTGCACATATAGCTGGAACCATCGCTTGAATTATTTACGACACATCTCGGCTCCTGACTTGGAAGTTTTGCAGCTATTGTTTTTGAATCACCTGGTCCTGATTTTTAAAATAAATTGCTCCCCCCCCCCCCAAAAAAAAAGAAAAGGAAAGAAAACAATTTTAAATGAAGATCATGACCTTTTACTGCATTTCTGCTACAAAATAGCTAAAGAGCAGTTCTAATCACGATGCATTCTCCACGCAACCTCTTGCTGAAAAGGTGATACTCAGCAACTAGTGAGGGGCTCATTACTTCAGGCTGAGTGTTCCTGGGCTCACAGCTGAATAATGAGGCTATTATGGAGATATCCTGCAAGAAAAGCTGGAGAGGTCTTGGCTCCCAGAGCTGCGGTAGACGGCGGTCCCCCTATCTCCAGCCATAAAAATCACCTATGGCATTTATGTATCTTCATTGCACTGCGGCTGAAGACTTCTCCAAAACACATTTAGTGTTATTTGTAAGGTTGAAGATGCTCAAACGCGACGATCATTACTTGGTACGTGGCGTGTGATGAAAAATTGATGCTCTGTGCTTTGGAGGGCTGTCGGAGCAGTTTTGTCTTGGAGTCGGGGTGAATCTGAATCCGGCAGTCTCCAAACTGTTTGTATCCCTCAATGTGGCAATACCAATAAGCATTCTTTGCACTGCAGAGTCACCCTCCCCCCCCCACCACCACCCGCCCCCGTCGAGCGTTCGTGGCTGGTGGCTACGGATCCGAAACAGAGATAGGCGGTTTCCTCGTGACACTGGAGCCGCATGCGTCTCTCTGCTCAGTCTCTCCATTGTGATTGCTTTCATTTTCAGGATGAAGAAATGGCGTATTAAAGTTGTGGGGGCCAGCTTGACTCCCCAGGGGATTGTGCCTCATTATCTAAGAAGCTGCTTACACTCCACTGCTTAGCTCATTACAGATGGAAAAGCAGAGAGAGAGGGATGGGGAGAGAGAGAGAGAGAAACAGAGACAGAGCTTGGAGGGTGCAGTATTAAAAATGCTACACGCTGCACGGTTTTCGCACAGAAATGCAAAGTTGATGTAGTGTAATTAGTACATGCTCTTACAAACCATCTGCTTTTTGTTAAGTTTTACTTTCCAACCCGGTGAAAAACTGATAAGCACTTAAAAAAAATGTATTTGTTTCAGAGAGAATTAAAAAAAACATTGTAGTAGTCAGTGAAAAGAATTGTGTGTGAGAAATTAGCTTCTTCTTCTTCTTTCTATGACTGATATAAGTCTGATCTGATTTTTTAAAAACAGCTATCTGTAATTTTTGGCGAGCTGTGAGGTTTTCCCACCTGGAACTGGACTAAACCAGATTGTGGTAGAAAGTGTTAGCATCTGTAATGCAAAAAAACCCAAAACAATGTCCATGAGATTTTGTACAATCTGTTACATGTTGAATATTTAGTCGTTTAAATGCATTAATCCAACATCGTGGCGCTGCAAATCTAACAAAATGTAAATTTATTCCGGTTTTAAGAGACGCCTCAGCTTCTCTTCCAGGCTCTGCTGTTATCAGCTGTTCCAACAACAAGCTGAGACAAACCGAGGGAAAAACAAATCAACATCTGCTCACTGAAATCAGTGAAATCATTTTTTTTTTTTTAAATCTCTCTCCATTAAAATCCTGAAATATTATAATCACGCGAAGCCACATGCCAAGAAAGAGTTGACCAGGAAGAGATCTGCTCCGACTCGTGTTCTACCCAACTCACATTTTACCATCACCACGTGTTTAAGATTTTTGTTCAACATAATGTATTTACTAAGTGAAATAATAAGAAGCTAAAATGTAAGTTAAGTAATACAGCTGGTATGGATTGGTCTTATTCGCCATTCTCAGAACGGTTTTGTTTCAAGCATTAAAGGGGCTGGGAATCAAACAACTGATTTGCCAACAATCCATAATATGTTGAGAATGAATTCAGCGAAATGTAAAGCTGTCGTCACTGCTAAAAAATAAAAGATATATGCCAGTTGTTCCTCTCATTGTACATAGTTTTTTGAACTTTGTCAGCTGTTTTCTTCATGTTTCTGGTTAAGATTAAAGGTCCTGTTTCATAAATATTCTAGAGTTATTTGATAATAAAGCAGCTCTAGGTTCTAGATTAATACTGTGAGAGTATCAAAGCCTCAGTCCACCAGATCACCCGTCAGGACTTCCTGTGACTTTGTGATGTCACAACAAAGCAGTCACCGCCCCAAGCCCCGCCCACTTGAACCCACCCTCAGTGTTTAAGGATTTGTTTTCTATGGGTGTTTTTACCAGTTTTTACTTAAGCACCTGTAAAGCAGTCAGCCAATCAGAAGAGCGCCTCAGAGCCTCCTCTCTTCTGATTGGCTGACATTGACCTGTGTGAGAGTTCCAGAGAGAAGCTGAGATTTTTGGTTCCCAAAACGATATGAAAATAATAAAACGGGAGAAAAGTGTAAAATATTTGATCTTTTATGCTAAGTCGTGCTAAACAATCTCTATACTACCTTGACCTGACCTTCTCAACTTGTATTTGGAAAAGAAAAGAATAAACTCATTGAGCCATTTTCTGCACAAGTGTTCAGCTACTGCTTTGAAATGGAAACAGTTTAAGAAACTGTTCTCCTCAAATATTGGCTTGACAGAAATGAAAAAAACAAACAAACACAAAAAACCTAATGAGCAGAAGCTATCGACTGTTCCTCTGAGGGACAGGCTTGAAGTAAAAACACTTTTGTCTGTACAATTATTGGAAATGTACAGCAGACGTGACAGAACCTTAAACGGAAGGATGATGGTCTCAGACCGCCTCAGTCCTGTGACATTATTCTGATTCACTGTTTTTCTTTTTTTACTCCATTTCGTGCCTGTGCAGAGAGCGGTTACTTTAACACATCCTGTTGCTCCCTTAAATGTGACAACAGACATTGTGAAGATTAATATCGAGAAATCCCTTTGGATAAGGAGGCTGAAGCCGGCTCAGATCAGAGGTTATCGGCATCGGGGATTAATGGGACAAACACTAAAACCTCAAATTTTAGGCAACACCACGCAGCGATCTCCTTTGTATTCAGACACAACCCTCGGCCCGTTTTAACATTCCTGATCTCGTGCTGCAGGCACTTTACCTGCAATCTGCAGGCAATTTCCTCAAATATAACAAATGCAGAATTAGTTTGACCTGCCTTGTAGGGGAGGGGAGCCCACAGTTTATATAAAAGGCTTTCATGGGGGTGTAGGGGGTGAGGTTAAATGTTTTGTCATCATGCCAATCAACAATGAGACATATTTTCCTCAATCTAAACACTGTGCAGAGCTGCACGTCTCCTTCCTGCTGATTTCAGGAGCATTTTCTTCTCTCCCAACCTGAAACTGTCTCAGAACTGTTTATTTTAGAAGTAGGAGAGAGATCAAAAGGGTTTGTCTCTGTCAAGCTAATGTGACTGCAGCGAGCGCCTGACACCTAGGGTACACTGCAATGAAGCGAGGAAGAAAAGACTTGTTAATCGTTGAGAGAGAATTCCCAGCGACATAATGAAGAGACACAAATGTCTTCCCTCTCAGCATTTCTGGAAAAAAACAACAACTAAAAAATCCTTTAGCATCTTAGGTTTTTTACTTTACACTTTCCAAGTGTTTCATTTAAAGTTTTAAAATCAATAAGAGGATATATTTGTCATTTTAAGAACTTTAACAAAACAAAATTACAGAAGTTTTGACGGCTCATTTTAATGCTACAGGCTGTTTGCATTCCTCTGTGCACCAAGGCTTTAATATTTTAACAGTATCTTTCTTCAAAATCAGACATAAACATCTCACATACACCATGAGACCTTTAAATGTATATAAAAGAATACAACAAATGTGTATTCAGACCTTTAGAAGAAGACCAGATAAAAAAAAACATAAGAAATATAACGTATTTAACAATCTGTAATTTCCCTTAGCAAGTCAATATGTTTGCTTTCATGCTCACACAGACAGATCTACAGTTTCTGAAGAACTATCAGCGGGGGATCGGTAAAAGATAAATGGGAAAGGAAGCTTGAACAATTTAAAAATCTTAATAGGGAAGAGGGGAGGGGTAGGAGGGGTGGGGGGGCAATTTGCACTCCCCATTTTGTTATTACCAATGCATGAGGCATGATACCGAGGCACTTTCAGGGAAGTCTTGCAATGTTTCACGGTGGCATTTGGATAATTGGCTGGGGAAATCGTTTGCCGCAATTAGCAAATTAAAGGATTTTTAATGGCGCGTTCGTTCTCTCGTTCCCATGGAGAGCAGACGCCGACGTTGCCGCCTCACTTTTCTGCCCCTGCAGCACATCTTCCACTATCCTGGTGATCCTGGCGTTGCCCCCCCTGTAGGAGAACGATGCCTCAGCGTTATTAATACGCCTGCGATGTCACCTCCAGAGGTTTCCAATTTTGCAAAAACTCCACCGAGCGGACCCCGCTGCGCCACGGAGGGAAGAATGTCAGGCTGCCTGGCTGGAATCTAAATGGCAGATATGTCCCCGACAATGCTGCAATAACATATCGATCAGGCGGTGTGTTAAAGGTGCATGAGCTCAATATAAAGTCTGCCGAAATGCCCTCGCAAAGAAGCTATAGGAGAGAATTGAGAAGCAGGCGGTGTATTCAAATGTCAGCCCTGATTCCTCTACATTCCTCTACAACCTTTTGCGCCATCAAGAGTTTTCCGATGAGCACAGAATATAAATGGGCCTGACTTGTAGAGCAGTTTGTCCTGTTTGGGGCTCGGTGTTCTATTTTTAGAACCGGTACCTTCATTGCAAAAGTCTTGCACAAACACTTATGCAAATCATATCACATTAGGCCGTGAATCCCTCCTCCCTTCGAGCTGCATGTGATGCACATGCTCAATTGCCTCTGACTGAGGGTGAGAGGAAAGTGGCCGCCCAGGGAGAGCTCGAACAGGTCCATCTGATGAGCTGCTTCACGCCGCATTTCAGCCCATTGATGAAGCTTATCAGCATGATAAATACGACGCATCAGAGCCTTCAGACCGGTCATTAGCCCGTTCCTACAAACGCATCTGAAAAGTGACGGTCAAATTCAGCTCCATCACTGCAGGTCTGCTGCTGCCACGCAGAGCAAAGTGTAGGTCTTGTATTGAAAAAATGCATAGATGCATCATTCATTCTATAAATACATAAACCTGTAATGATAAACTATGCAATGACCGTGCAGGAGCCTCTGATTTCAAACCTGCATGCAAGTAAATGCAAACTCCATTTTCTAGAATGTAAGAGATGTATAAATAATAAAATAAGAATCTTGCAGAAAAGCTCTCTTATTAATATGAAACAACTCTTTTAGTTGGTGATCCCATTCAGTCTTCTCTCACAAAGGCACATTTGTAAACTGCAATAATTGATTTTTCTTTCTGTTTTAATTTCATTTTCTTTTTAATTTGATTGTATTTATTCATCAGGGAAAACACAGTGTCATATTCGATATACATGCTGCAGACTAGTTCACATATCAAATAACAGCAACCCTGGTTATGTACTAGAATGAATGAAGTGAACATGTTGGTGAAACTGCCATCCTCGTGTTGTTTCTCACGGTGATTGGTTATGAACATATACATAATGTGTAGGTATGCATATATATAAGCATTAAGGCTTGTCTGTGTAGGCAGCTTATTATGACTCATAGTTGTGTTTTATTGCGCCACGTCAGGAAACACTCCTGTGAGTCAAACGAACAAAGAAACTTCGACTCCCAAGGTGCATTTCAGCTGGAAACATTCAATACCTGAGGTATGTGCCACTAATGTTGAACTAAAGCGAATGATCGCACTACTGGGAAAACACCTGACACCATCAACAGTGTGTTGTTTCCCGCTGCAACAACGGCTGATTGTAGCTCTGACTGGCTTCTTGTTCACAGCCGTGGAGCTGAGGCATTGTGGTATTTATAGAGCTGTCAATCACAGTCATAAAACAGCAAACAAGACCTAGTTTCAGAGAAAGAGAGAAGGAATTTAATGTAAACACAGAGTCTGTACGTTTTTGACCAACACCATGGATATTTTTAAAGAACAATCTGAAATGGTGACACAAAATAGTGAGAAAAAAGCTTATTCCTCTGTACTCCACATTGCTGCTGATTCTACAGATTTTTTTTTTTTTTTTTTTAATGCCTCTGGCCCCAGGTTAAGTCTGTCTTCACTTTTGCAGAGACATGTGATAACAGCAGACTCGACAACACAGGGAGTCAAAGTGCTGCAGGTTGAAGGAGCGGGAGGAAAGGGCACAAACGCAGGTGTCAAATCTGCGCTTGTTCTCTAAACTACCATTTTCATCAGAGCTGAGGAACACTGGTTTTTTGTCAATCAGTCACAATCAACTAATTGTCGGGCTGGCACATTCAAATCATGGCCCCGCTGGAGGTTAATGAAAATTGCACTTTTGCTTGACATAACATCCAATCCTGTTAGCTGTGTCGAGCTGAATCCTCAGGCGGTGTCAAGTGGATTTCCCCGGAGAGCTGCTTCCACATTCAAAAGGCAGTAAAATATGTGCTTAATCCTACCTGTCACAAAACCCACACCTGTATATGCAACGTTTAGATCTGTAATTATGATGACTGACATTAGAGTAAAAATAACATAAGGGAAGTTGTTTGCTACATAAAAACTAACCAGGAGAACTTTTCATGAAGCTGTCTATTCCAATATAGTGAATTATGTAATTTAGAACAGAAAAATATTATTTACAAGAAGATTTTCATGTAGAATTATGTGCAAGTCATAATTAAATGTACATTAATGTGCAATAAAGCCTCTCTTCTAATTGGCTCTAGTAACAATTCTTGAATGATCAAATATAAAACATTTATAACATGTTTTATTGTATTATTTTATGATCAGGGCGTAACTGAGAGCATAACTGCTTTTTTTTGTGACATCACAAAGTCACAGGAAGACAAACAACAACTGTTTCTATGAAGTCTGCTTCAATTAAATGGAGCTTCAGGGCCACAGCCGCATGTTTTACACTCGTTGAATGTTTTATTTAAAATTTTTTGTAAGTTCTGATAGGAAGATGGTTTTGTGAGCCAATCAAAAATAGTTAGTCTGTCTTCTGATTTGCTGGCTGTTGTCTGAGTGATCCAATAAATAAAAAAAAGAGCAGATTTCAGAATAAAACACTCAGACATACAAAATGCTCCAGGTGCAGGTGGGCGTGGCTTGGTGACTGCTTTGTTATGACATCACAAGGTCACAGGAAGTCCTAACGGCTGGTTTTGAGGCTCAGTTTCTGAATACAGACTGTGCATTTCTCCGTGGACTGAGGCTGATATACATGCAGTAGAACCTAGTGCTGCTTTATAATCACACTACACATGGAAAACTGGCTTTCTACTGTATGGGACCTTTAAGCTATTATCTGACCTCATTTATCAGCTTCATAGTTTGATAATCAGCATAAACAACTCAGCCGTATGAAGTGGTTTCCCCTCCTGAGGACTTACAGCGAATCCAACTACGCAACATTTGTTTGTACGTGTTTGGTTTTCCTTTTTCTTTTTTTTTCGTGGCAGCAGAGAGGAGGTGGTTTTTATTCCCTTAAACACAAGAAGTCACTTGTTGTTAACACGAGCATTTGAACAAGCAAACAATGGTGTTGTCTCTCTGATGAGCACAGTCTTCTATTTATTTTCTGTTTGCTGAAACTGCTTGATTGATCATATTTACATATTTAATTTCCATCTTGGCAGGCAATCCATTACACACTACAAACTTTCTGGGTCAGGAATTGTTCTCGATATATTCCACATTGCAGCACGGTGCTCATTTTTCTAGTGTTGTCCAAATATCTGTTGAGATTCATTACAACCTACATATGAATACAGGCTGTGTGCATTTCTCTCTGGACTGAAGCTTTGAACCTTTCACAGTAGTAATTTACAACCTGGAGCTGATCTATAATCACATGGACATCTACCTTTTGTGTGACCTTTAAGCCGTGATCTGACCTCATTAATCAACTTTATAGTTTAACAATCAGAGTAATGTGACTGACTCTAACTCAAAAGACTCTTAAATCTGAAAAATATAATACAATAGAGACTTTTATATGAATGCACATGTGTGACTGTGCTCGACTGACATACGCACACACAAACCCGGGTCATCCCAGAGAGAGAGCCACTCAGGCCTCCTCGTGTAACAAGTGCTGCTCGAAGTTTGGTGATACACAATACGACACAATAACACAGTTCATTCTAGAGATGTATTACTGCCTGCTCTCTCATGGATGGACTGCGATCCGTGACACATCTCTTAAGCAGCTAATACGTAGGCAGAGCCGGCTTACACAACACTGGATGGAGCGACGCGGCTCACAAAGGTCAACGCTTTTCAAGGCTTTTTCAATTTGTCAGTGCCGCAAAATTTGGCTGAAAACGCTCCAGTGTTGGACTTAACACAGGTTTCTTTTGCAGTCTCAGTGTATTTTTTTGAGACAGAAAAAATTGGATTTAAACAGTCATATACACAGAAAAGATAGTGACCACTTATAAATTGTGCAATAATTGTGAGAAGCTCTGGCTAATGAGGTAAGAGAAGGAATATACAGTGGAGGGTGTCCACGCACTAACAGCGGTGGCCATTTCTGAGTCATTAAGTGCCGCTGTAATCGTGCCATTATGCTGCTCATTACGGACAGACTGTGGCGTAATCTCCCACAGGGCCGCAGTCACCACTCAATTCCGTTAGACGCCGTTTCCTGCCTGGGAATCATCCTCACTCACTACTTCTAATGATGAACCCCTCGCCAATTCAAAGCCCGGCTCCTCTGACACTGGTGCTCTGACTGGAAGCAGGCCAACGTCACCCTCCGAGACCGACTTCCTTTCAAGCTTACAGTGGGGCTACAAGTAGATTATGGATGAAGCACAAATGAACACATTCACTGGCTCGAGAGAGAGAGGACTTTAACTGGTGACAGCTGACAGCAGCCGACGACACGGCCAAGATCCCCTGTCTTGTTGGCTTTAAGCAGGATGTGTTCGAGACGGGCTCATTTCAGATGAAACGCCACAATAACCGCGGCGGATGATGGCAAAGTAAACCTGCAGCAAAAGATAAAATTCAAACAAAGGCTCATTACTGTTTAATTCTTCCTTATGACAACTAGATCCCAGCTATTAGCTCGACAGCCACGTTGCTCTCTTTCCATTCCTTTCAATACAATTGACATTCACTTGCAGTCTGCATGTGTGTCTATGCAGAGCACATTCAGCGGCCAGAAAGAAGAGGAGCAGAAAAGAGTCAAAAAGAGTCTACCCCCGAAGAAATTAGATTTTTCAAGAGGGATTAATGTTGACTTCGTGCTAATAAAGTTTCAAACAGCAGCTCTAAATGAAGCCTCGAACACTGTCTAGAAATTCTGACACACTTTCATGTTTGTATTATGATACTGAGCAAAAGTCAACGGGTTAGCTAATCATGAAGAACGCTAACTAAACAGGAAACTATAAGATAACTAAATTAAAGCTCATTGATTAACATGTAATGTTTAGTTTGTTTGACTCAGGTGCTTTCAATGACCTGCAGAGGTTGTTATGTTTAGACACGCAGATATACGTAGATGAAGCTAACTGGTAGCCGTTAGCTTCATTTCAAGACAAAACGGGCGCATGACGTCTATCCGACTACCAATCTCTCCGACCATATTTCTTTATCTTTCCATCCATTAGTCCGACTTCCCATTTCTCCAACTTAAGTAGCCCTAACCCTTAAAGGGATAGTTCAACATTTTGGAAAATTGGCCCATTGCCATAATCACTATAGTCATAGCAGTAGGTTCATTACCTTTAATTGTCGGTGTAAGCTATTTTTAGAACAGCGGAGCGGAGCCGTGAGCTGCTCAGAGAGCTATGCTATGGAGGCTAAAGGAATTTCTTGGTTTCCCTCATCAAACTCATCAAATACAAAATCCCAAAACTCCAAAACGCTTTTGTGGACAAGTTGTGACCTGCACAACCACGACGCGATGAGATAATAACGGAACGATACGAAACGGAGCCGTTTTCGAGACTGCATGCTGAAAAACTGTCCCTGAACGCAACACACATCAGTGGTTTTGCATGAATTTACCTCTAAAACAGCTCAGTTTTGTAACGTTCCGTTATTATCTCATAGCGTGGTGGTTGTGCAGCTCACAACGTGTCCACGACAGCGCTTTTGAGTTGCTGGGTTGTGTATTTGATGAGTTTGATGAGGGAAACCAAGAAATTCCTTTAGCCTCCATAGCATAGCTCTGAGCAGCCTGTTGCTCCGCTCCGCCGTACTAAAAATAGCTTACACCGACAATTAAAGGTAACAAACCTACTGCTATGACTATAGCGATTATGGCAATTGGCCAATTTTCCAAAATGTTGAACTATCCCGTTAACCTTACCCTACCTATAACCTTAACAGTGTAGAATGGGTAGTCGGAGAAATGAGCCGGACTTTTGGGCAGTCGGACTGATGTAGGCTTCCCAGACAAAACAATATCATCAACCTGAGTTAGAAAGAGATGGAGCATGACAATCTGTTAAAACAGAAAACTAACGTTATAATAGTTTTTAATAGCAACTCAATAGAAATAGTAAATTGTACATTCTTATGTAGGCTACACCTTACAGTCTATGGTCAGCTAACATGATTGACATTGTTCTGATAAGTGTTTGGGCTTCTTAAACCCTTTAGAATACATTTTCTCTCAGACTATTCAGAACAAAAAAAAACCTATTAAAAGTTGTGCAGAGTGACAGACAGCCTCTCAACAGGACATTTACATGTGTGAAATGTGGACCTGTTTCAAAAATTGATGGAATAAGGATTTAGACCGAATCTGACTTGAGACCACTGAGCACACATTAACATACAGAAAGGCACCTATTTACTTTGCACTTTTCATTCTATTTAATCCCAGATCCAGTGTGAAATTAGCACCTGATTTACTAATGCGCTCGGTATAGCTCATTATGCAATCAGCGGCTGGTGCAGATCAGTGCTGGGATTTGTTGGGAGGCAGGTAAAATTATAATAAAGCAGAAATGCTCACCGATAAATTGACACAGCCACAACTCTGAGGCAGAATATTATTTGGACACGTTTTACTGGAGTAATTACAACACTCATTTTATGCTAATCCCTGCAAGTGCAATGGGTGAATTAAATTTTTTGATCTTCTCAACACAACCTGCCTTAAATATACCTACACAAATCTGCACCTGAGGCAGAAAACTGACCCTTGCAAATGAGCCCAGTGAAAGCAGCAGATTGCACAGCCACAGCCACACGTCATCATCTCCCCTGATGTTATGTGGATGAGTCTGTCTCTAATGAATATGCATAAAGAAGGAGAGAGAGGTAGACCAAGTTTAGTTTTTTTTTTCTTTTTCTGCCATGTCTCCAGGCAGAGAAAACAGATAAAACAGATGTGAAATGTAAATCTGGTCCTCAGTGTCAAACAGCCAGAGAAGAGAGAGAAACACCTAAAAATATCCATATCATAACATACATAACTTTACGCCGCGTGGACCGAGTCCTTGATGTGCGCTCGCTAATGATCGTGCCTCGACACAAGACTGTGCTTTGAGAACATGAAAAAAAAATAAAAAAATCTTGCAGCAAAAAGTTCCTCTCCTCCCTCTGAAAGAGCAAACAGCTGTCAAAAACTAGGAAACTGGAGAGTGATTCGTTATGTTTACCAAAGACTTTCACGGCTGGTTTTGTTTTCTTTTATTTGAGTCATCTTGTCATCCTCGCTGCACCTCGTGAGCCGCCGCCGCTGCCGTTGCCACCTTGCAACTCCAGACTCAAGACAGCTGCCGTTGGTTGACAACTATGAACATCTGTGATCTCGTGGCAGAGCCAGAGTTCCTCTGTGTTTTTAACCCCACACCCACTCCTGCGTGTTTTCCTCTCACCGAGTTTTCCTTCGCCTTTTACAAAGATGTGAGAGATTCTGACGAGAGTAATGTTTGAAGTCGCTGGGCTGTTGCTGCAGCCTTTTTGCAGGTCTTAGAAAGGACACGTAGAGGCTGCGTAGAGGTGAAAGCCTCAGACAAATGAGCCACCTCTGGATTAACTCATTTTTCAACTAATACCTTCCTGAGGAGAGAGCGTGAGAGACACATTGAGATTCAGAGGCAGGGATGAAAACGGAGCCACTGGGCCTTGTGAGAGAGCAACACTGATGTGTGCTTATCCTACATGTACCGCTGTGTGAGCTGCAGCTCGTTTTTACATGATGATTAGTGCTGATGGACAGTGAACACTGAAGTTCAATTTGAATTCTGCACCTCAGTGCTGAAACTGACTGGATGATGACCTATAGGGTACCTATAGCCTAACGCATCCCATGTTGACACAGAGTAGGTGTGCAACAATTAATCGGCGTTGTTGTTAAAAATCGCTAACAAAATTAGTTGCCAAGAAATTCAGTAAACGTGGCTCCTTCCCATCTCGGCTGGAAGTTGCACAATAGCCATTCAGATGTAGTTTCTTTTCACGCACTTCAATGTAGAGGTACTCACAACCCAAAGGAACACTGTAGCGACGTGCTTGTTTTTTCATGCATGTCTACGGCGCACATCTCCATGGACCTACTTCTCCCCGGTGTTGTGTCAGATCCTGGTTCGACTCACCCCTCGGTCGCACTGGACGCGGAACCGAAGCGCAGCGACCTGGAGCGGAGGCAGTTTCAGATAGGCGCACATGTTAACCGGTCTGCCTGGTCGCCATCTCCCTGCAGGTGTTGTGTCAGATTGGTTCATTTCTATTTTCGCGCACTGGACGCCGTTTGTCAAGCTGGATAGACCAGATCGTACCAGACAGGAAGTTGGGCACAGAAAGAAAATCCGGTCGATTTTCAAAATAAAATAAATGAAATGATGATTAATTAAGTTGTTGCTTGTCACTGAGTATGGGCGACTCGTGCGAGGAGAGAGGAGGAGAAGTACGCTCCCAGTGCGTCCACCCAAGTGCTCCAGAAGGCGCGTGCAGTGCGACCGAGGATCAGGCTCTGTCTCTCCTACTGTTTCCCATGGAGCTCCGCCTCGTTTGAAAGCTGATGGAAGCCAGTGTGTGCAAAGTCAGAATACATATTATAGAAGAGAAACACAATTGACTTGTATCATCAGAACAGACATGTCCAATGACTTTCAACCTCTGTTACACCTACATTTTGGCAAATTGGCCCATTGCCATTATCAGTATAGTCATAGCAGTAGGTTCGTTACCTTTAATTGTCGGTGCAAGCTATTTTTAGAACGGTGGAGCAGAGCCGTGAGCTGCTCAGGGCTACGCTATGGAGGCTTAGGGAATTTCTTTGTTTCCCTCATCAAACTCATCAAATACACAACCCAACAACTCAAAAACGCTGTCGTGGACCCGTTGTACGAACCTACTGCTATGACTATAGCGATTATGGCAATGGGCCAATTTGCCAAAATGTTGAACTATCCCTTTAATATTTAATATTTAACAATTACCTGACAGTATTCTCAGCTGTCTCATAAGAGCCATTTAGGGTAACACTTCATAATCATCAAAAACATTCATTTCTATGTTCCTGACAACCGACCATCAGTGAGTATTTATATTATTGTCCATTTTGAATTAGTCTTCCACTTTGAGTGACAGGTGGGCGGAGTCAGACACGGCCAAGATGGTGACAGCAGAGCAGCTCATTCCAAGCTTTAAAACCACTCATCTTTATTTACAGGTGCCACACAGGGATCAGGGTGCGGTTGGGGAACATAAAGCTGAGTCAGTGCCCAAAAATAACCAAGAAAAAAAAAACCTTTCTTCATGCTTTAGTGGCGACATGGGAACATATATAATTGCAAAAGAGGGAAATCTAATATGTTCTGGATCAACAATTAATGTTAATATTCCCCCAAATTGTTACAAATTCGTTGCATTATGACTAATTTGTACAAGACGGAGCTGAACAGGTGATTTAAATTCCTTCCACTGGGGGAAAGGTGAATGTGACAAGCTGCCTTAAATTACTCATACGTGCCATTTAGAAATTAATTTGTGCGCTGGTTGTGGATTGACTGTTGATAATGGATTTGTGCCTATAGCACTCTCACTTTGCGTCTGCTGTTTTAGTAATATTCCCTCAGTGGCTCGTCTCAGGCATCACTGTCACTTAAACAACTCACCGCTCCAGATTTAGAGTCGACCTCGACTTCATCAAGGCTCAGAGACGTAAACAAAATTGAGTCACCTTCCTGCTTCTTTCAAAACTTTTCCCTCAGACACCGTTGTCTCTAAAACACCACCGCTACCTAAACTCCTTGTTTACCCAATTCATCAGGGGACTTCAGTGGATGTTTTGAAGACTCAGCATGGAGAGCATCATGAAAGACAAGTCCCCCCCGCCCCCCCGTCTGCCGACGTGCAACTTTCAGCGTTGGGTTTTGTTATTTATATAGAGATGCATTTGGAGGAGAAAAAAAAAGCATCAAGTGAAGAATCATTGTGAAAAATAGGAAACAAACCGGCTCATGTCTCACTCAGGGAGGTAACTGACAACTGGCAGCCGCCTTTTTGGATCCAGATGCCATCGCTCACGAGATCATGGAAGATTGGAAATGGGTCAGGAAGGAAGAAGCCGATCTTCCTCCTCTTCAGACGCCGAGCTCAATTTTTAGAAATCTCGAGAAACTGAGAAATTCATCTTGATGCAGAAACTGAAAAGCTGAAAATACACAGAGACGGAGTTTCATCTCTTCGAGTTGCGAGCGCCGCTGCAGCCATTTACCCCATCATTTCCGCCGCTCTGTCAACAGCTGCCTCATGCTGCTTTTGTTTCTGACTGTTTCAAAAACGCATGAAGACCAGTGTGAAGCACAGGAAGGAAGCACTTGGAGATGTGTGTGTGTGTGTGTGTGTCTGTGGGGGCGGGAGGGTAGAAAAAATAAAATAAATACTAACAGCGTTCGAGTTTTAGCGTGGAAAAAGCCATTCGTTTCTGTTTCTGTGCTCTGCCACGCGGGCTGCGATAACTAAACAAGTCAAAATCTGGGTTGTTTCAGATGTCCCTGAAAAGTCGAACAAAATGCGGCGAGGCGGTGGGTGGGGGAGTCGGGGGGGGCGGGGGCGGTGGAAGAATGAGGCTAATCGGAAGAGTGGCACGGAATAAAAAATTAAAGTCTGCAAAAACCCGCCGCCTTATCAACTCCCACAACTACCACACGTTGTAGGTCGGCATCCCGGGCTGTTATTCAGAAACACAACATAGCCGCAGTAAACAAAAACCGCAGGGAATTGGAATAATGTCTCCAACATTTTATCTGTGGCTACTGCGCAGCGGACCAGCTCACAAGCCTCTTCTCAACTATAGACATACGTCGGGAACCCCCCGGAAACCTAATCTCCTTTCTGGAGATAAGGCCCGGCAGTGCCGAGGAGTCAGTCATGCACACAGCTGTGTCCAAAGCTATTACTAGGGAGCAGGAGCTCTGCCTACCCACCAGCCACGGCTGTTTCCCTTCCCCAATAGATGTTACTTTTCACTGACTGGAGCAAGATGTCCAGATCAAACTCGGCGTGGCAGGGAAGAGAAAAGGAAAAGGGAAAGAGGGAGAAGAAGATAATGGCAAATGATAGAAAGCAAATTGTTTTTCTTGAATGCCAAGGAGGGGAAGTAGACAGGGGACGAGCTCTCTTAATTATTTGCAGTGCATGAAAACAAGAAACTGTCTTTTTTTTATTCGCTCCATGGCGGGCTTCGGCAATCTGGAGCTACTCTACATCAAAAGGAGCGAGAGGCAAAGCAATTAGCATTGTGCGAGCAAATGCAATTTTTTTTTTTGGTTGTTTGTTTGTTTAATTTCTTGCTTTAATTTAACCAAACAAGCATTTGAATTGAGGGGTGAAGTAGAATTTAAATGCAGACAATCAAGCAGAAATAAAACCTGTATAGGCTCTTTTTTTTCTTTCTTTCTTTTTTGCACATTGCAACCCAAAGCCAAATTTAATGCCTGTCAGATTTCTTCAAAACAAATTCAAATTCTGTCTCCACCTTTTGTTGTCATGACACACGTGGGAGATGGACATTTTCTGGCCAAAACACGGGGAAAAAAGAAAACAAACAGAAAACAATGCGTCTCTGTGACAAAAAAATGTATTTTCCTCCCTGCAGAGGAATCAGGAAATTACACACACAGACACACGATCAATGATAAAACACATTGGCTTATTGACGACAACGACTGAGGGACATTAGACATGAGGAAATTAGTTCACAGCAATAACTGGAACAAGCAATGTGGAGTTACTAGACAGCACAACGTTTCATCGGCGGTAGAAACTGGATTTTCTCGTCTTTTTTAACAAAAAAATAAAGGCGTCAGATGCACACAAGGACAGAAACAGACTGAGACAGTTGCAGTGCAGACAGCGGAGACGCCGTCCTCAGACAGAGGAGAGAGGGAGTGCAGACAGCCGTAACTGTAAAGACAAGTGGAGACAGACTGGGGAAGGACACGGCGAGACTCCAGCGCCGGGGAAGAGGGAGAGGATACATCGGTTATTTAGCTTAACATGGTCACAGAGACGGTGTTTTATATATTGTTCTCTCTATCTGTTGTGGTCTGGATCTCTCCGAAGGGTCACAAGGTGAGACAGAGATAACGCAGCAGGAATAAAAAGGTAAAGAAAAAAGAAATCTGCTTAATAAAGCTCTGTCCTTGATTTAAAAAAAAAAAAAAAAGATATTACTTCTAAAAAGCAAATTTTAGCTCCTCCAGTATCTGTTTTTGACATTTTCCCTCCAATTAGACATCTACTGTGTGGTATTTATTTTTTGCAGAGGGTGAAATAATGTAATCGAAGCTACACAACATCCATTGTGTTACCTCATTATGCAATTTTGACGAAAAATACTTTTGTGTGACAGGACAGAAAAGTTTCTGGGAAATTTCACTGGAAAATGACAGATCTTTGCAACAGTAGCGAAGATGTATTCACATGTCTCCAACCCAACACACAGAAGCTACAATAATGATGCAATCATTGTTCAATGATGACGCAATTTGTAAACAGACAAATGTAGTCGAGTAAAATGTACAACAATCTCTCTATGAAATGTAGCTGAGTGGAGTTTTATGAAATGGAAATGAGGAGGAAGAGTAGTAACAGTACAAGGTGACTGAATGCACAGCATCATGGTTAAAGGAATAATTCACCCCAGAATGATATTTCACTCATTATCTACTCACCCTCATGTCGACTAAGGGCTGGAAGAAATTTCAGAGTCCTCCGTGGCTTCTCTGAGTTACAGGGGGTCTCGGCGTAGCAGGGAATGTCCAACGGTTGCAATGGACACCGGCGGTCTTCGTCACAAAAAAACACACCAAAAAATATCCAAATACCTCCATGCTGCTCGTCTGTAATGTCCCTCTTGTATTGAAGCCCCGACATGAGAAATTGTCCCGAAAAAAATAAAATAAGTCCATATTTCAAGCTTGTTTGCAGCAGAAGCTCCTCTTCCCGGTCCATCCAAATCTCGCGAGATTTGCATCAACGTTATTGCGATTAACTGACGACGACGCAATTTGCAACTGTTACATGGACATGCACTGCTACGCCGAGACCCCCTGTAACTCAGAGAAGCCATTGAGGACTCTGATACTTCTCTCAGCCCTTAGTCGACATGAGGGTGGGTAGATAATGAGTGAAATATCATTCTGGGGTGAACTATTCCTTTAATGTAGTAGTAAGTAGTAAGGGGAGATGTAGTTACTCAAGTCATTCAGTAAATATGCATAAAAACAAATGCCATGTTCTCCAGGGAGTGAACATCTGCAGCATACAGTATAATATGTATTACTGTATATTATATACTGTTGCATAACCTAAGGGTTTTCATACTGTATGTGACAGTGCCTTTCCTCCTACAGGAATACTTTGCATTGTGTGTTGTGCATATACAGTAACACTGTAAACTGTTTTTAATAAGAAATGCAGTGTTATGCAAAGGTTTGGTCAAAATTTCTGTTAATGTGAACAATTAAGTGGCGTGTTTCATGTTTAACTTTATGCCTTTTGGAGACAATTTCATCTTCCACTTGCTGAACTGTTCACATTAACAGAAACTTTGACCCAAACTTTTGCATGACACTGTAAATCAGAAAACATAATAATTTCAGTTTTCCAGCCCAGGGATGTCCCTGGAAACAGTGAAGCACTTGCGAGACCTTTCTAGTGCAACAGCCTTCAGACGTTTTGTCGACAGTCTGTCTGACATGAGATTGGCTCATGTAGTTTCAACACAACACAAACAAACCCTAAAGAAAACAAATTCTGTGATGCAATGTGCTGCTAACAAATAATCTCTCTCTCTCTCTCTCTCTGTCTTTTATGTAAAACAAAAGCTCACAAACGTGCACATACGGCTCGTGCTTGGAGCCGAGCCAGGCCGTAATTTCCGGTTTGATTAAACATCCCACTAAGTGACTCATCATAACGAAGGCCCACAGATTAACTAGCATCAAAACAGTCTGAGGCCAAGTTCCTCCCACTGCCAGCAGATGTTTTGCTGCAAATCAAGACCCCTGACAGGTTTAGGGGAACACATGTCAGATTCCTCTGATGAATAGATGTGCAAGGAATCTATGGAAGGCATAATTACAGCGTTATTGATTCAGATGAAATCCGTTTTCAGTCGGCTGCGAGTTAAATCTCCTGCTGAGGGCAGAGCGCCGTGGTGATTGAGCTCCCGGCGGACGTTAGGTAACTCTGCTCATGCTGTCATTTAACTCACAGCCTTTCCCGCCTTTCAAACGTGTATTATGTTCAGTTGTATTGTTCCTTGATTGGATTTGTGCTGGAAGGCCACAGCAGACCGTGGATTACTCTGCTGTGGCTCCATAAATTTGAACTTAGACGCCGATGTCGTGGCGCCGCTGCTGCTGCTGCTGCTGCGGGGTCACAGGATTGATGATGGTTCAGGTCAGAGGCACAAACATGCAGAT
Source organism: Decapterus maruadsi (assembly GCA_030347415.2). Taxonomy (NCBI): domain Eukaryota; kingdom Metazoa; phylum Chordata; class Actinopteri; order Carangiformes; family Carangidae; genus Decapterus; species Decapterus maruadsi. The sequence continues at coordinate 4,339,798 of CM064886.1, read as the reverse complement.
GAAACATACGACTCTGGACTGTCTTCAACTTTTGATGGAGTTTTGGATGAAGAACAACCATCGGTGTTAGATGAACATCTCGTCTTCCTGTCTAAGTCCCATCAGTGGCTCCTGGATCCCATGCATCCAGCAAACTGAGACTCCGTTAGATAAATGTAAAATAAATGGTTCAACCCCTCATCAGGTGAGTAACCTCATTCACACATTTATCTTTGATGAATAAAATAGTTTTTAAGTTTCAACTATAAGTACTTGAGTTTAGAATTTAGTATTTTGTGTTTTTCCACACATATTCGTAACTACTCCACTTCCATGTCTGGAATGTAGTTCTGGCCTTTACCTCGAAAACTCTGTCTCATAATGTTAAATGATTATTTCACAGCGTGGTGAATGTGCAGGTCACAACTCGTCCGCCAGAGCGTTTTGGAGTTGTTGGATTGTGTATTTGATGAGTTTGATGAGGGAACCTGTACCGTTCACTTCCATTGTGTTCACTGAGCAGCTCACGTCTCTGCCCTGCTGATCTCAAAACAACATGCACCTGTACCGAGATGAGGCAATAGTCTTTAAAATTATAGTTCAACAATTTGGCAAATTCTCCTATTGCCATAATACCTATAGTTACTGTAGCAGTAGGTTCATAACCTACCTTTAGCTAACGAATCCTTCAACTACAGACTGTGACTGAGATTCTTTAACCTTAACTTACGATTCAACCAACTGTAACTTGAGTTTAAAGTTAGAAATTACTGTAGCATGGTTTGGTTTCTGCTTCTACATTTCAGAAGGAAATACTGTTTAATTCACTCTCTGCTCATACTGTATGCTTGATACTGAATTATGCAGCTGGGGCTGCTATAATTACACTGAATATTAATCCTGCATTTTGTTGCATCAACAACAAAGCCACAAACAAACACAGAAACCTGTTATGGAAAGTTCTGGCCCGTTTTGTGTGCATGTCCCTGCATCTGTGTTGCACAAAACAGTGTTGGACGTTTCTCAAAGTGATATAAAATATTCGAGCACAAAACAACAAACTAGCCGCAGGTCAGTTTTCATTCTCCATCCATCACTGTTCAATATTGCACTGTATTTCACAAGCAGTAGGAACAATGCACTCAGATTTACATACTCTCATAAATACGGCCTTTCCAGGAGGCAAAGGCAAAGGCTGACATTTCCTTCCTATCACCACTCTGCCTCTGCAAGCAATAACTACATCGGCAGCCGACGTGAGCTTATCACCGCCACCGCGGTGACACTTTTGCAAGATGCAGCCGTGGAGATCCCTTCTGACAAGCCAGGCAGCCAGGGGATGGATGTGTGGACCTGGAACACCTCAATAAAGCCAGCATAAGCTCAAGCAAACTCAGGCAATAAGGCTGCAGGACAGGCTGGTCACTGTATATGAAATCATATATGAATCAAATGAAAGAGCAAAGGAATCACAGAGCATCCTGCAGAATGTAAAAGGAAACATATACATCGACACTGAGACGTAATTTATTCACTCCAAAAAAGTTTTTACTGAAAATAACCTTGTGCTACGTGTCTTAACTGTGGTGCATGCAGAAACAGTTTTCTCCATTAACACTGGGAACAGTTAATCCTGACATTAATTTATCAGAGCTGTAGACTTTCAAGTTCAGTATTCTAATGCTGCATCTCGTGACTAATATAAATCCAAAGGAAATTATGACTCTACTCAGGATTTTCCTTCAGTTACGGCTTTTTTAAACATCTTTGGGCTCATTGTTACAATTGTAATTGTCAACTGTGCTCACTTAACAGCAGCTGAACAAATTCAGCAACTACCTGGTCAACATCGTGCAGAGCTAGTTCACCATATAAACTGTAGTGGCAAACACTTTAGACTGAACTTAGTTTTAAAGCCACTCAACATTTTAGGTTCAGTTGGCTTGACTCATGTACGTTACTTCCTCACTCACAAAACACCACAGTCAGGTCATCGTCCTTTTGTGGGTTTTATTTTGACGTTCCATTAGTACACATCCAATCTTCTATTGGGTTTACAATGATCAGATAACGCTTCCAACTGCAACATCCGTCAGTAACATTGTAAAGTAACATAAACGGTTGAAAAACCTTTTTATGCTGTATAGCACCTCCGCTAATCATCGTACTGACCTCCGATCTTGACCTTTCGTCCTTTTTAAAGGCGCATGCGCAGTGCTGACTTCAGGTGCTATAGAACATTTCACAACTATGCAACAAAAGAAGTCACAATATAACACAACAAATTCTTAAAGCAGATATCAGCGATCCGGCCGTTTCGGCTAATGCTGCGTTCAAGGCAGGCTTTTGAAACCGTAAGTTACAGCTTCAAGTCACAACTACGACTTTGTAGCGTTCCAGGTAACCCGTAGCTCGTGTTTTTACCGTCCTGTTGCCTGTGAAAGTCACTATAACGGCCACTCGTATTTCACCAGATCGAACTGGTATGACTTCACAGGAAGGAAAAACACAAAGTACGAGTTTTCTTGAACGCACCATGAGTTAGCAGCCCCCGCCCTCGTCATGCATCTATTGGTCCTCGTGCTACGTCACCACATTCACGCGCATCCCTTGGCTGCACACACAGCCCTTCATGCTGTTCTCTCTCCTCATTGGATAACGCTTGTATCCTACAAGGAAAGTTTTCTCCTGGTTTACCGCAGAGCAGAGTGACGGAGAGAGTGAAACACTCTATGGAAGTGATTGCTGACGGAAAATAGGACTATTTAGGACTTATATTAACAAAAACATTCCACTGATATCTGCTTTTGGCTCCTACATAAACCAATGAGCAGCGCTGCATTTTACCCCGGACGTTACTGATGTGGAAAGTGACGCGACAGGCCGAGGAGAATGTTAATGTTAACGCCGCATATGTAGCAATAACATTTAAACATGGCTCCGTCAGTGTCGTGTCGCATCTTGTTTCTGCTGCCCTCATGTGGTCACAGCAACTGATGGGAGATTTAATTAAAAGTTTTATGACATAATAACTCTTGACAAGCAAACTCCGCAAGGTGGGCACACATGAGCACACTCTGACCCTCAATGAAAAGCCGATGTATCTGATCATCTATAATAAGGGCTCAACACCCTCCAGTGGACTAGACTTTCTGTTTTCCAGAGTAAAAGTTAAAAAAAAAAAATAAATGTTAAAAAAATCCTCCTGCCTGAGCGCTCCACAGTTCAAAGGGAAGTGTTGACAACTCTAACTGGTCTCTTTAAAGAAGCTACCACACTGAGCTCAGGGTCCCGATGTGACTCCCTCCACAGAGAAGGCCGCCTTCACTTCTGAGAGCATCATGCTCCTTCCTCCTCTCCCTCAGGCTTAAACACAGGCTTGCACTCTGCTCTGCGGCGGTTTTCTTTCTTTTCTTTTCTTTTTTTTTCTTCCCCTCCATTCATCTGTTGTTATTCCCACTGTGTCATCTGACCCTCAGCCCTCCTACTCGGGCTCTCCAGCCGCGGCGAACCTTCGCTCCCTTCAACCTCTTGTCCATCGCTCACATCTCTCAAATGGCTGGACAAGGCTGCCAATAAAGTCTGGCTGCCAGCACCGGCTGTGTGTATGTGTGTGTGTGTGTGTGTGTGTGTGTGAGAGGCCCTTTTCAGTTGATGTCTCTCATCTGGTCAGACCGCTGTTCCTGCGCAAATTAAAATCCAGGATTAGGGCGGTGGAGTGGAATGAGGGAGGCTGAGAGGAGAGTCAGCAGACGAGGAGGGAGGACAGATTGCTGTTTGACAGCATCAAGCTGATGGGCTCATCAATAACTCACACTGAGGTGGCAGAAAGAAAAGGCCAAAGGTAACATCCTCACAGACAAATGAACACACTCTCACGCTGGCTTGAAAACAAGGCAAAACAACAACCAAAAAAAAACACAAAGAGGTGAAATACTGAAGTGTTTAAACTACACATGAGAGTGGGAATTATAAGCAGCATTTTTTCTTTTTTTTTTACATCAAACATTTTGGAAATCCAGCGTCTGATCTCCTGCTCACCCATCTGTATTCATACATCGCTCTGGCAGCATCTGTCATACGGCCTCAGTCAAGAGGCTCGTCTGCAACACAGAGGAAGATGTGAATTGCAAGACAAATAAGTTAGAAACTAATTAAAAATAAAAAGAGACAGAGTAGAAAATTGTCTTTCAATACTGTGTCTAGAGGCGGCCTGATAGCTGAACGGTTTAGGTCTGTACCACATCAGCTCGTTTGCCCAGGAGGGAGTCTTCACTTGGATTCTCAGTCCATTTACTGCGTGACACATCCCCCCTCCCCCCGATCTCCTCCCGGACTTCCTGTCTGTCTCTAATGGTTGAAAAAGCAAAATAATGCCCATAAAATAACTTAAGGGTGGAAATAAAAGTGGCTGTCAATACTATTATAATAAAGTAAAGTAAGTTTTCACCAACTCTGAACCTGGACAGGATGTTAGTACCAGATGATGTGTATGGTGGATTCAATGGAAATGTATTGTTAAAGCCTCAGTATGCTGCCGCGGACAAACTAACTGCTAACAATAGCATTTAGATAATTAGATAATAATAAGCAATAGATAATTTTTAAATCTTTTTTTTTTAACACACGTGCGACTTCCACTTGTGCCTTCAGTCATATTTCTCAGAAAAACCAACACGTTCTCACTCCCAGTGCGTCAACACCCTGACGAACGGTCACTGTCCCTCATCGTCACATGCCTGACTCATTAGGTACCCGTTTTTCGTCATGAGGTGACGAGCCCGGATTTCAATTCATTCCAATGCAACCCCCTTCGCTGCGATATGTGACGCTCATGGTGCAGACACACCAACTCCGGCAACGGACGTCAAGTCAACGGATCCCATTCATTGTCTATGTAGAGCAGCAGCTCCGGCCGCGCGGTGCATCATGGATCCGATACGTCCAGTTGACGGTCCAGTCGCCGTATGTGAATTTCCATAATCACGACTCCACTTCTACTTTATGCAAATTGGGTCCGTCTGATGCATGCTGCCGGCTCCCGAAACTCCGTTCAAACTATCAAACTAGGCAGTGTTGATCAAATATGAATCAAGATTCTGTTACTGCACTACACATTTCCCGCCTCAAATGTTTTCAGAAACATACTTTAGTGTGTTGTTTAACTGTAAAATGAGATCGTTTGTGACCCGGCCGCCATGTTGGAAACGGCAGAGCGAAACTCAAGCTCGGCACTACGTCACATAAACGTCACATATTCCCGCCCACTCGCCGTAGCGCTCGCCGGTCCGTTGTGGCCGGATCCGTTGCCGCCGGAGTTGGTGTGTCTGCACCATCAGAGTAAAGTGATCCAGCCGACCGGCCGCGTCGCTGCAACGACGCACTGAAATATGTCTTGTCCATTTCAGCTTTTCTGACTCAGAGGGTCTCTCAGGCTTTAAGTCTGACAGGCTCTGAATCTGAAAAGCTGAAATGGACAAGACATATTTCCAAAAGTCGTGGAGTTCTGATTTTTTTATCAGTGGTTCGGGGCCCAAGACGAACGCGTCGATGTGCTTTTGGTCCTGATCGAGCCATTACTTTTCGAGAGGCGGGGCATCAAACAGCCGCATTCCTCTGTCTCCTGGAGGCCGCTGTTTCCATAGAAACAGACCGAATGACTTGAAACTTGGCCTGTGGACTCATGGTAACGCCTTTATCCATCACCCCGACACCCAACTCTGTGGGAGCATGGGAAAGCCAAGTGGCCCCCAGGGGCCCCCAGTGCAACGGGGCCAAAATAGACTGATAGAGGACTCTCTGATATACAACATATCAAAAATTCATGATGATGCCTTAAAGTGTGTGTGTTTTTTTAGGATTCACTTTGATGTTTGACCCCTGTGACCTTTGACACTTACCATGGCCATTTTGGACACTTCTAAGTGGAGCAGAGCTCTGATATTTGGCACTGTCAATCTGCTCCAAGGTCTGGACTGGAAACTAAAATTTCAGCTTCCCAGCTCAAAGTATTGGTGTTTTAGGCCTGAAATAATAGCAAAAATCGTCAAATTTCACATGAAAAGTTGACCTGTGACCCCTGTGAAGGTCGGACGGGTCTGTAATTGCAAACTCTGAATGGCCTAGGCCTCTGATACACCTCTGAACGTTTCAGCATGTGGAAGTTATTAAAGAATAGGCTATATGCTGCACTGGCTGAAATCCAGGACGTAGTGGTACTTCCTGGTTGGTACTTTCTGAATTTCAGAAATTTTCAGATTTTTTATTTTTTATTTTTTGTCAGACACACCTCGATTAATCAGTTTGCCAGTCGTGTAAGACAGGGCATAAAGGAGCTGGCTGAAATTCAGGTAGTACCAACCAGGAAGTAGCACCACTTCCTGGATTTTCAGCCAGCGGCATATAGCCTATTGCTGTGAATGGAGCCAGTTTGTCCAATGTAAAACCAGAAATAAAGAAGCTAAAGTTCAGGAAGTGGTGTAGCTGTGCATAAACATTACTACAGTGGATGGGTTCATGCTATGGACACTATATTATGAGCTCAGGTTCCTATAAGGGAGGATGGAGAAGGGGGGAGAAAGGTTGTTTTCTGGAGAGAAAAAAAAATATAGGACTTGATCTGAATCACGTGGACTTTGTTCAGAAAGCGCTCTCAAACTACTCTGATTCCTCACTGTTTATTCACATTTTGTTTAATTAAATCAACATGGCTTAATTTCCACTCTTCATGGTGACAGTGAGACTGACAAACACTTTAAGGTGTTGTTGTGTTGGATGTAATATGTTCCAGACGCTGTAGGTGGCAGTGTGGCGTCCAGCGGTGGCGCCGTGGCATGACGTCATATCCTGGCAGAATGGCGGAAGCTGTCGGCCGGTCGGCTGGTGAAATCGGTCCGGGCTGTAAATCTTTTGAATCCTACGTATGGATATGGTTAAAATTAGATCACGTTGCATTTTACATTGCTTAGCAGGCTTGAAAAGCGTGCAGGTTCACCATCTGCCATCACGGCCGATCGCCATCCATGATTCTGACTCCGGAACGGAGTCTCGGCGTGCCGTTGTTATGGCAACACATGACGCCCAAAGCGGGGAGCACAGTCACAAGCACATTGTCGGATATCGTTACAGGATGAATAAAACACAATTTGCTTTCATTCAACATATATTTAGAGAGTAAAACATACATTTCTCGCTAGAAATGTACTCAAACAATGCCAGATATATCCTAAAATGTTGTTTTTACGGCCAGAAAGCTTAATAAATATAACGTTCAATATACACATTTTAACAGATTCAATTTGCCAAATAAAACATTATTTGAATTCGTTCAACATAGATTTTGAAAGTAAAACACACATTTCTCGTTAGAAATGTCATAAAAGTATGTTGAAATGTTGTTTTTTCGGCCAAAACGCTGAATAAACATTTAACTTTTATTAAATCCAGCTCAGTGCGTCGTTGCAGCGACGCGGCCGGTCGGCTGGATCACTTTACTCTGAGCGTCACATATCGCAGCGAAGGGGGTTGCATTGGAATGAATTGAAATCCGGGCTCGTCACCTCATGACGAAAAACGGGTACCTAATGAGTCAGGCATGTGACGATGAGGGACAGTGACCGTTCGTCAGGGTGTTGACGCACTGGGAGTGAGAACGTGTTGGAAAAACAGTTCACAGAAGGACTTACATGATGTGCCAGTCACTATATAAGAACAGTTCAACATTGTAAGATCTACTGTAGCTGCTAATGATGCTCAGCTGTGGCACCGTGTGTTTTATAACGGCAGAAAAAAACCAAAACAACTACGTTGATTATCCTCCAGGGGCACAAACCTAGTCACAGACTGTTCAAAACAGACATGGTCATGAAACAAGACAGGTGAGAAAGGGTCATGTTTATGATTCCTAGACCAAGAAAAAAGCACTTGTAAAGCACTTTGTGCTACATATTTTTTATGTATGAAAAGTGCTCTATAAATAAAGTTTATTATTATTATTATTAACTAATGCTCGAATAAAACAGTAATGTTCAGAGCCATTTCTGAGTGGAGTAAGTTGCCCTTAATCATAACTCAAGCAATAAGTAAAAAATATTTTTTCTAAAAAAAAAAACAGCTTCAAGGGTTATTCTTGGGTAAAGGCCTGAAAACTCTGTGACCTGATTTTTTTAATTTGTCTTTATGAAATTTTAACTCAGTGTTTTTTTTGGTAACTTGTTTTATAGGCAGGTGTTGTGTGTGCCCTTTAATATGGGTGTGAGTGTGTGAACATGTGTAATTCGGAAATTAGTGGGTTTTTTTTTTTTTTTTTTTAAGTATATTTTTTTGGTTTTTCATGCCTTTATTGGATAGGACAGTTGAGAGTTTCTATGGGAGGCAGAGATGGGTCCTGACATGAGGACAGGGCCGTCCGAAACTATGGGGCAGCTAACTTACGGGACCACCCCGGAAATTAGTGTTGAATCGGTATGTGTATGTATTCATGTAAAATATTATTGTTATTTGAATTACATGTTTTGAACATGGACCCCAGGAAGAGTAGCTGTTGCAGCAGTAACAGCTATGGGGATCCAAATAAACAGACACTCAATAGAGCGTTTGAGCCAAGTTTGTCCGCTTTCATGGGCTGTATTCAAAGATGGCGATGCAACATGACCCTCTGGCCACCTATGTATTGAAAACAACTCATTCTAAGCAACGACAGCTTTCATTTGTATGCGGTTGTGATTAGACTTCGGTAAATTTAAGCAATATTTGATTTTTGCTAATAAAAAGCCAAACAAGTTACATACTGTTCCTTTAATGAATTATCATTTCTATAGAGTCCTGACAGGAAGAAAAATAAACCAAACTTACTAACAATACTGGTTTGAACATGAATCAGTCTCGACATGAAACAAAGAAAAAGTACATGAAGTCAGTGTAATGATGGGTCATGAGAGTAAAAATACTGTACAGTATGTGTCTGATAAACTTTAGCAAAGAAGAAGAGGTCGTTCTCCACATAGTAAAACTTCACGTATAGGGTTCACCTTAGGACTGGAAAAGAAATCCACTATTGACAGTAAAGGTAAAGGTTGAACGTGCTACACACCCCACCGACCGCCACAGCAGCACCCATTCTTCTGCATTACTATATAAAGAGCACACAAACACACAGACCACTGCATTCACAATGGACTTGAATCGTGACCTTTAAATTTGCCCAGTATGAACATAATTGCCGGGGAAACAGAGCTGCATCAAATTCAGTTATATTGATCAAGCATTAGGTACAGAACCTCCTCAGTCTTCTCGGTGCAGAGCATCACTTCAGTACGGCGAACTGAGAACAGAGAGACATCTTTAACCTTGGTTCTGAGATTGAACGGTGGCCTCCATTATCCCCGCGCTCGCTCGCTCGCTCGCTGCCGTACAAGCACATAATAATCTGAGGACTAAGTGAAAGGAACAGAACCACTTAGAGAAACCATCATGTTTGTACGACACAACTTTTTCAACGTTTCTCTTCTCTCTATTAGAGCTTGACGATGGATATCACGTTCGCAACTCCACCCAAGGACATGTCTGGACATCATCATCATCATTGTAAGGTTGTAAGTGGAGCTGGTGTAAAGAAAAGCAGCCATCCAAGGAGAAAAGTTGCTGTTTGAAATGTGTGTGAAATATCTGGGATAAAACTGAAATCTAAAAAGTTCAACTCATGATTATAAAAAATAAAATACTCAAAAAGTCCAGTATTATCTGAGGTACGATTTTCTTCTTCTTCTTCTTCTTCTTTTTTTTGCTCTTGAAGTCTTGGTTCTATATTTATACTGTGAAAGGATCAAAGCGCTCAATCCACACAGAAATGCACACAGCACTGGGGTTTCAAAAGAAGTAGTAAAGGATTCTGTGACTTTGTGATGTCACAACAAAGAAGTAACCAAGCCCCACCCACCTGAGCCCACCAATCAGCCTTGCAGGATTTGGTTTCTCCTAGTGTTTACATGCAAAGGTTTCAAAACTTAAGAAATCTAAGTTTGGTGCAGATTTTAAAATAAAAAAAGTTAATCTTTACTTTTCTTCTGTAACATCAACACCCTCCCTCCCCCACCCTTGAGTTTTATCTTCGATGTGCAACCGTATCTCCAGAGGCACATAAAAGCAGTGATGTCTGTTTGTTTTATATGAGCTTTCCACCAAACTCATGAGCAACGTTGCAACCGGCCAATGCACCGAGCCGTGTTGTTCCATTCCACACTGTCTCTATCTTATTGACAGATGGATTTCAAAGGCTCACACAGAAAGTGAGGGCAGGATAAAGCTTATCTGCCCTAGTCCTCAGCAGCTTGTAAAACAATGCTGGAACAAGTGCAATCTCTGCGGTGATAGATTACAGCCCTGGTGTTAGCTCAGCATTCACGCTAACCAAGCAAGACAATGAGGTTGCTCTCAGGCGTGTCAGGGATGCCTCGCACACAAAACATTCACCTTTTAAATCTGTCTCATAATAACCACAGAAACAATGCGTCTTATTGTGGGAGAGTGAAACGCCGGTTATTGCACTGAGTTCATTTTTATTTCCTGCAATTTAATTCTCATTCCAGCACTGGAATCTGGCTCGGAGAGAGACTTTTGAAGTCATTGCTCTATTTATTTTATAACCTGCAAGAGGAAATCTTTGGAACTCGATGATCAAAATGATTTTCCCAGGGTCGTCTCCCGTGCTGCGTGTTACCATAGCGCTGACCTTGTGTTTGAGGATGAACATCTGGTAAAAGTCAGTCTGCCGTGAAGTGTGCAGTTTGTGGATCTCCATGCCAATCGTCCAATAAAACCTTTAATGGATGACTCCATGTGGCTCAGCCTGATGCCACCTCTGTAAACTTCACTTATTAAGAGAAAACAAGACAAACTCCACGTTATCAAGTGTTTATCTTGGTGATTTAACTTCCTTGTATTTCACCTCCTCTGTCTACGAGATGACAAGCAATGGAAAGCTGTTTTTTTCCAGGGGGTGACGCCGGCACATTGATCTCCAGCAGCAGCTTCACCGCTCAGACTAATCCAAACATTATTCCCTGCACTGCCGTTGCTAAGCTACAACCGAACACCAATATGGAGGAGCTCGGTGTAAACAGATAATAATCGGCACGCTGCAGTTTAATTGATCGTCCACATTTTCAGACTTCGACCTGGTTGTAACTTGCATGTTATGTAAAGACTATTTTAAAATCGGCAGGTGTCAAAATTACATGTTTCTCTTCTTTCTGCAGAAAAAAAAGAACTTTTGGTGTCACAGGTGTTCAATGCATCTTTAGAGCTTTAAGAAACTTCCCACGTAATCGGCAGCTTCTGCACACAGTGCCGAATAAAATGAAGGTTTTCTCTTTTGACTTTACAACCTCAGGGACAATTTAAAAGAATAGTTCTCTCCAAAATTATATTTCACTCATTATTTACTCACCCTCACGTCGACTAAGGGCTGGGAGAAGTTTCAGAGTCCTCCATGGCTTCACAAAAAAACACACCAAAAAACATCAAAATACCTCCATGCAGTGAGTGAAATTTCATTCTGGGGTGAACTATTCCTTTAAGTATTTTTTTTTTTTTAAAGTATATTTTTTTGGCGTTTTATGCCTTTATTTGATAGATTAGTAGAGACTGCAGCATCTGCAAAATGGGGCTGCCTTAAAATATTCCTCCTTTAATAAATTACCAAAAAAATGATGTAGGCCTGTACAGGGACTAACTGCTTATCAACCAAAGATAACATTCTGCAAAAAGGATTTATTTAAGGAATATTTTAGCATTTTGATGCTGCAGTTATGCCTCAATGTTGAATAAAGCTAGCAGAAACCAGTTAGCTTAGCCTAGCTTAGCATACAGACTTCAACGTTTCTATGATTCTGTTTTTAACAGCTTTAGACAGAGCCTGAGCATGATCCTCTTCTTTTTATGTTTATGCATTTTATGCTAAGCTAACTCATTAGTTGCAACTGTACTGTAATGGTTGGCTTAATTGCCTGTAGCTTAGTTAATCTACTATCCTAAAACTAAAACCGTTGGCATGATTTGATCAGGGTTGTTATCCTGGAGACATAATCAAAGACTCCCCTTGATTGTAGCCTACTACTACGTTTGAAAAATTGCTAGCTTGTTATTGGCAAAGAGAAATCCAGCTTTGATACACTGAGAGGTACACAGACTGAAAGAACAAACACAAACTCTTTTAAACATTAAACCCTGAATGCTGAACTGATCGAGAAACATGTTTTCTGTGTTTTAAACTTTAAATTTACTCATACTCTTACCAGGAAGACACGATCTGAAAAATGGAAACATGAATAATATGCTCGTTAAGAAATGTCTTACATCTCGGCGTTCATTTAAAGCAGAGAGTTACAGTTGAAGGCTGGTTCAGGAGATGAGAGATAGGACTAATGGAGGCCTTGAAACCCGGATTAAAGAGGGAAAGAGCTGTCCGAATCCTTATTAGAAGGATTTTTATAAAAAAAATAAAAAAAGATTCATGCCTAAAAAGCCATACGTCTAACAATGTAAAAAATCAGGCTTTAAGTCGACGGCAGATGTTATCAAGATCAACATCCCTTGGCTGTCATGGGGAAACAGTCTGCGCTCTGCGGGATGTTTTGGAAGCAGAGGGTGATTCATCTACACATGTTCCATCAGAGATGTTTTGATCATGTTGAGTTGAGAATGCATAAAGAGAATATATGAATAAAAAATCCTATCTTAATTTTAGACTATATCCTTTATTGCCTTCATTCATCATGTCGTTTTCCTGAGAGGGATGAGCCACAGATGCAATAGACCCGTGCTGCATTATCTGATGACGAGACAGGAGAACATATGCACTAATATGATAATCCTGTGTGAACCGTATGATAACCTTTGGCTTTCTTAACAAAAACGATCCATGTTAAAGGTCTTTTCGCTGATTGGTTTGGTAAAAAAAGAAAAAAAAAATCATCTGAGATTACTAGGATAAAGAAGAAGAAAAAAAAAACATCCACCACAAGGCCACAGTGTTTTCCTGCTCATCCTGTTCACTGTCTGTAATAAAATATGACACAATAACAATTTCGACTTATGTAAACCTCACTTGCCTTTCCCAGTTGATGGGCTGGGCCGTGCCATGTCTAATCACAGGAATTCATTTAGGGGAAAGCCAGGCAGCATTAAACGATCTGAGCTGCCTGAGAGGATCAGATAAATCCCTGTGTTCAATAAACCAAAGCGCCTTTCCTGAACGCAATCATTCTTAACGGGCACATGAGTGCTGATCCTAATCCTGAATATTTGCCGTGCCTAAAGCTAGAAACTCAGACCTGGCACACCAGCCCCCAATCTGCTGCTCTGAAAAAAAAACCAAAAAAAAAACCTCATGGTTTTGACTTTAAAGCAAATAATCTGTGCAGTTTTCATATGACTGATGGCCCATTTTTACTCCTTTCTGCAGAAAATATACAAAATATGACATTAAAGGTGCACTAGACTATATTAGCATATCAATAAGCATGTTAGTGTTTGAATAGCTCAGTTTAACCTGTGGAAATACCTGATTTTCTTTGCAGCATATCAGAGAATATGTAAGAATTGAATGTAATAATGGCTGACTGACATTGAGTGGTTGTATATTAAAGACATAGCAGATTTCAGGAAACCAGACGCTGCAAGGTTGAATGGTAGGTTCAGGTGGGCGGAGTTTATGGCCTAAAGCTGAAGGTAATGACTGCTTATTTTGTGACATCATAAAGTTACAAGAGTTTTGATGGCTCTTTTAAAGGCTTAGTTTCTGAATACAGAGTGTGTGCATTTCTGAATCTACCTTTATATTGTAAAAAATATTCCCATTTAGACATAATGACAGTATTACAGGCACCAACTTTGGAGAAGAGAAAAGGCAAGAATACAGTAATGTTGGAGAAACTTCTCAACTGGTCAGATCAAAAATGACTTGGAAAAAGTTTTTGCGCGGAAGTTCATTTATTCTATTTCTAACATGTACTTTGTTTTTATCACAACCTGTAATGAATAAGACAAGAATAAACATACCTACATTAACTACACTTATAGAAAAACCAATGTCACTGTTGATTGACAGGTGCAGCAACACCCCAGCAAAACCAAAGATAGTAACAAGGGGGGAAAAAAAGAAAATAAGAATAAGTAGGGATTGTGCAAAGAACCTGTGTTACTACGGCAACCGATTTGCACACAGGTCGCCGTGTGTCCCACACCTCTCAGGATAAGAACAAGTGTGTTTGCCAGATCAGTCAGATATACAGTCCCTTTCCTCCATCCGCCCCTTGTTAACAAGTAATTACACCGTGTGTCAGGTTATCACTTACGCAGTTATGGGACCAGACAGTTGAACGCTGCCGGGTGATTCGACGGCGGCCTCGCCACCGCGCCGTGTCAGAGCTGTTAGATAAATGAATGTCAGATTCAAATACAGGTGATATCCTGGCTACAGACACACACACACACACACACAACATACATAGGCGCCTTCCTGGTTTAATAAACTATTAAAAAGCTTTTAGTGGAGCAAGGCTGATGCATTTAGATTTTAATTTCATTTAAACAAACAGCCATATATCATCACTAAAAGCACTTTGTTTGATTTTTAACCTGTGAATGTGATACCTTTTTCAACCATCTCCTGTCTTCTCCATCCAAACACAACTACAGTGAGACACCATGTGTCATATTTGAGCTGTTAAAGTCAGACTCGACACATCGTGCTCCCACGTGAGAGCTGGAAATAATGACGCCATCAATCATGTGGCTCTTCAAATCTTCCACAGCATTAATCTCTGAGGAGCATTACTATTACATTGTGCCGAAGTAGGATCTTGACGCATACAGACTTGTTATCAGTTTTAAACATAATTACCACATCTCATCCGCCCCCCCCTCCTCCCTCCAACAGCAATAAGCCCAATTTCCTCATTAGATTTTCTCCTTTGAGTAAAGCACAGATTACATTTTGCCTGTTTTTGTCTCTAAATAACCCTTTACTGCAAACACAGTGATTATCGTCACATGTGAGTGTCGTCGTCCTCGTCGTCATCACTTATATTTCTTATCATCAATGCGGAGACTCTAAATTAGTAGCGCATGCTGTAATAAGTGTCGCTTTAAATGGACTTGAATGACCTATGAAGGGAAAATCTCGAGTGTCATATTGGAGAGGAAACGAGAGACTTGGTTGAACTGAGAGTGAAGTGAGGAGAAGGAGAAGGAGGAGAAGATCTCTAAAATTAAAAACCCAGATGCTTATCTCCTGAGAATCCTTCCTCCGACCTCATCTGGGTGACATGTCTTCCGGCCAAACAGATGTTTCTCTCTTTCCTTTTAATCATGTCAGGACACACTGGGCCACTGGCATTTCGTCACACGGACTCACGCGGGCCAGCACTCGTCTATTAAATGACCTGAGACGACTCCTCCGTCGCAGGGACCCCGGCGCACAATTACGTTTTTTACATTAGTTCATTATTTCCCGTCACTTCAGTCGCCGGTTTTTCTGAATGTTTTCGGGGTCTTACGCTCTTTAAATCCCTTTGTTGCCAGGCGCAAAAGTCTGCTGGAGCGACAATAATATAACGGATTTCCAAAGGGTTGAGCTCAGGTCCTGGATAAATTAACTAAAGGAGATTAAAATACTGCCCTGTCTGTCACGGGCGGGGGTCATTTGTCATCTTATTCAAGTGACTCCTCCGGTCAGATTTGATTTATCTCACAGCTCCAACATCACTCAAACTCTAATCCGCTCTCTTTTTCTGCCTCCAGAAGAAATGTGGCGGGCTTCCTCTGCACCAGATGTGAATCCATGTCGTTGGAGGTTATTTCTGGGCCTGGCTAGTCCATCTTCCTGTCTTGTTTTCTAATTTTAATGCACCCCTGTGGGAAGCTGGGGTGCTTCTGATTCGTATGTCATAGAGCTCTGAATAAGGGGCATGTACTGGAACTGTAATCAGTCCCCTGTTGATTTAAAGAGACTGTGGCAACAGTGGCAGCAGAAAAGGGAACTCAAGTAAAAGCCATTTACACTACACCGTAAACCTCATCATTGCACAGCAGCTTGGGCAGTGTATAGGATCTTATTAAGGGGAGCTGGTAGCAGAAAAGTAAAACTTTGTTTATTATTACATTCTGCCTTGCCACCTACTCCAATTTTTATCAATATCCCTCAAGTATTTAGGAAATATTTTCAAAAGCCAAACCCTATAAATCCCAAGATTTGTGGCTGATGAGAAATGTTGAGATGAAATACTGCAACGTTTCGAACAAATGGTGCAGAATAAGCAGAAGTAAGATGGTAAAGGTACGTCGCCATTTGATTTCTGTTTCCTATGTTAATGACTCTCAATAGTTCTATGACAGCAACCAAAAATAAGCCAATAATTTCTACATCTTCAGAAATAAATATGGATTAATTAACTGAGACATTTCTCAAAGGTTGTATGTTTTACACCTTGTGTAAGGTCGGTTTTATTTTTAGAGTGCAGTTGAGTTTGTTGTGACATCACAAAGTGACAGGAAGTCCTGACGGCTGGTTCTAGTGCATTTCTCTGTGAACTGAGGCTTTTATACTTTCACAGTATTAATATAGAACCTAGAGCTGCTTTATAATCACACTACACCTTCGTACGTAGCTTTAACACAAACGTCTACCTTTATACCGTATGGAGCTTTAACACAAACGTCTACTTTTATATTGTATGCTTGTAAATTAGTTGTGAACCTCCACCTCCTAAATGCCAGAGGGACGATGCCTTCCCAGATTAGGTGGCATTCAGCCAGCTGTGTCCAGGTGGGCTCTGACTGCAGTGTATTTATGACTTCTCAGAGCATCAGTGTCGTGTCAGGTGATCAGGAGACCCAATCAAGAACCCCAAAGCGCTTCTTAGGTGCTGTCAAAGTGGGTGACAGAAAAGTAAAATACAACAAGACTGCCGTCAGTGTGCACCTTTGTGCGACCGAAGACATGATTTACACGACTCCTCACAGATGGGGTGTAGTGAATCATGAAGCCCTAAAAGATGCTTCTAAACATTGGATGATTGTTTCAAACAAAACTACTCTTTCCAGAGACCCCTGGATTTATTGGTGCTATAAATTAAATCCTCTGCTCAGCCGAGCCAAGTCCCAGTTAAGGGTCTGTGCACAGGAAGCCTAACTAAGGCCCATTCTGAAGTTAGAGCTGCCTCATATTTCATCAATTTTGGATTTATAAAGTTAAAATTGACGTCCCATTTGGACCGTGCTGGGGTCTCAGAGCAGGGCTGAGGGGCATTGGAGAGCTTCATCATCTTGACAGGAACTGACACCTCGGGCGTTCGTCAGGCCACCAGCCTCACTGCATCCTCCCTGGGTGAGCAATTATGTGTGAATAGCCAGCTTTGTGTCATTCCTTATGGCTCTAATACCCCTTCCTCTTCATTGAACATCTGAAGGGAAGAACCGCAGCAGCAGCAGCAGCGGTGGCGGTGGCCGTCATCGACTGCCTGGGAACTCCATTTTAATTAGCCCAGTCTCCCAATTACAAACCAGGGGGAAAGGAGACAGAGGCTCCGGATGCAGCCGCTGATATTTCACTTTCTATCCATTTTCCCCCCACCCTATTGATTCACAGCATTGTGTAAAGTGACTTAATTCGTCATGAAGGTCATTCGGACGGCTTTTCTAATTGAATTCAGGAGAGTCCGACTTGGTGCAAATGGAGATGATATCAATCAACTGTGCAAGATTGGGTCTTATCTTTTTTTTTTTCTTCTTCTATTTTTTTTTTCTGATGCATTGTCCTGGATCCTGTTAGCTCCCTAAAATGATGCCCTGCATTTCCAAACAGTCACAGAGCAGATGGCAACAAACACATTGACCGGCACTATATATTTTGTACCTATTTAATGAGAAAAAATGTTGCGACTGTGGCGTGAATGTTTTCATGTCACACCCACGGGCGTCTCAGCATCGTAATCAATCACAAACTGTCCTTTCAGACCTCATTAATGTTGTTGCTGTACACACTGGTTTGGTCTCAGTCTTCATGCAACCCTGACAAATGATAGTCAATGACAGACACATGATAATATATGAAACACTTATGTAAGGTATGGAAAACATTTTGTACCTATAATGTTAAATATCCAGTTGATAAATGAGTGTTTATTACAACAATATGCATGTAAAATGATACAGTATATGCTTAAGCATGTTGTCCTATTCATTTCAAACCTATCTATCTTTGCAACCCCAACCCTGCAAGGATAAGTGGTACAGCCAATGGCCAGATGGATGGATGTCTATAATACATATATATTTATATGACCTAGACATATGTGTTAATATATAAAAGTGTAGCAATTGATAATTTAACATGCGTTTCTATTTTGTATGTATGGAAATGCATTATATTGAAAATATTTCCATGTTTGTGTCTTTGTAAATTGCTCTTCAAACCTCCAGTCATGCAGAGTTATGACTGGAGTCTAAAATAGTTTTTTTTTTTCCTTTTTGGTGCTTTATTTTCACACTTCAAAAATGAGCTTGCCTGATAACAAGTGGTGGAAACACATTTTCTTGAAAATATAATTGCCAGGTGGACTTCAGTTGGGGGAAGGGGGGGTGCAACATGGAGTTGGAGATGTTGGAGGGTCTCAGGAGAAAAAATGACAGCGACTGAGGACATGCTTGAAACAAACTTTTTTTTCACTAAGTATCATCGGAGCATGTCTAATACTGCAAAGTGTTTATAGCCTGTTGAAAGAGCAACGCTGGGAAGAGTTGAGGAAGGAGACGCCATCACTGCTCCAACAGTGACGGAGACAGTTGAATGTTTTACTGTTTTTCAGAAATGTTTAGGGATGTCCCGATACCACTTTTTTTCAAACCGATACGATACAGATACTTGGATCTGAGTACTTGCCGATACCGAGTACCGATGCCGATCCTTCTACCCCAACAAAAAAACAAACGATTAGGCAAAATGCAATGAATTGGAAAACAGATTTTATTTTATTTTATGCTTGTTACAACAAAATTTGTTGTAACAAGCCAAAATTACAACAAAGATGCAAAGCCACCCTCTGATCGCAGTCTTCATGCAGAGAAATTGCATGCACTGGCATCGGTTCTTGTAAACAGTTCAATGTTTATTACAACAGTTTTTCAGAAATGTTCATGAGGCTGCAATCAGTTGAACACACAGAAAGTGGCAGCTTCAAAACACATTCAAGGAAAATGCTTATTTTTTCTTCTTTTTACAAAACTGCTAAAAAAAAACAAACTATAATAAACTAAATTTCACACTAAATAATAAATTATTATAAAATAACCACTAAATAATAAATTATTATAAAATAACTTTAATGCGCAATTAAACAAAATAATAAATGAATAAATGACTACTTGTTTACATTAATACATATCGGCTTTAAAACAAAGATCCCAATTTACAATATTTGTCTCAACACTGAATCACACTAATTAACTACCCACTGAAAATTAATCATCATAATGACTCAATATTGTTCATAATGTTGGAATTTCTGGTAAGTTGCATATCTACTTTATTTCTTTTGCAGTGACTGCAGATTTATTAACAGGGTTCCTTCAGCAGTTCATAAACATGTAAATGGAGGAGTTTGGAGGAAGTGACTGTTGTGTGAGCAGTTTTTATCTCCCACTATCCTATTTCATGGTGTTGGGTTTTTACCTGTTTGGCATTAAAGTTTACTGATGTAGCTAATCTCCCAGACAGCCATCAGTGAACCCACAGAATACCAAGCTGTTAGTACTCTGACACTAATACTACTCAGAATTCATGGAAAACGCTTCTTTTTTTATGATTATTTTGATTTTGTGTGAGCCTGTTTTTAGAACTGAGATTTTAAACTGTAGTCGAATGATAGAGGAGTGGCTTATTTGCACTAATCAGAGAAAATGTAATTAATGAAAATTCAGCAATCATCTCAAATGATAATTGGTTACAATGGACTGAAACAACCATTTTAACCTCTTGAACCATTTCTGCAGCATAAAGAAATCCTCACAGCTCCGTCCATACGTCCATACGTACATCATGTTCCAAATGCTTTTTTTTTTCCTTTTTCTTTTTTGCAGAATTGGCAAAAATCTGATGCATCTACTATTTGTAGCTCCAGTGGTTTGTGATCAGCAAATGAAGTATTTGGCACAAACTGGACTAAATGAATGGACAAGGGAGAAAAAAAGTGGCTGGATGTTGATGTTTTGAGAAATTGCTGTGCACATTTGGGCGCTTTTTTTCTCCCCTCTAAGTATATAAACAGTTGGCTCAAAAAAGCTGAGAGCACTTTCCAATTCCACTGAATGCGAAACAGATAATTTGTCAGTAACATCCCCCCCAAAAAACATATGTACATAAGGCTGTTCCAAAAAATCACAAAACTCATTTCTGATCCATCACGTCTACAGGTGGTGCGTTGGAAATTCGACTTCATTCAGCCGGAGCCGTGGCTGCACATGAGAAAGAGGATACATACGTAGGTGCTGCTTGGACTTGTTTGCAAAAGTTTTTTTTGTTTGTTTGTTTTTGTAGCAGTCAGTGGACACTGACTGAGCTGCTCTGTTTTTTTATTCTAAATGACTTACCTTTAGTGTCTAAGTTTGATTTTTGTTTTTTTGCACAGACAATGGTGGATTAGATCGGTTTTGTTTTATCAATACAATACGATGCAATGCGATGATGCAATTGTTGATATGTGTACCTCGGGACTACAGATGGAAATTAGCCTAGAGCTAAATGTGGTGTATTTACATTTTTTTATGATGTTCATTAATATGCAAAGTCCCGTCACAAAAAAAAAAAAAAAGATGCGATGCAATACGATACAAATGACTTTATTAAAGTAGAAGTCAGCAGAATGTTTTTGTTAATATAAGTCCTAAATAGTCCTATTTTCCGTCAGCAATCACTTCCATAGAGTGTTTGGTCTCTCCGTCACTCTGCTCTGCTGTAAACCGAGGAGAAAACTTTCCTTGTGGGATACAAGCGTTATCCAATGAGGAGAGAGAACGGCATGAAGGGCTGTGTGTGCAGCCAAGGGATGTGCGTGAATGTGGTGACGTAGGGACGAGGACCAATAGATCCATGACGAGGGCGGGGGCTGCTAACTCATGGTGCGTTCAAGGGAACTTGTAACTCGTGTTTTTCCGACCTGTGAAGTCGTACCAGTTTGATCTTGGACGAGTTCACAGGTCGGAAGTTACGAGTGGCCGTTATAGTGAACTTTCACAGGCAACAGGTCGGAAAAAACACAAGTTACGGGTTACCTGGAACGCTACAAAGTCGTAAGTCATGACTTGAAGCCATAATTTACGGTTTCAAAGCCTACCTGGAACACAGCATTAGCTAAAACGACCAGATCGCTGATATCTGCTTTAATCCCCAAATTGAAATGTATTTGTCTGGCTGCTCATCTACCATTTGCAGAATATTTTAAAAGCCTGATGGCTGTAGGTACAGAGGATCATGCTTTGGGTCCATCAAGGCGTTATGAAGTGGATGATCTCAGTTGTTCAGAACGGCCTCTACCATCGTCTTCAGTGTGCATCTCTCCACCACGTCCCCCAAGTGAATCCATCAGGGAGACATGATCGAAGTCTCCTGATACTGGGATGTTTAGTCTGTATCCTAGCAACAACTTCATGGAGAGCTTGACATGGGGAACTAGTGGGATGTACACAAGTATTGCTATGATATGAAAACATGTTGTATCCATGATGACTGACGACAGAAAGGACCTACAGTCCTCCAGACCTGCTCCACCGTTTTCACTGAAAGAAGCTACTCTCATGAAAAAACTGCTCTCCAATCCATCAGTAGTTAACTAAATACAACAAAAACACCAGAAAAATAAGACAAAGATTGGGTAAAACCTCAGAGCTACCGGTTGAAGCGCATGTTCTTGCAATTTGGCAAGAAATGTGCGCACTTGCAGACACATCAAGACACACATGCACAACCAAGTGTGGACCATTATATCATGATACAGCCTCCATAAAACAGTGTTTTAATTATTAGTGTTTGATCTAGATGCACATTGCAATAAGTAGATAATTACACTCTGTTTGATTTAATTTAATTATATTTAGACTAAGATAAAAATGATACGTCCAGGCTTTAAAACTGCTTCTATTTTAGTACACTGGTTGTTAAAGGAGCAGTCGTTGCTGCGGAGTGAAATTTATCAACCACCCCCACCCCCCGATGAGCCCGGGGCCCCACACTGTTGCCTGATCACGAGCTGCGCCTCTGTAAATGGACCGGGGGGCTTTTAGGAAGCAGCGGCTTGTTCAGCAGAACAACATGAAAGAGTCTGAGCTCATCAACATAAATGAATGGGGACAGCGTTGAGATGCACAGTGATGTTAAGTAGATTAAAGACAGTTTACATTTCCTACACTCTGCTGGAAGATCGTTTGTGTTATTGTGCTGAAATACACACAGGAAAAAAAACAAAAAAAAACACAGAGACATCTTCCCCACAGCATATTTGATCAGATAATTACCATGGCTTGATGCGCAGGTACGCGCCGCTGATTGTTGACCTTCTCTGGTTCGCGTGCGTCTGTGCAGAAGTTCAACTCCAACTTTAATTAACGTTCGGGATAAAGATCAGCCTGACTGTTTAAAACAAACCAACATGAGCGGGAGGCGCTCACATCGGGTCTAATAACCAGGGGTCAGCGGTGTGTGCATGCTCTGTTCACTCAACCATCCAGTGTCAAAACACTTCAGTCGTCGGCTTTGTAGCCCTCCATGGTCTTAGATCACGGCTCGTTTTCAAAACCCCGTAACCAAAAAAAACTGCTGTCGACCTCACTCTTCAAAGGAATAGTTCACCAAAAAATGAAATTCAGTCATTAGTGACTCACCCTCATGCTGATGAATACTCTGGAGTAGTTTTTTATTCCTCAAAGTTCATCTGGAGACCCGGGAGGTTTGTAGTCCAACGAAAACTTTATATACAAGACTCAATAGGGCATGACACAAAAAAGTCCATAAAACTACCAAAAACTTTTTTTTTTGTATATTTTTTGGGCATTTTTGCCTTTATGGATAGCACAGTTGAGACAGACAGGAAACGGGGAGGCAGAGAGAGGGGAATGACACGCAGTAAATAGCGCCCGATACGGGACTCGAACCAGGGCCGACTGCAGCGAGGACTGAGCCTCTACACATGGGGCGCCCGCTCTAACGATTATGCCACGCGACGCCCCCCAAAAACCTTTTAATATTCCTCCACATTGCTTGTCCTCTGCAATCCAAGTGTCCTGAAGGGATATAGTCCAGAGTTTACCTGAAACAATGTCATTTAGGACATTTTTACAGCCTAAACAGTCCTGTATTGAATTTGTCTGGGGCGTGCTCTCGTGTTCTAAATCTCATGAGGGTGAGTCACTAATGACTGAATTTCATTTTTTGATGAACTATTCCTTTAAGCGCAGATTTGAAACTGCAGATTTGAAAGTTTTTGTTAGACCTTGTAAAACTGGAGATATGAATTTCTCGATATATTCGTCATTTTTTTTGTCATTTTACAAAGGGGAAAAAAGTGGTTGACTCAGCTGATACTACTCTTTGGGCTCAGTGTTTTAATAAAGTATGTCAAAGTGAAAAAAAATCATTGTCAGATTATATCTATATTCTGATTTTGAATTTCCTTGTTTTTAGTTTTTGTATTTTTTTTGTATTTTTATATGCATATAATGTCTTTAGGAAGAATAGCTGCGACTGCCGCAGCTAATGGGGATCCGGATAATAAACTAAACTAAATATCTGTGAAGTTGTGCTGAAAATGGATATGGTCAACATTGTCTTATGTGGTATATAAAGGCAAAATCAAAAGTATTCAAAAACAGCCACAATAGGCTCAGACCCCTAAAGGGTTAAACCAGCATGTAACGATATGTGATTACTAGATGCTTCAGTAGATGGTAAGTGTCACTTGGATATGCTTGGAGGGGGGGGGGGGGTCTTTATGTTGTTATCAATTTTTGGAGGTCTTTCTGATTGCAACCTGTCATTCAGATACGTGGAAACATTTACACTATGATTTTCCGAGCAGTGCACCGAGACGCATAAAGAGAGGGAGAGATGGAGGGAGGGAGGAGGACAAAAGCAGGAGAATGGCCTCTAAAAGCACACGATGCTGGGCAAATGTTACCAAAACTAAATCTGCCCCCCTCTTGACGCACATTTGCAGAGATGAGGATGGAAATACTACCCATTTTCTCCCTGTAGTTAAGTGCACTCTCATCTGTTGTGCCACACACACACACACACAAAGCGAACTTCAATCTATTTTCAGGCCACTCCGAAGGCAAGCACTCAATTGATTGGACAGGGTACAGGGGGGGCGTGGGGGTGTGTGGGGGAGAGAAGGCTGATTGACTTGCCAGGGCGATGCTTACTTTATGCTGTCTTTATGTTGTCTTTTTCCAGGATATGGCTCATGGTGGGAGCTCCACGTCAGCCTGGTGAAAGAGTAAGTATAGGGGGGTAAATCTTGGGTCCTGAGCAGCTGGAGTCCACATAAGGTGGCAGATGGCCCATCCTCTGATTGAAAATAGTTATTTCAACGCTGGGTGCACGCAGAGTCTAAAAATGAAACTGGCAAAAAACAATGAATGAAGTAGCGATGTTAACCCTCATGTTGTGTTCATTTCATGTTAAACACTATTATGAACTCCAGTCAAAAATGGCCGCACTTTAAAGACTCATAATAAAACTGCCATCATTTGTTTCATTAGTTTTATTGATTAACTTAAGTTAACAGGTTTTTAATTTCTATCTGCTATTTATGGCTTGTATGCCTCATTCATCTGAGCTAATGGCGTCTGATGAGCTCACTTCATTTCTAATGGCCGGTCATTTTTGAGCAGCATCAACAAGAAAAGTTGAATAAAAAGCGCAAAGTTGTATGCACTGTAAATATAATTCATTTTGTCTCTTGAAATCCTCTTTGTAGACAAAGTCATCGAATCTTAGCTCAGTCTGATCACATTAAAGGGCAACTTGTTTTTTTTTCAACCTGGGCCCTGTTTTCCTATGTTTTTCTGTATATGTGAGTGATGGATAATACTTTTATTGAGGTGGCTGCAGTATTGAGCCGGGCAGGCAGCCTGCAGCCCAGCTAACGCTCTTCCATGGGGCAAGTGGCTCCTGTCAAAGTTCGCCGTATAAATTAGCATTTTTTTCAAACTGACAGGCCCAGATAGTTAGAATGAGTGTCCGACAACACACTAGAAAGGAGAAATGAACGTATGTCTCTTCTTACTCTGACTGTCAGTACTCATCCCCGGTCAAAGTGGTCACAACAGACCCTGTGGTCGGCACGGTGATGGCGCAGTGCATCCACAGGAGTGTTAGCATCCATTTGTAGCACAGCTAACTGTTAGCCATAACTTGTGAAAGCTGCGTGAAGAGTAGCCCAACATTTTGTTGTTACAGTTTGTAAATTCTCCGGTCGTCTCTCTTCACCTCAGTCAGGTAACAGTAATTCCCCGCCAGTGTTTTTCCGCGAGTTATCGCAAGATTTCTAGCGTGGTGAGATTTGGACATCACAGCAAATAGCGACCTCAAGCTAAAGGTAGAGACTATAATGTTCATTTCTCCTTTCTAGTATGTTGTCGGACACTCATTGTAGCTGTCTGAGCCTGTCAGTTTGAAAAAAATGCTCGTTTACGGCGAACTTTGACGGGAACCACTTGCCCGGTTGAAGAGCGTTAGCTGGGCTGCAGGCTGCCTGCCCGGCTCATGCTGCAGCCACCTCAATAAAGTATTTTCCATCACTCACATAGAAAAACATAGGAAAACAGGGCCCAGGTTGAAAAAAAACGAAGTTGCCCTTTAACTACATTTTTCAGAGATAAATCTTTTACAACAGTCAAATTCGACCAGAACATAACATGAGGGTTAAACCACAAACCTCTGTGATTTGCATGAAAAGCTACAAAACTGAAATATTGATATGGCAGTCACTTTCTGTGTTGAAGCCATCGTTTTTCATTCATTGAGTTGAGTTTGTGTTTCTGAATTGCACTTTGGTCATGAGATACATCATGCTCGTACTGACAATTACCCTCATGCAATCAGTAGAAATCTAATGGAAAGACGTGATACCTGAGAAAAATGATGCAAATTCCTAAAATCTGCAGAAATAATTGAGCGTGTCATCATCTGACTGAAGAGAGGGTACAGTATGCAGACGAATAGCCTACATACACAATGAACACCACATCCTAAAGAACAACAAAGAAAAGTAAACAAACAAACTACAGATCTGAGGGGAAAAAGGAAAAAAAAAGGTGCCTCCGGATTTTTCTCCCACGGTTTAGTCACCAGGAAGTTGTGTAAGTAATAATCAGTCATGTTCAGTGAGAGGTAATGGAAAAATCTGACAAGTGATGTTGTTTACAGCAGCAGAAGGAAGGAAGCTGAGGTAAAGGTGAGAATTTAAACTTTCTCCCACTGTTTTCTGTCGGCGGCAGGATTCATCTCTTTTTAATGCATAGCAATTTCTGTAGTGTTTTTATTTCCACAGTGTACGTTTCCACTGTGAAGTCAGGGGTTGTTCATCTTTAAATTTAGCAGCTGTAAAAAAAAAAAAGAAAAGAAAAGAAAAAAAACAGGCAGGACAGACGAGAGCACTGTGTGTCTTCCCACACACACACACACACACACATAACTTCACAGGCTTTGTAATCAACAGCAATCACAATTAATTACAAAAAAGCTCATTAAAAAGTCACTGACCTTGCCTCTTGAGAGCAGACACTTCACTAAATGACACAAAGGGAGTCTTTCAAAGTCTAACTGGCAACACTGCTGTTCAGTAGCTAAACCTGAGATTGAGCCCCTGGAGGCCCCGGGGCCCCTCTTTACCACACTGAACATTTGCTTCATCAGCGATAGTATTTAATGACTTTTCTCTGCCTCGCAACTGCTCATAAACATGAATTTACACTAATGGCATGATGGTGACAGTGAGATAGTCGGATGAAGACCACGTCAGGAGGAAGCTGCGGTGGATGAGTGGTAACAGAGGAAGGAAAAACTAATTTAAAGGGATAGTTAAACATTTTGGAAAATTGGCCCATTGTCATAATCCCTATAGTCTTTAGTAGTAGGTGCATTACCTTTAATTGTCGGTGCAAGCTATTTTTTAGAACGGTGGAGCAGAGCTGTGAGCTGCTCAGAGCTACGCTACAGAGGCTCATGGGATTTCTTAGTTAGTTAGTTAGTTTATTGTTTGCACTTTAAAATATCATAAACAAGGAGTACATAATATGAATGCGAAAAAAAAGAAAGAAAGGGAAATACAATGCTCCAAATCACAATGAAACAGTGCTGGAGAGGTTAGAAACCCTGGGAGGGCTTATCGAG
This sequence comes from Decapterus maruadsi, assembly GCA_030347415.2. Lineage (NCBI taxonomy): Eukaryota > Metazoa > Chordata > Actinopteri > Carangiformes > Carangidae > Decapterus > Decapterus maruadsi. The sequence continues at coordinate 4,312,374 of CM064886.1, read as the reverse complement.
AACCTCACCATAAATAAATAAATGAAATTAAATATGTATCGTCAAATTAAAATAACAAATGCATCGATGAGTGAATGAAAAAAAACATACAAACAAAATATCACAATAGTGATTACACGGTGAATCAAAAGATAAATTAAAATGAGTCAGAAGAATAAAACAAACAAAAAAAAGAGTTACCATGACAACTGTTAAGAAACAGAAAATAATAGCAACAAAAACCAACAACAACGTAGTATTAAAATAATCCCATGGCAAGCAGATAGTCTTTTAATTTCCTTTTAAAAATGGATAGGGAAGGAGAGCTATTAGATAGATGGATATACCTGTTCCATAAACTTACACCTTTATATTTAATGGAAAACTGTGCTCTAGTGGTACAGCAGAGTGGAATATGCAGTAACTTTGACTGTCGTGTTGTTCTGGAGTGAATATTGGAGTTAATTTGAAAATATTGTTGGAAATGAAATGGAAGTGTGTGTCCCAAATACTGGACCTTGAAAACAAAGATACATGTTTCCATGATGTTAATATTGTAAATGGACAGTATCCTTGATTTAAGAAATAAAGGAGCAGAAGTGGCTGAGAACTGTGAACCAGTGGCAATTCTGATAAAACGTTTCTGAATTAAATGGAGTTTATGTAAGTATGTGGGAAAGGTACATGCCCAAACAATATTACAATAAGACAGGTATGGATACACAAGACTATAATATAACGTGAACAAACCAGACCTATTAAGATATTTATGAACTTTCCTAATAATTCCCACAGATTTAGAAATTTTTTTTGACACATAATCAATATGTTCTTTCCATGAACATTTTTCATCAACTATCTCATCAAATATATAATCCAACAACATAACGTTCTGTTGTTATCTCATAGCGTGGTGAATGTGCAGGTCACAACTTGTCCACCATAGCGTTGTGGAGTTGTTGGATTGTGTATTTGATGAGTTTGATGAGGGAAACCAAGAAATCCCATGAGCCTCCGTAGCGTAGCTCTGAGCAGCTCACGGCTCTGCTCTGCCGTTCTAAAAATAGCTTGCACCGACAATTAAAGGTCACAAACCTACTGCTATGACTATAGGGATTATGACAATGGGCCAATTTGCCAAATCGTTTAACTATCTGTTTAAATCCAAATTGTGACCAGATGTCAAGCCAATAGAACGTCTGTGAGATGTAGTGAAACAGGAGAGCTGCATCCTGGATGTGCAACCAACACATCTGCAGCATCTGTTTGATGCTGTCATGTCGATATAAACAGAAAATCAGAGGAAAGTCTTCCTGAATCCAAACCATGAAGAATCAAGGAGGTCCAACCTGCTGCTAGCCAGGTACCTCATGAAGTGACCAGAGAGATTTACAACACCGACCTCCCACCGTTCCCAAAGATGACCAACCTTTTATTTCACCCACACAAAGTCGTTTGCCCTTTCTCCAAAGCACCTGTCTGTGTGTCTCTGTGTGTGTTCTTTTTTTTTTGTACTTTTGGACAAAGATGACCTGGACTGTCCTCCAATCCATTTCCTTTTATACTGCGCTTCACAATGTGCTGAAAATCTTTTACGAGCAAAGTGTGAAGTGAACCTTTCTGGACACGTGTGCAGCTGTGTTGGAGGAGACTATCAATTTCATAGCCACGCAAAAAAAAGGAAACTGGTAATGCAGGTTCGAGCCTGAGTTCCCTTTTGGCCATGTGTTCAGATGATGATGATGATGATGATGATGATGATGATGGTCAGTCAGTTCTGCACATGAGAGGAAAGAATAAAGCGACAACTTGTTGTAGTTTTATTGCTTTCAGCTTCAGGCTCCTGCAGTTTTGTTCTTTCCCTGGTAACAAATGCACCGTGGCACCGCTATTTCTGGTGATTAATTCACGAGGCCCGCTTCCCCCCCTCCAGGTGAAATGAGTTAATTACACCCACCGAATAACAGGGACGCAAAGTTGCTCAGTCACGTCACATTAACTCGATGTTGTTTCGCGCCATGTTGTGTCGCAGTGGAATAATGAAGGCGCGGCGTTCGAGGCTCCGCCGCCGCCTCATTCGTCTGGCGGGCGCTCATGACGAATGTAGTCAAAATGTGAATTCAGCTTTTAGTGACAGAGGAGATGTTGAAAAGTGAGCGGGCGGGCGGTTCATTCTTCACGCGGGCGGCGGCGGCGGCAGCAACGGCTCCAACACCAGGAAACTAATATTGTCACAAACTGTTTTTGTGCTTGACCAGCAGAAAAAAAAGAGAGAAAAATGCTTTGAACATGGACGAAACTGCAATGAGGTGGAAAAGAGGCATGGCCCCAAATGCTGAAATGATGTACAGTCAGCAGTGTCACCTTGTACACCCCCCCCCCCCCCCTCCTTATCACCACCACCCCCCCACAACACACACATACACCTCAGTTCAACTAACAGGGAGAGTGTGGCAGCTAATAACAGTCAAAAGAGACAAATCGTGACTGCAGCTTTTCTGTGAACAGTCCTACTGTTTTTCCTTTTTCTGGGAGTGGGGGTGGGGGGTTGGCGGGGGCAACAGAGGCAGAGAGAGCAGGATGGATGGATGGATGGATGGATGGATGGAGAGAAACCACAGCAATATCACCACACCTCAGGCGCTGATGGAAACCTGCATGCTGCTCGGAGACAGGAGCACGCACGCACGCACGCACTCACGGCACGGCCTCGTGTTGCCATGGGAACGGAGGTACATGGCGAGCTGAACGGACACAGACGTTCTCTTGCCTTTACCCAGGTCTCTTTTCTTTTTCTTTTCTCTGTTTTTTTTTTCTTTTTTCTTTTTTTTGAGCGCTCTCGGATCGATATGTCAGCACGCCCCGAAAGGCAAGAGAGGCTCTGAAAAGAAGAAGAAACCCTTTCACTGTGCTGCATCCTTCACCGCCTCCTTTGTGAAGTTAAACGGACTACTTCTGTCTCCACAGAGTCTGCCTCCACAAGAGAAGGATGGAAATTATTATTTTAAAAAAAGGAAGAAAAAATGTGGATGTGAAAGCCTCAAGAGACAAAGAGGCTGTCGTAGGTTAATACACTGATAATTCTAACAAGACAATGAAATAGAAACTGGCACCTTTTGCATTTTTTCTCCAACTTCATCAAACACAACCTGACCCGTCTGCGTCCGTCCTCGTCTCCTCTCCGTGCTGTAATATTATATTTCAAAAACACGGTGCACGGTTTCAGCTCGACTGCATCCCTGTTCATCACTGTCTGTCAGAAGCTTCCTGGGTAACATTAGTGTTCCCGGCTGCCGGCAGAGCTAACGAAGGCTGGGATCAATATTTGCGTAGAGATGCCCAGATAAAGACGGGGGCCATGACAGAGAGGTAGAAACCCGCAGACAGCAGCAGCCGATGATCCGGGCTGTCATTGCAATTTATTGACCGCAATAACGCTCGAGTCTACTGATGCACTGATGCAAAAGGGGGGAGGAGGGGAGGGAGGGAGGGGAGGGAGGGAGGGAAGGAGGGGTGAAAAGTACACTGTGTTTTTATGACCTTTTCAACCATCACTTTCATGTGGGCCGCGGAGAGAGGGCGGAAGAAGAGCTGGCATTTTAGGCCGTCTGCACCTGGCTCAGTAAACAAAAGCCAAGGTAACATTTCGGTGTCAAGCGGCGTCTGTGGGAGAAATCACGAAAAGTGAAACGGCTGTGACATCAGAGCCGGTCTGAAAACTGTACAGTAGTGCTCCCCATTTATCTCCTGTCTGTTCAGTCACATACAAACACATGTCATTCATTATTTTATCATTTGAAACTCTCCATACGGTATAAAGGTAGATGTTTGCGTTAAAGCTCCATATGGTATTAAGATGTGCATGTGTAGTGCGATTATAAAGCAGCTCTAGGTTCTATATTAATACTGTGAAAGTATCAAAGCCTCAGTCCACAGAGAAATGCACACAGCCTGCAGAAACTGAGCCGTAAAACCAGCTGTCAGGACTTCCTGTAACTTTGTGATGTCACAACAAAGCACCTCCCTTCTCATTCCCATCCCCCCTGAACTCACCATTCATTTAACCATGCTCTGAAAACAAACTTGCTGTACTTTTTATTCAATAACTTAGTGAAAAATAGTCAACCAATCAGAAGAGAGGGCTCTGAGCCACCTCTCCTCTGATTGGCTGATACTGATCTTTTGTGTCTTGATCTCCAAAGAGACACCTGACAGAGGAGACCACAAAATTTAATATAGCTTCAGCACTAATGAAACACACACTTTCTGCTTGGAGTTTGTTGACTGACTGTTTTTGTTATTTGTTGTGAAGACTCATTAAAGTTCAGACTTCAGGTTAGTTAAATACTGAGGCAATTAGTGTTCACTTTCATAATATTTAAACACAACCTTAATTTTTCCTGAGCCCATGTCAAATGCTGTAAGTTTTTTTAAACAACCACATTATGTAGTTTGGCGTTTAATTAATTATCTCATATTTTACCAATCTCACTGGGTTCTTTTATTTTCATTTACATAATCATCATCTACTGTTGTGTAATTCTATTGCCCTCCTACGTAACCTTTATCTGACTGTACATTTCATTTTCTTTTATAAAGCACTATATGAACTACATTCTGCAGGAAAAGAGCTCTATAAGTAATGTGTATCTTGCAGATTGTGCAATATTGCAGCTATTCGATTAAGTTTCAGTCAACAAAAGCGAATACTGTAACATTTATGTCCTGTTTTTATCTCTAACACTGCAAACATGTCACTGTTCTTTATATCTGCCTGATATCATTGAGCAAACATCTGAAATCTAATCTCTGAAGTTCAAATTCCACTCTGCATGGATGGTTCCTGTTTTTGCTTCTAGGTCAAGCACAGTATGAACATAAGAGATGAAGGGAGGAAAGGTGTTGTCACCAAACAACCTTTTTTCTGTCACTGTGTTGATGCTGCATGTTCCTCTGGCTCCACTGAGGAAAGTAGCCACACTTCTGTAATGTACTCGAGAATACATATACTGCTCCCAGCTGGGCCCGAACAAGCACCGTGAGTATCTGAAAACAAATGTCCTTGCTTTGAGAGGTGCATAAACTTGCCTTGAGGGAATATCACATGTTTCCTTTCTAGCATCCAACCCATAAAAAAAAGGTATTTTGGATTGGATTAATGGATTATGGTCTCAATGGCCTCTTCATCGTTAACAGAAAGTTCATTTAATAATTTAATTTAAATTGACCAACAATGCTTTTCTATAATGTGGGAGGCATCATAAATTCCAATTCACTTCCTACATGCTACATGCTACATGCTAATGTCATTAAGCTAATGGTCAGAGCAGCAGTGTAAGTTAGCCTATGTCATCCACCGCTCCACGGATTGTTTTTTCGCTGCACATACACAAGCACATGGCCAGGTGGAGGGTTAGCAAAACATAGTTCCTCACTAAACTGGTGTTATTTTCTGATGGTAAGCTAATTCTTGTGTCAAGTAATGCTAACAGCATTGTAACAGGGGAAACTGTAACTTTTTTGATTACTCGTTACCAAAAAAAGTCGCGCTGTTAGTAACACCGTTTATTTTAATGCCGTTAGTCCCATCACTGCAGAGCAGTAATGGTAACATGCTGAGGTTTGGTAGGTGTAATGTTTACCGCGTTCGTTAGCATGCTAACATCCACTAACAGAACCCAATGTGCAGCTGAAGCTCATGGGAATCCATTAGTTTTGCAGGTGCTTTGGTAATTAGACAAACTAGAGGATGGTGTTTTACTATGAAGTCGTTTCCATATGGTGTTTCTTTTAATATTTCAGTTTGAGGACCAACCCATCGACCCACCGTAGTCATCCCCCGAGCAACGCCGCCAGCGAATCTAAAAATAGTTCATAAGCAGAAGCATTAACAGTGGTGATGTAAAAAGTCTGCCTAATGCAAAAAAAAAATGCAGAAGTAGAAGTTTGAGGAAAAGGACACTGCGCTCTTCTCATTCGTCACCAACAAGGACGAAGAGAAGGACGGATTTATTCTGTCTGTTCATTTATAAGTGGGCGTGAAAGGGGGCAGAGCGAGAAACTGCAAGAAGGGAGAATGAAGAATGGGTGAAACTGAAGGTGAACAGCTGTACATTAGCCGACTTTATTGCTTTGAGAAAAGCAACAACAACCATTTGGCCCACAGACATGCCATATCACGGTGGGGAGTATTTTGCCCTGGGAGTAGCAGAAGAATGAGGGGTTAGTTGAAGCATGAGCCAGCCCACTTTCTGTCAGGGGCCACCTGTTACCGCTCACGACTCAGACACACCAGGGGAAAGAGATGGAGAGAAGGAATAGAGAGCTATATTGAGAGGGTGATAGAAGGAGAGAAAAGACACAGTGGGGAGGAATGTGTGTGTGTGAAAGAGAGATGAAGGATTATGCTTTTTTAATGTGGAAAAGCTGGGAAACTACATAGTGTAAAAGTCAACAAGATAAAGTGTAAATGTGCTGTAAATGGTGCAGAGTCAAAAGCCTGAAGAGGCAGACAATTGCAGACTTTGAAGCATGTGAAAGTATGTGGGTGTTATCAATGACAAGGCATCCAACTGAGTGTAAAACATGATGAAATAACTACATTGTGCTCAGAGACTCTTCTTTAATTGCTCACAACTGACAACGTGACACCTGCAGCCAAGAAACATGCAAAAATACAGGGTCAGAAATGTTACTTCAGCTTTGAATGATAGAAAATGTTGTTTTTTTATTAAAAAAAAAAAAACAGATGTAAGATGCTTTTTTAAATGCTTCTCCCAGAACTATGACAGGCAGAATTCAGAGGGAAAAAAATTAAATAATAAAAGAAAAAAGAAAAAAAAAAACACCTAATCCATTTTGAAAGCAGCAGCTAAGAGCTCCATTTGCAGCCAGGGAACGTCTCATGCATTAGCAGCAGAGTGGCAAAAGCAAGGGAAGGGGAAAAAAGGAAGAGGAGGAGGAGAAAATGCATCAGCTCAATCTGTCAGTTGAGCTCTGATGGTCCCGGCTTCCGGAGCATCGTCCTGAGTGCCCGGGTGCCGACCTCTTCCCCCAACAGGGCACTAAAATAAAAGAGAGGTCATTTAGACGACTGAATGAAGCTGCAGTGAAACCCAACAACAAATGGGTGCTCTAATAGAATTATATTCGGCTGATGTCAGCACCGGCTCTGTATTATTTTTATGAGTCAGCAGGAGTAGGACTACACACTCCCGAAGCACGGGGTTTTACTTAATACAGTGCAACGATAGATTTCCCATGAGGCCAATTGAAGAGGAAGGCAATAAGGTGAGGGAATCAAACCGCGGTGCCGATGGAATGGATGCTGCTCGCGCTGACCTGGTTGGAGAAAAAAAAAAATGTTTTAAACTTTTTGTGAACTGCTAATGCACACAGCTGTGAAAGTGATGTAATGATGCCCAACAGGCTACAATGTCAGTAATGCTGCTTTCTACTTTAACTTCCTGGACGTGAGTTATTCCAAGAGCGTAATGACCCACTGCAACAGTACGACGACTGGCTTTGAGGAAAACAAAATAAAGTTAGTTCAAGTTTAAGAGCTGGAAATTGTGCTTATTTGTTAAACTGAACAATGTAAAAAAAAAAATAAAAAAAGCAGAGTGAGTCGCGTTTATGGGATGACGAATGTTTGTACAGAACATTATCCATTTGCTAGATGTTCAACGAAGTGAGTCCAGACAAACCTGCCAGTGGTTTCATTCCATTTTGCAGATCCAAATGCCGTTGAGACCAACAGGTGGGCTTAAACAGACCCCAAGGAGCTTTTTGGGGGGTTATAGAAGAGTTTCATATTAATGTAGATTAATCTACGTTATCCACACTTGTTAATGGGTGCGATAAATATATCGTTTTGTCTTTATCGTTATTTTGTTATTATTTGTGGTCGGCTCGCCCTGCATTTCCTACTGTACTTATGGTTTCCTGGACGTTGTCTGGCGGTTCATGAGAATAACGCCCCCAAATCGCCATTTACGGTCGGAACTACAACGGTATCTGATCGTCTTCGAACCTCTGACTTTCATTCTTGATTTGAAAACCTTCTCATGGGAAATGACAGAGAAGCAACGTCTGGCAGCTTTTGTTTTACATGCAACATGGCGGCCACCGAAAAGCAGCTAACATTCGATTTGGCCATAATGTTACATTTACCATCATCTGGAAGTTAGGGTTAGGGTTAGGGTTAGGGTTAGGGTTTGAGGTCTATCCAGTTGCATTCAGAGGCATTTCTTGGAAGTGAGAGGTGAAATACACTAGGGATGCACCGATACCGATACAGGTATCAGGCATCGTCTAGCAGCTTTTGTTTTACATGCAACATGGCGGATACCGCAAACCGAGCTAAACCCTCAACAAATTTGTTGTAATGTTAAAACTTTCTTCCAATTCATTGCATTTTGCCTAATTGTTTGTTTTTTTTGGTTTGAAGGATCAGTATTGGTACCAGTTGCATTCAGATCCAAGTATTGGTATCGTATCGGTTTTTAAAAAAGTGGTATCGGTGCATCCCTAAAATACACCTTTACTTGTTCTTTATGTTATCTGTTCCGGCCAGAGCACCACACAAGTTCAGGATTTGTCCACTGGACTGGACATTTGGATGCACATCCAGTCACAGTCCATTGTTTCCAGATTTCATTGTCACCTCAGTGTCATTCAAGTCTTATTGTGTTACACTGAACCTCATCGAGGAAGCAGCGGTGAAGGTGAGGCACGACTGGAATCACTGAGCTGCTTTTCATGCAACAAATTAAGAATCGTTGATATAACACAGGTGCATGAGTGTGGGTAAAACATCCATTTGCAGAAACAGTGTCAGAGACAAAGACACAGCAAACACCAACGACACATCACCAGTCTTAATAAAAAGAAGCTAATTACATTATGTGGAATAGCAGTGAGGAATGAACGTGTGTAATTTGCTTCTGCATTGGACTCATATGAACTCATCAAATGTGAATTAGTGTCTGAGTTTGATTAAATGGTTAGTAGGAAACCATTAGGAATAAGAAAGCTTATACGTGCACGTTTTCTAATGTGATTAAAGCAAACAGAGTGCGATTATTACGCTTTTTAGTAACCGCAGAGGTGTCCGTTGACTTGTATTCACGCCTCCAGAGGACGCGTGAAAAGCCATAAGGGTTTGGCAAATTTTTTTGTTTGCATACAATACAAACTCTTAACCTTGAAAACAAGTGGTGAATGGCTCTTTTTATCTGGTTCTCTGCTTTTCTTACAGCAAACGTATCAAGGGAATCTACACGAGCGTGCACGGCAACGTCATCTGGTTTCATTGTTGTGCTCTCAAGGCCGTGCATGGAAAGCGAGGTGCCCCCTTCCCTGAAAGCAGCCCTTGGCCTTATTTGATCCAGTCCTCTGGAAAATAAGTGGCAGCCTGGGCTCAGAATCTTAAGTGGGATTTTAGTGCAAGTGTTTATTCGTGTTCGAGGCAAAGGTGAAGGAGGCTGCGTGGAGGTGCAGAGTACAGGCTAAACCTCAGCGGAGCGAGAAGGGGGGAAGAGGGAGAGAGAGCATGAATAGGAATAAAAGTGTCGGCTCTGCAGCAGCGACAGGAGGCGGCGGCGGTGGCGGCGGCTCTAATGTGTGCTGAAAGCCACCCGTCCATCTGTCCATCCAAAGGCTGTTTGTCTAAAAGTCGAACACAGGACAGCGCTTATTTAGTGGATAAATCACAGGAAGTGGAGAAAGGGAGGAGGAGGAGGAGGAAGGGCGGTGTTAATAACAGGTTATTAATGTCCATCATCGGGGCCATAAACACAGGAGGGAGACGTGGAAAACAGAGGCTCGATCTGGACTCTGATCCCATCCCTGTCAGTCAACAGCTGCAAACCGCGAGCGGGAAAAACTGGAAGAGACAAGGAAATAAATTCACCAGTGACACCGACGGCCGTGAGTGGCAGGCAGCTCGGGCATGTGATCATATTAAAGACATAGATTCACTGGTCACGCTCCAGAGCAGCAGCTCAGTCAGACACAAACTGCCTTTCCTCTTCACACATGGAGCGATTCGGTGGTGAGCCATGACAAGCAGGAAAAGTGACGTCTGTTTAGCTTTTGATTGTGCACGGCACTGGTACGGCCAGTGATTATTTTGTCTCCCGTCAAGGATCACAATGGAGAGCGGCGTTTGAAATAGTAAACAGTTTTCAAGTGCTCCAGTGATAAAAGACAAAGCCGTGGCCGACTCCGCTAGGACAATGGTAGGACTGATATTCTGACAATTAAGCGAATGACAAAGCTGTATTCCAGTATTTCACAAAGTCAGTTAATTAGCCAGCTTCAGTAATTACCTAGCTTAATCCTCCCCGCTGTGAGACGGTGACTTTTGCAGTTCAGCCGCTTGCAGGCCGTGTTTCTTTTATTCTCCGAGTTTAATCACACATTTTCCCATTTAAAAAGCTGCACTCATCAGTGGTTTAATGCTCGTACAAAAGCGCTACATGTTAACGTGAAAGGAGTCGGCTCAAAAGTGACAAATCCACAGAAAATGATGACCCGACTCTTGACGGCTGTCTCCCCCCTCCGCCAGGCTTTACTGAGCAGTTTTTGCGTATTTAAGCTATGCAAGCAATATATAGCACCATGCAACGCAGTCAGACTGACATATAGAAAGATGTGCACAGCATTTAAAAGGGGGCGGGGCTTTATGCTGGTCCTTTATTGGCACTGTGCATGTGTTTACTCCACATGAAGACGAAGAAGCAACAGAAACGCCTGTTTTTCTGTTGGAAATCATTAGTTAGCAGTGTGATTCACCCATCTATCCTTTCATCCATCATCTATACTGCTAATCTGTGCAGGGTCACGGGTGGGGAGCTGGAGCCGACCCCTGCTGACATGGAAAAGGTTGCCAGTCCACCACAGGGCCACAGATACTGTAGAGCCAAATGTGCAGGCAAAAAAAGGGGAGAAAACTCACATTCACTCACTACAGGTATAATCAACCTGTCTTTTTGGACAAGTTGTGGATGGAAAATTTCTAAATTAACATGGGAAATTAAGATGGCTTTTGAAAATTCAAATTGGAAATTTTCCATGGAATTTATGAATTTATGGGAATTAACTAGAAATTGGGGGTAAAAACAAACTGTATCAAAAAAAGAAATCTTGTCTTTAACCCATTTTGTTATTATTTAGTGCAACTTTCCTATTTTGGTTTTGCTGCTTGTGGGTTATTAACTTCAAAATCAAATTTATTTCGTCTGTCTTGCGCCGGTCCAAGAATTTCACCCTGCACGGAGGCTCATGGGAAATGTAGTGTGAACACACTTTGCTTTCAAAAACTCCTGGTTGTCCCTTTAAATGAAAGGAGCCCTCCTATTGTGCTGTGGGCTCAAAAGAGTGGCCTCGAGGGTTCAAGGAATCATGTGCATGTGATGGAGGAATGCACAGTGCATGTAGGGGGCGTGGCCTAACAGCCCTGCAGGAAGCAGTGTGCATGGAATAGCATAGATATTCAAGTTGTTTGCATTAAATCTGGTTGTTTTAGCCAAGATTATGCTACAATATATTTTCTCCAACTATATTTAAGTTTAAGTTAAGGGCCGACCTTCAATTTTGTACATTTCCAATTTATTCCCGTTAATTCCCGTATATTCCCGTTAATTCCCATAAATTCCCATGGAAAGTTTCCAACTTTGAAAATTCCCGGAATTTTGCAACCCTACTTTGGACTATGGGGAGAACTCAGAGAGATGGCGGAGAACATGCAAACTCCACCCGGAGAGGCCACAGGAATCAAACCTAGCTTTAAAGCCCCAGTATGTAACTTATTTGGCTTTTTATTAGCAAAAATAACAGAGGCTCTGATGTTACCTTCAGGTGCAGTCAGACACCTGAATGACGCCGTCGACAAACCGGATGTCATTTTACTCAATGAAAGAAAGACGGTAAAACGTGGGTCAGGTAAACAATATGACATCACCATGACAACATATTGTCACGTCTGTATTGTTTTGCCTGGTGCTGGTGGACCACTTGCTTACATAGACGCTTGTTTATCATGCAGCGTCTGTTGTCTGTCTGACGTCTGCCCGATTTCACGTGAATGCAACATCAAGAATACGCACTGCACCGCTGGATGAGGGGAATTCCTACACATTATACCTTTAAATAAAATAAACTGTGGCTTTTCAAATTCCAGTTACAGTGCATTGATTGAAAGCCAGACTGAAGCACTTCCTCTTGTTCTCCTGACGTTACAACAGGTGGATCTCTTACTGCTGCTTTACTCTCTCTGCGGTCACGTTATCAGACACAACTGCACAATCTGATGTGGTTTAGGACCATTTATTATTATAATAATGATCTAGTTTTATTTATTAATGCTGTCAGACTGTTACTGGTGGTATTATACTGCCCTACATTATATCATGATATGTGACATAACTGAGTGTTATTAAGCAGCTGTGGCTGAATTTGATCCAACAGATGAACTTAATAAAGCGGCCACAGAGGGGAGGTAAATTAACCTTTATGAATAAAATAAGTAAATTCATCAGAGTTGGGTGTCGTATTTCAACTCCTTCCTTTCGCTACAGCAGAGAGATCTCCCACAGTGCACTTGAAAGAAATCCCTTGGAGACATGCCAGTGGCAAGGATGCAAGTGGATAAGCAGCCGAGTGCAGCAATTACTATTCAAAAGGAATACAGTTACTTTTCTGGCATCAATTTATCTTTCCTGACACGTAGGAACCAACCAGATTGTCTGCGTTGCATAAATCTTCACACACTCCAGGCAGAGCTGCAGCACTGCGAGTTAATTATTGATCCGGTCGTTCACCGGGCGAGGTGGTCAGGGAGGGCCCCCCCCCCCCGCAGCGCCCTACTCTTTGGTGGGACGTCGAGTTGTAAGCGCAGGTCGATTCAGGTGCAGCTGCTGGTGGCAGTGCTCCAGAAAGGCCCGGGCTTGCCCTGCCCCCGTGGTCCACTTCCACCTGGAAGCATCTGTCTGGCTCCAGTCCGGCTGCTCCACACGGAAAGCCCAGTGGAGTGCAAACAGAGTCAGTGATCCGCGATTCATTCAACATCGACCGGTTTCTACGTCAGTGGAGAAATAACATGGTTTAACTGTGGAGTTTTTTTTTTCTTTCTTTGCAGTCCCTGTTTTCCACATCAGATAACGCAGCTTTTCCTGTAATAAAGAATCTTATTCGACTTAGATCCCTTAAGAAACGTTAAGAGCTTGTAAAGCCTTGTTTTTTCATTTCCTTATTTATTTCAATATTTTTGTGAGTTTGAACATGTTCTTACATAAAGCAGCTTGTCATCGGAGTGTTTACAAGTCTGTGTGTTAGTATCTGCTTTTCCTCCAAGATCAAAAATCATTTCCAGAATCTTCTTATCCGATCTTCCTCTTATCCAATAATCAAGATAAAATAAAATATTCAAGATGAAATACTTACATAAATACATTTTGTTTCTAAAGTGTTTCCCATACATGAATACACATGGCATCTTGGGACCAACGTGTATTTACTGTTACACTGTTTAGCTGCAGCAACTGTGAAAATAAAATTATATACTGTACCCCTAAATAAATCCAACACATCTAAATAATTATGTAAAACTTTGAGTTAAGTGCAAACTGCATTCTTCATAGTTTTCTTACTTAAGAATGAAAATAAATTTTAGCTTCAGCTCAAACTTTGACCCTTTGATTGTTTCTGAAGAGGCTGAAGCGGCTGTTTATGTGAAGTGTGACTGAAATCTGTCTATAAAGGTCCCTTTTGAGAGAAATCTGGATTTCTATTTCTATATGTTTGTACAGCTTTAAAAGCCAAGTATGACATCTCTGAGTTCACCGATAAGCCTGGATTCAGAAAGTGTCTTAAACTGACCCTTTCTGGTTTATTTTAAAACATTCTCTGTGGTCTTTAAACTGGGATTATGAAGTTTTTAGCCAAAATCACAAAACCTGTGCCATTTCCCACGGCTCTCCTTCTGCAGCTAATTAGCGATGCACCTCTGGAGGGTGGGCGGAGACTGCGCTGCTCTGCCCCCTCCCACGCTCGCTGACAGCTGGACACTGTACAATTACCAATTCAGCGCATTTAGCGTAAAACTGCACACTGGGATTCGATCCCAGACTGGAATATATAGTCCTTGCTCACGGTGCACGTTGCTCTACCAGGTGAGTTATACCTGTTATACCTTGACAGCTGCACCAAGCTGTCAGGCCTTTCACCTCTGAGCCAGATGCAGAGCGGGGCGGGAGCTTGTAGCACTAGTGCCCTCCCCTGGGGTTGTGACGCATCAACCCCAGTCTCCCTGAAACTGCCAGTTTGCGTCTGCCATTGGTTCACAGCAATTTGAAGGCAGAAAAACTCAGAAATGCAATTTTGCACTTCCTTTTCTGCTGTTATGTCCTCTAACATAAAAAAATGCCACAGGAACATGTGAAAAGCACGAAAAACACAATTTTCATGGGAGGGGGTCTTTAAACTGAGTCGTTGCTATAGTATTTTTTTGACTTTGTGATGTCACAACAAAGCAGTCGTCGTTCTCGGTTGTACCTTAAGCCCCACCCACTTGGCCTGTCCACCTAAACTAGATTTTTCTTAGTGTTATCTATAACAACAGGTAAGAAAATCAGCCAATCAGAGGAGAGGAGGCTGTGAAGTCTCTTCCCTGATTGGCTGATGTTATCAGCCCAATAAGAAGACATGTAAAACTATACTGAAATGATTTCTGATACTTATTTTTCTACAGATAAACACTTCAGATAAATTCCAGTAAAAATGTTAAACATTGGACCTTTAAAAAACTGAAGGTGTTGAAAAAGACAAATTCACTTTTATTCCCTCGCTGCCTGTCCCGACACACCTGTCTGCCTCACACAGGTGATGCTGTCTGCAAAGCGGGTTCTGTACATGGTGATGAGTTAACACAGCAAAAACTGACACTGAATCAGTTTATGCTCACAAGACACAGTCCCATACAGTGTTTAGGCAACTTTTTTTGTCTTTTTTGCCAGCGTCTACGGATGTAAATATCGTCAGTCAGTTCCTCTGTAAGGATACAGTATTTGGAGCAGAAGTGACAACATCTTTGTCCAAGTGATTCATTATTCAAGAGATGGAAGATTAAGTCTCTTGAGTCTGTTTAGATGCCCTGAGGAGAGTTGGTTTCACTCTGTGGTTGTTTGTCTTCTCTGCAACGAGGAAGAAGAAAGTGTCACAGATATTGTTGTGATGCTTTAAAGAAGCTGTCAGAGAACAGAGCGCTGCGAGGACGCCGAGGCTTCACTCACTGCTTTCTGTTGTTGTTGTTGTTGTTTGCGTCCAGTCAGACTCGATCCTGTTTATTTCGCTCAGACTCATTAAAAGCAAATTCTGATACAATCTCTGCATCTTAGAAAACAGTTGTTGCCATTTGTCTGCGCCATTGTTTCTGGTGTTATTGCAATTTAAGCCTCAGCTACTTTCTGAAATAGGCTAGTTTTTACTTACAAGTAAAACAACATGAAGAAAAACAATAACTGCTTTGTATTTCTGCACAGTGACTCATGCACAAGGCCCAAACTATTACTCACAGGTCTCCACAATCAACAACATCAACTCCAGAGAACGGATATGTGGCTAAGAGTCAACATCTATAGATAATATTTCAATACATTTCATTTCTGTATGAACAAAACATGCAGGATTTACTCAAATTGCACTTTTCTGATTTTACTGTCTTCTATATGAGTCATCCATAAACTGCACCTGGGGAAAAGGTGCTGCTGTAATGGTTGACTGATTGATGAGAAGATCAATATATCCAACCAGCAGCTAGCTACAGCATAGCTTAGCATAAAGAGTGGAGACTATAGGGAAACAAGTAATTAGTTGTTAATTAAATTAATTAAAGTTAATTAAAGTTATATCTGGTCTGTTTGATCCACATGGTGAGTCCTGGTTATCAGGTGATCACACAGGTGTACTGTTTCTAGTCAGGTTAAACTAACTTCCTTCTGCCTGTAGCCCTGTGTTTTCCAACCTTTGGGTCGGGACCCCACATGAGGTCGCCTGGAATTCAAATGGGGTCTCATGAATGTCTAGTAATTGATTAAAAAGACAAAAATACTGATAAAAATATTATTTTAACTAATCTTAAACAACTGTATTCTAGGCTACTTTCACTTTCTCGAATATAAATCGAGTTCAAGTAAAATGCAGCATATAAAAATATCTGAGTTGATGCATTTGACCCTTCGAAACTCCGCCCTATCACATGACTGCATGTGATCGGGGGTCGCCAGAAATTTGTGATGTCAGAATGGGGTCACAAGCCAAAAAAGTTTGGGAACCACTGCTGTAGTCCAAGGGGGCAGTTGTCGGTCTGAGAAGTGAAGCTCACTTCCGCGTTCAAAAAACTGCAATCCCCGCCGATTCCTGTGGGGGCTGGAACAAGTGTAAATATGGGGATAACTCTCCATAGACCCCCATGTTAAAATCGCCGACTTTACAGCTTTCAAAAACATATTTACAGCCTGGTACCACAACGTTTTTTGGTCTCAATCGAAGCCGTAGTTTCTACCCCCAAAACACTCTTTGACAACCAGTGAGATGATGTAAATTTCATGGTGGGTTGATTAAACGCTACCGTATTGCTGTTATTCAGATAAGATTCTGGAACAATCAGGGCGCGGAAATTTCAGCTGATATTCCGGAAATCGATATCAAACATTGCCAGGGCCAGAGGGTGGGTTCTCGGCATGGCAAAGTAACCAACATGGCGCTGTTCAAACCGCCATATTTGAGGCACAAAAACGACTGCACAAAACCAATGGGTGACGTCACGAATGCTACGTCCATTCTTTTTACAGTCTATGCTGTAGTCGCATGCAAAGTGCAAAGTTTTATATTAAAAGTGTCATAGTTTACACTTTTCTGGTGTTTGATATCATATATATGTGGTTTAAAGAACCAAAAACCATCTCTGTCTAGTTGCATATGTTCTCTCTCTCTCTCTCTGGAGCTCTTGCAGCAATTACCTAATCTGGATTTATGTGAGACTGAAACGCTTACAATATGCGGTTTTTGATCAAAGCATCTTCATTGCAACCATTAATGCCAAGCATTTCATGGACCATGAGGAAGATGGGTTTTCGGTCATTGCTTCCTGATTACCCAGGCACGGAGTCGTCACTTTTAAAGAACTGCAAAGTTGCCTCATGTGTAAGCTCCCCGGCCATTAAATCTATGGTGATGTATGCATGGAGCAGACTAATGGCCGTACAGTACTGTAGCAGTCTGGGTTAATGGGTCTCGTCGCCTGTGCTTGCCAAACAAAATGCCTGAGGTGTGTCTAAAGAAAAGGAAAGAAGAAGAAGAGGGTTGTGCATATTTGCTCTGGTGTGCACTTGGAAAGAGGCTTTAAAGTTGTGAGGTTATTAATCACAGGACTGTATTCTAGTGAGCAATCTTGTGGTGTGTAGCTAGGTGCAACTGTACTGTACATTACATCCCTCTGCAGGGTCATTTAATGGAGCGCCTTCATTCTGCAAAGGGGGATGGAGGGAGGAGGGAACATCCACTTTTTCTAGATTTACTTCAACTATTTATACTGTGAGCGATGATTTACTGACATATCAGATCTACAGTGAGCTGAGTGTGCAGGTTAAGTGCAGACATGTGCTGCTGCATATGGGCTGGAATACATTTGCATGGTTGCCGGTTTAAGGTGTGGATGTCATTTATCTGTATGGATTTAACTTTACAGGGGGGGTGGGTGGGGGGGGGTCTGCAGGGAGTGAGTGAGCAACCTGGAAATACAAAAAAAAAGAAAGAAGTCTCTATCAACCACAACATCAGC
This sequence comes from Decapterus maruadsi, assembly GCA_030347415.2. Lineage (NCBI taxonomy): Eukaryota > Metazoa > Chordata > Actinopteri > Carangiformes > Carangidae > Decapterus > Decapterus maruadsi. Next base: position 4,294,553 of record CM064886.1, on the reverse strand, counting down.
CACCTCCACCCCACTCCCAAACAGTCTACTACTAATTCAGTTCAGCAATTGAGCCGCACCATTGAGATGTCAGAGGAGTGTTCTCCAATCCTGCCGTGTTGAAAGAAGGGACGCTCTCCAAATCGATTTTTCCTTGTTCCTGAAACACAAAGCGTTTAAGGACGACAGCATCGGAACAAAAGCTTCTCTTCATCAGCGCAGGTACATTCAAGTGAGAGTTGAACTGTGACTTTGTGCTTTTCACAAAGCAACTACATCACAAAAGGCCTCAGAGATCTTTGTTTGTGGAGTTTCAGGATTCATGTCTTCCAAAAAAGAAGGTAAATGGACGGTGTTTAATTTGTTCTCATGTTGATTAAAGTTGTTTTTTTTTAACTATGGGTTTCTATGGTGTAAACTTTGCCAACTTTGTAGGCATTAAGATTTCATTTTAATATTGATATTTCCCTATTATTATAATATTTTATTATAAATACATAATATGTGCTACATCAACCTGTACTTCTAATATCAAGAATATTCTAAAGCTTTTCAGTTATTCTATTATTGAAGAATCAACAAACAAAAGGCAAAGATTGGCTCTTCCAGCTTGGGTGCTGTTATTGGTAAATGAAGTTTAGGTCCCATATACAGTAATATATGTAATATGAAATGTTCATGAGTTGTTTGATTATTGATCAGCTCTATAGGTTCTATATTGTCAAAGTATCAAAGACTCAGTCCACAGAGAAATGCACACAGCCTGTATTCAGAAACTGAGCCTTAAAACCAGCTGTTAGGACTTCCTGTGACTTTATGATGTCACAACAAAACAGTCACGGCCCCTCAAACACACAATCAAGCCCCGCTCGTCCATCCTCACCAGGATTTGGTCTTACCTGCATGTTTTACCTGAAATCCGCTCTATTTTTTTATTTTTATTGCTGAGCCAATCATAAGAGAGGACTCTCCAACCTGAGAGAAGAGATGTAAAACTTTGTTCTTTAAATCACAGATATATCTTCTTCATTTATTATTCTATTTAAAAAACCCATCTATTATGATGAATAAGAACTAAAATAGACACGTCTAAACCTACAGCACTGACATTAAGTCTCAGATGTGACAACAACAGGTGCTGTTGGTGACACTCCATCATGTGATCACACACAGTAATCAGGCCACAGCGACTTGATTCTGTCCCAGCTTCGTCTCCGGGGGAATGTTGTTGCTATGGGGCTTTCTGCTCGCAGATGACCAGCGCCTTTTCATAGTGGTCATCCTGCCAAGCATGTGATCCTCCTCCGGTGTAACGGGATCTCTGCTCCAGATAATACGCCTCTGTCCCCAGTTCTTATACGACAATAACAATTCTGTCCACACAGTCCATTCACCGAGGAAATCATTGCTCATTGTTCGACTCAGCGGAGGGCTTAAAATTGTGTTGGTTTCTTAGGGATTTGGAGAAAAAGAAAAGAATGAATCCTACAGGCTACTGACTTATCAGTTTATTAGGTGCACCTGTACAATCTAATGCAATCCAGTACAGCAGCAGCAGCGCCGCAATGAATCAATCCTTTGTGAAGCAAAACACTCGGTTTTCTTTTTCACAAAACTGGGTCAGAGCAGAGTTGATGTGATTCTCAGGTCATTTCTTTTAGCCAGTGCTATCAGCAGCAGCTCCAGGGGCGGAAACGTCACGTGATTGGACTAAAATATCTCAAGTATATTGGTTGAATAGCCGTGAAATAAAAAGTGCAAACTGACGAAGAATATGCAACTGATTCAAGTGATTAGATGAGTTTTGAGCGACAGGGCTCAATAAACACTGGATGGAAATACAGAACCAGTTTCAGCTGGTCCACAACTATGGCAATTCCCATCAGCCCCGGCTGCCAGGTCAGCAAATACTGGGCTGATAATACCCCAGAACCACCGGTCAACCTGGTAAACATCATAAAACCCTGGCTGAACATGTCAACATTAGCAGGATGAGCATGTTAGCAAAGAGCTGCGGAGCCACGGTGAAGCCATAAAAAATAATAAAAGAAAGAGGGAGTACAAGAATATGAGGGGAAAAAAAGCATACAGAGCAGAATAAATGTAAGCAATTTATTTGTTTGAAAAAATACATTGTTTGAATGTATTTGTTTTTGCATAATAGATTTGATTCTGTCAATTTTAAATCTCATAACCTGTTTTTGTATTTCATCCAGTTCCCCCTTGGATCTTCATTAGGATCAAATTGACTTATTAGAAAAAAAAAGAAAAGAAAATTTCAAACATTGAGTCATTTTCTGGATGGCCCTTTTTCAGCAGGTATCAGCATGAAACTTCCCATCACTTACATTAAGACAAATATTTTGACTGGTCAAATTTCATGTTTAAATATGTGAGACATTAACTATAAACATGTAAATTGCATGCTTTTCCAGAACTTTTCCAGATCCACTTCAGGAAGGACAAACCTTCCAGTTTGATCATTTTCCATATTCTGAAGGTTTTTACAGAGGGGATTGGTTGATATATCATTCACAGCCTCAGATTCAGATTCAGATTCAGCTTTATTTGTCCTTCACAGGAAACTTGTTTTCATTTATACAATATTTGAGTCCTGAAAACATGGCGAAATTTGATTTATTTAGGGCTGGTGACAGTATTTTCTCATTTACAAAGTGATAAAAAGAGATATCCAAAATCCCCTCAGTAAGACCTTCTTACTCTAATGTGTCAATCAAAAAAAACACACCCTTGTGGCTTTTCCATAAAATTTTTGGATCTGGAAAAGTATGCAATTTAGCCGATATTTAATTACAAAACAGCCTCATTTACATATTTTCAAACTTGACAAAACTTTTTCAGGCAAGTTTCAACTGAGGTCAAACATTGCGATTTCCGGGTGATGACTCCTTTAAATCTCTACAGCCTCTATGTATCATATGTTGTATTTCAATCCCGGTTCTTATCCCCGTTTCTCTTCATGGCTTTTGATTTTTTTTCCCTTGTTATTGGAGAAATAAAAAACACAACGTGACAGATGCATGACACCATGATGAACCTCTGCTGTCATGCACTCCTTTCTCTCTTTGATGTGTTCATTGAATAAACTGATAGAGATAACAAGTACAATTTTATTAGATCCCGTCGTCACACAGTGGGACACTTACACGATACAGTAGCTGTTGAACTGTACAACAGCTCCTTGAGCGTTGTTAAGGCGATACTTGTGGGCACTTTGAAACTGTCACCACTTGAATGGAAGTTAGGACTGTGTGTGTGTGTCCTTGCTTTTCAAAAATAATAATGGGTTTCTTTTTACTAGATAAGAGTCTTGTTAATAGTGTAATTTGTATTTTAAGAGCCGTGTTTTCCTCCCTGATGCACCTGGGCTTTCTGCAGACTGGAAACCCGATACGTCAGACGCAAGACAATAAGATATCCGCGGCAGACAAGGGAAGACAACGGGGAGCCTGTAACCTTATTTCCTCCACAGTGCCATGATGAAATCCTGCAGACTGATGTGCCAATCGCTCCAAAAGCCTCAGATGAGCCTTTAATATTGACAGAAGGGAGTTTAATCTCTTCTGGCAGTGGAAAACATTCCCACTGCCCCAAGATTCACCTCTCTGTGACTAAGTGAACTCTAGTTTTTTCTTTTTTTTTCTGTTTTTATTCCATTGGAAGAAAAAGCTCTTGATAGATCTTCCATTAACAGCTGAAGTAAAACATGGAAAATTCTCTAAGTTATTACTGATGCCACTCTCTCCTTCAACTCTTGTTTCCTTTGGGCATGAATTTCCATTTCATTTTGCTCTTTATTACTGGAGCTGGCTGAGTGGTACGATAAGAAAATTTGCTGCAAAAAAGTGTCACATATTGGATTTTTTTTTTTTTTTTTCCCATTGCTGAATTTCGAGCCATGTTTCTGCTGTGCTTTCAATCACACAAGATCTTCTTGAGAAAGCACTTTGGGTAATTTCTGACATTATTTTTGTGACCTACTTATCCTGATTTTTTGATAACGGAAGAAAAAAGAAAAAGAAAAAGGGCAAAAGCCCGAGAACGTACATGCAGGCAAATGACTGTCGTTGGCTTCAATCAGTACGTTTCTGTGTTTTATTTATACTTCACACCCTGTCCTCATCTTTCACTTACTGCAAATATTATCCACACATAGAGAGTGCATCGCCCTCCGAGTCAGAGTTGGCGTTTGTATTTGTTTTTGTTTGTATTTTTTCCACAACAAATACCACACAAATTATCTGTAGAGAGCAAAACATGTTTATGTCTGCTGGTAAATTGGACATTTAAACATGGAGTCTAAGGAGACTGACTGACCCACTGATGGCGCCTCCAGTGGCTGTTAGAGGAATTGTTGTTGGTGCTTCCATTGTGGCTGCATTTTTTCAGAAGTTGCTGCTTCTTGGTCTTCACCTGCAGCGCTTACAACAGGAGTATTACATTATTAGTTGTTTTGGTAAGTTCACCATCATGCTATTATCCATGCACTTTATCTATTTAAACTTGCACTTTAAAAACTGGTACTTTATAGAACTTGACATTACTGCACTTTATGTCTACGTATGAATGTGTGGTAACACTTTACAATAAGCGTCCCTTAATTAACGTTAGTTAGTACATTATTAAGCATTAATTAACTGTTTACAGATATATTAACAATCATTATTATGTATTAGGAAATACATAAATTAAGGAAACACATTAATTAATGTAGCCTATTAGTAAGCAATTAATTAATGTTTACTACTCAGTTAATGAATTATTAAGTAATAATAAAAGTTGAATAATGTAATAGTTATCATTATGTATGCGTTACTAACACATTAGTTTATATATTAATGCTCAATAATTTACTAACTAACGTTAAGGGACCCTTATTGTAAAGTGTTACCGAATGTGTATATGGTGTGCTGCTTTGTTTATTTTTTATTTTTTTCTTAACTCTACCTCTTATTCCTCCGTCTGTTTGTTTATTACCTGCCAAGGGACTGCGGATGTAAATTAGCAGGCTGCTAACACCGACACATTTACATGTGTATACAATGCGCATTGTCTCTTTCAAATAAATAAATAAATGCTCTTCACATGTTCTACTTTTTGGTCAGTTGGATTGAAACAATGAGTATTATATGTGTGGCAAGTTATTAACATAGAAGCTTAAAGTTAAAGTAATATCAAAAAATGTACAGGTATAATAACAAATAAGATCATTTGGACTGGAATAAAATTATTATTATTATTATTATTATTATTATTATTATTATTATTATTTTTAAATAGATCTAAAAGAAGGCCAGAAAAATAATTACAGTGCAGTTTAAGCATAGTACAGTATGTCCTTAATTCAATAAAGCAAATAAAGATACAGCAGAGGATTCAGAGTTTTCCTACAGTTAGGACTCCATCTGTTTGCAGCAGTGAAGCTCCAAACCGCTTCCTGCTGCTGAGATACTGCAGCTTCCTACAGAACTAAAGGTGTTGATACCTTCAACTAAATCACTTGATCCCAGGGTTCACGACTTAAATAGTCCCCATTAAGGTTGCCATCAGTCACCGGTGGTGACTAGTCCTGACTCACCAGCCCCCCCCACCCTCAGCTGCTCTGCTCCCGCCTCAGACGGCAGGGAGCTGCATATGGTGGACTCGATGGAGACAGATGCATCAGCAAAGCCTGCACGGCTCACACGGCTAAATGAGCTGGCACAAGACAGGAACAAACGCTCGTGTTCAGGAGGAAGGATCGGGTGTACAAATCTGACAGGGACGGCCATAAGCCTCAGAAATCTGAAAAAGAAAATTGCATCTGCGGGTATACGAGTGAGAGTTTGTTGGCGAGCATGGGAATATTACTGCTCAGTACGACGATAGGAAAGAAAAGGAGATGTTATTAAAGATCTGCTCGTCTGCAAACTCACTGAATCTAAAACATCATACGTTTGGTTTCCAGGAGAAGGAAGAAGAAGAAGAAGAAGGAACATGGTGTATCACACCGTCAATACAGTAACTCCATAAAACAGTGCACGTAATTCAGAGCTGATGTGATTGGATTTTGAGCATCCTGAAGTTGCAAATCAAAGAATAAAGAAAGACTCAAGTGTTCTGGTTTAGAAATATTTGATGTGAAAGAGTGTGAGGTTTATTTTTCTAACACCTACACTGTGTCATTTAAAGTAGCTCTGACATGAGTTGAGTTTGAAAAAGCTTTTCAGTTGCACAGTGCACATCTGGTCACAAGTGTAAAAAGCATCCGAGTCAGAGGTTTCATTTGATTATAACCTGACCTGAAATGAAAATACAACAAAAGAAACAAGTGGGCGGCTTGTAAAAAAAAAGAGACTAAAGTCATTTTTGGCCATTTAGTGCCGGTGAGTTCACAGTGGACACTGCAGGATGCTGCAGGACGCTGCAGGGCCAGATTCGTAGCAGGAATAATGAAAGTAATGGCAAACTAACAAGGGATGCTGTGGTGGCCACACCTGGTGACCACCTTAACCACCTTAAGTTGAGTTTGTTTGGCTTTTTCTTTTAAAATAATGACACACATTTCTTTCTTTTCATAAATGATGTTTATTAGCATAAGTTAATTAGATTGAGTGCACGCTTTTTAATTGGCTTACTGTTGATTTACATCTTCTTTTGTTTCACTCACCTGTTTGTTTGCAGCTCCCCTGACCGAGAAGGAGGCGGCGCCATCCAAGCTGGTCTCTTATGGAACCGAGGCAGTAATTGGGAGAGGCCAACTTGGTGGTGCCAGCGGGGGAGCCTGCTTTTCTTTGACATTTATTTAAGTTAGAAGATTTGGAGTTTTAAGTTTCTGTTATAATTTGATTATTTACATTTAGTCTGTTTAGGCTACTGTTTATAGTTTTGTTTACATTATGTTTCAGTGATGAATGTGTTTTCAGTAGGTTGTCTGTCCCCCCCTACCTATTGTCTTTTGGGCTAGCCTGTGTCTATATAACCCCTACCTAGTGTGTCTTTGTGAGGTCAGGTCAGTTATGTTGAGTTACCTGTTTGTTTAAGTTGACCTCAGTTTAAGTTATTTGGGCCCTCCTTAAGAATTATTATTTACCTCAGTTTGCATTTTCATCACTATATTTTTGATATTGTTCTTTTGGAGTGATTTTGTTAATAAATTATCTTTTTTTTGGACATTTACAACCTGAGTTCGCTGGTCTTTGCTGCTTGGTCCATGACATTTGGTGTCAGTGGTGGGATCATTCAGTGGAGAACCAGGTGTATTTTTTTTTCTCTTTGTTCCCCTCCATGTTTTTTTCTCGCTTTGCCCTTCCTTCCATTTTTGTCTCTGGAAGTTGAAGGATGAGAGGAAGAGGAGGAAGAGCAAGCAGAGCAGGCAGAGCAGGTGGTGGCTGAGGACAGCAGCTGGAAATGGAGGAGCAATCGTATGAGGGAAAGGAGCATGGAGCTACTGGTGGGGTGTTTGACGAGCCAGGAGGAGCCAAAGAGCCTACCATTGGAGACCTGGCGAGCATTCTGCAGGCATACATGGGACAGCAGAAAGAACGGGAAGCCCAATGGAACAAAGAGGTGGCTCAGCAGGATGACAGGTTCAAGTCTTTACAACACCAGTTCAGTCTCCTCCAACTAGAGGTCCAGATACGAAGTGCAGGGCTCCAAGCTGCTCCATCAGCACCTGCTCAGGTAAATGTAAATCCCACTGACCTACATGCTCAGACTGGTTCACCTGCAGCAACTGTTCAGCAGTCTGGAGCCACACAAGGTCAGTCTCGGTTCTTTAGGGAACCCAAACTACAAAAATTGACTGATTCAGATGATATTGAACATTTTCTCATCACCTTTGAAAGAATAGCAGTTGCTTGTCAGTGGCCAAGGTCAGAGTGGGCTTTTCAACTGATTCCACTGCTAACAGGTGAAGCCAGGAGTGCATATGTGCATATGGATGTCAATGAAAGCCTTGATTATGAAGAAGTAAAGGCTGTGATTCTTAAGAAATATGATATTAACTCAGAAGCCTGTCGACAGAGGTTCCGAGCGCTTCAGGTGGAGCCTGAGGAAACACCAAAGGAACTGTATGTAAGACTGAAAGAACTTTATATGAAGTGGCTGCAGAGAATGAAGGACGCCAACAGCCGCATAACCCGCTGGTACCTGGCCATGCAGCCCTATCAGTTTGAGGTCCATCACATCCCCGGCAAGATGAATGCTACAGCAGACTACCTGTCCCGCTGCCTCAGCGAGAATCCGGAGGAGGGGGAGTGTGTGGTGGCCACACCTGGTGACCACCTTAACCACCTTAAGTTGAGTTTGTTTGGCTTTTTCTTTTAAAATAATGACACACATTTCTTTCTTTTCATAAATGATGTTTATTAGCATAAGTTAATTAGATTGAGTGCACGCTTTTTAATTGGCTTACTGTTGATTTACATCTTCTTTTGTTTCACTCACCTGTTTGTTTGCAGCTCCCCTGACCGAGAAGGAGGCGGCGCCATCCAAGCTGGTCTCTTATGGAACCGAGGCAGTAATTGGGAGAGGCCAACTTGGTGGTGCCAGCGGGGGAGCCTGCTTTTCTTTGACATTTATTTAAGTTAGAAGATTTGGAGTTTTAAGTTTCTGTTATAATTTGATTATTTACATTTAGTCTGTTTAGGCTACTGTTTATAGTTTTGTTTACATTATGTTTCAGTGATGAATGTGTTTTCAGTAGGTTGTCTGTCCCCCCCTACCTATTGTCTTTTGGGCTAGCCTGTGTCTATATAACCCCTACCTAGTGTGTCTTTGTGAGGTCAGGTCAGTTATGTTGAGTTACCTGTTTGTTTAAGTTGACCTCAGTTTAAGTTATTTGGGCCCTCCTTAAGAGTTATTATTTACCTCAGTTTGCATTTTCATCACTATATTTTTGATATTGTTCTTTTGGAGTGATTTTGTTAATAAATTATCTTTTTTTTGGACATTTACAACCTGAGTTCGCTGGTCTTTGCTGCTTGGTCCATGACAGATGCACCGACATGAAAATTTTGGCCGATATCGATATCCGATATGAATTTTTCTGTTATGGCCGATAATCGATATTTACCGATATCGATATGTGTGTTTGTTTTTTTTTAAGTTTCTGAGATGATACATTTTTGTACAGACTGAAAATCATGCAAACTGAATTTTTTAATGTCTTCCTTTTCATTTTCAGAATGTATTTTACTTCCAAATAACAAGGTTACAGGCTACCATCCTCCTCATCCTTTGCAGGTGTTGCATACGGATTTATATCGGTTGTGCATATCGGCCCAATTTTACTCATCTGATCGATACCGATATGTTAAAAAATGACGAACATCAGCCGATACCGATATTAATGCCGATATATCGTGCATCCCTAAAACTAACGCTGCATATCTACAAAATCAGGCAGGTTTCCAGGATGCCAAGTTGCCTAATCATTTTAGTGTAACAATTGCAGATGAGAACAGGTAAGGAACAAAACAAAAAAAATCGATCACAGATTTTCATGATCGATTACCATGGCAATGAACGAAGCTTCGAAGCTTAGAATTTTTGGGGTCAGCCCTAACTCCAACACATGTTATATCTACATAACAAGAGTCTTGTTGCCATATCTGTTACTTAACTTCACATATACATCTTCTGGATATAAAGAACATATGCATCTATCACATGTATGAAAATACTCAGTAGATATATCAATGATTAGTTTTTAGATGGCTCTGCGACACGCTGTATCACTCCGTCTATCAGCTGTTTGGATCAGTGGCGTGTGGAAGAGTGATACAGCGCGTCACAGAGCCCGTCTGTGTGGAGGAATACCGAGTGAGTTGGTTAGTTCCGACCCCTGATGTGTTGTCATTTTTTGCTTTATATTGTACTCTTGAACTGGTGTTTTATTTTGAGACAGGATTTTCCATAGACGGTGAAAATACGCGATGCTCTGGTGTTTCTCAGTGGGGCGAGTGTAGACCTTTCTACTGTAGATATTAGACGACATGCATTTGAAGCTCATACAACCCCACTTCAAAAAAAGCTGGACTATCCCTTTAAGGTCTGAGTCGTTGGCAAAGCAACCAAAGATCTATTTTGTCATTTCATACACAAAGACCTGCTGCAGATCATCTGAATTAGAGTTTGCATCTCTTCCGAGCGCAGGAATTTAACCAGCCAATCCAAAAATGAGTCGGTTTTGTGTGATCGTTTGCGGCCACACGCACGTGGCCCTCGCTGACTTTAGTGGCGTGTTCGCCGCCTGTCAGCAGTGAATCATGTACAACACCCACGATCCAGGGAACTTTCACACTCCATCCAAATTCACCGTGTGTGAGAGCCTTGTCTACAAAACTGTACATCAAACACCTATGACCTGCTGTCTGGCAGTAAGCGTGGCTCCCCGAGGCGCCCGCCGTCCGCGCTTCGCTGTCTGCACGGCTCACATGGAGATAAAGTACTAAATCGTCCCATTGTCCTACCGATGTGGGGCTGTCACTTTAATGGATGTCCCTCAATGAATCTTTCTTTATCTCCTGTGAAGGAAATTGAGTGCCACACTTAGTCCGCATGGGGTGACATTGTCTTTTTAACGCTGCAGCAGGTTGGATCAGAGCGACGTAAAGTAAATATGTAGATTCTGCGAGAGCCGGGGCGACGGCACCTGCTTGATCTCGTCTGTCGGCGGCCTCTGCTGCCTGTTTCATTCAGCCAAAGTGGCCATGCATGCGTGGTCTTTAGAAGACTGACAGCTCAAGCACAGATCTAAGTGCGAATACTCCACAGGATTGTCAGTCTCCGGGTCTCCCTGAGACAAAATCCTCTGGAAAAAAGTACCACCTGTCAAAACAGTCAATCTGCCTCTGAGGAGTGTGAGGGCGGGAGGTGAGAGGAAATCCCAGAGACTATCACTTTAGGTCACGTCAGTGACAGGGAGTCACCGCTGCACATACTAAAGAGACACCTGAGCCTCCTCGCCATGGTTCCCCTCCGCCCTCTGCACGCATTCAATCCATAGTCGCTTGATCTGATTTTACACAACATCACAACGAGATGCTTCGGTTTGAGTGAGAAAATTGACAATGAAACATTTCATTTAAAACCTGACTTTTTACATATTGGCCATTTTTTCTTCTATTTCACTGGATGGAAAAGTTTATTGGCAAAATCTGAATACACAACCCATGAATATATTTGTATAAGTGTATCATCGCTATAAAATAAAATGTGTTGTTGGTTTTCGTAGCCTTATTCATTTAAATCGAGGTTCATACTCAACCCGTTCCAATGACTGGCTTACTTTTAAAATCCCCCGATATCTCAAATGTCTTTACTACAGTCTGTAACTGCTTTAAATTTTGAATTGAATAATGAATAAGATGTATTTAACTTTTGTAACGGTGTTTTCAAAAAATGTGTTTTTTGCTTTGAATATTGCATCAACCCATTGAAATATAAAACCTCAATGTCCTTTCGAGAATAAATAAAGGTTTGAAATGAAATGAAATGAATTCTTCTTTTATATTTAGCAAGGGTCTTGCTTTAGAAAGTGTCAACGCCATCTTGCACCGCCATGTTTGTACGGCAGCCCGAATGGAAAATCCAGCCAGCTACTGTAGAGAGCACGTTTCAAGAGTTTCAAATAAACCGTCACTTTGCCGACAGGAGGGGTGAGAATAAGCGAGCAAGTGAGCGCTCCAATCTAGAAGCTAAACGCTAGATTTTGCCCTATTTTACACACTGGACCTTTAATTATTATTTTAGTTTATATTATAATGTTGGAAACAATATGAAGCGCCTGAAGGAGACCAAGTCAGTAGAAGGCAAATGAGCAACGAGAGCTGTAATGTGACACCACAATCAACATCTGACCAATCAGTGGTCAGAAGCTGCAGGTGGAGAGACATGACCAAACACGTGCAACAAGAGGGGGGAAAAAAACTAGAAGAAGCATAAACCTTAGAAAATTAAAGTTAAAAAACAAAACAAATACATATATAGGGCCCCAGGGCCCCAGTCTGGCCGGGTGCGGCCCTGGTCATCAGACATCTGGATCTTAACGTATCCCTACAGTAAATGTGCTGCAGCTCAGCTCCTGTCCTGAGACAGGCTGTGTCCACTGAAGAGTCTCTGTGAATCACTGATGTTCAGAGCGAATCTGCTGTATTCACTGTTTCTAATGGTTTTTATTCCCCTGGTCCGTTTGTTATGTAGAGGAGGAGGACACCTCGGTGGACCGTTCAGCTCCCGTTCATTATCACAGAAACAATGGGTTAGCCACCGTCTTTTCAACACCAGTTTTTTTTTCAACGCCATTGTTTTCATTTTTCAGTTTAAGTTTTGTTTTTACCGTCGCTGTTCGAGCCTCACGGGGACTGGGCTGCTGAAATAAATTAGTCTAATGTCTAGCTATTAAAAACAATGCACACAAACACAAAAACCTAATATTCGCTCCAATGACATGAGAGTCTGAGAGATTTGCCTTAGAAGACGAATTATGAATAAGAAACTGTGTGCACCACTGTAGAAGTTTATAGTTGTGTGGATTTCATGGTTTGTCTCATGTGGCATCATTTTGTTTACATGGGATGGCAGAGTGGACGGATGCAGCGTCACAGCTCAACATGGGCGTTCCTGCCTCGAAGGAGGTCGAAGGGTTCAGGGTTGGAGCTTTACAGACTGATACAAGGCTCTTTGTATTGATTTAGAACGACGTGAGAAGCTGTGAAAAGGAGATCAGGTAATGATCAATCAACAAAACAGTCCCAGAGATAAACAAAACAAAAATGGAGGTTGGAGGTTCCCAGGCAAAGCAAACAAAAGAGAGGAGAACACGAGGCCAACGACCGGCGCACCCAGCGTTCAACCCAAACTAAGGCTGCCGAGGAAAACCAGGTCTCGAAGGGGAAAAGAAAAGGAACTGAAAACAGGACTACCAGCAAACCTTGAACCAAAACTAAAATAACAAAGCCCTGGCAAACTAACTCATGCCAGAGAAAAGAAACTCGCAAAAAAACTAAAAGAGTCTCAGGGCCTGGACGGGACCTGGTACGCCTGGAAAAGAACGACTGCAGCTGATCATAGGGCCCTATAATTTCCGTGTTCAAGGAATCGCAGAATGACTTTTTAACACGAAATACCACAAAATATCACCCCATTTGACTGAAATGCTCTTTTCGTGTGGAAGAGGAACGTATTTCTGGGGAAAATTGCACAGAAGGAAGCAAATTTGGGGCAAATCTACGGTATTGTCGTGTAGAATGGGGCTTTAGCTCAAGCATGACGAAGGTATACTGTATGGAGGAAAGGTGTTGTCTGTTACCTAGGGGTGTGTATTGGCAAGAATCTGGCGAAACGATACGTATCACGATACAGGGGCAGCGATACGATATATTGCGATATATTGCGATACTGTAGGAACAACGATATATTGAGTTTCTTTGAAAGAATTTATTTGTAAGAAAATTGTAGCACAAAGCACACACACGCTGTTACATGCTTAACATCGGCTTGCTGAAGAAATACAAGCATTGGCAGGAATTTTGCATGAAGAAATGAAAAAAATAAGACCAAGTAGTGCTTATCCCCCCTTGTGTTTTTGTATTTCTGTACATGTTTTATTAAAAAATAAAGTAAAAAAAATCGATACGGAAAACCGAATATCGATACCGTATCGCGAAAAATATCGCGATATTTAAGTCAATCGATCTTTTGTTACAGCCCTACTGTTACCTCAATAAAGTCATTTCTATTTAATTTGTGTACATTTTAGTCATTAACATTAAAATACACTCCTTTTGTTAGTTAAATAAGAGTAAAAGGTAAAAAAAAAATTAAAAACAAACAAAAATTAAAACAGAAAAAAACTGAATTTGAGAAAGAATAAACCAGATTTTACAGCAGGGCCCTCCAGCCCAGCAGATGATGACAGTAACCGTGGAGGGAGAGTTCACTGGAGCAAGAGGCCAGAGCCGCCAGTTGCAAATGAATCATCTTCATCAGCGTCTGACGCTGCTCCACTCCGCCTCTCTGTGTTTACGAGTCCCTCCGAACTGTTCCTGTGTGATAGCACGGCTGTAAACATTCTTTGCAGCATCGGTGCAATAACCCTGTCAGCACATTATATTCTGACAATTGGAGGCATCAGGAAGTGAAGCGGAAGTCAGTGTTTGTGTGTGTGAGAGTGAAACAATGCAGCGCTCCTAAAAACAAAGCCATAAAACTTGAGAGTTTGAGACTTCTAATCCACATTGAAGTCGGAGCCAAAGACCTTCAGAACATTTCTTCACCCCGGAGACTCACGATAGCCGTGACTGGCAAAATGAGTGTCAAAGCTGAGTTAACAACGCACGGCGCACGGCAGGAGGCTGCGTTTTTACACCGACTAATAGAGTTGTAAAGAATTAATTTGTACTTAGCGCAGCATGGAGCTGTAGCATAATCGTCCCTTAAAAATCATACCTTTTATTATAAGTGTCAGGCCTTATGTCATTATCGTGTGCTGGAGAGGGAACACGTGGAGCTTTACGGTATCTACTTTCCTAATGATCAATGATGGAGCGGTGCTCACATTTCAAAATAAAAGCCTAGTGGTGTCGGGTTCAACCAACAGATAAAAGTTTTCTGATCTTTCTCTTGGTTTAGGGGTGTGCCAAAAAATCTATTTTAATTATCATTTAATATGATTCAGAATCGATGTAAAAATGTCCCAAAATCGATTTTAAAAAATAAAAAAATGAAACAAATCTGCTGGCTGTCGGCCTTCATTTCCTTAGAATTTGAAAACAGCATAACGGCACTATTTTTTTTTTAAATAAAGAGGCACTTTTACTGTTACTTAATATGTGATATTGCTTTTATGCAACAGTTTCAACAATTCCATCCAAGCATGGATACATGTTTAAAATAGATAGTCAATAAATGTTTTAAAAAAGACACTTTAGTCATTCTGTCTTGCAGACTGGAGTAGATGAGGAGATGAGGATCCTTCTCACACCGACAGACTGAAGCAGAAATCATTATGAATCAAATTGTTTTGAAAATTGATTTTGAATCGCATTGTAGACCCAAAAATCAGACTTGAATCCATGTCCAAAAATGTGAGAATTTACTGTTTATTTTCCTACATATTACATAAAGGCTAGGGAGGCAGCTTTTTTTGACAGTATTAGGCAAAAACTTACACACTAACCTTGGGGATAATGTAAATGAAGTGATGTGAAAAAAGATCAGACGTCTGCGTCTCCCCTCGGCTCTGTTTTCAGCCTGCAAAGCATCTACCCGTGACGGTAGATTTTGACCAATCACAGAGCAGCAGCCCTTATTCGTATTATTTCGATGTTTTAAAACGTAAGAAAGTGACGTTTTTTCTCTACTCGCTGCTCTGGCTGAGGGGGTGAGAACCATGTGGACTCAACTCAAAGCTTTTTTCTAGATTTCTGCCTCCCTTGCCTTTAATTACTGTTGTTTTTATTTTTCATTACAGGCTCTATTAGAATCCAAGATGAACCACATACTTTTCCAGTCTTTTGCACCACCCACACTGTTTATGCAGAGGTGAACGCACTCGTGTTAATCAGTTCTTTTGGAATACGACCAAGAAAGATATTTCCCTCTTTTCGTTTTACTTTTGTTTATTCAAAAACACATTTTCAACTACTGAATCCTGACAATCACATACAAAAAATTGGGATTATGAAAAAAAATCTCTCCTATGGCATCTCCACTCAGCACCATCTTATGTGTGCGTGGCGTGGCGTGCATCATGTATTTATGCATGCGGCGTGTTTGTCATGCATTATGCAAATAGCCAGCGCCAGCGCTGACCTAGCGGTGTTGGGATGAGACGAGGACTCTCCCTTGATGATATCCATCTCTCTGCATGTGAGGGCAGAGCCACTGGAAGCTGCAGCCGGAGTCAGGGATGAGTCATAGAGCTTCAGTTCACTGATCAACACCTCCGCCCTCGGCCCCCGGCACAGCTTGACACACACACACAGACACACACGCCCTTGTGTCAATCTGTCAGAAACAAATGGGGTGAGGTCGGGAGAATGTGCAGCGCTAGCAAAGGCGACCTCAGCCTGCACCCGGTGAGTGTGTGTCATCATCCTTAGTGAACACAGCGAGCAGTGAAATCCCAAACACCCCGACATTTATTTATCCTTCCACCTGTCGGCCTGGATTCTCCTGTACAGATGGATTTCTTAAAGACACTGAAGCCAGCTGTCATTTTGAAAATAATATATTGCATTATGTGCAATATTATTAACAATAATAATAATAATGTAATTCTCCTATGTTTCCAGAGATACAGCACCAAACATAATGGACTACACATAAGAACAGGAAGCTAGGGAGGGATCACGTTAAGCACCACCTGTGGGATTGTGGGATTGTTGAGCCTGGAGCTGAAGGTAGCCGTTATGCTATAGGGGAGAGACGATGCAGGTTCACGATGCTCCAGAGTTAAGACAAGCTCGCTCTCTCTCACATACAGTGTCGGTGGAACAAGCTCGATGCATCTCAAAAAAATTTGAGAGACAATTTTAATCGGATGCAAAATTAGCAACACCTCCGAGTGCAGGATGAGTCATCAAACGCCTGAAAGTTGTTTTACAATGTTATGAATGAGACGCAATGCACACACACCTACGTCACACCCACTCAGGCACATCTTTCATTGGCTGGGCTGAAAGAGGCGGGGTTGGGGTTCCTGGGGGTGTGCGTATGCATTTAAGGAATCAGTGCAGGCGAAGCAACCCCCTCGTGCTTGGGCTCGCCATGACTGCCTGTGTGCGACGAGGAAACAGGTGAAGGCCGGGAGTCCGCGGTCCCCGCTCCAGCCGGCTATCGTGAGTACTCCACCCTGCCTCATCGATAAATGGTCCAGCCAACCACTGTATCACACACCCTGCATCACATCCACACTCATGCAGTGAAGTCGTAACAACAAGAAGAAAAAATGCAAAAATATTTTCTGACATGAATTTGTGAATGAATGCAAATAAGATGGAAATTGCATTTTTCATTTCATGGGGTCAAACCTCACTTTCAACAGGTTCTTAAACATATTTGTGTGTTTGATTCATTTTCCGGCTCATTACAAATGGCTCTATTCCCCAAAATCCCCTTCGCAGATGAACGCCCATCTCCCCTTTTCCAGTGTTTGTCAACATCCTGTTTAATAGCTGGGTTTAATAGCCACATCCGCTAGCGTAGAGCTACCATTAGTAAGCTAAGCAAGATAAAGAACGTTAATTTGAATTTAATCTTCCGTTGTAATGTAAATTGAGGGTTCGTTGTAGTGGAATGGATCTTGATCATATCTATATCTATGATCTTGATACTCAGAAAACAGGAACAGAGGCGTTTTTTGTTTTTTAACCGACAATCACTAGCCGGATTATGAATAAATCCATGCTCATTATTAACGAACTTAGAGAAACCATTCAGTATCCCTGTGTACATGATAAATACAGTGTGTAACTGTTACGTGTATTTCATGTTTCCAACCGGAAGCGAAACTACTGGGAAATATGTAGGCCTAGGTTATAAAATTTACAAATTAAAAATGCTGCCATGTTATATAACTTCAAAAAGGGATGAAACAAAGCAGACTTATCGGTTCCTTGTATAACATGCATTTATTGATGTAAAAGTGGTGATTTCTGTACACACGTTAGGCTGCAGAGCCTCCAGACAGGGCTGCTGTGTCCATAACGCTGCACACATGAAGCTTCACTTTTCATTCAAATAAACTAATGCAACTTCATTGCAATTTCATCAATGAAACCAGCATTTATCTCCTAAAAAGAGTTAAACCAGCCGGTGGTTTACAATCTGTCCTACGGATAAGTTCATTAACAGTCGTTTTCCCCGGAGAATGGAGTAGTCTGGCCGGTCGAGCACGTCAGGAGACTTGCTGCCTCTGTGATGTCCCGGTCACAGCTCATATTTATCCAATATTTATTTTATCCAAACACGGCTGTTTAGAAGTTAACCTCAGTGAAATCCATGCAAGCAGTGACCACGGCATCACAGAGGCAGCAGCCCGGCTTGACGTATCCTTCCAGCCTGCAATCGGCACCCCGGGGAGAAAACGACTGCTAATTAACTTACCCGATGGCTTTAGAGGTTTACCACCGCTGCTTAAACTTCTTTTTGGGAATAAATGTTGGTCTCTTTGATGAAATCTAACAACTGTGGCAGTAGCAGAAGTTTGCTGGAATAAAAAACCATGGTTGGACAGTAGCAGTGCTGCCTTGGGGTCAGTTCCAGAAAACACCAATTTACATCAATAAATAAATACTTTAAAACAGCCAGGCCTGTCTCAGAGCTGGCAAGACTCTCCGGTGGCATATTGAACGATTAAATGCCATTAACGGGACGTGAGAGCAGTCAAAACGGCAGCTCCAAGCTAGCTACAACGAGGGTAGGTTAATTTCCTGTTTACAAAGTAAAAGCACCTAGCGATAAAAGGCAACGGGTATTTTATTTTGTAATACAGAACAAGTGCGTTGCTCATCTCTAGTTTTAAGCGCCAATTTTAATCGGAACAAATTTGTAAACAGCGGGTATTTTGTCAGATTTTCAACATAGTGGGGATCTAAAACCACTTTCTTACAGGAAGAAAATGTTTCAAATGTTGCTAAATTAATTTTACAGAATTTATGCAAACAAGATGGAAATGCTATTTCAACCGGGGTCAAATGAAAGGCTACCAGCCAAAGGAACGACATATTCCCGTGTCATAAACAACAGGTTCTTAAACATATTTGTGTGTTTGATTTGCCTTTCAGCCCCAAAATTGTGAGAACTGACGATAAATTCTGTCATTTTCAGGCTCCCTAGGTTAAAATCCATGTAGTTTTAGGAACTGTTCCCTCAGTTGTCCGACAATTACGTCATTAGTTTTCAAATTTGCATAATACCACCTCTACCTGTGAGTAGCGGTACCAGTAGAGGGGGCGGGGCAGGGTGAGCAGTGGTGCATTTGCATATATCATGCAAAATTCACTAATTCTGTGACATGCGTCAGTCAAAACAAATTTTTTCATCCTCTCTGAACAGCCCTGTTCAGAACGGCTGGTTTCAGTACCTGTAAATGCAAATGAAGCACTGCTCACTGGTACAGGTAGGGGTGCTATTATGCAAATTTGACAACTAATGACATCATTGTCTGACAACTGAGGGAACAGCTTATAAAACTTCATGGATTTCAATCTATAGGGAGCCTGGAAATTACAGATTTTTTCGTCAATTCTCACAATTTGGGGGCCGGAAGGCGAGACAAACACCCACATAGATGTTAAATTGAGCCTTTTATTCTCCTCAAAAAGATTGATTGGGGACAATAAATAAAGAAAGTTGAAGTTGAAAGTTGATAGATGTTAAAGAGCCTTCAAAAAGTGATATTTCCATAATATGAACCAGCACAATCTGCTTCTAACTAACATCACTGCACTTCTCCCTCTGCTCCTGTCATAAATACTGCACTCAATAGATTTAACCTATAAAGCAATTGAATAAGTGACTTATGGGTTTGTTTTTCACTGGACCACAGTCTGTATTCAGAAATATATCTCAATGTGTTTATTTGTAGGACATAAACATATGATGCACTCTACCATCATGCAAATTTTGCCTTCAGGGCCACAATAGAGTGACTTCCCTTTTTTGTCGGCTGCTGGAAATCATTCAGTTTTTCAGCAGCACAGTCAAAAACCTTTCTCACTCCAACAAGCAACAGTAATTGCTAAAAAAAAGAAAAGAAAAATCCTCTTAGTTGAATTGGGGCACTTTTCTTTTCTTTCCGTGTCCATCTTTCTTTTTTTTATTTGACAGCAACACACAGATTATGTTTAAAGATGATTTTAGCATGACCAATTTCATTTATTTTGAACTGTGACATTACAGGAATCACACTTCACAAGCAGCCACTGATTGCTTTCCTCACACCCTTTTTTCTTTTCCTTAGAAAGCGCCTGCTCTCGCATTGATGAGAACCAATGATTTTCTGCCATCGCCGCTGCTCCTGTATCAGCTGCGCTATTTGTATGAATGGAGAAATGGCACTCGCTGCATTGAAAGGCTGCCTGAAAAAATGTTTTTTTAAATACGAAGGCGATTGTCGAGAACTTCATCTTGTGCACTCATGGAGACGGAGTTGACCCGTACCAGGTAAAAGATGGACCGAAACCAACGGGTTTATCGTCTTTTAGGGATGTGGTGGTAACTGCAGGATCACTGTCAACACCGCTGCTGCACACCTTGTGGGATGTCTTTATGTCACCCTAATGAAAGAACACGAATAAGAAGAAGAGGAGATGAAAGCTACTTCTGAGAACTCCAATTAAAATATGTATGTCTTTGAAAATATGCGCTTGCCTTTCATCACATCTGATTCATTAAAACAACGTATGTGCTCGCCTCTGGACTCGCTTCCTTTCAACCGCAGACCAATTATACAGCATTCCTCCCTCACGTTCTCCCTCCTTTTCTCCCTAATTCCAACCAGTATATGGTAAAAATAAAAAAAATAAAAAAAAAAAAGAGCTGGTATTTTCCCTATAGAGTTCAGCTGTAGGCTCAGTGTGAGTTCTGTTTTGTCAAGATTACTTTAGAAATGGAAACCAGCAGTATGGAATGTATTTTAAGGTTCTCCTCTTGGCAAAGCCACGCGGTCTTCTTTGATTTCAGTTTAAGGACCACGTTTTCTTTTTTTTTTCTTTTTTTTTCCTGATTGCCATGGAAATGCTTCGGTGACCTGATGAAACCAGGTCCATTTCAGCCCAGAGAGTTGAAACATTTGACGCGCCAGCCCTCGTCCCACACCTCCACCTCCACCTCCACCCAGCGAACCACAATTTTCAGCACAGCTTTCATCAGCTGTATCAAATTTCAGACAGTCCAGGTCTTTGGAAAGATTCAGTAATGTTTAATATCTGCAGCTCAGTCACTCAGACGCACTCGACTCTGAGCTCTCCCGCTCTAAGTGAAACAGTTAAGCGTTTGTTTATTGGCTCTTCGCATTGTCGACAGTTGATAAGAAATAAGGGAAATAACTCCTAGCATTGTTTTTCCTTCCCTCTCTTCCTCAGTCGGCTTCATTTCCTTGCTGATATGTGTGTGGGGTTTTTTCTTCAGTGAGGATAAGAGCTCATGAATACGCTGAGTATCCTTGAGGAAATGCGAGCAGAAAGCATGGAGACGATCCAGTTAAGCATGAGTGGTTACTTTTTTCGCAACTTTGCTGTGTGAGTGGAGTTGGAAATGAGGCGCAAAACAATGACACTGTGTTCGTCACCGAGCCGAGAATAAAGGAGGAGAGGAAACTTTACACCTACGTGGGGTCGGTCATCAGCGGCACTTAAAGACGACGGAAACGCTTCATGTCAGACATTTACAAGGATGTAAATAGATGAGAATACCGCATGTAATAATCTCTCCGCTGTCATTATGGAAAGCAGTGGCTCTGCGCTGTGGGGATATAAAAATGTGAATGTATTATGTGGATATGAACCCATAATGCGCCACATCCACATATTTGCAGTAATATTAGTCCGTGTGTGAAGCTTCAGGTGTTATTGTCGCCTCATGATCAGATATTGAAGACGGTTCCTTTGGCAGGAGATGAGCTGAACTCAGGCGCCGTCTCAAAAACATCCACAAGAGATTTTTTTTTTAATCACAGATACTTCAAACCAATTTCATTTTATACCATGCAGCTGGATAAACTAACATCTTATTCACAAACCCTTGTTTTGTTTAAGAAACACAATTACCAATGTGGTTGAATACAATTGTGACACTCCCAGAATAAACTCCTGTTCAGTCGCCAAGATTCACTTGACTGTTGACATTTCATAACTTTCCATCCAATTAACTTGTTCAATGCACAATTTGCAAAAAACAAAGAAACAGTAATGGAAAGTGTTTTTTGTAATTATTTGACAAAGCAATTGAATTGGAAAACAAATTTTCCACATTTAGATCACATGACATGTAGGGGTGTAAGAAAAAATCGATACACTTAAATATCGCGATACGGTATCGATATTCGGTTTTCCGTATCGATTTTTTTTTACTTTATTTTTTAATAAAACATGTACAGAAATACAAAAACAACTTAGTCTACTTAGTCTTATTTTTTCATTTCTTCATCTAAATTCCTGCCAATGCTTGTATTTCTTCAGCAAGCCGATGTTAAGCATGTAACAGCATGTGTGTGCTATGTGCTACAATTTTCTTACAAATAAATTATTTCAAAGAAACTCAATATATTGTTGTTCCTACAGTATCGCAATATATCGCAATATATCGCAATATATCGTATCGCTGCCCCTGTATCGTGATATGTATAGTATCGCCAGATTCTTGCCAATACACACCCCTAATGACATGACTAGTGCACTAATCTAAAAAAAGATTTCAGACTATTATCTTCCATAAATTCCTTATAAATGAATATGCCATCATTACCATCAATGAAAGCTCATCTCAGACAATGGGTGCAGTCAACTAAACAAATCAACTAAACTATTGTTATTTTTTTATCCTTTAGAGATTAATGATTAATACGGTGAACCCTTTTGGACGACATGATGTTCTCAGCATCAGAGGAAACCCTGGTCATCCCTCTTTTAGCAGCAACTACCTTTAACAAGTTCAAGAGAAAGTTTGGATTACTCCTCCCACTGAGGAGCCTCCGCCTCGGCTCGGTCTCATCCTCAGGACGCCTGGTGAGAACCTTTTTTTCTCGAGGTCAGTATCTCTGATTGGTTCTGGTCTGGGCTCTGGCTAGGCCACTATACCAAAAGGAGGATTTTCTTTGTTTGAAGCCATTCTGTAGTAGATTTACTCTGATGATTGGGGTCATTGTCCTGCTGCATCACCCAACTTTTAATGTGCTTCAGCTGGCAGACAGCCACCATCATTTTCCCTCCATTATGGGGAGCTGTCCAGGCCCAGAGGCAGCAAATCAGCCACAAATCACACTGCACCCTCCCTCATACTTCACTGCTGGGATGATGTTATCATGTTGGTATAAGTGCCTTTAGTTTCAGTGCACAAAATGTTTTCTCTGTAATGTTGTGGAGTGTCAAGCTGCTTTTTGACAACACTGTGAGGTTTGTTTGGTTTCCTCTCTGCTGTCCATGCTAGGATGCCCCACGCAACATGATAGCCACATAAATAGCTAGACAAACAGACAGACAGTTAGTTTAACTGAAGTGATACTCTCTGAGATGACTATGTGACTCTTTCAGCTTGATGCAAATCAGCAATTATTGATTGCAAGTCTTCTGGGACTTATTTCCTCTGAGCCGTGGTTCACATGAGTGAGCAGCAAACTCAAAATGTTAATGTGCTTTTTTTTGTAGAAGTCAAAGTAGCTCTAACCCACACCTCCACTCTTGTTTCATTGATTGGACCCCAGGTTTGATAATTAACTCTAATCAGACTTTGTTAATATCATTAGCCAAGAGGTTCACAAACTGCACAGTGAATGTTCAAATGATGCATTCAAGTCTGCTCTCCCTGAATGTTAAGTGTTTAGATTGGCAGACACAGCTAAACAATAAGGCTTCCTGGTTCGAGATGTTTATTTGTTGCCTCCCAGATAAAGTTACTGTAAAACTAAAATACACACAAAATAAAGTGGAACATACCTTTTAGCATAAAACATGTGCAGGGTAAAACTATACAGCAAAAATACAGCAATGTTTAAACTAGCCTACTTCCATTACAGCTAGCATAACTGCTATCACAGAAAATACTAAAGATGAGGTACGCTAGCTTAATGCTAACATACAATAAAAACGCGATAGACAGGCTAACCAAAATTAGCATTGCATTAGCAGAGATTTACAACATACATTGTTGTGAAACCAACAAATGAATATTTTTTCTTAAAATAAAAAAAAAAACACGGCCCAGGGTAAACAGCAGTTGGTTACAAATGCAATTTGAGGGGCTTTTTTCAGGTAAAACCTCTTTTAGGCTGCGAAAATAGGCCGTTTCTTTGGGTCCATTCATAATAATGTATGTTGTAAATCTCTGGGCAGGGCTATGGGCTGGCGTTGGTAACGGAAGGAGTGTAGAGAGTTTTCTACTGCAATTAAAGTACTTAAGGGCTATTTGTAGATCATACAACCCCACTTTTAAAAAATGCTACTATCCCTTTAATGCATGGTTGAGATGCAGGGTATCATCACCATAAGATGAAATTCAAATGAAGTTTATTCTAAAGCGTTCATTTACTTTTTTTTTTCATGCCAGTGCAAATGTGTATTTTTGGGGCGCGTATACATACATGTACGTATGGGGAGTGAAAAATTTCCACGCAGATTTCTGTCCTATTAAATTGCTCCAGAATCGTTCGGGCCTCGTAGGCGGCGGTGAAATATGGAAACTCAGTCGGGAAAAAAATAGCTCTCAAACACAGGAGCTAAAAATGCATTCCTTTAACATAACCATTTAGCATGTTGAACTAGATTTTAATCCTTCATGTGGAGTTTACAAAAAAAGCTCTCCATTTGCCAGCAGAACACTTAGTGAGATTAAAAAGCCTCCCCTAGCAGCCTTGTTGTGCGCCAGCTCTGCCTGTATTAATGTCTTTGTAGATTAGGCACAGCGAGGGGGCACGCTAGGGGTCAGCGCCAGAAGCAGGTAATACAAGCAGATTTTTTTTTTTTTTTTGGCCCCCTCCCGCTACTGGCCAACAGCTGGCTTTACAGCGAGCCTCTGGCCCCGCTGATTAAATGAAGTACCTCGGTTTATCCCATCTACTCCCTCAACCCTGACCGGGGAAACTCAGGGAGCGCATGTTTATGCTGCTGCCAAAACACATACTGCAGTGAATGAAGGCTCCACGAAGACACAACCGCAGACGCACCTCGCCCCCTCTCCGTCTCCCCTTCTCCCTCCCTCCTCCAGGTGACGACTCACACTCTCCAGTTCATCTCAGGATATGCGAGAAACAAGCAAAGGAGGGAGCGAAAATAAGAATGAAAGGGAGAGGGGGAGAGCTAGACGGAGAACAAGACGGAGAAGAACAACGAGGAGGTACAATGTATGGGGTCGCTGCTGCCATTCTGTGTGTGTTGCCCCCGGGCCTGATGTTTCAGAAATGTTGCATTCAAACCAAACAGGGATAACTAATTGTACATTTCAAATGCAAAGCCTGCCTACAGGGTAGTTTGGCAGGATTGCGTGTAAAAGGATTTATACGTGTCTGCTCCACAGAGGGAAGCCAGCGCATGTGCATGCCAAACTGCATGCCTCTTCTGAGTTAAACAGAGAGGCAAAACAAAAACAATCAAACGAAAGGCATTATATTCTCCTCTCAAAAAGGCAATGCTGAGTTTGATAAGGGCTAAGTGTTGCTGTTGTAGGCACCAACATCGTGTTAAGCTATCTCTGTAATACCTCCTCTCACGGACGTCGCGGGCCAAGACGGAAGGACAAATCTGAGCATCCCGCTGTGAGCCCGCATCAACCGTCCAAATGTCGCTCCTCAGATGTGCTACCAAAAAATTCAGAAACGAGAGCTGTGCACGTTGTAAAAAAGCTTCCGCTGCATGTTGTGAGCATGTTGTGGTGTGTGGCCATGTGGTGCGCGAGGAACCCCATCCTGTTATAGTCAAAGAGGCGGCGTAGGAGTGTGCACGCTATTTATGTCGACTAGTAGGAAAACAAAACTTGGCAATCGAAGAATCGTTGTGGACCGTGTTTAGCTCCACAGCAGGAGAGATGCCTAAATGCCCTGCAGCTACCCCTGAGACCAGGAGCTCCATCCCACAGCAGTTGCATACATCAGGACAGGCATGTTTCAAAACTTTATGTGCAAGCATGCAACAACAAACCAAAGACTAGATTAGCACTACAAGCCTCAACCCCTGATTGTGGTCAACCTCTCCAGTGCTGCAGGACAGTTGGTGGCTCTTGGCCCCAAGTCCACAGTAGCAGCAACAAGGTGAATAGAGGGAGAGAGGGAAAGCAGAAGGGAGGCAACATCTGGGATGCCAGATGAACAAAAGGAATAGCAGAAAAGAAGAAGAAGAAAATAGGCTGCCAAACAGATTTACAGAAAAAACATAGTTGCAAAAGTGAAAGTAAAGTAAGTATCTTGGGGAATGTAGAGGAAAACATCACACCTGCTCCTAAGGCCTCAACAGGTTTGGGTCAATGTGGGTGGTCCCTCAATTCTCTCAAATCTGTTCTCGTTGGGTTTGTGCAGGCGCAGTCGTTCCATTTGAATAACTGAGAACACGTCCAGGTTCGGAGAACAAGTCCCTTTGCCACCGCCGTCCCTATATGTGCAGAGCGACCCCTTTGTGTCATGTGGCAGATCAGAAGTCTCTGCAGAGCATCCAAAGATGGCCAGGTCATGGTTAGACTGGGTGTCTCAGCTTTTAACAGCTGCTCAGATGTAGCTGACCAGAAATTGTGTAATTATGGGCAGAACCAGAAAATATGCACTAGTGAACCTTCAGCAATGACCTCTTCCAGCTCATCCTTCTCCAAGCACAGGTGAACCCAGGTTGCAAAGGACTGTCTCATCAAGTCCTATTGATTTTTGAGTATCAGCCCTGTAGACTAAGCAAGGCCAATGCTAACTGTTTGCAGACAGAAGCTTAGTGTTAAAGGGACAACGAGGAGTTTTGGAAAAGTGAAGGGAAAACTCATGAATCAAGGATTAAAGAATATTTTCCAAAACTACAACAATAAGAGCTTAACAAGTGAAATAACCGAATAGAAACTCCTCGTTGGCCCTTTAAACATAAGTGAAGAGAAAAGAAAGGGAATATTTTCCAAAACTACAACAATAAGACTGAACGGGAAATTGAAGTTGAAATTGGACGACAGGTAGGATCTGCAACATACTAACATGGAGTTTAGCAATAGCACAGAGTGATGTCAAAAAATTAAAAACACTTCAAACATCAACCATTAAAGACGCGCTAGCTGTAGCGCTGTGGTACCAGAGCCTCTAATTAAAGAAGAAGTTTCATCAAAAAACATTAAAAATCTGCAGTTCTCTGTAGGTTCATGACCACCAGCAACATCCATGTATTATCCATTATATATTATGATCTATTATTTATGAAAAAAAATATTGATTAAAGCAGCTTTAAAGACTGGAAAATGTCAGTCAAATGAAGACGAAATCTCATATTGATTTTGGTGTTAGATCATCTCAGTCAGCCCTGGACGTACTGTACATATCAATTACTCAGAGCTGCTTTCAAACTTAGCTTTTGTTTGGATTTTATGAACTCATCTCTGCACAAACTAAGTAGAAATGCTGACTGTTGTTGATCTGCTCTGAAATACACCGGAGAGAAAGCATGAAAGAAAAAAAAGAGAGTGGGAATAGAGTGTATGTTCTCTTTGAGGGCAGCCATTTTCTTTTGATATACGAAAAAAAAAAAAAAGGTAGAAAGAAATTCAATCTATGAGCAGCTGCAGAATTCACACAGAGAACCTACGTTTCAAAGCCAATGGAAATTGGTTAATGTATTCTCTTTGAAGACCTGGCAACGTTGGCAGTTTGTGCCGAGGTTTACTTTTCAATACGAACCTGTATCATGAAAGCATCAACACTCACAGATTCAACGAGCAAAGACTTGCTGAGCACATGCGATGACATCAATTACGACCAGAGGGTCGAGTACGAAGCATATATATGTGTGCGTGTGCGCTTCACATGTGCTAAAAATACAGTAAAGTGAAGGTAAAGTAGTAGTGTGTACTTGTAATGTAGGCAAAGCAGATGGTGTGTTTCTCTTGGTATAATTAGATCACGCGAAGCCCCCAGGGTGATTTATCCAAGATAGGCGTGATCAGATGTTGGATCCATATGGGAGCCAGTGATTCAGCAATAAGTAAGTAACACATCATATCTGACCTGCTTCATGCAGTAAAAACAAACGGGTGTGTTTGTCTCTTTCGGTCTGGTTCGTTTCATCTGGTCATGCCGATGTACAACACACACATGAAGAAGGAGGATCGTGGATGGCAATGAATGATGCTCATTTGACCAGCATTTATTCAAAGAGGAACTATGGAAGATTTTTTCTACTTTAATTAAACAGCTTTGGAGTAACTGTGATGGATAAATGACTTATTACAGGCTATAGGCTTAGACTGACACATCTGGTTACACAGAGCCTCTGCCTTCCACCTCCTGTCTCTTGGCTTCTATAAACTTTTGAGATTTTTATATTTTTCCCAATAGTATATTTTGGAACCGTCATTTTCTGTTGCACTTTGTAGTTTGGCCTTGGTGTCTGTTTTCCGCAGATCAGCCGCTAATTCTGTATCCCTCCTGCTACTGGACCCTGGACCAATCTGCCAGCTGTCACCAGAAGGACCATTAACTCTATGCACATTTCGCATGTTCTGTCATAAACTGTCCCTGTAAACTTCTTGTCTGTAACAACATCTACTGCACGTCTGTCCGTCCTGGGTGAGGGATCCCTCCTCTGTTGCTCACCCTGAGGTTTCTCCTATTTTTCCCTGTTAAAGGGTTTTCTATGGAGTTTTTCCTCAGTCGATGCGAGGGTCTAAGGACAGAGGATGTTGTTACAATGTCATGTGAAGTCCTTTGAGACAAACTGTTTGTGAAAAAGGGCTATACAAATAAAATTGACTTGACTTGACTTGACTTGACTTAAATGACTTGTTACAGGGAGACTGGAGGCTCTCTGCCTTCCACCTAGTGTCTCTTGGCCAAAAAACAAACTTTCAAGATGAGAGACTCTTTCCCGGCTCGTATTGCAATAAACATGACTGTTTTACAGCACTAACGGCACTACGGCTCAAATCAGTTATTTTAAAGGGATTAACATGGCAATTGGCCAATTTGCCAAAATGTTGAACTATCCCTTTAAAGAGTAATAAGTGAATTTTACACAAATTTACTTAAAGCAGATATCAGTGGAATGTTTTTGTTAATATAAGTCCTAAATAGTCCTACTTTCCGTCAGGAATCACGTTGTGGAGATGTTTCCACCACACTATGAGATAATAACGGAACGTTACACTCTGCTTTGCTGTAACCCAGGAGAAAATTTTCCTTGTGGGATTTTTCACAAGTGTTATCCAATTGAAAATGGTTCAGAACGTTCCGCATTATCTCAGGGCTGTGGTTGTGCAGCCAAGGGATGCGCGTTTTGAATGTGGTTTTGTATTTGATGAGTTTGATGAGGAAACCAAGAGATGCCTCCATGAGCATAGCCCTGAGCAGCTCACGGGGCTGCTAAAAATCATGCTCACACCGAAAATAAACGTAATGAACCTTGTGTTTTTCCTTCCTGTGAAGTCAATACCAATTTGATCTGGTTGAACTTCCCTTTAAAGAGTAATAAGTGAATTTTATATGCACTTTCACATGCAACAGGACCCCAGGAAAAAGCCAGAA
This sequence comes from Decapterus maruadsi, assembly GCA_030347415.2. Taxonomy (NCBI): domain Eukaryota; kingdom Metazoa; phylum Chordata; class Actinopteri; order Carangiformes; family Carangidae; genus Decapterus; species Decapterus maruadsi. The sequence goes on along the minus strand of CM064886.1, from coordinate 4,265,155 downwards.
CACACATTTACTTAAAACTTCCAAATGAACGGGACACAATTCAGCCTTCACCACAGAGTCTTTTGTTTCTTTATATTGAACTGAACAGCTGCATTGTAGAGAATCTAAGCGATCTAACGATGAGCAGCGAGTCCATGTTGACAAAAGTTTGAACAGATGGCTGTTAATGTGGCAGCAGGAGAAAAAGAGCAAAAAGACAGAAAATAGACCCGTCTTCTTATCGGGACTGGCTGTAGTTGCTCAAACTGTAGCCGGACCCTGTCGTCTATTTGAGAGTCTACTTTTATTAGAGAATTTACAGTCAAATTAAAATATATCTAAATATTTGCTTGATTTTTGTAGCGACAGCTGACTGATCCAGTAATCCTTCATTTTAAACTTCAGCAGCAACTTCTTATTATATATATATATTTTATGTATCTTATTAATCAAATATCTTGGGCTGTGTGGGAGCAACGACTGTGAGGAAGATTAGGGGCGGCTCATCAAAAAAGCCCAGGGGCCATTTTTCATCCCCGTCCTGTCGGTCAGTGTGGCCGCAGCCTCCTCCATATCTCCATGAAGCTTTAAAATAAGAATCCAAGATAAAATGAAAGTAATTTCACAAATGCAACTTTTTTTTTTGCAAGTACAGCTACTATGGAGAATGCAAACGGCGGATAAGTCAAATTTCATAAATTGACCATTTGCTAAAGCTCCTCCATCCTCAATGATTGTTTCTGTGGCTGTAGTAGGTAGTGAGCTGGTTAGTCAGACTGCTAATGACTGCGCTTCACGCATGGATGGATTAGGAAATTAGCCTCCCCCACTCCTTCCACATAGCTGCTTGTATGTCTTCATAGTCATTTCATGTCTTCTTCTGGTTGTTTCATGTTTTAAACGAGTCCATAAAAGGAAATACATGTATATATATAGGCTGTATAGCCCAGGGTGGGGCCCTTTGTGTCAACCATGAGTTTTATAGAGCAGATTTTAAAAAAAGCATCACTGCATTAATTCCTTTTGTGCCGTTGGTTTCTGACAGTGGCTTTACAAAGACACCGTCCTCCAACAGCCTTGAGTTCGTTAATTACTATTAATATCTAATTACCGGTAAAATATGCCCAACCGGGCCAGAGCTGTGCTGATAAACAAGGTCCCTCTCTTTAGTTTACAGCCATCTTGCTCAGTTTTAATTGTCACACTTTTATACTCTTACCTGCACCAGCTGTTGTAAATAAGTGCAGCAGGCTAATACTGACAGAGGACACAGTTTTGGTTGGATACCCAAATTAATGAGATAATAAATTAGGCAAATGCTTAAAAAAAACAAAAAACTTCAGTGCTGTGACTGTGACTGTGGTAATAAATGCAGGAAGTCTTTTGATCTCCAGTATTGACACGAGTGATAATGAATGTGATATGTGTAGGACGGTCTGTTTTTAAAAGAAAATGAACAAACTGTAGAGTTCTTTCTAAACATCTTTACGTGCTTTATGGATATTCAAGGTGACTGCATCTTCCCCATAATGGAGGGAAATTGATTGAAACTGTGAGTCAACAATCATTATAAATGGGCTAATGAAAGACACAGAGACACATTATTCACCAGATATGTCAGTCAAAGAGAAATGGAAGAAAAAAAACGCCACTTTTTTATCCTTTTTTTTTGCACTACAGGCTAAATAGCAGTGTGGAAGCTTTGAACACCTAATAATAAGTCTCATACAATTGAAAGCATCGACCGAAACTCCATCTATCCTTTGCAGCTGCCTGGCAGCTCTTTTTTTCTTTTTTCTTCCACAAACCTTTTCTTCTTCTCGTCTCCTCATGCTGTGAATCATGCTTTTCTTCCTCCTCTTTTTTTCTCCCTTGTGATAACTCACAAAGCTCATGAAGAGCGTAGTCAGTAATTTTGCACTGTGGTCATGAGATGAGATCATGAGGTGACGGCAAATATGCTGCTTTTCCTTTTGTGGCCTTTTTTTTTTCTTTTTACCTTCCTTTTCAAAAAAAGAAAAAACGTTCTCCGTCCTATTGGCTGGTGGTCGGGGGGGTTATTTCACAGCTGCGTACTGTAAGATGAGGTGGCGCGGCCGCTCATGTGTGAATACACCTCTGACAGTAGTCACAATTCAGGGGACTTTTTGAAAACCACCCATAAACAACGGCGGAGGGCAAAAGATGCTTACAGAGGCAGTAACTGTGGTCGAAGTAAAGCACAAGTGTTGCTGGGAGGAGGCAGCGGTCCATTCAGGAGAGTCCCGGGCCTTTATGTTGATTCATTACTCTATTAGGCCTCGTGACAGAGATAAGGACCAGCATGTTTCAAAGTGATAGCTGACCTCTGCGTTTTACCCATCCCACCGCCAACACGCCCGCAGCGGACACCGTTTTTCAAACACACACGCACACACACAAACCGGTGCGCGGATGGATGAGCCAACTCCGACACCCACACGTACCTGTGTGCAAAAAAAAAACTTGAAAAGGACACATTGACAGAGAGACTCACACAGGCTCTGACACAGTGTTAATGTGAGAACATGCTCCTGCATGTGGACGTGGGCATGCACACACATCCAAGCAACCCACATACATTAAAGAGGAACTCAAGCAGGATTTCTCCTGTGGCTATGCTACGTTTTTACCTTAATTAAAAAGCTCTGGAGTAATGAGATGGTTAACTAAATGACTTGTGACTTGTCATGAGCGAGAATGGAGGCTCTCTGGCTTCAACCTGGCGTCTCACGGCTGAAAACCAACCTCGCAACATCAGTGCAGTACCTGGTTTGGCCGCGGTGTCCCAGCACTCAAACGCGCTCCGTAACCGTAATCTAGGGCTGGGCGGTATGACCTAAAATTCATATCATGGTAGAAATCGAATCCCTTCACGGTAACGGTAAATATCGCGGTATTAATTTAAGTGTAAAAATTATAATGGACATGCTTCTGAATGAGTTTTGTTGCCCCATAGCAAAGCTAAACTGATTTGAAAAAAAATATTGTGCAGAAATCTACGGTGGCCGAGAGGAGCCACGACGCTGCAAACTCCACAACACAACACATCAAGGAAAACGCACTGTAAACTCCACAACACAACGGAAGTGTTTCCAAGGGACACTTGAAAGTGATGCACAGATTCCCTTTTTGACACCGTTTGTCATCGGCAATTGTTACATTAAAATGAGTAGGCTACTGGGCATCTTGGAAACCTGCCTGATTTTGGAGATATGCAGTGTTTGTTTGCCTACAATCCCCCCCGGCCACCGATTTTATGTCCGCAAAGCTTCGATTATTAAAATATGATAATTCGGGTCAGCCCTATTATAGATCCATGCTCCATGCTCGGTAGGGTCCGTCTCTAATTATGGTCCCCCTGGAAAACACTTCCGTTGTGTTGTGGAGTTTACAGTGCGTTTTTCCTTCATGTGTTGTGGAGTTTGCAACGTCTTGGCCCCTCTGGGCCACCGTAGAAAGCAGGACTCAAAACTCAAAATTAAAACCAGCACTTTATGACGCAATGGTGCACATGAACACAAACAACAATGCAATCAATAGTAAAATAAATTGCTCATGTTCCCTTTGTTTGCTCGACACATCTTGCAAATGATCTTTTTCTACTCAACATCCGACACACACACACAAGAAGAGTATGTTTCATGGTGAGCGAGACGTGAGATTTTTGAGTCGTTTTGGAGTCTCCGGTTGCTATAGATACGGTACATCTACTTTATACGAGGTTCATAAAGTCGCAGGTTTTTTTGTTTTTATTTGAACAAGCTTTCCTGCTCCACTGTCTCGGTGCGATGACGTCATCGACGATGGAGCCAAATTTTCTACCGTCTACCGCAAATACCACGTATACCACGCAGCCCTACCATAATCTTTTGTGTATTAAGACTACACAAACACAGACGTTGTAACATTGCATATGTTATATAACGTTATCCACCGCTCCATTTATTGATTTTTCACTGGTTTCGTAAACAAATGCATATGGCTGAGAGGAGCGTAACCAAAACAGTGGAGCAGTGATCAGTCTTGCGTAATTCCCCTTTAAACAGCCTAAACATTGCTTCACTAAACTCTGAGTAAACGTCAGCTGACGGCCTCAGTCGCCGCTGGAACAATTTTGGCAGAGAAGTGATGAAAGGACAATCACAGAGTTTTCCTTTGTGTCCTTTTCAAAGTCTCCTCATCTAAAAAGGGCGTTATTTGTCAGCAGTGCAGAGAAGTGTGAAGTTTACCGACTGCAAAATGTGTGGGTGAAGAAGTTCATTTCACTCTCAAATAATTAAAATTTAAACTGCTATCGCTCGTTTCCAACTGGGCTCACCAAAGTGCAGAGTTTCCACATGCTGCTTTGACAGTCGTAATGAAGTACTAACTCAATCAGAGCTGTATCATCTTTCCACTATAGAGAGGAAGGAGAGACAAAGTGCCAGACGCAAAAAAAAATATACTGCAGAGCACTGGGGTTATGACGTGAATTAATGATAGCTCCTTCTGACAAACGCTTTGGTGGCTGCATGCTAAGAGTGACGGCAACAATGAGCCTTTCAGGAGGAGAAAGAGAAGCGGTCCGTACGTCCTTGGAAAGGCTCTGCACCAATGTGGAATTTACAAAGCAACGACCTCGAAACCATCTGGAGCAAGAAAAACAAGCAGAGTCGTTGTTGAAGGTTTGAAACATTATTTCAACTAAGAAAAATGTACAAACTGAAACAACAACAAAGCCTGGGCTCTGCTCCTGAACCACAGGACCACAGGTTTGTCATGTTGAAGTGTGATGCTTAACCTTCTGCTCGTCTGTTTGCATAATTACAGTTTATCCAGCTTTTATGGTTTTATGGGTGGTTTATGGTTCTGTGTGTTCCGCAAAACAAGTCTTTTCACTTCGGGATGATGTCAGTAATACGTTGACTCTAAAGATACCAGCTTTATTTTGACAAACAAGCCAAGCCTTGTGCAGCCAAGGGATGCGCGTGAATGTGACGTAGGGACGAGGACCAATAGATCCATGACGAGGGCGGGGGCTGCTAACTCATGGTGCGTTCAAGGCAACCCGTAACTCGTGTTTTTCCGACCTGTAAAGTCGTACCAGTTCGATCTGGTACGAGTTCAGGGGTTCGATCTTATAGTGACTTTCACAGACAACAGGACGGTCACTGCTACGGGTTGTCTGGAACGCTAGTTGTGACTTGAAGCTGGTCATTAACGCAGCATAGTGCATATCTGCTTTAACTTCCACAGGCAACAGGTCGAAAAAACAGGAGTTACGGGTTACCTGGAACGCTACAAAGTCATAAGTCGTGACTTGAAGCTGTAACTTACGGTTTTCAAAGGCCTGTCTGGAACGCAGCATTAGCCAAAACGACCGGATCACTGACTGATGCTTTAACGACAATAACGGAGAAAGAGCGCTATGCGGAGATGAATGAACGGAACGTCATTGCATTTGTCGAACCAAAAGCAGAAAAACCTATTCGTTGGTGACGGAATTTATTCGTGGTGGGCTGGCATGAATAAATGAATGTATCACTGCGATCTATGATTGTAATACACCTGATATGTGATATTACTTTATATTGGTTTATTTAAAGACTTTTTCTGCAACATCGGCGCCTATGTCTGCAACTCCAACAGCAGGTTCAAGGCCTCCACAGGGTCAGACGGATCAGACTCCACAGAGTCCTTCTGCACGTACTAAAGGCAGATGTTGTGTGGAGTCCATGTGTGAGCACCAGTGTCACAGAGAAGACTTTGTCATGACAGTGTGCAAGGGTTGTGGGAAATTGGCATGAGAAATTTAGGGTATTAGTAAGCCTATTGTACGGGCTGGCCCAAACAGCCAGACCGGATGTGGGTCGGGTCGGGCATCCCTTTTTTTGGCTTGTTTATGAAGCACATTTTCTTGCTGGTTGTGTGTGCTGTTTATTGTGAAATGCAGTTGGTCTGGCTTGGGCCTGGAGGGGTTTCAGTTTTCAGTCCCTCTGAGAGACTATGAAGATTACTGTTTAGTCTTTATGTCATACAGGCATCACGTCCATTGCACCTCCTGATACTCACAGCTGGGAGTAAACCACCCTGAACCAGTTGTGTGTATATGTTTTACTAGATAATCCATTATCACGTGTATGAAGGTGGAGCTCCTCTGAGAAGCAGCAGCATCAGGACAACTACAGTTATTTACTGTGCTTCATTGTCAGGGGGAATTGTTGTGTTGATTGTGAATGAACTGGGCATGGAAAATAACTTCATAATGACACACTTGAAGGACTTGCCCTTTACTTACTGGACTAAATAAAAGAAATAAATTGAAACTTGTTCCAGCAGCAACAATAAAACAGCACTCCTCCATTAGAGCAGTAGTTACAATCTAACGTCAGCCACGGGAGATGTTTTGCATTTGCAGAATGAGTTTTTTTTTTTTGAAAAGTTGAATAGATTTTGACATAACTCTGATTTTAAAAGCAGGACTTTTTACTTTTTAATGGAGTATTTTTTACATTGTGGTATTGATTCTCTAGCTCCACAAAAAGTCTCTCCTCCACTACTGAGTTTAAATATTCAAATATTCAATATTAGTCTGATCAGACCACACTAATTACCTTTACATTAGTAAAATCACGTTTGTCATTGAATAAAATATCCAAACAAATTAGTGGAAATTTAGAAGATCACAAAAAAAAACACCGCCCATCCCAATAAACCAGAACTATCTGCATGACTCAAGACTTAAAAGAAGTGCAACTTTAACATTTTGACTAAAACATACACTCGCTATTATGCAGTGCAGACTGTTTTGAGAAAATCTGACATTTAAAGCAAAGAAAGTTTGGAATCGAAAAAAGAAAGAAAAAAAAGAAAAGGCCAGAACGGCATTTGAGCCTCATCCAGATTCACTTGTGCTTACATTATCAGAAAAATGCAGGCGCACAGGGCGAACTGATACCTCCAGTTCCAATACCCCTGAAGATCTATAGACCCTATCTCTGTCTGTCTCCACACACACACACACACACACACACACACACCGGCCCAGCTGTGTCAGCTGAATGCCATTTGGTAACACGGAGATTTAATCTGAATTTCACTAATAAAGAGTGACCTCGCCAGAACAGCCACTGATTGATCTCTTATCAGTCTGCTGTCTGCTGGACTCTAGGTCAGAAACTGCTGAATCCAGGCACCATTTTGGGTCACGCGCTGGTCCTGGACCTGAAAGGACCCCGGGAGATATGAGTTCATATAACAGTTATACAACCTATATATTGGCTACTGTATTGATCTTAAAGCTACGCTAGAGGCTATATCCACCTAGCTAACTTTGCACAGGCTGTGTGTGTGTGTGTGTGTGTGTGTGTGTGTGTGTGTGTGTGTGTGTGTGTGTGTGTGTGTGTGTGTGTGTGTGTGTGTGTGTGTGTGTGTGTGTGTATCAAAGCTCTTTCAGTGAATACAGCCTGTCTTCAGTACTCACTGCTCTCTGCCCGTCTCATTTATTGACTGGTTTTGCCATTAATGAAAAGTCTAAAGCACTTTGTGATAATGTTCCTGTGAGAGGAAGAAAAAAAAAAGTATCTGGCCATTTATCCATGTTGCTAATAGTTACGATCCATCTCTGCTCATTTTGTCATTTGACTGAATGTGAATATCTTAAATGGATTGCTGCAGCAACAGCATTCATTTTGTAACAAAAACTAATGGACTGTTTTTCTTTAGCTCTTCAACAACAATCTGCATTGATGAAATCACCTTGGCAATATTTTAGTGAAATAAAATGGTGTTTAAGAACATCCTCATTCTTGGAGATGACGGTGATGATATTATTGGATGGGAGGTCAGAGGTCTGCAGTCTGAGGACTTATTATTGCAGATGTCTGGTGGCTGCCTCACACACACACACATAGTCTTAGCTTACACGAGACTGATGGAAAGCCACTCCTTCCCCTGCCTTCCTCCCACACCCTTTAAAGCATTTTAATGTAAAACGAAATGCATAATGATATACCACATGTTACAATCTAAAGTATGTGTTGTACAATGGATTAAAGAGTTAGCGTTCAAGACTGTTGTCATGTGTAGAATTAGTATTTTATAGAATAAGGATCTACGTATTTATTACATCTATTAGGATCATTATCATGCTGCTCTTTGAGATGACTTCTTCTTTTGACCTGATCTCTTCTCATGACTGTGAAATGATCATCCTGACATTCACATGGGGCCACTATCAATTTATTATTATCATTATAATATTGTATCTTTTATTTTTTAATGCTTATTTAACAAGGACGATACATACAACATTGCCATAAAAAAATAGGTAAATGTGATGCATATAAGACGTTCAGCTTCAGCTAATTTGCAGTGTCTGTCCCTGGTCAGGCTTTAGAATAGGATCAAATATACTGAATACAATAAATACAATGATACAAATACAGTGGATAAAACAGTAACCATGAATACATAAAATGTAGCTTTTAAACATTCGTAAAGTGCTGTTTTGACAATGCCTTGAGAGATGTTAATGTTCACATTTCTGCTGCTGCTTGCGCCCATGTTTAAAGGGATAGTTCAACATTTTGGCATATTGGCCCATTGCCATAATCACTATAGTCACAGCAGTAGGTTCGTTACCTTTAATTGTCGCTATTTTTAGAACGGCAGAGCAGAGCCGTGAGCTGCTCAGGGCTATGCTATGGGGGCTAAGGGAATTTCTTGGTTTCCCTCATCAAACTCATCAAATACACAACCCAGCAACTCAAACACGCTGTCGTGGACACGTTGTGAGCTGCACAACCACCACGCTATGAGATAATAACGGAACGTTACGAGACAGAGTTGTTTTAGAGGTAAATTCATGCAAAAGCACTGATGCGTGTTGCATTGACGGGCAGTTTTTCAGCAAGCAGTCTCTATATTTACCTGGAAAATGGCTCGAAAACGGCTATTATCTCATAGCGTGGTGGTTGTGCAGCTCACAACTTGTCCACGAAAGTGTTTTTGAGTTTTGGGATTTTGTATTTGATGAGGGAAACCAAGAAATTCCATGAGGCTCCGTAGCATAGCTCTGAGCAGCTCACGGCTCTGCTCCGCTGTGACTATAGCGATTATGGCAATGGGCCAATTTGCCAAAATGTTGAACTATCCCTCTTTCACATTAAACCTTGTTGTTTTCAAGTGGGTTTCTCAAAAAAGCACTGCAACCTTATATTTAAGCACTATAGCACTTTATCATATGGTATGTTGTTGTTGTCTGTGTTTCTCATCCATCTTAGCACAACTCCAACAATAACCTTGTACTGGCCATTGCATTGCTGCACCCCCATCTCACTTACTCATCCCTGACAGCTTTTTTGTGCACTGTAACACTTTATTATACTGTAATATTTCTTATTATACTGGATTATTTTTGGTTTCGTTGTGTTCTCAATCCATCCTAGCACAACTCCATCAAGAAACCTTGTTCTGGTCTGCATTGCTGCATTTTCATCCATTATCCACCCATCCATAAATATTTGTTTGTTTGCATCTTTCTTTTTTTCCTTTCTTCTTTTTTTTTCTTCTTTTTTTTTTCTTTTCTTTCTTTATAGTCGCTTAGTGTCAATTACCTCTTTCTGTAGTTCTTTTGTTGTTGTTTTCTTGTATGTTTATGCATGAATCTTGTTATGTCTACATGTTTATTTTAAATTGGTTTTTAACACCTGCCAGGAGGACTACGGTGTGACATTAGCCATTGGCTAAAACTGGCACTTTTACATTTTTTATGTTCATCAAAGTGCACTGTCCTCTTTTAAATAAACGAATAAAAAAAAAAAAAAAATGTGCCTCTTTTTCTTACTTTCCCTTCCGTCATATGTTATATTACTTCATATAAACTGTCTTATCACTGTGGGGTTTTTATTTATTTCTTTATTTTTGTGTAACCAGAGGTAATTAGGAGGTCATCTCGCAGCATTTGCCCGACTGAAAGGAAATGTGACCCATCACTTGTAACCGTCGGCGACTTCCTGCTCTCACCTCCAGCTCTTGTTGTTTCCATGGCTCATCGGTACATGGAGGCTGCACCTCAGACTGTCTGACCACATCTATATCTGGCAGTGATGACCAGACAGCCTCTGGATTTCTTATTTCTGTAGCCCAGGCAATGGCAGGCTATGTATTTTATATACAGACATGTCTGGATATGATTATGTTGGATATATACACATGGGATTAAAATGTGTTTCCTGTAAACACACACAGTCTGAAATCAGATCTCTCTCCCTCTTTCTCTCCAACACCCATGCACGTAGTACGTACGCTCTGTGTCATTATTCTGCTTCTTTATATTCAAAGTCAAAGCCAACTTTATTGTCAATGCTTCCATATGTTCGATGGGGGGAAAAAAAACATACAGTGAAAAAGCCTCTGACAGTAAATACGATCCAGACAATCCACTCTGACAGGCGTGCTGCTATGGAAAGCGCCTGCCAACTGTGTGAATCGCAGGCGTTTTATGATTGGATCTGCTCAGGAGAATGTGTTTCCATATGGAAGTGACATGCATTACGGTTTTATTTTGTCATTAAGGAGCCTGAATGCATCTCTCACTGCACTTTTATCTGATTCGTCATGTATGTGTCTGATTTTTTCGACTTTATCTAAACATGCACACACATAATTAAGACACGCTGATTGCAGGTGGAGAGGTGGAAGCCATCTGCAAAATGGTGTTTTCATTGCACCTGTCAGTCACCGCGCCCTGTCGTGGTATGAATGATAAAAGTCTGATTTAGACGAGTCCTTTTATGCAATAATTACTCCCCGAGATAATATGCAATTGGGGGAATTAATGCTTAATGCTTTATAATGTGTCCTCTGCTATAACAGAGCTGACCCTCATGATTTTTATTCATTGAATGGAGGCCCGAGTCTGGGAGAAGACAAAGATATTCACAGACATCCCTGCCTGCACTTGAGGCTCTGCCACGGGACATTATGACTGCACTCTTTAAGAGATGCAATAACAGCTCATATTTCATCTAAGACTGCCATTCTTAAAAGGTGGAGCGTCCAGATAACCAACCAGGAGCAGCGTCCGAGGGGGAGAGGAGGAAGTGAAGTACAGAACAACCGGAGGATAGAAAAACAACGGATTAGAACAAAGGGAAGTCTATTGACTCATCCCCAGCGTGAACAGGTAGGTATAGCTATAACCGCATTATTTTCCATGTAATGTAGCATTTCTTCTCTGAAACTGGCCAATCTGGAGAATTGACCACGACTGAAAGCATAGAAATTAGAAATTATTCAAATGTGAAAGGGCTTCCAGGTTGCTATGCAAATGCCGGCCCCATTTGCGTTTGAACTTATTGCCTCGCAAAAGAAAAGAAACCGTGGCTGTGCTGGTACTGTTCCCACTCTTCAGAGGTGTGTCTGAAACAAAACAAGAGAAAAAATGCAATAAAGAAATACGGGCCCGTCTTTATTTGTTTTTGTTGCTTTTTTTCTCTCCACAGGAGTCATGTCTTACCCCTCCTCCTGCCAAAGCACACCCATCCCTTATTGACTTTGCACTTGAGGCATGATGGGGCGTTTAAATTCGGTGAGATAAAGGGAGATCACATTACAGCAGCTGCAAGGCGAGTCTATATAAAAATGACTGCAGAAAATTGTAAATCTGCTTCTTTTTTTTTCCCTTTTCTGCCTGTTTTGCACATTGTCTTCCACTGTACACCAGGACATCTGTGTGTGTGTGTGTGTGTGTGTGCAGGAGGCTGAGTTACAGCAGCACAGGCAGACGTGATGCTCCCAGATACTCCCCGAGCTCCAGCAATTAATGATGACAATTTAAATTTTGATACGGCCCCCGCTCTTTTGCCGAGGCAACCGGGCGCTGGACGAGTTGAGGAAGTCACCCATCTAATAGATGCCACCCGATATTAATGTACACAGGCGCGCTGCCTCTAACCTGGCAACCACGGGAAATCAATCACCACCACGGCATTACTTTCTTTTGACAAATATGCTCTCACCGGCCGGGGGAGCAGAGCTAATGGCCTCCAAAGTATTTCTGTCAGAGACACAGCTCCTATTAATTATTCAGTCACCTGTGCTCCTATGCCGTGGTGCCACCTTACAATATTTACAGTGCTACAAGAGAGGGGGGCTCGCTCTCCCACCGGGGGCTCACTGTCCCTGAAGTAGCGAAAGCTGCTTTTTGCATGAGCCGTAATTCCATCTGCTCCACTTCACCACGGAGAGAGAGGAGGGAAGAAGAGGGGGGGGGGGGGGGAAACAAAGCCGCTTTCATCGTTTATCAAGGAGCACACTGGTCTCTGGAGGTGCATGTGTGTAAACATGACTGATGGCTGATGAAGGGTTTGCATTGTGTTTAAGTCATTAATGAGGCAGGTAGGGTTTCATCATCACGCTGCAGTGGAGGGAGAGAGTCAGAGCTGTCAAAGGCCTTCAGAGGATTTATTTTGATTTTTCTTTTTTTTTTTTTGTCAGTCATGTGAATGACGCTAAATATAGCTGATAGTCGTGTGTGTAATGATGCATCACTAATGTTGCAAACAAGGCAAAAATAATGATCACAGCTTTTTGAATTAAAAGCGGTTTCTAAACGGCGGAGCAGGAAGCGAGCCGGCCCGCCGTGTTAAACAAAGAGCACGTTGTGGCAAATCCAGCGGTTATACCAGACCACCACTGGCCACCATGCTCTTCCTGAGTTAAATCCACCCCCCCACCCCCCCACTTCACCCCTCAGAGGGGAAGCAGGGTGGTGGGAGAGATTGTGAGAAGGAGGAGAGAAGGGGAAGGCAGGAGCGATGCTGCATTCATGTGATTGTGGGAAACGTGGGAGGAACGAGTTTCGCATCTGGAAATACCGTCCACTTGAGCTTTCAGGTGAAAGACGCAGCCTGCTGATTTTCTTTTAGAAATCCATCTAACGAGTTGTCGTCATGTCAGCAATCAGTGGTGAAATTAGGCCATTCCTGACATGCATATTGATTTGCGGAATCTTCTTTTGGTTGTCTTTGTGTCTGGGATGAGAAGGAAAATCAATCTGCACCATTAAGTTGCGAGATTCAGTTTTAATACTTTACTCTTTCTAGATGTCAATAATGTTACAATACAAGTATCTACAGTTTCAATATCGCACATGTGATTGTTGAACATGCTACTACAACAATAATCTGCGGCTTTCCACAATTTTTTGGGGAAACTGCATGTGTGGCTGCAGGGACTTGTTCTCACTGGGCCACAGGAGCATTAGTGAGGTCTGACACTGATGTCGGGCAATAAATCTCGGGGTGCAATTCACCCTGAAGGTGTTGGATGGAGTGGAGGTCAGGGCTCTGTGCAGGCAAGTAAACTTCTTCCACAGCAAGCTGCTAAAAAAAAAAAAAGAGAGAGAGACATTGGCATCATGCACCAGGACGCTTTCACACTGAAGCCGGAGGAAAATGTCACCAACCAGTGTTGACAACGGTCATCGCTTGGCCGTCTGGGGCAAGGGGGGAAATTACAGCTCAGTTTAATGTCTATTCAAAAAACAACTTAACATTAAAACAATGTAACTCTTGGGCCTTAACTTTAGACTTTTTCTTTTTTCATCACTACACATATTCAGAATCAGCACAACATCAGCTTATTGCAAAGCATAATAGCAGGTTAGTGGCCCCTGAACATATTGAAATTGAGAAAAGCTACAAACCATAATTTTGCTAAGAAAACGTGAATGTGAAAATTGCATTCGGTTTTTGAGATGTGATTTGAAAAAACAGCCCCAAAACCTTTGCTCACTTATCTCTTCTGTCTGTTTTCTGTAAAAAAAAATCTGTAAAAGAAAAAAGGAAAACATCTCTGAACTCAGAATAAACCCTGCTGCTATGATTGAATTTTAACACACAACCAAGGCAGGCAAACCTCCAAAACCAGACAATCATTTACAGCAAATACTAATGAGAATCTATCATAAATACACACAGAAAAAAGCAGGAATACCACAGACTGAACTGTAAAACTATTCCAAATCTTCCCTAAATTAAAATGGTTGTACAACCACCCAAAGTCAGTGACGCATACAGATGAACAGCTTTGATAGAAAGACCAGATTTTCTTTGTTTACAGAGAAAAAAACGGCACGACTGTAGCTCAAACTGTTGTGGAGGAATGGCACTCTAAAGAAGAAGTGAAAATTGGGAACCTCCATTCCCACAGGTCTGAGAGGGTTGTGTTCAAGGAAGTAGAACATATTCAGCACGGCATGTCTTCATTAAGGTAGGCTCCATTTTAATGGCTAGGACGTTTTAACTGTTTTAAATACACAGAAACAACACCTAATCAAAATCTTAAAATTAAAATGCTCAATGTTTATGTCTTTAAACGTCAATCAAACGTCGAGGAGAACGATACTCCACTCTCCTCCTCCAGATCCCTGCGGTCAGTCGCTTAGCCTCGCTAGCTCAGTTAGCAAGCTATATTAAAGCAGCAAGTCTACTAGCTAACGATGCTGTTAGCTAGTAGACTAACCCTAACGATGTTGTTAGCTAAACACACTTGCACGTATGAGCGCGGCCCTGCCCCAAACATTGAATATCCCGCCTGCTCCATAACGACCAATCAAATTAGTTTCCCTTAGGCTACTCGGGTAAACTCGTGCGGCAACTCATGGAAAATCGTAGGACGGGAGTTTGTATTTTTGTTTTTTAAAAAGTCTCATATTGATGTGGATGAATCTACGTTACCCACACTTGTTAATGGGTCCATTTTCGATAAATATATTGTTTTGTCATCGTTATTTTGTTGTTATAAGTGGTGGAAATGCTTAGCGAGCAGAACACCGTTTCCTTCTTTCGGTTTCGCGGACGCTGCCCAGGAATAGCGCCACCGAATTGCAGCTGGTTCTCTCCAACTTTAAATTAATTCAGTGTTTCTTTAAATGGGTTGAATGATTGTAGATGTGCCGCTGAGAGAGAGAGAGAGAGAGAGAGAGAGAGAGAGAGAGAGAGAGAGAGAGAGAGAGAGAGAGAGGGAGGGAGAGAGAGAGAGAGAGAGACTGTGTGTGTGTCTGTGTGTGTGTAGCTATGTTGAGGGAGGGAATTTTTTTTGCCCCTACGACCCATGAACGCAGCAACTGGGTCACGTGAGATGCTCCGCTAAGAATACAGTGACGTGGTAGAGTTCCGTCAGAGTAGCGGTGTCTGACAGCCAGCCTGCCCGGGCCAGCATCCGCCGTGCCGGGCTGAGAAATCCGACAGGGGTCGGTCCAAAAGGCGGAGCTGAGGGCTGAGGAGGAGGAGGAGGAGGAGGAAGGAAGGAGGAGGAAGGCAGTGAGCGGGGAGATATCTGTAGCTCCACCGGAGCGGGTAGGTGAAGGTAGACCAGACGACTTATCTGTTTTGGTTTTGTTTGATTATTTCCCGTCAGGACTCGGGGAGCATGTTTTGGTAGTGATTGGACTCAGGGGTGCAAGAGGAGGTTTTCCGTCCTTTTTCTCTTTTTTTTTCCTTCATCGCTTTCACTCGGCGGTGTCCGCAGCCTCCTACAGCCAGCCGAGCATCGCGGACAGGGAGGACCAGCCGCACTCCCCCCTGCTCCGCTCCGTCCGCCCGGCGCTGCGCTCATCATCCCCGCCAAGGATCTGGCTCTCTGTGGATAACCGGCGCCTGGATGCTGTGTGGTGGTCTTATCGCCTATCTCTTTGCATTTGCATGAAATACTAACGCCTCTGGGAATCGACGTAAACTTGGGATGAGATCAGGGAACAAGAGCAGAAAATATTGAAGTAGTAAGGTAGAAGGGGGAATCTATACAAGGAGCAGGAGTCGCAGCAGCAGCAGCAGCAGCAGCAGGAGCAGCAGGAGGAGGAGGAGAACCAAAAAGCTGCAGGTCTGTTTCGCCTGTGGGGATGAGGAGGACGAGGAGGGACATAACACAACCAAGGTGTCCGAGCGAGCAGGAGAGGGAGCGGAGAGCGGAGGAGGAGAGGCACTGAAGCCCGCGGCTTGTTTCCAAAACCAGGGAGGAGGAGGAGGAGGAGGAGGAGGTGGTGGTGGTGATGGCGGGGAAACGCACCAGGGTTCACGCACTCCGTCAGCCGACCGCAGCCCTGTCAGCAGCCGCAGCAGCAGCGGCGGCAGCATGAGGAGGAGGAGGTAGGTAAGGAAGGAAGGTGAAGGCTCCGCAGCGCTGCACGCCTCATCACCCCCCCACCCCCACCCCCCACAAACACACACACAGACACACACATCCTCATTATTCATTTAGCCTTCCCCGCCCTCATCTCCCTTCCATTACCATCCACCTTTTTCCCAGCTCCGCTTTTGTCCACAGTCTCCACCACCATCCATCCATCCATCACCTTCTCCCATCCAAGCCCTTCCTCCTCCTCCTCCTCCTATCTGTCCCAGCATCAGCCACTTTTTTTTTTCTTTTGCCCCCCCAGTTGCCTCTTTAAAAATGATGCAAGCCCCCCCCGCGCCCCCTCAGGCAGGCAGTCTATAGGTGCTCGGGGGCAGATGAACCGCCGCATAATTAAGGATACTTTAGGTTTTGCAGTGACTTCCGTCCCTCAGGATGAAGGCTGATGACAGCTCTCATTCCTCCTTGCCCACAGCAGAGTCATAGCTTCCCTCCCCCCACCCCCCCACCCACCAGAGATTCCTGAAGGTATCATCTCCGTCATCAAATTGTGGCAGCACTCACTCTGTATTCAAATCAAAAAAAATTTAGGGATCCCCTCCTCGGACCTCCTTGCCAAGAGGCAAAAGGCCGGGGAGGTTTTTCCATTGATTCAGTTCAATTAACAGAGCTTTTTATCCACTCCATCACGTACAGCCGTCTGGGCTATTTGGCACTAAAGCTTATGCATACTTAGGGATCTCTGCTAACTGCTGAGATTGACATTAAAAGAAGAAAAAAAGAAAAAACAGCAGCTAAGCTCGCCATCAGCTGGGTGTTCACTCTGCCCACCAGACTATGAAACTTTAATAGGGTCTAATTTTCAAACCACCTCATAATTTATTGCCGTGGCATATGAACTGACGTCTCCGTGCAAAAAGAGTAAAGGATGGCGAATAGAAAAGGAAAAAAAACAGACGGGGCTTTATTAATGAAGTAAAACAGAAATACTGCTAGAATTAAAGTCAGTGGTAAAAGTTGGCAGCAGCACAATGAAGAGGGAGTGAATATCGCTCACATTGAGTGGAAGAGAATCACTGTCATATAATATTTACAACAGCTACAGTGGCTCACAGCTGCCAAAGCTTTATTTCCCAGAGGTCTCTTGTATTTTTGAGTCGAATTTAAAGAGGCTGCTCGATCCTTTGTTAAAACCTCTTTTTAAAGGACGAATGAATCTAAATCTTTGTATTATATACGTGGGACCTGTACATTAAATGGTCTTTTTCCCCCCCCACAGAGTATAAACAACAGTATGTTCTTGTCATTGTTAAGTTTTTTGAATAGAAAATAATGAGAAATGTCCTTTACAGTTTTTGTATTATTATTATTTGGAAATCAAATCCCAAATGTTCAGTTTCCTTTCGCCACTTTAGACACAGAAAACACCGAAATGCTTTCGTTTTGCATTTCTCTGTGGAAAAAAATAGGATGCCAAAACGATTATCATTCATTTCTAATCAATTATCTGTCGAGCAGCTAATTTTTAATTAACTCATTTGCGGGGTTTTGTCACTTCAGCTGCCTGGGAACCTGTTTACAGCAGAACTACTTCCTATCAAACACCATCTCACGCAGACAGACAGATATAATTAACACTCAGCTGTCTGCATGCACGGGGGCTGATGCCACCGGAGAGATGTTTGTACTTTGGGTGAACTGACCCTTTAACGGATGAGCCGTGGCGATGTTGTGTGATGTGGGGCAGCGGCGGCCTGGCCCAGATCTGACAAGCCTCTAGTGATGAAGGGTAAAACCAAAAAAAAAAATTACAGCTGGTCATCCTGTGTCACTCGACTGCTCTGAAACACTTAGCCATAGAGCAGCCCCCCCCCTCTCCGCCCCCCTCCCCTCCTCCTCCCAGAGGTCCTATCCTAGTTGAGTCACATAGAAAACCAAACGTTTTCAAAGGGTCACTTCACTCAGATAAAAAAGAAATAACATTTTCTCTGTGCTGTGCAGTTTTCCATTACGAGTGCCAGAAAGTTAGTGAGACAATCTGTGAATCATCCGGAGGAAACAGGGAAACACCGTTTCGTGGAGAGTATAGGCCTATCTTACACATGCGCACTTCTATTAATTTGTGTTTGCATTTGATTCTTATCAGATAACAACTGTATGAACAGGAGAGATAAAGTCAAGTGTGAACACTTGCTTCCTGGTAGCATGTGTCACAAAGATAACTAGATAACGAGTTGGCAAAAACAACAA
Organism: Decapterus maruadsi; assembly: GCA_030347415.2. Classification (NCBI taxonomy): domain Eukaryota; kingdom Metazoa; phylum Chordata; class Actinopteri; order Carangiformes; family Carangidae; genus Decapterus; species Decapterus maruadsi. Next base: position 4,246,786 of record CM064886.1, on the reverse strand, counting down.
TAAAGGAATTAGGAGTTCGGCAGAAGTGAAAAAGGAATTATTGATAAGCTAAAAGCAATGGAGGCTTAAATAGAAATGAGCTAAATGTGTTTATGGAACCAGATGTTTGGGACATGAGGGTTGGTGTTGGATAAAAACAGTTCACAAAAACTTATTCAAAATATTCAAATTTGCTCAAGAAAACCAAAAACCTTCTTCCTCACTTCAGTGAAGAAGACCTGCCGACCAGCAGCTGGTCAAATAACTCACACAGGACCAGACTGAGAGAGAGTTAGAGTGAAAAACAGCAGGAGTGACCACACCAACCCCTCGTATCGATTTCACTTGTTTTCTCACCAGCCCTCCGTGAACTTTTTACTGCTACCAGATGGTAAACAACAGGCAGAAAATGACAGGTTGTTGAGGAGCAGCGCAGCTGAACAGGGTGGAGCAGAAGTGACAAGGGCAAGGAGGAGGAGGAGGAGGAGGAGGAGGAACAGTGAGCTTGGATTTCTTGCCTTGTTTCCTTCCATGAGTCTAGTCTGTGGACCAAGCCCAGGACTGAATTCCCAGATGAGTCCCGAAAACAGATGTGAAATTCCTAAAACTCATTCGTGAAAGCAGCTCGGTGTATCTTGCCAACATAAGCATAAGAGTGAGAAAACAACAGGAAGAGAGGTTTCACAGAGAGGCTGAGCGACTGAAGATAATGCTGGTGCTAAAGAGAAAAGGCATTAATAACTAAGCAGTGGAGAGCAGGAGCAGGAGCCGGGGCAGAGTCTTAAACGAACTAGAAATAAAACTGTGGGTGTATCCTCCCTGGTTTGTTACCGGCCCTACTTATCAGGGCGTAACAACGCTATTGTCAGGCTGAGATAAAGCAGCAGACGAGCTTCGTGAGTGACCCATTGGAATTTGATGATGCCTCCTTAGACTGCAGCGCTCCAGGGAGTGACCCATTGGAATTTGATGATGCCTCCTTAGACTGCAGCGCTCCAGGGTTTGTTAGAGAATTAAAGCTAAATAGAACTGGAAGAGCCTATATATACTCATTGTTTTTTTCGTCTGGATTTTGAAAAAGACGTCATTACAGCTTTGCTGCGTCAAAACTGAAAGGCGTTCTGAACTGGAGGAACATTTTAAAAGGGACCGTAGCATCGTTCTCACAAGGTACAGCTGCTTTTTCACCAAATGTTTGAACTATATGAAAAAAAAACAGCGGTGGAGCAAGTTTTCAGACTTAAAACTTCTCGCAAGAAGCTCCTTTATAAGTTAGTGTCTCATATTCAAACCTGCACTGACGTAAATCACTATTATTAGCACTGAACTTAAAGGTCCCGTATTGTATAAAGAGATGAGATTTCCAGGTCTTTTTTTATTACAGAGCAGGTCCACGTTCTGTATTAATATTGTGAAAGTTTTAAAGCCTCAGTCGTCAAAGAAACGCACACAGCCTGTATTCAGAAACTGAGCCATAAAACCAACCGTTAGGCTTCCTGTGACTTTGTGATGTCACAACACAAGCTTCCCCCGTTACCTGGACCCACCATCCAACATTTGAAGGATTTGATTTCTCCGAGTGTTTAATTCTGAAATCTTCTCTATTTTCATACAGGCATTCAGAAAATAGTCAACAGCCAATCAGAACGAGAGGTTCAGAGCCTCCTCTCTTCTGATTGGCTGAAACCAATCTCTTGTTACTAGAGCTCAAAAGAGAAGCCTGAGACAGGAGATGGACCACCAATGTATCTTCTTATTGATCCAAATAAAACAGGAAAAGTGTAAAGTACTGGCCAACAAAGTAAATTCAAATGTTATAAATATTTGAACATGTTTCTTTTGTCATGCAGAGGAAAGGTGACAGGGGTTATTCATTCATCAATGATTTATGATCTTATTACTGCATACTCCTTTATTACACCATTGTTGTGTCGTATATCAATAAACATAATTCCCTTCACCCTGATGAAGGCCACGAGTCACTAAGAGCAACAACACTGGTTTAATATTACACATAAAGCCAAGAATCCATTCCTGGAGTGGCTGAGTGCGCACTGTTGACTTCAAGGCAGAGTTATTAAACAAAAAAGGAGAACTTCAGTCAGCCACATCGTCAGCCAGGCCTGTTTTCAATAAAGCAGTTTAACCTCTTAACTCCGGCGAGCAGCCTCTCTAAACGGCTCACCAATGGGGCCTCGCATTTTTCCTGAGGAAAATGTGTCACTATCACAAAGTGCAGCGTCTGACTGAATGAAGGTCACATCCTCATCGACATCAGCGAAGCTTGTTTTGCATGCGTTACACACTTTGTAGAGGCAAAAAAAATGACGGTTTTTGTGTAGGCGTGGAAACAAAGGAATCTACCTGTGGAGAAAATGTGTGTTTGTGTGTGTGTGTGTACCTTGCTGTTGAGCGTCTGTCCTCCTTTTTTTTTATTCCACGTTTTGTTTTTCCTCCAGGCTCGAAGCTGATGTGGTGACAGCAGCAACAACGCTATAATGTATGCCTAGTATGTCACCGCTGTGTCATTCCCTCAGCCTTCGTTCTGATTATTGACCGCTGCAGAATCGCTGGGGCTTTAATTAGTGCTAGTGTAACTAATTGGCTTGCATAGAAGTGACATTGATGGGAGGCAAGGAAATGAATTAATGAGGAGAGGCATTGGCAGATTAAATGGAACTGCTAAAAAGTAAAAAAATGGACGTCTGATCTCTCGGTGGATTTGGCATTTACACGGAAAACAACAAGAAAACAAAGTCGCACGCTCCCGCCATCTAGATGCGAGCGCGTGGGCGGGAGGACGTAGCCGCGTGTGGGCCGGGCTTGCGTTACACACGTGTGTCTTTATGTGCTCATCCATATTCACGCGTGTGTCGAGTGTGCACCCCTCTTGTTTGTGCACACTTCATCAGAGCTCGTGTAGCCCCCGATGTTCATTTAGTTGACAGGAGAAGCGCTTGGATATGTTGGGATGTAAAGTATGTTAACCTTTAAAACAAAGCTGGCTCTGGCCCCTCTCATTCTCCTGTAATTGCTTGCGCTGGGTAAGCTCACTCGGCTGAAAAGGTTATCGTGTTCCTTGCCAGTTGTCATGACGAATGAGCAAACATAGCAGGAAATGAAAATTGGAAGTTTAGAAAATCTGCCTCTCGCACCGAGCCGGCATGTAGCGTTTGCACAGAAAAAAAGAAAAAAAAAAGCTCTGTTGTTCAGCATCTTCAAATTGTTTCAAAAAAACACAAAACAAATAAACAATCAGAAAAAAAAGGCAACGCAGGCAGCGAGTAAATTAATACACTCAGGAAGGAAGGATGGATTCGAGACGTGCACTGCTGCTACATTAATATTCACTAGAGTCGAGCACAACCTGCAAGTTTCTGCTGGCATATTCTCTTTTCACTGGTGAAGTGTGTGTGTGTGTGCAAGTCAACATGCACAGCAATGATGTATGCATCTAGTGTGGATATAATTATGTGTTTTGTGCACGCACACACACACACAAACATGACAGTGTACGCAGCCTGTTTGTTCTGTATATCATTAAGTCTGCTCTGCATTTGATTTGGTGTTGTGCGTTTCTGTCAGCACCCAAAAATGATTATGTGTGCAGTATTTGTTGTGCATATGATAGTAGTGCACAACGCACGGTTAATGTCGTGCTTGTGCAAACTGATTGTTGTTTGCCTTGGTGAGTTACAGAATCAATGTGCGCATACATGATCGCCTTCGTGCCCCCCCCCTGGGTGCATAAACTCCCTGTGGGCAACAGATGCAATCGCACACATTGCATTTCGTCTGTGTTGTCACACGTCTGCGTGTTTAGAGTGAGTTTGCATGTTTCCTGTTGTGTGAGATGGAGCAGCCCGGGTGGTCGCAGCCAGACCGTTGGGCAGCGGCGATAAGCCGGAGGTGGAAGGTGAATGGCGGGCGGGCGAGGGGCTGTTATCATCACAGGCTTGGCTCAGGCTTTTGGCACCACTGCCCGCTGGACCCTGAAAACTCATTTTGACAGATGCATCTCTCCTCCCCCCGGTTGTCGGCGGCGCGGCGCGGCGGGGGGCTGATGACACCCGCTCGCCCAAGCGGTTCGGTGTAGCGTTAGCCGGCACCACGTCGAGCAAACCTGCAATTTATACTCGTGCCCGTGGCGTTAAGCTGAATAATGACATGCAAGAAGCAAACCAACCACTTCACAGTGTTAGCACCGGCTCAGAGTTCCCACAAAGACCTTTATGGGATGTTGTCTGTTGTTTAACTATTTTTAGATTGGTCTTAAAGGTCCGGTGTGTAATTATTGGCAAGATTTAGTGGCAAAATCTGAAAATACTAAGTGTATAATGGCTATAAAATAAAATTAGTTTGGTTTCCGTAGCCTTATAATTATTATTTTATATAGCAAGGGTCTTGCTTTAGAGAGTGTCGCCATCTTGTGCGGCCATGTTTGTACGGCAGCCTATGTTTCGCGTTCATAAATAAACCAACGAAGAAGAAGGTGGAAGGAAAGTAGGAGTAGGAAACACCAGACATATCGTAAAATGGTTCAGAGCTTCAATATTCCCAGTCGTGGTAAACAAGTTGTTTTGTCCTCGGAGGCCACCGTCATCTAGAATCCGAACGCTAGACATCACCCCCTCACCACCAATTTTACACACTGGACCTTTAACTGTGAGATGAATTTGTGATGGCCTGTAGGAAAATGTTCTTCTTGTCTGTTATCCTGTTAAGCAACAGGATAATGTGTTCGCCGTGTCAGTTGTGTTCACTGTGGCATTGGCTTGTTTTGAAAAACTGTTTTGTTCTGTGTCTCCGGCAAAGAGGCACACATCTGACTCAACCTCATTATTTCTTATTGCACAATCTTTTCTTGCTGACATGCAATAGTATTCTCTGAACTCCCCTTACCCCCCACAACGTGCTGAGTTCAGTGTTGTCATATTGATTCAGCTGCTGACGGTAGCGGCCACTGCATCCACACAAAGTTGTAATTGGGGTTTTTTTTGGCATCTGGAAGAAATTAACTCAAAATTATTGTGAGTGTTTCGGAAACAAGCAGGAATAAGATGATTTTTAAAAAACAAGCCGAGCTCTTCCCACATTAAAATAAAAAACACATCTGCAGCTCTAACAATTGACATATGGCTCAGCGCCAGTGAAAAGGGGGTTGCTTTTTGGATCACCGCCAAGACTGTTTTCTCTGTTTCTTTTTTTCTCTTTTCAGATTAGAGAGAGCAAACACAGAGGAGGTGACCCTTATCATATCCTGAAGGAGACGAGACGTAGAGCATGACCCCGTGTTTGTCTACGGTGCCAAAGAAGAGCCAGGGAGAAGCCTCTGTGGCCGGGGAGTCATCGCCGTCGCAGCTCCACCAGGAGCCTGTTTAAAACCTGCCCCGAGCTGCACCGGCGGACCCGGCCGTTCCCTACTCCACCAGGAGGTTCACTCCAAACCCGTCTGCCAGCTCAGATAACCCTCTGATCGTTGGCCACCACATGTTTGAGGTGACTGTATGTGACTGCCGCTGCCGCCGCCGCCGCCCAATCCTGAGCAGCAGCAGCCTCCTGCGACCCCGATCTGCACCATGCAGTGGAGACGGCGGCATTGCTGTCCCATCAAGATGACCTGGACCGTCAAGCGGTCGCTCTTTCGGACCCATGTGGCGGGCCTCCTCTCGCTGGCTCTGCTCTTCACCCTCTTCTTGTTCTTCAGCCACCAGGACTGGCTGCCAGGACGCAGTGGGCCCCGGGAAAATCCACTGACCTACACCATAAGGGGCTTCCGCAGTCCCAAGGGGGAAGCCAACCAGAGCAGCTCCCTGAGGAGCCTTTGGAGAGAGACGGGCTACGTGGCGCCAAAGCCCCTGCTCAACCTGAGCTCGCAGCAGGCGGAGGGAGCAGCAGCCGAGGCGGCAGCAGGAGGAGGAGGGGGAGGAGGAGGAGGTGGAGGTGGAGGAGTCGCCAGGATGGGCGTAATGGGGCTTGGGGACTCGATGAGCACCAACAACAGTTTACAGAAGGAGATGGGTGTGGGCGGGAGGCTCAGCGCTCAGCCCTACCGCTACATCCTGAACGAGCCCTTCAAGTGCAGGGACGGCACGCCCTTCCTCGTTCTGCTCATCGCCGCGGAGCCCGGCCAGGCCGATGCCCGCAACGCCATCCGCCAGACCTGGGGCAACGAGAGCGTGGCGATGGGGCTGGGCTTCGTCCGCCTGTTCCTGCTCGGCACGGGGAAAAGCTCCGACACCTTCCTTCAGAGCAGCATCGAGGAGGAGAGCCGCGCTCACCACGACATCATCCAACAGGACTATCAGGACACTTACTACAACCTGACCATCAAAACTCTGATGGGCATGAACTGGGTGGCCACCTATTGCCCGCACGCCTCCTACGTGATGAAGACGGACAGCGACATGTTTGTCAATACAGAGTATCTCATCCAGAAGCTGCTGAAACCCGAGCTCCCTCCCAAACAGAGGTACTTCACCGGCTACCTGATGCGGGGCTATGCACCCAACCGAAACAAGGACAGCAAGTGGTACATGCCGCCGGAGCTTTACCCGAGCGAGCGCTACCCGATCTTCTGCTCAGGCACGGGGTACGTGTTCTCAGGGGACATGGCCGAGCTGATCTACCAGGCCTCCCTCAGCATACGCAGGCTGCACCTGGAAGACGTTTACGTGGGGATCTGCCTGGCCAAGCTGCGCATCGACCCGGCGCCGCCTCCCAACGAATTCCTCTTCAACCACTGGCGGGTGTCGTACTCCAGTTGCAAGTACAGCCACCTGATCACGTCGCATCAGTTCCACCCCAACGAACTCATCAAGTACTGGAACCACTTGCAGAGCAACAAGCACAACGCCTGCATCAACATGGCCAAGGAGAAGAACGGCAGGTACCGACACCGGAAGTTTCACGGAGAGAGGCCTCCTTGACGATGGCGGCCAGTTTCTGGGGACATTTAAAAAATAAAATAAAAAAGGGAGATGGGTGCACTCTTAACTACGGCTGGTGGAGGGCATGTTGAACTCAGCACTATACACTATATGGGGAAAAGCACATTGTTTTTGGTATTGTGTACAGTCGATGATCCAAACTATTTTTTTAATTTGAGAAAAAAAAATGTTACGTATTGTAAACCTGGTGAGCTATTTCTAAAGGGGAGATGCGGGGATGTGTGTGACGAGGAGCATGCACAAGTGCAACTCTAGAGTGGTATTTATGATAATTCAGGTGCCAACAGAGAGGTGGTAATTCACGCTACGCAGTTAATGTGAGGGTTCTTCTCTAAAGGGCAGTACGGTATCTACAAAACCTTAAAAACAAAAACTAAGACACAATTGTGTTTACACAGACAAAGGGAAATGTACGTGTGTTATGTCGAAAGTTACACTACCTAAATATGAATGAAAGTATCTTTGACGTTGACCAGTTATGCTGCCCTGTTTCTCAGTGTTTACTTTACATATTTATCAAAGAACACACGACTCTATGAAGAAGGTTTATCTGTCATATACTGTATTTTATTTTGAAGAAGAAAAAAAACGACAACAACATCATGAGAGCACTCAGAATCACGTCAGAGATGACTGAGATTGTATTTTTTAAAGCTTTACATTGAGTATAACTGCACTTGAGCAATTGTGCAATGAATCAAATAACAATTAAATGTATTGAATTCATTTGGTTTGTAGTTGTGTTTTATGTTTTTTCTCTGGGGTAATTCATCAACACATGACTCAGGTGCACACCAGCGAAGTAAGGTGATTACTTTGTGTGCAGTCCAAGTTGCATTGAACATCGATTTAAAATCTATATTGAGATTTTAAAGTTGAAATGGGTTGCGCCAACTAAAGTAATTGTTATGCAAAGATTAAGGCTGTCTTTAAACTACAGCTCTCCTATATCCCATTTATCTTGACTGTCTGTTTAAATGTCCTATTAGAAGTGAATGTCTGATAACTGTGTAACGGAGGTCCGTGGTATAGTCAGTCATGAGGTACCAGTATGGAGAAGTGACAGCGTGCATGTGGTGGTTAAAAGACATGCTAATCCACTTGCCGAAACAGTTAGCATCGTCGCCCGTGGTGCGGGAGACTGGGATTTGAAACTCACTCGGTCACATCTGCATTTACACTTTCACACCTACCGGCATACGACGCAACAAGCAGGAAGAGGAAATTAACAGGTGAACAAACATGGACACTGACAAAATGAATAAAACATGTCGAGTAATTTTCTTTCATTTTTAGAGGTCGCTGGACAAGTTGTGGGAGTTCCCGTGAGCCAGGAACCGGGAAGTCCCATGGGCCTCTGAGGCGTGGCTCTGAGCAGCTCACGGCTCTGCTCTGCCATTCTAAAAATAGCTTGCAGCGAAAATTGGGGGTGGCGAGCCTACTGTTGTGACTATGGGGACTGTGGCAATGGGCCAGTTTTCCAAACTGTTGAACTATCCCTTTAAGGTAAAAGAAGAAGAAAAAAAAAGAGAAAAAAAAAATTAGAGGTCGCTATAACATCGGTGATCAACGCCATCATCAACTGCTATCGTCACATTATTGATGAAATCCAATCTGTCTTTTTAGATTACTGACGCAGATATCTAATTTATTTCCACACATGAAAGAGACCTGAATCTGATTTCATGTGTTTTTCCCCCGTTTACACCTTCATGATACAGATCTGTGAACCATGTGTAAAGATGGCCTATCTTCAAATCTGTAGCAGAGTTAACTGAACTAACTCTGCTAACTGAAGAAACAACTGCTTATATTTTCCAGTTAAGAGTCAAGGTAATTTCATTAAAGGGATGTTAAGGAAGATTTCTCATTATATTTCATCACATTGGCTACAACCAGCTGTTTCAATCTCACCATGACTTTTCATAGTGCAGACTGATAAAAATCTATTTTCATGCAGACTTAGTGACCAGAGCAGTTCTGTCTCATTTGTTTAGGAAAGGTGCGGTTAAAGTGAATTTGCATCGTCCTCTTTTATGCCAACCCGCAACTCCCCTTTCTTTCCATGTAACTGTACCTACGGTTGCGTCGTTACTCAACAGTCACACCATCCATAAACATCATTCTGAACAAACCAGGCAAATAATGTGCATTTTTCTACCAACATGGCCACCGATCGTTAATACAAAAAAGGTAATACTCTATTCAGTGGACCTTGAAGAAATGCATTAACTTCGACTAAAACAGTCAGAGATGTTCAGGTCAGGTAGAAACAATGCGAGGACAAGCAATATCAAGGCTGAGTGATGAGAAATGAATTAAACATTGCACTCTTCGGTGTCCCTGGAGAATATGAAATATTCCTCTGCAAAACACCTAAATTTAGATTTTAATTAAAAATGAATGCATATGATTTTGAAAGGCTGCCAGACACCGCTGAACTTTCTGCTGCGTGCAGTGTCTGTGTGTTGGGGGTAGAGGAAGGAGGCAATAAATAAATATACACTCCAGTGCCCAAGGCCACCAACAAAAAAGAGCATATAATTGGGTGATGACTTGAAATAGCCTATATCAGATTAAGGTAATTTAATTAAACTAATGGAGAGCAGGAGCTGCTGCCCTTTTTTTTCCCACAGACTTCACCACACACACCTGTCACTCTGGTTTTTAATCACCTGTACATTTGAATGAAGCGGTAAAAATGAGTAAAGTTCACGCGAAGGTATATTTTAAGCCGCTAATCACTGAGCGGGGGAGAGTCTGGGAGGAGGCGGGAGCTGGAAACGGCGAAGGCAGCAGAGGGGCGAGAATATCGAGATGTTCATCTCAGATAAACTGCATGGCGGCGTGGACTTTATTTGATGCCGGGGGCCCACAGGCAAAAGAGACAACAGCTTTATTTTGTTACTTTGTATGCACCCATGTAGGAGTCGGTGCCGCCACGGTATCAACCTCGGCTCACCAGTTATCGCAGCAGTTAGATGGCTTAGGGAGATTTTAGAACCAGATATCACATCATTATCTGGAAAACAGAAGAGTCCTATCAGCGCATATAATCACATAATATTTACCTCTGCAATGTGCTGCACCGTCGCAATGCAAACTGTTTCTGAGTGGCAAAAAAAGTGAGTTATCTTTTTTTTTAAGATGTACTTCTGGAAATAAGTGAAGGATCTCATATATTATGCATGTCTGTAGGATCTTTGACAATGATCTTCAGCGTCCCTCAGGAGGGAATAAGAGTGGAAAAACATCCTTGAAACGCATCCCCGTAGTTTTCTCTGTACATCTCTCCTGGTTCCTTGGAGAGAGAGCTGTGACAGTCCAGAACAGCTTGTACGAAACAGATGTACTACAAAAAGTAGATTTTTTCACAGACATACCCTATATAGCAAAGCAAAAGCACAAGTTAAATTACGAAGCGCGTCGGAGACACGGGCATTAAGACGAAGTCGATTCTGACAGGTTACAGATACAGATTTATTCCAGTTTAGCAGGAAGAGAAAGGCAGTGTTAAGGGTTGGCTTCGTGAGGTCACTTAGAGAAGAGGCGCCTCGGTAAAAATACATGAGCTGATTTACTGTAAATACCTCGCATTACCTGAAGTCAGGTTTGCAGCTGACTGCTGTTAACTTGGCAACGTTCACATAGCAGCGTTTCGTGAGAAGTCTGTTAGGGTGGAAAAGGTACAGTGTCGGCTGTATTTAAAACACTCCCGTCCATCAGTAAGATTTATTTTTATCATCATTATTATTATGCCACACCAGCTGTTTCAGGGCGAGGTCATCGTTCAACATTCCTGAACACAATGTGCCACATAACATGCACTCTCTATGGGAGACTCGTATCACAAGCGATCTCTGGCACCATCAAGATAAACTGTGACACGGCTACATGATTGAAATTACAATGACTCACGAGTCAATGAACCTGTTATTCTGCAATATATTTGGTATCATGAGCTCCATGTACATCCATACATTCATTCAAGTCAATATAAAAATGAACTGCGTTCAGGCTGGAGACGAAACAAAACTATGTAATCAGTATGATCCACTCTATTCACTCATTCAATCTTGGATTTAAAGGGGAACTATGCAAAATCTTAACCTTAATTAAACAGCTTCAGAGTAATTGTGATGGGTAAAGGACTTGTTCCAGGGAGAATGGAGGCTCCCTGCCTTCCACCTAAAGTCTCTTGGCCGAAAAACCAACCATGCGAGATCAGAGCCTCCGACCCGGTGTCCCAGCACTCGTCTTGCCGGTACCACGACACAAACACACCCCATAATCTGTACTTTCCTGTTAATGACACACATCGTAACAGGGGTTAGCAAAACAATGACCGGACTTGCATAGTTCCCTCTAAACTACTCTAATGTTTGCAATTTTCACATAGAAGCATTTTTGAGAGGTTAGCCTCGCAATTCAAAGCAGTTTCCATGCATGCACTGCTCAGTATTTGTACAATAATACCAGTAACTGTGAGCTAAAACTGTTATTTTTGTCTATGGTATGATGATATGCTGGAGGAAAGACCTCCCTCACTTCTAAAAGATTTATCCCTGCAGAAAGCCTTTCCATATTCAGTCAGACACAATCTGAATCTGCCAGTGGCACCCATTGATTTCTAAAAATGTTTTTTCCCCCCGTATCAGTTGTTTAAACCCCAGAAACATAGGGATATAAAGCCCAGGTAAAGGAGTCCTTTAACATCATTATGTCAAAGACTAAAACAATTCACTGCTTCTGTCTCCAGTGGAGGATGAAGCCTCCCAATAAAAACCTGTTAGATCAGGTCCTGTTCTGGTCTGAAATACGAAACGAAACAGGTGCTTTGTGCTTCTTTAATTACACAACTGTAGTATCAACTGTGAGGTTTGTGTGGAATATTTGAAAAGAGTTTTTTTTTTTTGTACTGGTTTAATCCAAAACCTTGCAGTCACCACAGTGGAAAGCAAGGAATCCAGTTCCCTTCCTTTTAAAGCCCCCCCCCCTTGTGATTCCAGCGCGAAGCAATTCACGAAATCCTCAACTGGCTCCTGGTATTCATCACCCTCCATTAGTAATGATTAAAGTCATGACTCAAAGTGAAAGGATATTGGGAACAAGGTTGGGTATCATTCATGCATGTCCTATGCAATCAGAGCGCCAGATTACCAGCATCCGGCCGCACTCAGCCCTTCAACAAATAATGAAAACGAAGGAGGGCGGGGAGGGGGAGAGGGAACAAGGAGGTAAAAGAGGTGGGGGTAAAAACGAGGCAGAGATCGATGGACTGGTCGGCTACTGGGGGAGAGGAAGAGGCTGTGCAGGATGAAGTGTGGGAGCGAGGGGAGCGATGGCACAGGTAAAAGAGAAAAGGATGAGGAGGAAAGAGAAAAATAGCAGGAAGGAGGTGGTGATGAATGAAGGGGAAAGGAGCAGTGACTGATCAGTATTGAAAACCTGTGCCGCTGTAAACGCGGTATAAAAGGGCTAACGGTGGAAACGGATTGAGATGTCTGCCATGATGGAGTGGAGGCTGCGGCCCGGCTTTAACCATCACAGCTCACTGTGCCTCAGAAAGCACAGAGGAGGAAAATACACTTGAGGACGAGACAAATCTCCTGACCTTTCCGTAACAGCCAGGACTGGGGAACCTGACTAATATCTCTCTGTGGGCATGACTGATGAATCCTAATGGAAGTTTCAGATGAAGAATAACTGGATTTGACAGAGAAAATGATAAATGTCACAACTGAAAAGCCATTAGCTCATTTCCGCAGCGGGGAAGGAAACATTTACAAGTACAGAAAACATATTTGCATGATAATGATTGCTGCCGTACAAACCCAAAATGCCAAAAATAAGAAAGAAATGGCCTTTTTAATTTTCATGAAAACAGAGCAGCGGCAGTTAACATTTGCAGAAACCGCACCGACGCATTTTATATCCGCGGCACAGGATCTACACTACGGCGATGCAAAGTTTAACGGAAGACAAGGTTAAAGCTCTCTAAATCTAAAACAAATCTAAATAATAACAATAATAATAAGTGGCAATTAAATAATTAATTAATGATTGGACCTTTTGGTAATTGCAACTACAGTCAGTGCTAAAAGACCAAAAATAATCATCACCAGGAAGACTATAGCTTGTGCCAATTAAGTTTTCTGTTTCCTTTTCAAGACAAATGGTTTTCATACCTTGTTGACGGCCGAAACCGTCAACAAGGTATGAAAACCATTTGTTGACTTTTGAAAAAACCGGAAAAGGTATGAAAACCATTTGTCTTGAAAAGGAAACAGAAAACTTAATTAATACTTACGGACATAATAAACCTACACAATGTATAGCTTGTGCCATTGGCATCAGCTAATGGGGATCCTTTTAAATAAATAAATCACAAACTAATGAGTCAAAGTTGTGTTAAAGCAGAAGTAAGTGGAATGTTTGTGTTAATTTAAGTCTTAAATTGTTATATTTTCTGAGTCACTCTGCTCTGCTGCAAGCCCAGGAGAAAACTTTCCTTGTGGGATACAAGCGTTACCCAATGAGGAGAGAGAACGGCATAAAGGGGCGGTCCTCTCTGTGTGTGCAGCCATGTGGTGACGTAGGGACGAGGGCGGGGACTGCTAACTCCAGCAGCCGCTGACAGGAAGTTAGCCAAAACGACCGGATCGCTTACTTCTGCTTTAATATGTATTGCATGAGTTTGGTCATGGCTATAAAAGCTGACATGATGGTGACATCATGGCCAGCTGCTGCTTCAATACAAAAGGGACAACAGCTGGAATCTGCCCAGATGTGGACATAGCACCATCTCGGGCCAGAAGAGACTAAATAACATTAATATATTGATTTTTAGGTATATTTTTGATGAATTTAATATTAATGGAGGGCAGAGAGATTTACTGTTGACTAAGTCCTTCTAAACTAGCCTAACGTAGCTTAAAGACAACTGCCACCACAGCCTCTGATTGGACCTCAAAATCACACATTAAAGCTAAATATTTGTGGGTTGATGGGCAATTAAACTGGAGGAAATGAGATACACTGTGTCCCTTTAAGCTCTGAGGTAGAAAAACAAAATAAAGATCATTTTCTTACAACAGCTCTAAAGGCAGACTGCAGGATGCTTTGGGGGTAAAACAGTCAAAAATCTAAATCGTCCTTTATCGCCTGTCCACCTTGTCTATATGGCTGTTTTCTCCTTTTAATGCAGTTGAAAAAGAATTATTACGTATTTTTAAACTATTTGCTCAGATCCGTGTACCTCAAACTACCACAAAAATGCCTTTTACAGGCAGCAGGCAACAAGCATCACGTCCCAGCAGCCCCGGCAGCGCTCCCTAACGCTTTCAGACGGACGGCGGACTCCAGCCAGGACTCAAGGACTCAATGATGGGATGGTGCCAGCATTGAGCCAAAATCTATTTATAAATGTAATTTGACAGAAACAGTGTACACACAATGATGCAGGAGGAGGAGAACTGCTGGACGTCCAACATCCAACCTGCCGGGCCCAAGATACACTAACACAACAAACCTGCTTTGAAGAGGCCTCTCCTTTGAAGATGTGTGTGTGTGTGTGTGTGTGTGGTGCCATTCATATGGTGCTCTGGCCATTGGCCATGTAAAGCAGTCACAAAGCAAGCTGGCCATTGTTATACAATGGGTAACTATGGGTTACGGGAGCAGATGAGTAAATGCTATGCAACATGATGAGGTGTTTTCTCCCTTGTTGGCTTCATGCAGACGTCAATTTACATTTTGAATGTGGTCAATTATTAAGATTACAAGAATCCAGCATTACATATGTTACTATTACTTACAGTATAAACTCTATTGGTACAAATAAGATTATCCGACATCCCTCCCAGCTTTGACGTGATCAGGGCCGTTGCTAGGAATTCTGGGTCCCCGGTAAGAATACTAAAGTGGCCCCTGACTTTTCCACTTTTTTCATAGACTACATGTATTATCATTTATTATAGCCTCCTTTGTTTTGATGCTAGTGCAGCATTACTCTGAGTATTAGTCAGGGTCAGAATAATTCAGTCATACAAAGATTAGACTACTGGGGGTTTTGTGGGTCCTACTCAGCGCTGGGCCCCTAGAATTATCATCACCTTTCTCCTCTACAACGGCCCTGGACGTGATTTGAGATCAATTAAAAGCATTACATTTGGTAGCTAACCCTTTAATTTACAGGCCACTAATTAGAAATAGCCAAGACATAACAATTAATTCTGTCATAATGCCTAGAAATAGCCTAGACATAACAATTAATTCCATCATAATGTCTAGAAAGAGCCTAGAAATAACAATTAATTCCATCATAATGTCTAGAAATAGCTCATAAATAACAATTAATTCCATCATAATGTCTAGAAATAGCCTAGAAATTACAGTCAATTTCATGGTAATGCGAGAAATATCGCCAAATAACGACAAAAAATTCAAAGCATGAAAAGCATCTTCAGCTTTATATGAAAAACATGACATTATTATGAAGTTAACCCTTATTTCAAGGCTATTTTACCATGTAATTAGCGCCCTGTAACTTAAAGGTTTACTGCACAAATTGTCCTGAATGCATGTTTTCATGTTTTGAAACACATCTGGTGACATTTTGTTGGCCCATTCATCTCAATGAATATTTACATTTTGTTTATTTGTCCACTTAAAAACGTAATCCTTTAAAAAATTAGGGTCCATATAGATTTAATTCAGCCCCCAGGCCCCACATTAATTTATTGGAATTAGCACGTAAGCACATTTAAATTAAAAACTGAAAAATCAGTACTTTAACCAGGCAGCGGTTTTATTTCAAATCCAATACGCTGGAGTGCAGAGTCACCACAATAAAAAACGTATTACACCTCTAATACTTAGAAATCACTGTGTGTAATACAGGTATGATCCGTCCGCCCCCTGTTTTATGATTCCCCCCCTCCCCTTTTGTTCATAAGAAAAAGAAGAAGAAGAGTGGCACTATAGGAGGATAAGACGAGAGACAAAGAGAAACTTCATCAAGAGAGAAAAATCCCAGACAGGCGGCTCGGCACAGTAGCATCCGCATTGATTGACAGGCGATCTCTGACTGCCAGGAGCAGCGTAGAAACACCACAGCAATGAGTGATTCACACCACAGATGGTGACAACAGAGAGAGAGAGGGAGGGAGGGAGAGAAGAAACAGTAGTGCAGTATCACCATGGTGAGATTATATAGGCTGATGCATCAAAGCTTAGAAACTGAAACTGACAGCGTTCTTTATTCTAAAACATCCTGCTGACCCTCCGAGTATTTGATACTGGACGTTTACGCCTCAACAACATGACACCGAGCAAAAAATAGCATTTCTTTTTAAACCATACATTAATCTACACAAATCAATGTGTGTTGGAGGGTGGGGGGGGGGTAATAATTACCCCTCCCTCCCTCTCTGCCCGCCTGCCTGATGGGAGGTTATGGAGGGCGGCTCGTCCAGCTCTACACCGGTTCAGGTTTCAGCACACGGCGTTTATCCTTGCACTTCCTTTGCGATGACAAACGAGGGAAGGACCACAGGCCAGGAGTGCATTAGGAGGGTTATTGGGTTATGTGACGGTAAAATATAAGCCTGACAAAATGCTGTTTTTTTTTCTTTTTTATTCCTGGAAAATCTCAGCAGCAGCGGCGACGGTGGCGGTGGCCGTCCAACAAAGTGGAAAAGAAGAGCTCCCGCTTTGTAACAATCCTTCTTTTATGCTTCGGGCAAATGTCTGGTGATCCACGTTTGGGGATTTTTTTCTTTTCTTTTTTTTTTTTTTTGGCATGGTACCCATTTTAATTAGGAGGCTGAAGCGGTGTGGCTTCCTGAACCTGTTCACTGTAGGACCTGAGCTCAGCAGTTTATATGTGAAGACGTCAGTATTCCTCTTATAATATTTCCAGAGTAAGTGAGTGGCCCTTTGATGGATGCTATTGTTGATCCGCTCTGAAGACCATTGAAATGGAAAAATAAAAAAAAACACACTTCTACAGGGGCAGAGGTTCTGTAACGTTTCATGAAAAATAAATAGTAAATGCTTTACGCTGCCAGCAGCTCTGAGATCATGGTTTTGATGGACGTCTGGGGAGGAGGCACACCTTTAATGTCATCTCCTCTAACGGCAAACTGCACTAATTTCATGTGGAGGCTTTAACTGCCAACACATAATTAGATTAATACCTACTGCATACTTTATAAGATGAAACCGAGGGCTTAGCTGTAATGTCAGCATGGAAATCTAATGTCAAAAAAAAAAGTATTAGGGCTCTGGCGGATCAATTCATCATTTGCGGTGACCTGCCCCTCGGTTTAAAAACCCATTGTTGTAATTCCTTTGCTCCCGCTGTATTATACTTTCATCAAGTGAACTTACAGCACTAAGTTTCTCCCAAAGGATCAAGTCTGCGCAGCGAGCCGGTGATGTCCTCAAAACGTCGAGCCTGTTCCTCCATAGACGATATGAACTAGCTTTGCTGATTCATTCCTCGCCACCACCACCACCACCAGTCTCAGTCTGTCCCAATTTCTGCCTTTAAGAAGCCAGACTTGGAATTCAGATGACATCGAGCAGATGTTAGATGTAGCGTCTCGAAGAAAAAAAAAAGAAGTCTTCAAATTTGTTTTTTCTCCAGTAAACTGATTTTTCTCGCCTCCCTACGGGAAAGTTAACAAGCTTTAAAAACACAACGCTGACATGCAGTGATTTGAAAAGCTGATGAAGTGACCAACCTTCGTTCATTTTTGAGCCACAATTCCATGAATCTAATATTCTTTGTCCTTTTTCTTTTTTTTTTTTGCTTTGTTTTGGTCCTTCTCCGACTCTCGAGGGAAATATCCGTCTGTTCAGCTGCTAAAAATTCTCCACTATCAGAGGTAAAAAAATAAAAATAAAAAAGTCTCCACAAGGATTTATAGAGATATAATCACTGTGGATGAAGCTGACAATATCTACAAGGATTTCACCCAATTTTGGACGTCTGCTGCTTTTACAGGGAGAGTATTTTGATTCGCCAGCAGCAGGTTAGGTTCTCCAAGTTGATCTTATCGGTTATAAATGTAACCACGACAACAACGATCATCGTACGTTGACAAAGTAACTCACTAAACTACGATCTTTGTCTAAACCTAACCAAGCCGAAAATCTTACCAAGCCGTGAGCC
Organism: Decapterus maruadsi; assembly: GCA_030347415.2. Taxonomy (NCBI): domain Eukaryota; kingdom Metazoa; phylum Chordata; class Actinopteri; order Carangiformes; family Carangidae; genus Decapterus; species Decapterus maruadsi. Next base: position 4,228,678 of record CM064886.1, on the reverse strand, counting down.
GTTATCGTAGAACCCATGGCGGCACGGTGGCACAGTGGTTAGCACTGTTGCCTCACAGCAAGAAGGTCCTTTACAGCCTGGTACCACAACGTTTCTGTGTGGAGTTTGCATGTTCTCCCCGTGTCTGCGTGGGTTTCCTCCGGGTACTCCGGTTTCCCCCACCACCAAAACATGTTAGCTAATCCTCCAGTCAGCGCCCCTGACCAGAGCACTGGCTTAAATCTGGAGTTGGTCCCCGGGCGCTGCACCGTGGCTGCCCACTGCTCCTCAGGGATGGGTTAAATGCAGAGAAAGAATTTCACCTGTATATGTGACTAATAAAGTACCTTTACCTTTACCTTTAAAGGTACAGTGCCCCCTGTAGGTGAAAACAGAGCACAACTAGGCCACAGGTGAAGCATGTATGCCTATTCATAGTTTTCATGTGACGTCATGATCCCTATGAAACGCCCCCTTGGAGGGCAAAACAATAGCCTCCACTTCCCCGCTACCCACCGGCTTGAGAAACACACATCACTCCAAAATACTCCAAACATACGGCCCGACTGGTTTCTGATTTAACTGCAGCTTCCGTCAACAGATTAATCACGAATCCACAAACATACACAACATATTGCCAGCGAGTTTCGAGCCACAGTTCACATTTCCTGCGGCGAATGAGTGAGCACTAACTCTACGCACCAGAAAAAGAAGAAAAACACATTTTCAAAATGTTTGTGTGTTTAAAGATCTTATAATTAGTAGGGGTGTGTATTGGCAAGAATCTAGTGATACGATACGTATCACGATACAGGGGCAGCGATACAATATATTGCGATATATTGCGAAACTGTAGGAACAACGATATATTGAGTTTCTTTGAAAGAATTTATTTGTAAGAAAATTGTAGCACATAGCACACAGATGCTGTTACATGCTTAACATCGGCTTGCTGAAGAAATACAAGATTAAATTTTGCATGAAGAAATGAAAAAAATAAGACTAACAGTGCTTATCCCCCCTTGTGTTTTTGTATTTCTGTACATGTTTCATTAAAAAATAAATTAAAAAAAAATGATACGGAAAACCGAATATCGATGAGCACTATAAAAACACATTTTCAAAATGTTTGTGTGTTTAAAGATCTTATAATTACATGTATTACCATTTATCAGTTTTATCTTTCCTTCTCGGCTGCCGACAGATGATCTAAATAATTACTCGGTTGTTTGTTAATAGTGAGTCCGTTGCGCGGCCATTTTGGAATGTTGTTTTTGCCCTCCAGGTCACCAGCAGCACGAGATGCGACTGAAAACTATGAATTGTTTTTATTGTTGTGTTGTCTTTTTTATTGTTCAGATTTAATAAATGGTTTTGTTTTCTTTAAATGTGCTGTTGGCTTTTTACTTCAGACAGAGCCAAAATTTTCTTCTTCACCTTGTTTCCAGTTTTTTTTTGTGTGTGTGTGTTCATTAAATCTCCTCATCCTGGGTTTGGTAAAGTGAAATGGAAATAGACAGATTAGAGTTTATGTTTCCCTAAACAAAAATGTCACCTACTGCTTTAAATGGCGTTTCACATGGAAATGATTTTGCCGTTAGAATAATGGATCAAAAATGTGTCACCTGCAACAATTATAAACATGTTCCAACTTATTTGTGTCAAATGATCCAGTGATCACAACTGCTGGCAGCCGACACTGTCAATAAGCTGTTAGATTAAGTTTGAATGCTGACATCAGCTTGGCTGCGTTCCCTTCGACGCTTTCAACACACGCACGCACACACTAACACAACACAACCAACAACTTCTTGCTTCTTTCCCCACGATCCTGTACAACTGCCCCTGAAGATAGATAGATAGATAGATAGATAGATAGATAGATAGATAGATAGATAGATAGATAGATAGATAGATAGATAGATAGATAGATAGATAGATAGATAGATAGATAGATAGATGTAGGTCTATAAAGGAGGGGAAGATGCACTAACTGAATGTAGGACACCAAGATGTGGAGTCTTCTCAACTTTACTTTGTTATAAAAAAAGAAAATCTCTTTGCAACCTCCACACTCGGAGGAATAAAGGATGCACAGACTCCAACCCCGGCTCCCTCTCGCCTAATTGAGGTGATTGATGCTGCGCACGAACTTGTAACATCCAGAGTTTCATTAAAACAAAACGCAGGAATCAGGATAACGGCACAGATGGGCATGTAGGGGGCTGGGGGGAGGGGCGGGTGGGGGAGGGGCGGGGGTGGGGGGGTAAATAAAAATGGCAGCCTTGAAAGTGGAGCAAGTAGAAGTCCCAGTTCTCACTTAATTCCTAAAACGCACAGTTGGAGACAAACAACACAGTCAAGGCTTTTCCCCACTTTCTGTAGGTAATTAGTTTGGTATTGAGGTGAGGTCGCAGCTGCATGTTTTTAGCTCGACTAAAATATGGTTTCGGGTGGTGTTTAATGTGCTGCACATCACCTGCGTCGTCCAATGCACCAGTTTTGCAAATGCAAATAGCAACAACAATGCTGTTTCTTTTTGTAATGATTAATACACATGGATAAACTCTGGTTTCCTGGAACTCTGGTTTCCTACATCACCGTCTGATGTGTCACGTGTTCATCTACAGATCTGACCTTCACACACTTGACTTTCTGCCTCACTGCGCTCGGGGCAAACACCATGCACCTCCTGCACCGGCTCTGAACACTGGTAACTGGAAGTGAAGCGTGAGGTGCAGCATTGTCTAATATGGTTGGTGAAAACCTGGCTGCCCTACGGGGGGGCCAGACACGGTGTCCCGACACTCGGTACAGCTACTCAGACAGAATCCATCAGAGAAGTCAGGAAAGAAATCTCAACTGGGATTTTAAACCAGTAAAAAAAAAAGGAGGAATTGTTCAATTCCCATGAGCATGTGCAGCTCCTCGTCTGTCTCCGTCTCACTTCGTCAAGTTGTCACACAAATGTAAACACATGCACACCTTGTAATAGGCTGCTGTCATTTCTCCGGGAGCAGCATTCATGCGTTTGTCATTGAGGAGCCGTGTGAAGGCCTGCAAAAACACAAACAGCAGCAGCAGCAGGTTTTACTGATTAACTCCTCTGGTTCGATGTGTGCTAATCATTGACATCAGCTGTTGAAGCCAAATTGTGGTTAGAATTAAAAAAAAAAAAAAAAAAAAAAAGAGGGAGAGAGAGAATCACAACAATACGCTACCCGAACAAACAAACTGGAAACATGAGCAGATGTTCACAAACAGCAAATGTTCATTGATGTTGATTGTTTTTTTCCCACTCTTCAATGAAAACAGTAAATGCTTGAAGCCCGAGCATGGATCCTATGTAGCTAGAGTATCCAGATTTGCAACCATCAATCATCATATCAGGAGAGTGCACGGCACGGACACGCAGAAATATTACAACAGGCAACAGTACGAGTCTGTTTCCACCACTGCCAAAAGAAAGAGAAAAACATTTACATGATGACCCGCCATCTCTGTGCCAGCTGCAGATCTCATATTGAAGTTAGTGCAGCCACCGATCAGATGTTGTTCATCATTCCCTGTTACTACATAATATTGTCTGTCAGTCATCCAGGAAGTAGTGGTACTTCCTGGTTGGTACTTTCTGAATTTAAGCCAGCCAGGTGTGTCTGATTTACCAACCAGGAAGTACCACTACCTCCTGGATTTCAGTAGAGCACTGGAAAAGAGAGTAACGACACGCATTAGTTCTAGCGCCTCCTAATGGCGGGATATGGGTATTGCAAAAGCGCCCAAGAACTGACATCTCTCCATTGTTGGTGAATGAGCAGTGTGGTAGCCTATTTTCAATAATTTAAGGACATTTATAAATCACCCACATTAATAGCATCATTGAGGACCCTTTACAGATCAACATAAACACATAGGCGAGTAAAAAAAAAAAAAAAGTTGTCTATATCAATGTTTCGATCTACATTTTGTAATAAACAAATTATAGCCTAAGTATAATTTGATATGACCAAGACACCTAAAAACAAAAACACGGCCGTTTTCATCAATTTACAGCAGCAGTGAATGCGTTTTTTTAAGCGCTTTTGCAATACCCATATCCTGCCACTCGTCTTCAATAATCAACTACAGGATATGCGGTTAAAGCACAAACTTGCTTACTTGTTTTTATTATCAACTGACGATCATAACTGACTAGGGGTGTAACGGTTATGGTCACGTCCCGTCAATATCTCACTATAAATCAATGAATTAATGGCTTAATTGTTTGAGTGAGTGAACAAAAACCGAAAATGTACAGTCCTTTTACTAAAATCCAGGGGGGTAAATGAACAAAACAGCTGACAGCAACCGTCATACAGAAGAAGAAACAGTTAGAAACAAAAACAAACAAAATGAAGAGTGATGGCAGTGTGGAGTTAAAAGACTTAGCCGCCGGCTTCATTTAAGTCAATGAAATGGGAACACTTTGGTTTCCAACAACATAACAAAAGAAGAAAGCGAAAATTAGTGGTCTGACCGGACTGCCGGGACGAAAATGTTTATTTAACGGAGAAATGATGTGATATTTTGCTGGAAACACATCCAACATGCTAACAAACATTAGCTCGTGAAACTGCACTGCTGTTTCAAACCGCAGCGCAGCGCTGGAGCAGAGGCAGGTTCTGATGGTGTCTTTACGTGAGCCGCGAGCTCCGTCTGTCAAGCAGACCAGGTTGTACCAGACGGAGTCGGGCACAGAAAAGGAGAGAGAATCCGGTCAGTTTTAAAATAAACTTGTAACTAATTAACGGATGATTAATTTAGCTGTTGCCTGTCCATCTATAAATACTTGTCAGCTGCGTCTGCACATGAGACACATCGATACAGAGCTAGGGACAGACCTGTGGAGCCGCATTTGACCAATGGAGAGAGAAGCTGCTCCCCGTGCGACCGGCAGGCAAACAGCTGTTTCTGCAGCCAGTCCTTGCTAATGACATTTGTTCATTTTAATTTTTATATTTTATATTCTAAATATTTAAGAAAAATACACAAGCAAACATTTAAAGCAAATTATATTAAAAAATATGGACTTAAATTTTTTTTCGGATTCTTTTTCTGTATGAACAGAATGAATGGTATGAGAACCCTCCCAATGCATTTGTTATATGTTCTATTCTATTTATTTTTATTACTTTTATATCAGGAGATGGTTTTACATTTTGCAGTCAATTGGTGTCTGCTCAAAATAAATGAAAAAAGATAGTCTTGTACATGTGTGAGCTTTTGTTAATTTTTTTCCGCTGTACCCAACCGTGCCAACCGTGAATAATCAACTACACCGGATGTACGGTTAAAGCACAAACTTGACTTTTGTTTTTATTTACACCCCTATAACTGACAGATAGAATGTTCACAGATCAGCTGTAACCGGTGATACTGTAACCTGGCAACCATAGTGTTCCATTTACAATGTTGCCTGGGACAGCGCTACTTATAACAATCCTATTGTTACAGTAACGTTCCTTTATTGTCTCATAGCGTGTGAATGTGCAGGTCACAACTTGTTAGCTCTGTAGCATAGCTCTGAACAGCTCACGGCTCTGCTCCACCATTCGAAAAAATAGCTTGCACAGATCGAATGTTGAACTATTATTAAAATATTGAATATTATAGCCTAATTTGTGTGTGTTTGGTTATGTAAGGATAACACAGCATGTTGGGCCCAGGATGTTAAACAGTCTTGTCTACCTCAGCCAGCTACTAGCTAGCTCTACGTGCAACCTCACAGGAAAACATTTTGTCGGCCTGTTTCACAAAGACAGAGCGTCCTGGTCTGTTTTGTTCCGGTCTTCAGTTGAATGCAGGATATACTTCCCTTTTCTTTTCTTACAAAAAAAACCTAAAAACTAGCCAGAATACCCCCAGGCTATCTCAGAATCTGAGAGCTATTGACCTGTGTTTCCATGGTAACTGGCACTGACACCTGCTGACCCGTGGCACGAAATGACAAAAAAAATTGTGGGGAAAAAAAAGGAGAGCAAAACTTGATGTGCAGTGCAGGCAATGAGAGAGAGGAAAGGTAGCTAAGAGTATTGAGAGACGGTAGAAACATGTGGTTTTAGAGACGATGCTAAACCTGAGTGAAAGAAGAGCTTCCCCGTTTGCCTGGGGCAACATTCAACAGTGCTTTGTATTTGTATTTCACAGCTAAATGTCTCTGTTTCTGTTCATCTTTCCAAAAAGTAAACATTTCCCACTTGAGTTAATGCATTTGCAAAGTCTGCCATGGTTTTAAGTTGGCGAGAGAGAGAGAGAAAAAAAAATCTTAATTTACCCAGAATCCATCACAAATTTGTCCCACTTCAGATACTAATGAACTAGACGGAGCAGGAGATGAATTTTAATGTGGTCTGTGTTGTATTATGAAAACAACCTGAGGTAAGGAAACTGAACTCCTGCGTAAACCAACACAAGTGTGTAGACAACCTGACAGGCCTTGAACACTGATGACTGTATCACTGACAGTCCTGGATCGATCTCTTGTAGGCCTATTGGCTGCAGCTCGGTTCACAAGTATCAACCAATGCCTTAAAAATAGTAGAAAAAGTAGCAACACTGTTTTTTGTTGTTGTTTTACAATGGTAGGCTATGGTTATGGTTCATACCTACTGGCTGCAATGGAAAGATCCTCCACTGACACCATGGTAATACAACAAAACTAGGCCGGACCATGACAAACAAGAGAGACAAACCACAACACAACAACTGACAAACAAAAGTCCAAGTACCAATCACAAAAGAAAACGTAGGCTACTTTCCAGGCGGAAACCACAAAAGCAACATGTCACACAGCAGCAATAAAAAGGACAGATAAACTCCACCAACAACTCGGTCCTTTAAAAACCGCCAGAGTGACCCCTCTTCCTCAACAACAAATCTTTGAATCACTTTTTTTCACGCAACGAAAGCCAGTGGATCCAGGTAAACTCCTCTTCCAAGAAAAGCGAATACAGGTGTCTGAGGCCTACCTTGAAGCCGACGGTTCGTTGCGCTGTTCCCACCATAGACATATAAAGATGTCTATGGTTCCCACCGCCGCCCCTTGTCCTGCTGCTGCTGACGCTTCTTCTTCCGCCTCTGCCGAGCAGGAGGTTCAGGTTCTGGTTCAGGATCCCGGCGTAGCTCCAATATTCCTGCGTGGGTCCACACTTTATAATCCACAAGGCGAGACCATAGGGGGCGAGACAGACGAGGATGAATCCCCCACGACCGAGGACTGTGTTCAAAAGCCAGAGATAGGCACGGAGCTGACGCTACTGCTGCTGCTGTAGGCTACGGTGAGCCGCCATCTTGGCGCCATTTTTTTTCTTTTTTTAAAAGAGACGCCGTTGGCCGACGTTGGAGGTGTGTCTGGATGTCAATTAAAGGGATAGCCTTTTAAAAAAAATATTCATTCAGTATTTTTCCTGTCGCCATAATAGGCTACCATCACTCACCTGTCACTCAACGGGGTGTTTCATTCATAACCTTATCATTAAAATAAATTAGCTTTAGAAACCAACGCCGTTTGTTGCACCAGGCTGTAAACATATTTATTACTGCTGTAACATTGGACAGTCTGGTATTATTGACTCACTGGTTCATACAGGTCATGTTTATGTCATAGCCTATCTGAAACTGCAGCAAAGAAAATCGGTTCATTTTCCCCCAGTCCTACGGAGACAATTTCTGTTATTGATGTTTCAAAGAATGGTGTGTGAGGCTTTTAATTCAATGTGTTAAGATTTATAAATGGAAGGCTTTTCTTTTAGGTTATGACTCTACCAATAACATCCAGTGGTAATAGCAGGCCACTAATGCATGCAGCTAATGGACTGAGAGAGATTTGTGTACATTAGTACATAAAAATGAGAAATAATCAAATGTTTAAGACCTGAAGCAAAGTAAAAAGGGGGGAAACAAAACACAAGAAAAATAGTGACTTCCGCTTCTTTCTGTCTTTGAATTAGGGCATTCAATTTTATTTTCAACCATTTAAGATTTGGCCAGAGCTCTGTTTGTGGCACCTTCATCTCCTTCAATGGTTAAATGGCATCTGACTGAGGAATCAGCACCACCAGCTGTTTATCTCAATGTGCCCAGTTCCTAATATTTCTACAAGAGTAGGGGATGAAAGGAGGAGTTAATTTGCATTTTCTTTTTGCAGATTTTCCAGAAAATTGGTCAAAATTTCCCCACCATTTGGATGGAAACTTGACTACAGACAAGGGTAAGGCTTATTAATATCATTTTTCACTGTTGTCAAAATGTCTGCTCGGAGAAAGGTCTATACTCTCATAACCACAGAAGGGAGAAATTCTCAGGAGATAATCAGCTTTGATAAGGCTAAAGCAACGGCCGACTGAAGTGAAGACAAACATAGAACAAAAAAAAGAAAAAGTTAAAATATCTGGGGAGTGCAGCATGTAAATAATGAGAAACCTGACGAACCCACTGGACTGTTGTGTGTTGAGTAAACAAACGCATTTGGACAAGCTGTTAGATTAGCCGACCCCATGGGACCTGATGGGGAAAGGAAGTGGTACTTGTGCTTTCAAAATGTTTAAATGCATGCGGACAAACACTGATTATACCACCAAAAGCTGAATGGGAAACCAGCTGAAAGTGGGTCAATAAGTGTGAAAGAGGCTAATAAACAAATGGCTCCTCTGCATTTTCCACCAACTCCAGGCAGATGGAGTTTAGTTAAGTCTATACCTTATTATGATTCGTTCCATTGTGTTGTTTTGTTATCAGGCTTCTGCTGTTTTTTCATGCCCTTTCTCCAATTCCAGATGGAGGTCCGTCCCTCTTGTCACAGGTTTGATGATAAAAGGGAACGCCAACATTTTCATTATTCATGGCGGCAGCGCTGCGGCTCGTCTTTCCTTTCCACACCGTTTTTTCAGATTTATACATGAAAAAATGCAACATGAGGAACGACACCTGTACCGAACGTGTTGCCTGAGGCCAAACCCTGGTTGCCGTTGCACAGCTCAGGTTCAGTCCAATGTCAGCCTGCTCTACTGTTGACTTTCCCCAAAACCCATGTCAGGCTTGTTAATCCTCAGCGTCTCCCTCCATTTGCATGCAACTAAACCTAATTGGGGGATTTGGATTTTTTTGAGGTATTTCTCCACACCACGTACATTTCAGTCTCTTTCATTTTATGACAGCGAGAGAAGGTGAACTTGAACTTTTGCTGTACAAACTTAGATATGTAGATGGAGATGCTGCATCTGCTGCTTCAGCCCATTACGCATATACAGCTGCATCCCAATAAATTAGAATATCATGGAGGTCAGCAGTCTTCTCTACGAAAGTGTATTGTTACTGAACAAGACTAAAGGCTCAGGAAACCGTTGGAGATGGTTTGAGTTAGTTATAGCTGATTGTATAGTGAACTTTTTCACAATATTCAAACTTTTTGAGATACTGAACTTTGGGTTTTCATTAAATGTAAGTTATAATCACGATTAAAAGAAATGAAGACCTGAAATATTTCACTCTGTGTGACTAAACGAGTTTCACTGTAACTTTTCTATGATATTTTTAGTTTGTTGAGGTGCACCTATATAATATTTAAGGAGTAAACCACAATTTTGTTCTCTAGGTTTCTCATTTAGACTAGTTTAAACTATACTTAGTGTTTGGTTTGGATTAAACAAAGTTACTTATATGATCAAAATAAGTAACTGTCATATCAAAGTGAAATGAAATAGAAGATAGTGGTAATTATGGCAGCCAATCTGATTTTTATATGGTAGTAAAACAATGAGCTGAAATTCAGTAAAATATGGAATATAAGTGTAATAAAGTAAGATCTAATAGCACAACATAGTAGCCCATAAAAATAAATAATAAATTCCCCTTGACAATGAATTATTTGATGAATAAAACAACTCATGTAAACCCCTCTATGGAAAACAGTAATTATTTCCCAAGCATTTTTTTATTATGAATGAACTGAATCAAAAACCTAATATTTCCTCCAGTTAGATCACGAATAGAAACACGACTCATTCAAATACACATTGTGCGTATTCCTTTGTTTACTCGCATTTGTTTACACATTTGTCCAGAGTGGTGGCGGTGATGATTAACGATCCGGCGGCATACGCAGCGTCTACGTGCAGTTGTTTCACAACTCAAAGGATTTGAGAGTTCACCCATGAAGGATTCTCCGTCGGCGAGGCAGATGGCAGACGTGAGTTTCTTCAGTGTCTCTGATTTCCATTAAATCTTAAATCAACATCTGGGTTTGACCGTATTTTTCTACCGCCGTTGTCGAGAAAACTAACTAAATGTTTATCAGTTACACAACAATCGCCGTGAGAGAGAACATTTATCAGCGGTCGAGTTGATGAGAACGAACACAGATCAAAGGATGAAGCGTCACAAAGGCATTGGGATGCATCAGAGGGACGTACTCAAAAGAAAACATCTGTTGGTTTAAGTGATGCTCTTCCAGACTTAGTCAAGGACTCCTTGTCCTATAGCCTGGGCCTGCATGAAGATGTCTTCTCTGTGTTTTCCATTGAAACTAATGCTAATGCACTTCCGTTTGTGCTAGTCGCCCATTTTATTAGATTTATGATTTACATAGAAACTGTTCAGTAAGTGTAGTCGACTAAAAGGTATTTTATTCTGAATGTAGTTTCAAAAATGGCATTAAACAGAAATTGAGGTAAAATACCAACAGTCCATCAATGAACATTTTGAGGCTGCCGTGGAGATGTGTCAGTTTTTCCTTCATCCACTCTCTCTCTCTCTGCTTTTTCCTCTTGGCTGCTCGTATCAAATCCGAAGCTTCTGCTGCTAATGGAAATGTAACCTTGTGTTGTGCAGGTTTCAGCTGAGCCTCGCACACCAGTCATCTTCTCTCTCTGCTGTAACTGGCAGCTCTCCCTTTCCCCCACGGTGGCCTGAACATCACTCAGCCCAGTCGACACACAGATACACGCGCACGAACCTCCCCTGTGACAGTCCGACGACCTTCCTACTTTAGGCAGGACTGCGTAAAGTCACTCCCTGTTTTCCATGACATGCACAAAGTGAGAGACAAATTAGCGCGGCGCACATTAAAGAAATGCCTCGTCTGACACGGTGACGACAGACGGAGCCACCCAAAGAAACTGGGACTCCGAACATTTGATCTTCCCGTAATCACGCCCGTGCTATCCTTTATCATCAAGTATCACAGACCAGCTGCGTTGGTAATTATCTGTGTGCTGTGTGCAGTTTACTGATATCGCTTCACATCATTTCTAGGTAATGAGGATGAAAATTTCCTGCTTCCTCTGATGGCATTTTTGCATTGCAAATTGTCTGGTGCCACTATAAGCTTCAGACTCAAGACGTAAAGGGATTTGTGGATTTGCTCTGTTATTTTTCAAACGTGAAGTTGGTGCTGTAAGTCTACCTTGTTGCCCTGTGACAAGAATAAGAAGAGTATGTGATTAAATGGTTATTTAACAAAACAAAAACGTAATATTTTGAAAATGAACCTTTAAACCAGAGCAGGGGAAGCACACAAATTGTGGTTGAAAGCCCAGGAATGTGATCTTTTGTACTTCAAAGAGTTGCATCTTTTTTAGCTAACAGTAGCATGTAGCCTCCTTGTTTACCAACCAGAGACCGAATGATTTTGACTTATGATGTAAGTGAAGTAAGCATCGATGTGAGACTGCGTAACATTCGACCAATGAACCACAAACATACAAGATAAACAAATAAAAGATGCTAACTGGGCTAACTTTGCTAATACTGTATGTCTGCAGGTCTCCAAGACTCCTCATCTTCCTGGTGTTTCACCCACTGACCATTTTCATACTTGCCGCCCTTCGCCTGTCAACCTGAAGCAAGCAGGTGGTAGACGGATCACAAGGATTTCTCAAAAAGGAAGTAGGTGCTGAGAGTGGTTTGATTTTGATTTTTTTTTGTACACTGTACTGGAACATTGAAGGGATAGTAGCATTTTTTAAAGTGTGGTTGTATGATCTACAAATAGCCCCTAAGTACTTTAATTGCAGTAGAAGACTCTCTGCACTCGTTAGCAACGTCAGCCCGTAGCCCTGCCCAGAGATTTACAACATACATTGTTGTGAATGGATCCAAAGAAACGGCCTATTTTGGCAGCCTAAAAGAGGTTTTACCTGGAAAATAAAATACACAATTCCATTGTTCACTATAACATATATTTTTTCCAGCCCTTCAAAGTGCAGTAAAAATGCAGTTCTTATTTGGAGAATTATAAAAATAAAAATAAAATAAAAATTATATTATAGCGAACAATGGAACTGTGTATTTTTTTTCAGGTAAAACCTCTTTTAGGCCGCGAAAATAGGCGGTTTCTTTGGGTCTATTCACAACTATGTATGTTGTAAATCTCTGGGCAGGGCTATTATGGGCTGGCGTTGCTAACGGGAGGAGTGCAGAGAGTCTTTTACTGCAATTAAAGTACTTAGGGGCTATTTGTAGATCAGTGGTTCCCAAAGTGGGGTACGCGTACCCCTAGGGGTACGTGAGCACATTGCAGGGGTATGTAGAAACATTCATTAATTTATTAGCAAGGTGATAAGTTGATATTCTGAGTCACTTCATAAGCCCATTACTGAAATGGTACGTGCGCCACAACTAGTTCCCCCCGAAGACAACAACCTGTAGCACAGCTTTGTATAGTTGTCAAAAGTTTTGCATCTGGATACTTAACTGGTTTGTATCGATATTACTGTTAACAGCGCGCGGCGCACCCACAGCGCCCGACGCGCGCGCACTCGACAGGCAGAGCAGAGGAGAGCAGGCAGCGTCCAGAGCGTTTGGACCTGAGTAGTTACACAGAACTAGACGCTCGTCGGGTCAATTTAAAACGTTGATATTAACGGCAACACTCATCTCTTTTTCTCCGCTGTCTGCGTGTACATGTGTGTGTTGTGAGGGAGGATGGATCCCCGCCCGTCAGACGAGAGGAGATGCATTGTAACGAATATAATGAAACAAGAGCAACACGCTGGAATTGCACAACTCTTAGTTAGCTTTTCATTTAATTAAAAAAACAAACAAAAATCTGTTATAAGTCAATTTGATTATGATAAAAAATAAAATAATGGAACAATAATAAGCTGGGAGGCACTGCTGCTGTATTGAATATGATGTAATTTTTCAGGGTATTGGCATTGAGTTTGAAATGTTAGTAGGCCTATTGTGACAATCCTACAACTCTGTGAAGACACATTTGACCACAACAAACACCACAACAGCCAGAAACAACTACAATGCAGGAGAATAGTGTAAAATGTCTTAAATTGAAGAGAGAAATTGAAATGATTTTGTGTTACGTTATGATCACTTTTGGAGAATCATCAACACGTATGAGGGAGGGGGTACTTGTGGTGTAGCAAAACGGCTCAGGGGGTACGCAAGACAAAAAAGTTTGGGAACCACTGTTGTAGATCATACAACCCCACTTAAAGAAAATGCTACTATCCCTTTAATCAAAGGACTTTTACAACGGGTTGCACCAATCCAATAATAAGATCAGATATTGGCCCACATATTGACTAAATAGCTAGCCTAGAAATCTAGACGCCCCCTAGCGGCAGCAAAAATATTTGCTCCGTAGGTGGGTCTAGCAACGAGCCATAGGAACTTGTTGAGTCTCGAACACCGATTGTGTTCACCAATCACAGCGCTCCATCTGTTTATTGAGTCGTTGGGCGGGCTTAATGCGATGACGACATACTTGCAACGGTGAAAAACATGACAAGATGGCTTCTTTGGCAAAGGAATCGTTTGAATCGGCGTTGGCATCAACTTTGAAAGAATTAAACTAGTCATTTTCTTTAAAAGTTGAGCAAGAAACGGCGCTGAAGTTATTCATTTCGAAGAAGGATGTATTTGGTGTTTTGCCGACGGGATATGGGAAAAGTTTAGTCTACCAGCTTGCTCCGCTGGTAGCGAAAAAAGTGAAAACCTAACCCCAGAGCGGTAGATTAAACAAGGTGGTGATTTCAGTCCGTAGCCCAGAGGCAGTCCTGGTCACTTTTCATTCAAACAAACTAACGCCACTGCCGCCACAGTTGTTAAATTTAATCAATGAGACCAACATTAATCTCCTAAAAAGAGTTTAACCAGCCAGCGGTAAACCTCTGAAAGCGTGCGGATACGTTACTTGGCTCGTTGTCTACCCCGCTCGCTGGGAGGACGAGAGACTGCCGCCGGCAGATGAGGTCCGTAGAGCGGCTGCTGCAGCTCTGACAGCCGCTGCCCTGGTTCTCGGTCGCGGCTCACACAGACTCTGCACTCCTCCCAAACAAACGCCGATGCAAACTGACCACAGACTTCGGATTAAACTGTGACTTTCTCGCATGAAAAACTGTCAGAACGGTGACGTGTTAACAGCGCTAAAGCCAGCATCAAAACAGGTTTTATCAGCTTTACTGCTATGGCTGTATTGGGAGCGACATGAACCACGTGACCACGCGGGCGGCGAGATCAAAAGCTGTCGCCACTCTGTTATAATCTACTGCTCTGCGTAACCCTAACCCTGATTGGTCGTAGCGTTACCCTATTGCGTGCAGAGGCAGTTTGAAAGACAGCCTTCATCCCGCCCCCTGGATTGAGCCGAGGTCTACCGGTCGTTGCCAGACTATACATTTTAATGATATAGTCTGGCTTGTCAGGCTACTAAATAGCTAGATCTGGTATTGGATTATGGGGCTGATCTATTCACTTTAATGCTATGCTTTTGAGCTCACGCAGCCACTAGCCAACAAACTGGATCGCGAGCCAAAGAGTCAGCTGTATGGAAGTGTTTAACGCAAGTTTGGCGGCTACTTGCAACATCTGCAATGGCAATGTTGCAAGCAGTGGTGATTGCTTTGCCAAATACAATCTGATCCCGACCGAGACACTAAGCCCAGTATATTATTATCAGCTTTAGGACTGAAAAAGCTGGATGGTTGCGTCCCTATTCAAATCATTTGCGTAGAGGAACTTTAGGAGTTGGCATGTAAGCCAGCTCAATATGCTACAATAGCATCTCACTTCAGCCCACAGTCTGCTCTGAAGCTGCACCACTGCACATTATTATTGTATTAATTCCTCTTGAATACACAACAATCACCACCAGCAGCAACAAACCACCATGCTTTGGCAGCAGAGGAAACCTACCAGCAGCTCCTTTAATGAATCATGTTGGTCCTAAAGGTCAAGAATAAACTCTCAGGGCCAAAGAGGTCAATCAGTTTCACAGGCAGCGATAAAACCCTGGGTAGAAGGAAGAAGAAGAAAAAAACCACAGGACTCAGCACTACAGGCTACTCTTCAACATATTGACTTGGTATCTGTAAGCCCTGGATGTACTGGGATCCATATCTGCTGATTTTTTGATCTCAAGAAATGACTTATCAGCGGATGGAGCTGCTGCACTTCAACACACAGCCGCTCAGTTCACGAAACTCTAAATAGGTCAAAGCTCTTACAAAATATGAACTCACCTCATTTCAATGGAGGAATTCTTTGGCGCTACTGTGTTCTTTGTAAATGACTTAATACCAAACACTGAGGATACATGTGTATTTACATCTCTATTTGTCAGCGTAGAGGAAAAGCTTTGCCAGGATTAGATTTGTAGGAATAAAAAAAAAAGAAGAAGGCATTTTTGGGTAAACAGACTCAACACTTTGTGCTCATTGGCTGTGAGTTTTTGAGAGATTTTGATGCGCCGCCGAACAGCCTGTTCAACCTCTAAAGACTCTTTATTCAGTACATCCTTCACCGCCTATCCATCCACTGTAACATTTTATGAAGTGCAACTGCAGCTGCTGCCGCCGCCGTCACTGCTGCTGCTGCTGCTGCTGCTGCTACACCAAAGGCACAACTTTCAAAAGTGATGCAGGAATTCAAGGTTGGTTGGTTCCTGGTCTGGGCGATATTACCCTCTGGAGGGAGGAGGCATCAATCTCGCTTGTCTGGTAGGAACAAAAGCCTGTGTCTGCAGCAGAGAGAGAGAGAAGGTTTGTGTTTATGTATTTATTTATTTATATCTCCTCCAGATCTCCTCCTTTCATTAGAATGACTCTCCAAAGTCAGACATTGCATCAAAAAACATCAAAAAATTAAAAATATCTTCAGACAACATGCAAAAAAATGAAATAAGATCATTCCCTTTGAAGGAAGACTGTAGCCTTATGTGTGTGTGTGTTGTGTTTGTCTTTATTTCTCCAGCAGCAGGCTGTGGGATGTCGACTGCTCTTCTTCTTTGAATCCTCTCTAGGACATGAATTCTTAAAAAATGCACGAGTAGTTTCAGCGAATGATGAAAAAAAAAACTGATCGCAGAACCACAGGCATCAAGAGGAGAATTAATGTAATTTTAATCTCCGACTTATCTACCAACAAGATGCTTCGCTCGGTTCATTTTCACAAATTAAGTTAATTGACCCAAAGATTTTGAAAAGATTAAGCCGGGGCGTGAAGCCAACAACTCTGCCATTTCATTTCATTTCTGTTTTTTTTTCTTTTCCCCCACTTTATTTCCAGTCATATCAGTTCCTGGTGTTGCGTCGTGTTTGGCTCATGTTTCTTCGACTCCCCCCTGACCGCCCGATGACCAGCGTCCTCCAGCGCTCGCCCGCAATTATAAAAAAAATATGATTAATTTACTTGGAACCCAGTTGGTTTATGTGGAGCATCCTGAGGCCTGATGATGAATATGATGCAGTCTGTCTGTCTCCGCCACACCACCACCACCACCACCACCACCACCCCTCCTTCCTGTTTTCACTCTCTCTTTCTTCCACATACTCGTTCTCATTACCATGCATGGCAACCTTTCCTTCACAAGGTCAGCTCTTTGCATGTGATGTACAGCAGTAAGTAACAGTTCGCCATCCGGAGGGACAATAAAGTCAAACTGTTTGGAAGAAAGAAAAAAAGAGGGAGCGCCATATCACTCTTGGTTGATTCTAATTATCCACGTCTGTCTTTCTATAAATACACCGGATCAGTCATCGCTCAGAGAGTTGAAAGGGGAGAAGAAAGCAGGGAGGAATCAAGGAGGTGGGGAAGGATGGAAGGAGAAGGAAGGGAGAGAGGGCTGGGGGTGGAGGGAGAGAGAGGGGGGGGGGGTGTTGCAGGAAGTGACAAAGTAAGCAGGAAAAAAAACATGTGGGAGGGGAGAGATAAGTAAAGGTGTGAAATCTGAAGGAAGACATGGCATGGGGAGGAGAGTGATGTGAGAGAAGGGATGAAAAAGAGAGAGAAAGGATCACGTCCTCCTTTACTGCAGCAGCTCTGGAAAAGAAAAAAAAGAAAGAAAGAAGAAGAAGAAGAAGAGATTATTCTCTCTAAACAACCAACCAGGCCACACACCAGTTTGTGTGCCTGCCTCTGGGGGAGATGTGTAACCTCTAAGCTGCTTTTTTTTTATTATCAGACTTAAACTCTAAAGACTGAGAGACGTCGCGCCGTCGTCAGAGCGCAGAAACTTTGTCTCATGGTGACAGCATCTTCTATTGTGGAGCTTTGATTCCAGTCCCTTTTAAAGATATTTCAATAAATAGCCTTCACACAAAGAGTGTTTCTTTAACTAGAAAGAAACAAAACAAGCCTGACAGCGCACTCTCTCTCTCTCGCTCCCTCTCTCTCTATGTGTTTTCTTCTCTTTGAATTTGGTCATTATTCTGCACAGAGCGGAGAGGAAGCCAAGTGTGGCAGGTGAGAGCATCTCGACTAGACAGCTGTCAGAGCCGCTCCGAGTGTAAGGGCAGCGCAGGAGCCAGGCATCACCGGCCCGACGGCTGTGGAGCAGGTACAGTCGGTGTACAGCAAACACACACACACATACACACAAACACACACGTATAAGGCGGAAGAGTCATGCCAACGCCGACACCTGCATGGGTGGCTCCATCGCCATGGTAACCGGTGATTGATCCCCTGAGTTATGCCGTGTGTGAGAGAGAGAGAGAGGGAGAATATTAATGACGGGGGTTGGATGGAGGGAGGAGCGACGGAGGAAAGTGACACACAAACACACACACGCACACACACAGCTAATATGCACACAGAGGCTCGCTAATGTCGCCGAGGGAAGGATCAAAGGAAGCAGCGTGTTGAGTGATTTGTGTTTGGCCACGTCTGTGAGGCGACGCCGTCACACTGCAGGCTCTCATGCTGCTCAGCCCGTTGTGAGCGTGATTCTTCTAATGTTATGGATGAACACACACACATACACACAAAACATCCATGTATATTTTGAATGATCTTACTTTCTTTTTTAGGAGTGTTCTTTTCTTGCTTAAAGGGATAGTTCAACATTTTGGCAAATTGGCCCATTGCCATAATCCCTATAGTCATAGCAGTAGGTACGTTACCTTTAATTGTCGGTGCAAGATATTTTTCAGCAGAGGCTCATGGGATTTCTTGGTTTCTCATCAAACTCATCAAATACACAATCCAACAATTCCAAAACGCTCTGGTGGACAAGTTGTGACCTTCACAATCACCACACAGGTCACAACTTGTCCAAAACAACTCCATCTTGTAACATTCTGTTATTATCTCATAGCGTGGTGAATGGAGTTGTTGGATTGTGTATGTGATGAGTTTAATGAGGGAAACCAAGAAATCCCATGAGCCTCCGTAGGGTAGCTCTGAGCAGCTCACGGCTCTGCTCCGCTGTTCTAAAAATAGCTTGCACCGACAATAAAAGGTAACAAACCTACTGCTAAAACTGTAGGGATTATGGCAATGGGCCAATTTGCCAAAATGTTGAACTATCCCTTTAAAGAGAATGACCCTTGAGATGTGAACTAATACTTGATTTGGTCAAAAGGTTAAACAAAAGGCTTGTATTTTGGCCCCATCTGTGTTTATAAATAGCCTGGTTAAGAGGTTAAAGGTCAGAGGGTAAATGCCACATGGCAGATGTTATTTTAATCTATGGACCATTTGGGTTAGGTATGTCCTTTTTCTGGAGAGAAGGTGGAGTTAGAGAACATATAAGGTTAGGGCTTTGGGCCAGAGAGGGCAAAACATTGTGACATTGTTCTTTCTTGTAATAAAACCCTTTTTTAATGCAAGTAAAGATCATTTCTTCTCATCAATATACCACAGGAGTCCCAGCATGGTGTAGAGATGAGTTACCTCCACCAGGATTACCATAAATTGTAATTACCACCATAATGTGATGTGGTTGTTTGTTATGGTTAATTAAAGTCACATTAGATAAGCTATTATATGGTGTGATGGATCAACCGTCTCCAGATGCAAATGCAGACAAATCAGACACTTGCCACAATGCAAACTGGTAAAGCAGATTTATTGTGTCATAAAGCAGGGTTGGTTTCCCTGTAAGAGTTGGAGCCTCCAATGAAATGTGTGGATTAGTGACGGTATGTGTGTGTTTTACACAATCCAACAACTCCAAAACGCTCACGGAGGACAAGTTGTGACCTTCATATTCACCACGCTAGGAAATAGTAATGTAACGTTACAAGACTGAGTTGTTTTCGAGGCAGATGCGTAGCCGGAACTACATTCCAGACATGGCTGCTGGGCGGTTCTGAGTTCTGAGTGTTTGCTTCATGTGTCGTAATTTTACATAACTATACGTTGTTATTATTATCTCATAGCGTGGTAAATGTGCAGGTCACAACTTGTCCACCAGAGTGTTTTAGAGTTGTTGGATTGTGTATTTATTTATGTGTATGTGTATTTAGTAGCGTTAGCTGAGCAGCTTGCGTCTCTGCCCCGCCGATCTAAAAACAGCTTGCACCGTCAATTAAAGTTATGAATCTACTGGCAATAGGCGAATTTGCCAAAATGTTGAAATATCCCTTTAAGGATTTTTGTCATGTCTGGACAATGTTTACTGCTGGCCTGGCTGAGTATTTTTTACACCCCTTAGAGAGAGTCTCTGTGTGCCCTGTGTTTGTCATGGTCAGGTTTTATATTGCTGTTTGCTCGCCCCTCTGAATACACCATGGTTGTCGGCTCATGCACGTTGTCATCTCTCCAATGCTACAGGTTATCTGTGAGTGGCACAAGCTGCAGCTACAGTCAACAAACCAGCACGAGCTACCAGAGCCCAAACTGATGAATTAATAAGACCTGCTGCTGTATATTGCATGTGTGCATTTTAAATGAAACAAACCCATTTGTGAAGCAGCTGCACATGTTTCCAGTTTCCATCCAGTTCACCCCACGGAGGCTTCCACAAACTTGTACCAGGTTTCATTTAAAATCCTGTTCAATTGTCCTTTTTATCAGCACTTTAATGGATTTTTATAAAAATATTTGTCAAAGACACCTGCCGATGTGACTAATTTTTCCAGTTTATTCAGACATGACAGCACAAACTGTTGCTCACCTGCCACCATGTGTGACTGTGCTGTGTGCTGAGATGCCGCGTGACGCTGTCCGTGGTGCTGAAGTAACAGATGGCTTCACACAGTCCTCATCTGGTATTAAATTGTCCTTTAAAGTAAAAATATCAAGTTCCGTCAGAACATTTGAACAGACATTATTGCACCAACGTTCAGAGCGACGTCGGTTTCTTAAAGAAATGAAGCAGCCGTTGTTGGGAGTTAAATGTTTCTCAGTGAGCTTTGATTTCCACGATGGCAATGTGTTTGAATGTAAATGAGTGCTTTAGCATTCACTTCAAATGTCGCTGATTGAAGTCCCTATTGTTTTAATCATGAAATGACTGGTTGTAGTGATTGAAGCGCCTGTCCCAACCTCAGTTTCGATTCCAACCCTCAGCCCCATCGCTGCCTAACTGTCCTGTCGCTCTTTCACTGTCAATGTGATAAAAGCTTAAAAGCCCCAAAATACATAAAATGCTCTTAGTGGCTAATAGAGAATTGATTTATAAAAGAAGCTTGAAACAGCTCTTTGTGTTTGTGTTCGCCTCCACCAAGTTGCAGGAAATACAGAAATACAGTGTTGTTTTTGCAGAACATTATGATGTCACAGTGACGTTGACCTTTGACCCTTTGGATATGAAACGTTGTCACTTCATTTTTATCCTTAGAGACATTTAAGTTGTGAAAATTACTGTATGAATTTGTGAGTTTTGGTTTAGTTTGGTTTATTTATCAAGGGACAGTGTGCAATAACATTAAAGCAGAAGTCAGCAGAATGTTTTTGTTAATATAAGTCCTAAATAGACTCATTGTCAGCTCTGCTGTAAACCAGAAAAATGGTTATCCAATGAGGATGAATGAAGGGCTGTGTGCCAATGGATCATCGAGTGAATGTGGTGACGACCAATAGATCCATGACGAGGGCGGGGGCTGCTAACTCATGGTGCGTTCAAGGCAACCCGTAACTCGTGTTTTTCCGACCTGTGAAGTCGTACCAGTTTGATCTGGTACGAGTTCATGGGTCGGAAGTTACGAGCGGCCGTTATAGTGAACTTTCACAGGCAACAGGTCGGAAAAACACGAGTTACAGGCTACCTGGAACGCTACAAAGTCGTAAGTCGTGACTTAAAGCCGTAATTTACGGTTTCAAAAGCCTGCCTGGAACGCAGCATTAGCCAAAATGACCGGATCGCTGACTTCTGCTTTAATCATTTACAAGAAATGAGATGGTTGCACCAGATTTAGCTATGACTGCTAATTTCCAGTCCCAACATAACATTCACAACAGACACATACCACAATCTAAAATACAAAGGAAAAACCTGAAAAGTAAAATACAGAGACAATACAATTTCCTCATTTAAAATGGAACAACACACAGAACACTAAATACTAAAAAAGGCCGTCCTTCACAGAAACCTTGGACATCCAAAATCGGGTCCAAATGAATGTTTGCGCCAAATCTGAAAAATGGAGCCGAGTGGACGGACAGACGTACGGATGACCCAGAATGAAAACAACCCAGTCCTCTGCCATTACTAAAAGTACATATAACTCATTCTTGCAGCAGTATACTCCCTAGTTGTTTTTCCACAAACCATGTCTTCTATGCAAATGCAGGCTCATTCAGAGTCATTTGCTTTTGGATTCATTCTGTATCCTTGCAGCCCTGCCACAACAGATTTGTACCACCTGTGAAGGTTAAAAAAAAAAACCCACACATGCACAAAAAAAGAAAACGCAGAACTGATACACTTTTCAGATGCAGCGTGAAGACACTGTACGGAATGTTGGGATAAAACAACAAGACACACATCGTGCAGATAAGAGAAGTGCACAGAGAAGAAGAAAGCGATAAGTGGATTGTGGATCCTATGAAGAAGAATCGACTCAGAGATGCGTCGGCCGAGCGTCTTATTATCAGAGACGACTTGTAACAAATGCAAAAATCTTTTGTGGGAAAAAAAAACTGTGGGGAGAGAGAGAGAGAAAAAAATCTGTCAATCATCAGCCTTTATAAGAACAGACAGTGGCGACCATTCATTCTGATCAAACGCTTGTAATCCTGTTGTAGAAAATCAGCTCGTCTCAACGCCACATGTAAAAATAACACGGGCGAAAATCTGTGGCAACATGAAAGGATTCACTGTCAGTCACACTTTCATTTTTTTTTCAAAAGGAATAAATAATTCGCACAACGACACTTATTTTCATGTACCTGATCTCATCCATTGGAACACATTCATTATTAATGTGTTTTCTGCCAGTGAGTAATTATAAGTGGATGAAGAAGAACAGCTTTTTCCATCTTCTTACTTTGAGGACAATGATTCTCAGCGTCTAGAGAGTCCTTCCTGTCTTTGACTCAACCTCCACAGAGTTGCAGCTGGACATCCAACAGCCCAGCCTGCTGCAAACTCCTTCATTTCATTTATTTATTTAGCTGATTTGCTTCCCTGAGAATAAGATTATTGTGCTGGTGATAAAGTGTTTAAGTTGCTGCAAGGTCAACGTAATTCCTGCTCCAGATAAAAGCAACACATAGAGAGACCTGGCACTCTGCTCGGGGGCTCTGAAGCCAAACTGATAAAACTGCAGTGGGGGTGGAAGGATTCATAAAAAAGATAAGAAGAGAGGAATAGAAGAAGGAGGAGGAGGAGGAGGAGGAAAAGAAGAAGGGGTGGTGGTGGTGGTGGTTGTGGTGAGGGGGGTGGGGGGGGGGGGGTGGGGGTCTATCATCAGCCTCCACAGCCAACAGGACGTCATGTGTGATTGCTGCAGGCCACCCACACAGGAACAGCAGCAGCGACAGGCCGTTTACTTATCTACCTTGGCCTACTGAGCCTCAGGGGTCGAGGATTATTGGAGATAAATGCTGCGTTTTTTTACCCCTGATGTGTGGGACGACTGTGCACCAGATAACGGTCCTGTTTATGCTCCACTCTATATACACATAGTACACATACACATAACATCCCAGTTGAAATTTGAGCAGCGTTGCATGCGCACAAAGCAGAAATAATTCAGTGTTCAGTGTGTTTCTGCTGCAGACAAAAGTTTTCCACCTCTCAGTGATCAGGCCCTTCCACCGGCAGCAGACTTCAGTCCTCCGTGTCAGCTTGTGTCACTGCAGTTTACTTCTTTTTTTTTTTAAACGCTGCCGAGTGGTTAAAACATAGCAACTCTGCCCTCTTCAGGTTAAACGTGACATTACGCCAACTCACCTCGTCTGACTCTGGACTCAGACTCAGGCTGGACGGATAGAGGAGTGAAATTACAGCCCGGTTTCCAACTGACCCAGTCTGTCTCGAATGGTCCTTCTTTCCTCCCTTCCTTCTGTCTCTCCATCCCTCCTTCCTCCACTCCTTTCCCTCCTTTCTCCCTTCTTCCCACCATCATTTCCCTTCCTCCCTTCTTCCTTCCTTGACCCAATCTGTTACCTTTCTTTTTCTTTCTTTCTTTCTTTCTTTCTTTCTTTCTTTCTTTCTTTCTTTCTTTCTTTCTTTCTTTCTTTCTTTCCCTCCATCCGTCTTTCTTCTTCCTTCCTTGACCCAATCTATTCCCTTTGCCCATCCTTCTTTCCTTCTTTTCTCCCTTCCTTGGTCCCACCATCCTTTGCACTGCCTTCCTCCCTTCCTCCATCCTTCTTTCCCTCCTTTCTCCCTTCTTCCCACCATCATTTCCCTTCCTTCCTTGATCCAATCTGTTCCCTTTCTTTCTTTCCTCCCTCCCTTCTTTCCCTCCATCCTTCCTTCTTCTTCCTTCCTTGACCCAATCTGTTCCCTTTGCCCGTCCTTATTTCCTTCCTTTCTCCCTTCCTTCTTCCCACCATCCTTTTCACTTCCTTCCTCCCTTTTTTCCCTTCGTTCTTCTTCCTTCCCTGATCCAATCTGTTCCCTTCCTCCATCTTTCTTTCTTTCTTTCCTTCCTTCCTTTACCCGGGAGGACACCTGTTCTTCCACCTGCTGGGGAGGAGATACAGGTCTGGACCACCAGACTGGCCCCCAGCCTCTCTCCTCAGGCAGTGAGGCTACACCCCTCCCCACCCACCCAGCCCCCTCCCTCTGCCCCCCATCCATCAGCACACACCAACACTCCACCAGTGCAATAACTGTGAACTAGACTTTGCGTCGCTGCAGCTCTCACACACCAACACACCACCCATCTCAGTTTACTGCCCCAACCCTGTTTCCCTTTTGCACGTGAACAGAAGATGGGACTTGAATGTTGCACCGCTGCACTTCATCCCTCCTGCACATTGACTAAGTGATGGCTGCCCCTCTATACTATATATACTGTGCTGCTGCTGAACTGTTACTGTTCTGACAGCTGAGCCTGAAATGGCTATTATTGTTGTTATACTGTGAGTAGTACACAGAACATATTTTTGATATTCAGGAGGCACATTTAATACTTTTGTTATGCTTGTATTAGTTCAAATGGTATCTCAATGTTATTTATAATTATTATTATAATAATTTGAAATCAATTGAAAGATATTTTTAAAAAAAAAGATACAAGTTTGAGCCATCAAACATTTGTTCAGCCTGTCAGCATTTCTTAAAATGCATTCATGCCTTGGTCTCTCTTGAAATATCAGTCAAGAGGTGAAGAAAAACACTTTAATGGTTTAACTCACCTTTAAGCTACAAGGTTCTGACTCTGCAAATAAAATAAAGGACCCTTATCTCAGAGGAACATTTGAGCATAAAGCAAATTGGTCTTTTTCTGAGCGTTCTTTCAAAATATTTACAATCATGTGTCAATCAAGTACAAAAAACACTGAATTAAACTGCATTCAAGGCGTTTCAACTTTGTGCAGCTTGTGTGAAAGGCAAAATAATAAATAAAAAAATGTATTTAATCAATTCAGAGAAAATAACAGAGTAAAGGAAGAGGCTGTTGACCTTATTTCCAGGGGACACGGGTGTGTGGTGCTGTGGAGCGATACAGATCAGTGGATGCAGCGTTCAGTAAGTGTTTCAGCATCTTCCATGGGGCCCTTTTATTTGCCATCTTGTATCAAGAGCTCCAGGATTACTGTGCTCAAGGAGCTGTGAAATCTCTTCCGACACCTCGAGCCACTAAAACAACTGGTGTCCGCCTCTCCTATCGCAGAGACACACACCGGCCAGCGTCCATCCTTGGATAACAAGGACACACACAAACACACACAACCTCTGTCTCTCACACATAAAGCATCGCGACCTGTCCTTTTTGGACTTCTTAACACTAACCTGACATGCCACCAATCCAATTTGTGTCAAACGCCGCCGTCCGTCCCGCCGCCCGTCCCCCTCAACAACAACAACAACAACAAAAACAGCAATTCGTGCTGACAGTAGTCCGGAGAATACTTACTTGACACATTGTCGTAACCTTCCCTAAAACAAATGTCACCGTCAGTGGCACAGACCCATCTCGGCTGACAACCAATCTTTTTGGCGAGACGTTTAAAAACTAAAGATGACACATGGAGCCGGAGAGGAGCGCGGAATTCATTTAAATCCTACAAATAGGACGGTGGACACGATTTTCTTGGGTGTAATCCTTCATCTGGGTGACAACGTGGTGCGTTTCTGGAAGATAGGGACGGATCTTTGTGCTCTTATTGAACTTTGCGCCATTATCTCAGACCCGTTGTTCACATTATTCAAGCCCATGTGGTGACGTTTTGATCCGTAACTGTAAAGATAAGGTGAATTTTTATCGAAGTTTCCCATTAATGTGTCGTTGAAACGGTGAAAACTGAAATTGTCTCTCATAAATAAAGAAAAACATTCTGCCATCAAGTGTTTCCGTTGCTCGTTGAAGCAGCACTAAGGTCCCTGAAGGTCTCAGAGTCCAACATGTCCTTTATAAAACATTCACATGAATAAACACACTGTCACAGCAATACACACATATATCATTCATACAGAGGCGCTGGACTGGAGCAGCTGTTTGTACTTAAAGCATCTTGTTATGAAGCACTATAAGGTCTGCTTCAGTAAACCTATCTATACATATAAAGCTCTAGAACTGACTTTATTAAGAGTTTTATTGTAAGATAAGACAGAAGACCGTAAAGTACAGCAGATTACCTGTCATAGGTTTCATGTTTTGTTTATGTGAACGGTTTAAAGGTGCTATATGCAAATTTTCTTTTGCAGGGAGTGGGTGGTTGTGATTGTTGACGATAGACTGGGAGTTAAATTCTTAAACATTGCAGTATCTCAGCAACTAAATCTACTTCCTGTTCACAGTGACTTGTGCATGCTCATGGTTGTTCAGGTGTGTTGCAGCTGAAACACTTGTCTGGGAGCAGACTGTTTTTGTTTTGAAATGCAGATGTTGTGGTGCGGATGTAGCCGGGGCATCACTGCGCCTGCAGGGCAGACTGGAGGCGACAGTGAGTCACCACCAGAAGCTGCTGGTTATCCTGTTAAAGGGATAGTTCAACATTTTGGCAAATTGGCCCATTGCCATAATCGACTGGAGGCTAAAAGCTGCTGGTTATCCTGTTTCCCTCAAAACTCATCAAAAACACAACCCAGCAACTCAAAAGCGCTGTGGACACGTTGTGAGAACCACCACGAGATAATGACGGAACGATATTTCAGAGGTAAATTCATGAGATTAACAGTTTTTCAGCAAGCAGTCTCCGCATTTACCCTTGGCTCCGTCTCGTTGTTCCGTCATTATCTTAGCGTGGTGGTTCTGCAGCCCAACTCCACAACAGGAGTTGCTGGGTTGTGTATTTGACTTCCTTTTCCATAGAATAGCCCTGAGCACCTGGCTCCGCGCCGCCGTACTAAAAATAGCTTACACCGACAATTAAAGGTAAGTGGGCCAATTTGCCAAAATGTTGAACTATCCCTTTAACGTCTGTACAAGAGAAGACATGAGTTAATAATACTATTGGTGTTGACTTTTACCCAACTGGAGATGGCTCTTCTTCTTCTAGACTGGTAAGTTAACACCTGTTAATGTTAACATTAGCTGTGTGATGACAAAACTATGTTATATGTATCGATCATTTATGTAATAGAATAGATGTGATTTTTCTCTCCATGCCAGTTTCGGTCAGGACTGGAGCCGAGCCGGAGCCACAGTCCTTATTTTTATGTGTTGAGAAAAGTGTCAGTCAGGAGCTGGCTTCATTTCAAGTCTGCTTAAAACCAGGTCCAGAAGGACCAGGACTGGGCCAACACCCTGACCGGAGAAAGCCAGGGTCTACAGTATCGTTAGACAGGATTTAGAGACTGTGCTGGATGGATTTCCCCTTGATTCATCAACTGAAGACATAAAATGGGTTGAGAGGAAAAAGCCAAAAGTCAATTTGAAAAAAAGACAAGATTAATTTGCAAATGATGCACCGTGAGAGCGCTACATGGCTCTTAATTCAACATCTTAAGATGTACAAGGGGGTAAAAGCGAAGGAAAAGACTTGCTTAAATGCAAACAAACATGTATCCAATGACATTTATGTGTTAGATACATCATATTTACCTTACAGTAACCAAATGATGTGGGCTCACAGTCGCTGCGGCAGACGTAAGATTGTGTATTTTGTTGGGAAACAGATTTGCATTTGCACAGTTAGTTGTGTCTATGAACACCTGAAATCCACAGCATTTCATATTTGTGACAACATCATTACCGGTCAGGTCAGCAGGACTCGTTCTGCTCTCACATTATGAGTGTGTGGGTTTGTGTCATTACAGCAAAATGTGGACATAAACTCTCCTACGGCAGCAGGAACTACCAGACAGATGATTCTGGGAACTTTGAGATGTTTCTACGTCGGTCTGATTGTATTTTTTCTCTTTTAAAGTTGTTTTTTGAACATTTACTGCTGTTATTTGACACAACAGCGACAGATAAATACACAGAGACAGTTGGGGAAATTACATCCGATAAAGAACAACCTGTGTGAATGTGGAAACATTGGCCTCACACATCTTTGAGTCATAATGTCAGACTCTTAACGCTGTAAAACATGCAACCACGACTCAAAGATGGGCTGAGACTTTCTGAAGTTTGACCTCATGCAGACATGGATATGTGGGAGCAACAATACCGACAAAAAAAAGTGCTCCTGAATTAACATCAGGTCGTTTTCCCACTGAACAAAGTCGGAGAACTTCACTTAAATGAAATGGTGCAGTCAGTTTCCTCAGTCTTTATAATCCAACTTGATGAAGTAACCTGGACTTTAATAAGAAAAGTGATATATGGAAACACATCACGACAGAAATTAAGTCCTCCTTCATATGCCAGTATAACAGCATTGTAAGAAAGTAATTGTCCATTTTGAACCAACTATGTAAATTAAATATGCGAGCTTCAGGCTCACGAAAGGCCGAGACGGAGCCTGTGACTTTAAATCCATATCCGACCACATTATCTTTATTATATCAGGTTTAAACTACTGTCTCCTGTCACTACTTACATTCTTGGGCTAAAACATTCAGCTCTTTCCTCACTTTCTTTTTTTTTTTGTACAAGACTCATATATTTGCATTTCAAATCATCACATTCAATCATAGTGACAAAATTTCCCGAGACAATGATCCACAAAGAAATCCGCGAAAAGCAGAGACGAAGAAAAACAAAGAAAACAAACTGTATGCGTGATTGCGCCCTGACAGCCAATCGGCAACCTGAGTCATGACTGTAATCAGGAGTGGCTGCTGGATCTGCCATGTCCTGCTGCTGTTTGTCTACAGGGAGGGGGGGGTGGGGGGGGGGGGGTGAGATTCATGACAGCCTCTTGCAGAACCTTGTGGACTGATTACATGTCCAGGAAAATGCATGCGGCCAACGAATATTAAATCACCACAGCTTATTGCCATGCCAGTGCAGGGGCTGAGGCCGAGCGTGGGCAAAATGCATCTGCAGCTCGACCCTATAAGCACTCCAGGCAGTGGGAGAATTACATTTCTATGGGGGGGGGGGGGGGGGGGGGCTCCGGATGAGTTAGGCAATCTTCCTTTCCACAGCAATGATTAATAGTGATGGTCCCATAAATTGTCCTGTCTGAGAAATATATTGCCGCCATAGTATCTGTTGTTTTGCACTGTGAGGCCACTCTGCTTTTTAGGGGCAGTGGTCGGATAAGCAGTCAACAGTATGGAGCAGCACAGCACACCCAGAAGAAAAGGGGGGGGGGGCAGGATGCAGCCGGGCTCCATCCATCACATGTGATTATCACTTACCACGTTAAGATTTCTAAAGCCCTCTGATGTGAAGTTAAGCAGTTTGAGAGCAAAGGAATGGGAGCGAAGTCTGGCAGCGTCGTCTCTTTGTATCTCATCGACCCTGTTGCTCCTACAACCTGCTCGCTGTCATCTGAACAAGAGGAGCATCTATTTTTAGCCGGCTTGCGGAGCTGTTAGTTGGTTGGTTGGTGCTCGTGTCTGGTCTCCGGGCCGTGTTATGATCTCGTTTTAATTTTCAACTGCCTTCTAATTTATTCGAGCTCGGCCTCGTAGAAAAGTCACACCGGCATAGACGTTTGGTAGGATGAATGAAGAAGTGTGAGGCCTGTCAGTGTGTTGGTGTTCAGGGTGGTTGAGTGGTTAGAGCACATCCCATGAAGTGATGACCGTCTTACTCGGATGTCATTTCCCCAACTGTCTCTGTGTTTTCCTGTCGCTGTCGTGTCAAATAACGGCATAAAACACCCAAAATATAACTTTAAAAGAGAAAAAATACAATCAGACCGACATATAAACACCTCAAAGTTCCCAGAATCATCTGTCTGGTAGTTTCTGCTGCAGTCGGAGAGTTTATGTCCACATTTTGCTGTAATGACACAAACCCACACACTCATAATGTGAGAGCAGAACGAGTCCTGCTGACCTGACCGGTAATGATGTTGTCACAAATATGAAATGCTGTGGATTTCAGGTGAGCTGTTCATAGACACAACTAACTGTGCAAATGCAAATCTGAGGCTATATGATCTATTTAACACTTACATGTCATTGGATGCATGTTTGTTTGCATTTAAGCAAGTCTTTTCCTTCGCTTTTACCCCCTTGTACATCTTAAGATGTTGAATTAAGAGCCATGTAGCGCTCTCACGGCGCATCATTTGCAAATTAATCTTATCTTTTTTTCAAATTGACTTTTGGCTTTTTCCTCTCAACCCATTTTATGTCTTCAGTTGATGAATCAAGCGGAAAATCCATCCAGCACAGTCTCTAAATCCTGTCTAACGATACTGTAGACCCTGGCTTTCTCCGGTCAGGGTGTTGGCCCAGTCCTGGTCCTTCTGGACCTGGTTTTAAGCAGACTTGAAATGAAGCCAGCTCCTGACTGACACTTTTCTCAACACATAAAAATAGAGACTGTGGCTCCGGCTCGGCTCCAGTCCTGACCGAAACTCGCATGGAGAGAAAAATCACAGTGACACGCGCTTTATTTATCCTCATGATAAGTGCTATAGATTTTAGTGTTAGCTTATTGATGAACTGACTAAAAATGAGTTATTATGCACTTTGCCAATTGCCTGTTAAGCAGAAACTCCACCGCACTCAATCATTCTATGGCCGAGAGCTATGTTTTGATCAATGGGGACTACAATTGAGATTTTTTCTTTAGTATCAGACGACTTGGCCCCAAGCTGTTAACTGTAGAGGGAAATACAATTGTGCGACGAATCGGAGAAGGCAAACACCTGGAAACTCACCTCTGTCCGTCCTCTGATGACAGGAATAAAATGACGCGTGTTCAAAATACAATAGGATTTTTATTTTCAAAGCAGAGAAAATTAATAAAACATCAATGTGTTGGTACCAACAGTAATGAAACATGCAAGAATATGGTTTCAATTAAGCTTTGTTGCTGTCTGATGTTACAAATCAAATTTCCTACTCATAATCCCACTTTTCACAAATAGAAAGTCAACTGTATATTCATTAATGAGGCCAATATGCTTCTTCTTTCACTGCTGCAAAGGCCTCAGCTTTTTTTTTCCTTACCCAAGGAAACCTTTAAGAGATAGTGTGCAGTTCTCTTAAGTATATCCCTCAGCTAAAGAAAAGAAATTAAATCCTAGGTGTCATTCTTAAGTAGCGAGCTTAAGGTGTTTGTGCAACCAGCCTCAGGGTATGAACTAATCTCCCTCCTCTTCTTCTTCTTCTTCTTCTTGGTCTTCTTCTTTGCTGATGTTTCTGTCACTTCATGTGCGAATGCTACCAGGAGAGACTGTCATGAACATTTTTAACCTACATCACATCTCCTCTCTCTTTCGCTCCAAACTGGCAGTAAACACGATGCACAAACATATTCTCACGGCCTCCCTGTGGAGAACATGTGCCTGCATGGTGTTTGTGTGTGTGGGCTTCCTCCCACAGCGCGCTGGAGATCCATACGAGGTGGATCTGAAGCGGCGATTCGTTGACATGCATGAATGTGTCAGCACACAGCGCCGTGATGGACAGTTTTCCAGTCCATGAACAGGGTCCCGTGGGAGTCAGTCTGCTGCACGATGTAAAGTAGCTGGGATGGGCCCCCACCTTACTTGACCTTGACAGGGAGAAAAAAAAAAAAAAAGAGACATAAATAAATGATGCCCAATGCTGAACAGATTGTGAATGTCTTGCACGTCACAAACAAAATGTTAAACCAGAAGAGGCAATGTCAACAACCAACCTCACGCTGGCTCTAATTTGTCAAAGTGAAGCATCAGTCGCCCGTTGCCACTGAGATGTGTGATATAGATCACACTAATGGCTGCTCATTCTTTCCCAAACACAAACAACACTGAGTCTAAGTTTTCTGAATAATACCCCGAGTTTTTCAATTTCTCTTATTGTTACAGTGGCTATATATTTATGTAACAATGATCAGATCTTCTGTTATTACATTTGTAATAATCAATCAACTGAAGCCTGTCCACAGAAGAATACTGACTTTATATGAGATGAAGTGTTTTTGCTGGTTTCAATCATCTGGTTTATTCATTTCCTTCGGAGAGGAGGACACCTCTGTGGATAAAACAGCTCCAGGCAAAAACCTCCTGACTATTTAGGAATCAAAAAAGAAGCTTATGACAATGGTGGTAAGGAAAATGACTCCTATGATCACATCCTGGTTCACAACATTCATGAAAGCTCTTTTGTTATTGTTTTGATTGAGCTGGCCTGAGGCAGAAGTTAGATACTGTGCATTTAAATTCTTAGTTAACTAAACAAAAACAAAACAAATAGTAGCAAAGGGACATTTGTTGTTTCTAATGTAATTGCACAGGATTGGTCTCCAACATGGTGAATAAACTGATAATAATACTTGATCATCCTGTAGGATACACGATCGTCCTGTATTGAAAATTAAAATGCATTGTCCCTTTACTGAATGAATAGTGGACGGACGCTCACCCGTCTCTAATGCTGCACTATGTTTTCACATCCTGGTATGACATGAGAAACAACAACAAAAAAATGTTTCATGAGACGTACTTGTTAAGTATTAAAGGAATAGTTCACCCCAGAACGATATTTCGGCGTAGCAGTGCATGTCCATGTAACGGCTGCAAATGGACACCGGCGGTCCTCGTCACAAAAAGACACACCAGAAAACATTCAAATACCTCCATGCTGCTTGTATGTAATGTCCCTCTTGTATTGAAGCCCTGAAATGCGAAATTGTCCCGAAAAAAATTAAAGAAGTCCATATTTCAAGCTTGTTTGCAACAGAAGTGTCTCTTCCCAGTCCAGATTTCAGGGCTTCAATACAAGACGGACATTACGGACGAGCAGCATGGAGATATTTGGATGTTTTTTGGTGTGTTTTTTTGTGACAAAGACCGCCGGTGTCCATTTGCAACCGTTACATGGACAAGCTGAGACCCCCTGTAACTCAGAGAAGCCATGGAGGACTCTGAAACTTCTCCCAGCCCTTAGTCGACATGAGAATGATAATGAAGTGAAATATCATTCTGGGGTGAACTATTCCTTTAAATCAGAAGGACAGGTGAGTTGTCTGCTACTGTAACTGACCGTCATCGTTGCCTCGGTTGAAATAAATTAAAAAATGATAATATGTAGGGGGGCCCCTTTCAGTATTTTTTCAGGGGGCCCCAGAATTACTGGCAGCGGCCCTGGGCTCTGTGGAGATAAGTAGAGCGAATACACCCAAAACTAATTTGTCAACAAATCCCAGCTCTGCATGTCAGAATTCCATTGCAGCTTGAAATGTTTTTTTCCATGCCTCATTGCCAGCCTGTTTAACATGACGGGGGGGTGGGGGTGGGGTCCACATCTCTCTGCCTGTGCCAGACACGGGACATGAAAAATGTCTTTTTATTTATTTATTTTTTTATACTTGTCACTTAAGAGTTTCAGTCGATTAACATATCCTCCTGCCAGCAACAGGGAAAAGCATTTTATGCCACTTGGTCTTGTCTAGATAATTGTTATACTGCCGTCATCTAAAAGTGCCTCAGTGATGCTGAGTAATAGATGGTGTGCTTTTTTCCCCCCTTTTTCTGTCTAGGAACGCAGGATGTCATGATACTGAATGATATGACATAGATATAAATTCAGACGCTATATGCCTTTCAGAGGTAGCCAAGTGTTCATCACCATGGCAACCCTTTGGCCCGGCCAGTGGGAATCAGTTTTTTTCCTTTGCCCCACGACCAACCTTTGATAAGGTACCATAACCCCACCGCAGCTTGTGTCGGCTTGATCTACTTGGAAGAAAGATGATGCTGAGATTTTACCTGGGAGGAAATGTGATCTAAACACACACACACACAAACACACACAAACACTTGTGGGAAGATGATGGATGAAGCCTTCCAGCGAAAAGAAGCACTTACCTTTTACAAGGGGCAGAAAAGGTTTACAGGAAGGCAAAGACTGCTGCTTTATGTTGAAGCTCCAGCCAGCTTGACCAAAATAACTGTAGTTGTGGAGACATTCAGACTCTTTTATCCATTGCCGCTCGTCTGTTATCATATGTATCGTACCTAGAGCACGTATTTGAACCCTAATGCTAGTCTACACTGTCTTTCATAATACTTCTGGCTTTGTGTCAGGATATTAGCCTACCCACTCCAGGGCAAAGCTGCAGATCTCTTTGATGGTGTGAATCCTTTTCTGAAATGATGCATTTCTCCATTGGCTTTGACAAAAAAAAAAAAAGGTATTTGAAGTGAAGCAGGTCGGTGCTGCCTCATCAGATATCTTTGGATTTGTGATTGATTCCCTAGCCTGTGAGCCTATTCTGACGTGGTGAATGAAGGAACAGTTAATTCTGAACTAATGCATTTCCACCTGCGTTTGAAGAGGGAGGAGAGAAGAAACTCTTTGAGGATAAAGGGAGAAATAATCTGCATTTGTACCAGCACTGGTGCCTGTTCTGTGCAGACAGAGAGAGAGAGAGAGATGACTGAAGGATGTTATCTCTTCTCTCTGGAGTGAGTCTCACCGGTCTCTTTGACCTCAACAGGCTCACAGCAGAGAGCACAGAGTTATGTTTCACACAGGGTGGCCCTAACACTGGGATGTCACCCAGTGTGCTGCTGTCATTAATATTACTATCTGTACTAAATCCTGTAAGAAACTCGTAGGCTACTGATCCTGACTGAACTGGCAAGTCAGCCAGATGGAGGAGAAAAGAGTCACACTAAGAGAAGAAGGGAAGAAAGAGAGAAAAAAAAACAGAGAGAGATTTTGTGTTTGTGTTTTAATTACTCTTAGACACAGAAATGCTGATAAAGATTCATGGGAGTCGTGTTTATAAAAAACAAACAAACCTGAATGAAAGGAACAGAATGAAATATTCAGATATTATGGCCTATTATCATTATTTTAATGTTGCTTTATATGTGCAGTGTTTTCTAAAGTGTCATTTAAAATTGATGTGATAGGCTATATCAATTAAAATGTATAACATAAAATAAAATAAAATAGGACTACAAGTTTTCTAAACACGAAACATCTCGAGGGATTTAAAAAAAAAAACCTAAGTGGTCACGTGATTGATGTACAGTGGGTAGCGTCACGGCGTTACGTTCTGCCGGCGGCTTGCGTCAGAAACTGCTTCCGTTGGTCACGTAAGGTAGGCTCCAGACATAAACAGTGCCAATAATAAGAGGGGAAAGCGTGGGTACAGTAACCGGCAGGGCGGTGTGTAGCAGCAGAACACTTTGTGCACTAACCGCATGTTTCATCCAGGCCAACAGCTCGATTATTTTTTGGCCGTTTGTTATTTTTTATCCATGTTTTCTCGAGCTGGATGTCTTTCTAGAGCGGCATGGAGCGGCTGCCGAAGGTCATTCTCGCTAGCTTGACTTGAATCGTAGCTAGCTAGCTCACAAATCAACCACAGACAGATTCAATTTTGAAAGAATATCAAAAGAAGAAAGTACATCAAAACATATCGGTTAATCAGTAAATGACAAAACATTGCTGCAAGTAATTTTCACGACTTGTCCGTGAAGTGCCGTATGCTTACCAACGGCCAGTGTTTCGCAACAATCTTGCATAATTCAAAGTTTAATCTGTTTAAAAATGCCTTGTTTATGGAAGAACGCATATTATATGACGCCTTTACGATTCATTGGGTTCATCTGGAAATTTCGGCATAGATGTAATTCAGCATAAATACGTGGCTTTATGTAAATATCAACCTTTGTCTTGGGCATGCCTCTTCGTGTCAGTCTTATGCTGCGTTCAAGACGACTCGGAACTCGGAATCACGCAGTTGAAAACTCCGGTTTCTGACTTCAGCCCATGGATGTATTATTCAGCCACGCCAAAATAACCCAAAAACATGCCGGACCGGAACAAAATTTGCATTCAAAATGCTTCAAATGGATTAAAATATTACAACGCGCACACTAAAAAGAGTTTAAATGCCGAGTTCCGAGGTGTCACGAACGCAGCATTAGCATCACCGTTACTCCGGTTATTCCCTATCAACTCTTGCACTGGGTGACACAGTGAAGAAATTAGAAACTTTTGAAATTTAACTCAAAGAAGAGTTGGTAGGAGATAAGAGATGTAGGCCTATACCGAATTTACCACAATGTGGACACGTTTCATTAAATACCAAGCGTCTGCTTGATTGTATTGTTAGTCCCATTCACATTAGGGTGTGGTGTTGATTTTGACGGTTTCTTAATGAGGTTTGGCATCATGTCACCTACCCACGTCAAGACTCAGCCAATTACCAGAGTAGGTGCAGACCATGTGTAGTAGTAATCCTGGATTACTGAGCACATAACCCTCATTGCTGTTGCAGACCAGGCGTTATCAGGAGTAAACCAGAGCTTTTTTTTCCAAGATCGAAACAATGGATTTGTGTATTTTCAGACCAACAATCGTCCTAAAAATTGATATTATGCTCATACTAATTCAGTTTGTCTCATCCTTTGATTTTGCCTCGTTTCTAAGGTCATTGCACAGTTATCCTGACCATTTTCTGTTGATTAGTGTGTCATTCACTCCAGCAGATTATAATGTATAAGTACTGTAACAGTGCCTGAAATGCTCTTAAGAACTGAATGCTCCAAAATTGTCATTTGTCTGTTTACAGAATGGGGAATTTGTCGTCCTCCACCACAGGGGCTCTGTCCAGCACAGCCTGTGTACAATATGTTCAGGTAAGTTTACACAGATCTCTTCCCTGTGTTCAGCTTGTGCAGAAGTGTGCTGTAAAACCTACAACCTAGTTTTATTTGTCTGATAAATTAGGTCTTGAAAGCAATGAGTTGAGGTGTTTCAGGAGACACGGCTCCATATGTTTCCCTACAGTTCGCCGCAACTCCTTGGTCGCTTATTCAATCATATCACTTGTCATCCTTTGTTAGTCTGTTCCAGTGCATTACCTCCATGCCTCTGTGCGTCTGATTCCCAAATCTGTTATAAAGTGGCTCCAGAAGTAGCATCTGTAACTCCATATGTGAACAGACATCAATTTTCCAAATCTATAAAACACAAGGCTCAGAAATATAAAGAATGTAGAGTCATTTGATGCTCATTAAAAGGCCTTTGGTGAAATCTATGTATGTGATGAATGTATCACGTCATATTTTATGCGTCTTTCTGCCTCAGTTTATTAAATGTCTAAAGATCTACCATGGAGTGTTAAAGTTCCTGTGTGTCTAGTGCGGTCTGTTTCTGTATTGTACTGTTATATAACAGCATCTAATCTTTTCCTGACTTTTTAGGAGATGGTAGCACAGAACTGTGTTGTGATATTTTCCAAGACCACCTGTCCGTACTGCAAGATGGCCAAGAATGTGTTCAATGAAATCGGCGCAAACTACAAAGTAGTTGAACTGGATGAACACAATGATGGGAGGAGACTGCAAGAGGCCTTAGCTCAGATGACCGGTGCCAGAACAGTAAGAACCTTGCGTCATATTATTCGGGATTGGAATTTAGAGTTCACAGCCGGCTATTTTAGCACCTCAAAAAAAAAAAATGAAAGAAAAAGAATCAAATCAGAGTTATTTGACAGCTTGTTTGTTCTGGCAGCTCTGTCTTAAAGTTAAATTTAGGTTGACTTGTCAAGAGGTTTTTGTTAAGGCTGCAGCCAAGATTTGGTATTTATCTTGCCTCAAAATAGCAGCATCTGAATCAAGATAAAGAGCAGACCATGTGGCATCTTTTCCCAGACTATAATCTCAAAGAGGGAAAATTATATGATGATATGTTTGAAGAAAGGTCACATGCATCTAAACCCTGTTTGTTTATTTCATTCGGTTAATTTATAAAGCTTTTTGTAACTTTCAAAATGAGCATTATAAACTCTTGTGCTGCACATGCAATGTCCATTTCTGCTTCTATTTTACTTCACTGTAACCTCACTGTGTCGCTCGTCTGTTTCCTCCACAGCTGTGAAAGTTGTAAAAGAGTTTTACGAGTCAAAATATGTGTAGTAGTTACTGTAAACACTTGATGTCAGATATATTACTTTTGTCACTTTACAACTTACTAATAAACTGGTGTTTTGATGGTGGTTTTACGGGGAGACCCTTAGAAAGTCCCTTTGTTACACTTTGCAGAAACTGTTATTTTGGTCAAGTGCAAGACTGTGGCAATAAAATAAGATGCATAGATATTTCTCAAACATGTTGGACCAAGTTAAAATGAATCAAAACAATACTGAGACAACAGAAGAGACACATAAATGTGATATAATCAACATGGTGTACTTTAGTAAAAGACATACTTTTAAAAAGACAACACCCTAAGAGAATGTTTTTAAGCGATGACTTACTCACACTGCGCTAACGTTATGGCATCATTTGTGTATTCAGGTGCCAAGAGTCTTCATTAACGGAAACTGCATTGGAGGCGGCTCTGACACCAAACAGCTCCATCAGCAGGGAAAGTTGCTGCCCTTGATCGAAGAGTGCGCTCCCTGCTGTGCTGCATCTAGCTCCGAGGGCTCGGGCAGTGGGCAGTTTGAGTCGGCTAAATGACTAACCGTTCTTCTTGTTCTTTTCAATCCTGTATTTATTAGGTCACTTGATCTTTTGCTACAAATAGTACACTGCTTGAACTCCGTTATGTTATATATTTATCAAAGTGCATTTGATGTTTAAGCCACATGTGTTTCCATCCAGGAATGTACAGTGTTATTAAAGTTACCATCTTATAAAAAAAAAAACTGTGAATATTTCACTTCAGATACTTCTCTGCTGCATGGTTTGTTTCATTTATAATACAGTCATAAGCATACGCTTATAATGACCTCTCCAAGCATCAAGCCTCATGCAACACGTGAACATCATAAAATGTTGTCTTATGTTCTCTTAATTGTGTTCATGTGAAGATTTTTTTTTAAACATATCTTACGCTGACTTTTGTTTGATTTGAACATGAAATCTTATTAAAAATGTAATTATTTTTTGTCAATGTTTTATTTGGATGGACAGGGAAAAAAGTCATTTTTTCTTTCTTTTCTTTTTTTTTTTTTTACATGTCAACACATTTTCTATTTCAGTGTCTAAAGTTGTGGGTTTATTTAATTAGGAATTTGATTCTTGCTAAATAAACGCAGATAAATGGTGTATTTTTAAAGTCGCATAACATGTTTTTTTTTGTTTATATATATATACTATGAGTTTATATTTATGATTGTTAATAAATATGAATGAAAGTCTACTATCAGCATCCCACGTATTTCTTTAACGACGAGTGTTTGATTTTCTTCCTCGGTAATCGTAGGCGGGCGGTTATTAGTTGTAATTCAGGGGGAATAAGCAAATATATTATCATGAAAATACTTTTGTTTTCAGTCTTGTCTTTACAACAGTAATCGCCAGTATAAATTGTAAATCATGTCTTGCTAATATCTGGAACATTTCTTTGTAAAACGATAGTCGCCTTACTTCGGTGTACGCTGTCACTCGAAACACGCGCACCATCACCCAGATTACCCACATTGCACCGCGTCACGTCGCTTCTTCGGTGCTTCAGCGAAATTAGCTTCTCTGACGGGGGTGCATTATTGCTAAGCTAGGGCATTAGCATCTTGTTTATGTGCACAGTATCTTGGATAAACAACACTGTTAAAGAATGGCTGGAAGCGCGGGAGAGTGGTGTCTGATGGAGAGCGACCCCGGGGTGTTTACAGAGCTGATTAAAGGTTTCGGTAAGCGATCGGAAGCTAAATGCTAAACTGCTCATTCAATGTAACGTGGCTATGCGACAGTGCTAGTTAGCTAGCCGTTAAATTAGCTTCCATTGGCTGCCATTGATTTCTGATGCAAGAAGGAAGGACGGAAATACAACAGCGGATGATATTTTAGAGGCGGTGCATTTGTCTTTCTAAAAAAACGTATCCTCATCCTCAAAGTTGCATGTAACGAGTGTGGCACAGTCTTTTTTGCTAATGTACCTGGGCATGCTAACTGGCTAGCATTACTCAGCGTTCAAAATAACGGCGCGTGGTGAAAACAAATCGTCGCTCATCATGAATGATGACGTTTGTTGTTCAGTGAAACAAACACGAGACTCGAGAGAAGCTGCCCCCCAGTTGTCTGTTATCAGATAATCTCTCTCTCTCTCTCTGTGTTTTTTTTAATTTTTTTTTTTAACTGCAGCACTAATTTAAAGTGTGAATTAGTGTTTGATGGCTTAGACTGAGAGACTAGAGATATTTACTGATCCCAAAGGACATTTAAATGTCCAGTAGCGCACATGCATACCGGTATAGTAATACAATAATGTCTCACAGTGTGGAAATATACAGGGTTGCAGCACCAGACAACAGCAGATAAATGTATAGAACAATTCATAAATAGCAGGTGACAATAGCAGTAAACAGAAGCAGTTATTGTAACAGAGTATGCTTAGGTTAGGATATTATTATTCATTTGAATTATGTTTAGTGCCCAGAGCAGCTCTATTGCGGAGTCTGACAGCTACAGGGAGGAAGGACCTGTGATAACGCTCCTACGCTCCTTCGCACACTTTGGCTGAAGGAGCTGGTCACTGATGGAGCTCTCTAGTCCATCTCATGGGGTGAGAGTCATTGTCCACCAGAGATGACAGGTTGGCCATTATTCTCTCTCCAACGACTTCCACCAGGTCGAGTGGACATTTCAGGACAGAGCTGGCCTCCTTGAACAATTTGTTATGTCTCTTCCTGTCCACAGCTGAGATCCAGTGCACCACTCCATACAGAATAACTGATGCCACCGCAGTGTCATAGAAGGTCTAAGGAGTGCCCCCTTCACTCCAAAAGACCTCAGCTTCCTGAGCAGCTTTTTATAGATTGCAGTAGTGTTGTTAGTCCAGTCCACCTTGTTATATAATATTATATACCGGTAATATAATGGTAAAGCATCTGTTTTATTTTGCTCTACCAAAATAAAACAGAGATAAGAAAAGTCAGTAAAAATATACACACTATATACATCCACATAAATTGTGTACATCAATATGTTATGGATAAATACAATAAACTGTGCCAAATTAAATGTGCAAAATGTATAACCTGTGCAACTTGTCATGGGCAGGCTGCAAAGGAGCCCAGGTTGAGGAGATATGGAGTATGGAGCCGGAGAACTTTGACAACTTGAAGTAGGTTCATACATGCAGCTTCAGACAGTATCTTGCATGCTCCCATCCAAACACAGACCTTTTAAAAAAAAAAAACTGTATCTGCTCTGTTTCATCCAGACCAGTTCACGGCCTGATTTTCCTCTTCAAGTGGCAGCCGGGTGAGGAGCCAGCAGGGTCCATTGTCCAGGATTCAAGACTCGACCACATCTTCTTCGCAAAACAGGCATGTTATGTTTTTACTACAGAAAACGC
Source organism: Decapterus maruadsi (assembly GCA_030347415.2). Classification (NCBI taxonomy): domain Eukaryota; kingdom Metazoa; phylum Chordata; class Actinopteri; order Carangiformes; family Carangidae; genus Decapterus; species Decapterus maruadsi. Next base: position 4,187,037 of record CM064886.1, on the reverse strand, counting down.
ACACACTGAACCTTTTACACATCAGCTGAAGATGATTTTATTTACTTTTATCCACCTCAGTTGTTGTAAAGGAAAAACTAGACAGGTTCATCACCAGCCTCTTTTACCCATCTTATTTTATACCGAATAACACATGGATCTAAGTATGTAGTTTATAAATACAGTTAGAGAAGATTTTTAGTTTGCCAGTCAATTAATTACTTTTAAGTTCTGATGATGATTTAGACAATTCTGATGATGATGATAATGATGACCAAAAGAAAATCAGGTATATATTATGTATTATTACACTAGAGCTGTTAGTGATTATAGTTGTGCTACTGTGCAGAGTAAACTGAGCTGGGAGCCGTTCTTTTGTGTGTGTGTGAGCCAGTATGTGTCAAAAGCTCCTCTTTTGCTCTCGACTGTCTCAATGGGAGGAGGAGCAGGTCATTACTGTTACTGTTCTCCACAAAACCATCTAAGGCTGCATCAGATGAGGAGATGATGCATATTAGTTTTCCTGCCAAACAGACTAATGAATGAGACATTTGACTGGACCTATGACATAAAGCACACAGCTCATAAGAAAGTATCAGGATGCACACAGAGGGAAGATCTCACACTTTATGCAGATAAGCACTTACATACAGTCGTCATATTTGAAGCATTGTTTGCACAGATTTGCAGACGATCATAAAACTGTAATGTTACCACAGAAACCCACCATTCATTTTATGATGTCATCTACTTTCTGTTTGAATAACTCAGCAAAGCATCAGTGAGGATTGTCTATAATCTAATAGTCTAATAGACCTGTTGTGTATTTGTTTTATTTCCAGGTCATCAACAACGCCTGCGCCACCCAGGCCATCGTCAGCGTTCTGCTCAACTGCACCCATTCTGACATGTTGCTCGGAGACACGCTCACAGAGTTCAGAGAGTTCTCGCAGAGTTTCGATGCCGCTGTACGTTCATGGTATTAGTATCTTGGAACCACCCCCCCCACCACCAAAAAAACAAAACAAAAAACTATGGCTTTGATTTTGTGTGTGACATAGTTCAGGGATGATATATATTATGTTACATGGTCACTATGAACTTCCCTTTTTAAGTTCAGCATCACCAACTTTAGGCTGAAACTGAAATAGTAAGTAATGCATTATGCATCCTTCTCTCCAACCCCCCCCAAAAGAAAAAAAACACATTTGCACAGCTTTCCCCCTCAGAGCAGTAACTCGTTGCACAGCTCACCACAGTAATTTCTCCGTCTGTCTCCAACACTTGACAGTTTTATCCTCTTACCTTTTAAAACCTGAGATGACTCAGTTGTCTCTCCTGCAGATATTCAGAGGAACCAGGCTGCACTTATTTATGACGTTTGTCTTTGTCTTTGATTTGAACCTGAAAGTTGATAGATGTTGCAACTTTTTCTTAGGTTAGAGATGGAAACAATGAAAAGGCTAAATCAAGTAAAACTCCATGTATTTATTGGTACATTAAAAAGATAAAAAACGTATTTTTAGGCATTAACTGTAATGTTCCTGAAAATGAAATATTGATTGGATGCTGAAGCTTCTTGGAAGATGAATGCATAATTTGTTCCATACAGTGCTTCTTTATGACGCAGCATCTTTTTAGTGGAAAGGTTATGACCATCAGTATTATTATAATGATAATAATAATAATGCATCTCCCTCTGCGCACTCTCCACAGATGAAGGGTTTGGCTCTGAGCAACTCCGAAGTGATCCGACAAGTTCACAACAGCTTTGCCAGGTAAAGCTCCTCCTGCTCATATCTCATCCAGCCGGAGAGAAAAAGAGCCAGAGATTGGCTTCATGTTATTTTTATCTCCTCCTTCTGACTTTGGGGAAAAGCCACCGGCCCGTCTGTCGCTAATGCACCTGGGAAACATGGACGTGAGGCCGGTTCATGGATTGGTCACTTCAAATTATTAATGCAGATTAGGAAAACATGTTTTCGTTATATAAAGCAGTTAGTAAGTAACATTTTTAATTGAGGATAATAAACATTAAGGATCAGTACATTACAAGATAATTAGGGCTGCAACAACAAATTGTTAAAATCGATTATTAAAAGCATTGGCAACAAATTTCATTATTGATTTGTTGTGTTGCACAGTTGATACGTCACTTCACTATGTGGAGGAGCTGTTTACTTCACGTTGAGCGGAGCGGATGCGTGCGTAGGGATGAGTAGTAGCAGCGCGAGGCAGTAATGCAACTTGACGGATGCAAACTGCCGTGAAACACCACAGAAGAAGAGTGCAGAGCCGGTATTTTAAAACATTGAGGGAGAAAATGTTTCGACCGAAATCTTCTAAAGTGTGGAAGCTTTTCACTCTACATAACAGCTGGTACAGGACGGCCGGCTGATACACTGTCACATTTTGTTTTTTACTTAATAAATACCTTAATTACCGATATTCTTAATAATTTATTGCTTTACCACCTCAGAGTATTCAAGCAGCAAACTGTTATTTCTGCACTTTTCTGCACTATCAATTCCAAATAATATTCTGTTTTTCAATATAGAGAAACAAAACGATTAATTGCAAAAATAATCAATTATTAAAATAATCGTTAGTTGCATCCCTAATAGTTGTTCTTATCTTTTTACTGTAGGCAGCAGATGTTTGAATTTGATGCAAAGTCCTCAGCGAAGGACGAGGACGCCTTTCACTTCGTGAGCTATGTTCCTGTAAACGGCAGACTATACGAGCTGGATGGACTTCGAGAGGGACCAATTGACCTGGGTAAGCAAAAAAAAAAGAAAGAAAGTCATTTGTTATTTCTCTCTTCTGGCTTTAAGGTTTCAAGCACCAAAACCTGTCAGTTTAATGTGTGAAGCCCCCTCGGCGTGGGGGCCCCTGCTGTGCACAGCTGAAATTTCGTCTGGCTGGCCACGGACCATTTCCTTTTAAAAGTGTCTGTTTTTATGATGATGTACAGCGTGTGTGCGCTTGCTGGTGCTTTATCTACTGACACCTGCAGTATTGTTAATTTATTATTTACCCCCCCTCCCCTCCTCCTCCTCCCCAGGTGCATGCAACCAGGATGACTGGATCAGTGCAGTTCGCCCAGTGATTGAGAAAAGAATACAGAAGTGAGTGTTTCTAACTTATGAGACTAATGTCAGATAAAAGTGTATTTTTAAAGGGATAGTTCAACATTTTGGCAAATTCGCCTATTGCCATAATCCCTATAGTCATAGCAGTGGGTTTATTACCTTTAATTATCGGTGCATGATGTTTTGAGATCTGCGGGGCAGAAACGTGAGCTGCTCAGTGAACATAATGAAGGTGAACGGTACTTTCACCTTTTGTCTCATCAAACTCATGAAATCTTATGTGTTGTGTTGTGTGTTGTGACCTGCACATTCACCAAGCTGTGAAATAATCATCAAGTAACCTTATGTAGCATTACGACACACGAAGCAAATACTTGGAACTACTTTCACTTTTGAAGTCACTCCTACGCATTTGCCTCGAAACCAACTCTGTCTCGTAATGTTATGTTATTATTTCATAGCGTAGTGTATGACTGTGTAGGTCACAACTTGTCCACAAGAGCGGTTTGGAGTTGTTTCATTGTGTATTTGATGAGTTTGATGAGGGAAAAAGCAGTTCACCTCCATTGTGTTCACTGAGCAGCTCACGTCTCTGCCCCGCTGATCTCAAAACATCATGCACCGATAATTTAAGCGATAAACCTACTGCTATGACTATAGGGAGAATTTGCCAAAATGTTGAACTATCCCTTTAAGGCTGTTATTACTACCTCTCACTTGTACACAGCACAACAGTGTGCCATGGTGGCAGTCTGTGTGCTCCGGTTGGATTTAGACACTAGAATGAATTAAAGTAGCGAGCAGTCATGTTGACATTTCTCATCAATTTCTTATGGCTTATCGGCGTTTCTCGTAGCTGGAGCTGGTATCATGCAGAGATGATGTTCTGTTCTGCGAAGTATTGACTTGTTTCTCTGGCAGCTGAAGACCGCCTTGATTCTGTTTGACAGCGCATCACTCTGTGTTTTCACTGAGCTTCTATCGTTTCCTCCTCTTCAGGTACAGCGAGGGCGAGATCCGGTTCAACCTAATGGCCATCGTGTCGGATAGAAAGATGATATACGAGAGGAAAATCGCAGAGCTCCAGACTCAGCTTACCGAGGTGAGTGGCAGCAAAAGAGCTGGATGCAGCAGCAGCGCAGACATGAGAGGGAATAATTCATTATTTTGCTTTCTCCCTGGGAGGCCCCATGTGAAATTCATCAGTTGTCAGGCTTTCAAGAAGTTGGAGTTGATAGCTGTGGTGAGCTGTACAGGGCCTCTTATATCCTTGAAAGTTTGTGAATTGGAGGTGAAAGAAAAACATCAAAGCCTTGAGTGTTTTTGTAGATACTCATCAATAGATCTGCATCGTTGAACGAGTTTGAAATGTCTTTACTTTCTCTTCAAATGATAAAAGTCTATGTTTTCATTATTTAGTTTAAACAATCTATTGATCTGCTGTGTTAGAGGACACGAGGGAGCGACAAAACCCTCTCCTCCGGGGGGGGTTTAGACGTGTCGTTGGACTGTGACCTGTGAAGAAGAGAAAAGGATTTTAGAAATCAATATGTATGTGTATGACAGAGTATTAGGGCCACATTCAGAAAAACATTTTTTCACAGGCTATCGAGAATAAAGTCATATAACCTGTTGTTTTAGAGGAGGAACGTTGTTGGAATGCGGGCCGTGGAGCATTTTCGTGAAGTATAGGTTTCACAAACCGGGAGAGCCCCACTATGTAGTTTTTCGACCTTGAAATAATGTTTCTAAACTCATTGAAGTGCCAGGCTACATTGCAGCTCTGCTAAGCTGCAGAGCCCCAGATCAAGCCCAGATCAAGCCCCGTCTCCCTGCGCCCTGTGTTCGGCTGCACGGCTGACCAGAGCTTTGCTTGGCACCGACCGGTACCGACCGGTACCGACGACAGCACCGCTGCTACCGATACAGCAGACAGTTGCTCTTCTCAACCAGAGTGGCTACTAGTACCACGAATCCTGCATGCTGGGGCTTTAATTAGGGATGCACATGCTTAACCGTTAATAACCGATAACAAGAATTTTGACCGATTAATACTATCCGTTATTTTTTGTATTAGTATTGGCTCCTCATGTCGTCAACTCATGTGCCTTCAGTTATATTTTGCAGCAAAAAGTTACACAGGAGGACTGACAGTATGTGCAGCAGCCCCCATGGAGGAAGGTCAGACAGACTAACTACGGCGCTGAAGAAAAAAACAAAACAAAACACGTCGCTGCTCTCCAGCCTGTTCTCCTGCAGCTCCACAGAGGAGCTCTGCTGTTCCTTCAGCCTGGTGTTTGGCTGCACCTTGTATAAAAACAGTTCTACATTGGACGATCTGAGCACGATCAGCTGAGACAGAGCACAGTGGATGTGACATGTGGCGCTGATCAGCCGTCGCAGCACACGTGTGTATTTAATGGCAAAAAGCGATTTTTTTTTTCTTGCCATGCACTGCCAGCGTCTTAATCTTATCGGTTAACGGTTAATAATCGGTTAACAAGCGTCGGTCATCGGTCAGAAAAAAAATTCAAAATGTGCATCCCGAGCTTTAATCTTTTGGCACATCAGTATCACAGGCATCCGGATTTTTAGACACCTGGTATCAGGACTTTGAGAAGAATAATAAATATGCTTTGAAAAAAAAAACAAAACTGTAAACATGTTTGAATGGGTGAATAATAATAAAAAGATTTACTGATAAAAAAAAAAATAAAAAAAAGAATAATAAAATGCATCTGTTGTGACAACACATCTATTCCCCAGAAAGAACCAGGTGGACTTAAGGAAGTCACTGCTATATTTTCTTGTAAAATTATGACTTAAATCACATAATATGATGACTTTATTCTTGAAGTCTGTGATTTTTTTTCCCTCTCAATAGCCATGTTTCCATCTCAAGTGATTCGAATTACTGGGAAATGCGCATTAAAAGAAATTCGAATCGTGTGTGTTTCCATCCATCTACGGACTTTGCACCCCCCCTCCCCCCCGACGGTCTGATTTGAGCACAGTAGCGCAATTTAGCGCATATGTTTATTACCGTCATAATGCGACCTGACCGTGTGTGTGTGTGAGAGAGAGGGAGGGAGAGGGAGTCGCGACCCGGCACAGTCTTTATTAATGCTAAACGCTGGATGCGCTGATTGATAAGTTTAGTTTTTACTGAGGAGGAACTATGAAGAACTGTGCAGTAACATCATTATGAAGGTGTGTGGGGGCTTTTATTTTGCCGTGGCGGTGCAGAAACCCTGATGTTGTCTTGTGAATGAACTGCAAACACGGGAGCAGACGGGGTGAAAGTGCGCTACGTCACACTTAATTCGCATCCAGCTGTTTCCATCCCATTCGAATCAACCAAAACCCGGCCATAGCGAGCGTATTTCAGTTTGTGCGAATCAGGGGATTTTAATTCGAATCACGGCGTTTCCATCATCATTTTCTGATGCGATACATTTAGATGCGCATCTAAACAGCTGATGGAAACGCACCTATTGTGGCCCTAATACTCGGTTGTGGTTTGTGTCTGTAAATGAGGGGAAAAGGAGCCGATCAGTTTTTCTAATAAGGAATAACAGGAAACAGGCTGACGCCGGTCAGTCACGTCATTGAAACAGGTGGCTATGTTGTCATTGTTGTGGCTGAGATGACTTCATTTGAAAATTAATTTACAGTTTGAGTTGTTTTACTCAGGCTTCAACCAGTCCAGTGATACACAGATCAGTGATCAATTCTAACTCAGCAGTTTATATTTCACACATTTCCAGGACGTAGTCATGATGACTGGTTCAGGGAGGGGTTGGTCTGGTTCAGGTGCGTTGGAGCTGCGGTCGGCCACACCTGCAGCAGCATTAGTGGGTTCAGTCTGTTCCACGTGGAGCCGACGCTGATGTCATGGTTGACTGATAACACCCTGCTACTGCACGTTTAAACCTTCAACCACTGGAGGTCAGCAGACAGCAAGGTTTTCAGATACCATGTTAAAAGACATCAACCCACGCCAGCAGTTACATTCATATTGGTTCTACTCACAAGTGGCTTTAGTTTAATTAATGTAATAAAATCATCTTCTCTTTCCTCTTTGATTCCACCTCCTCATGTTGTATCTTGGATTCACAGAAACCTTTTTTTTTTTCTCTTCCGTCCCCAGGACGAGCCGATGGACACAGACCAGAGCAGCACGTTTCTTAGCTCCATCCAGTCAGAAATTGCCAAGTACCAGCTCCTTATTGAAGAGGAAAATCAGAAACTTAAAAGATATAAGGTGGGCGTCGTACTGTAACAGTTATCGGTTACGTGCTGCAATTCGTGTAACATTTATTATGGTACAAATACAGGAGAATGGTACATAAAGCTTTATAATGCAGTTTATTTTTTTCTCTCCTGTAAATGTGTTTTAGCCTCGGAGGTGTTGTACATTTCCTCTTTCAGGCAGGTTTTCATTTACCTCTTGGATTTATGTGTTTGTTACAGATTGAAAACATTCGACGAAAGCACAACTACCTTCCTTTCATCATGGAGCTACTGAAGACGCTGGCAGAGTATCAGCAGTTAATACCGCTGGTGGAAAAGGTAATTTTTTTTCTCTCGATACTGAGTCTTTCTACAACACTGTGTTTTTATTAGGGGTTTCCTTGACTAAGGATTTAAAGTTTTGCCTTTAGGTAGTTTTTTTTTTTTTTTTCTTTCCGTCATTGATTCATCATCTCATTTGCATCTTTTTCCGCTCTGGAGAAAAGAGCTAAAAACACCCGAGTAAACAAATTAAATTCCTCCGTTGGCATAAAATAACAATAACAGAACATTATCCATCCATCCTTTTCCTCCCGTGCACAACAAATCGTCTTTCGTTTGGAGACGGTGTTGCCATGACGAGGGAGTTTGTGTTGTGAATTAACGCCACAGAAGTTTTTAGGAAAGATAAAAATATCTTTACTGTACTGAAAGATGATTAGTTATTTCTTTTTGTTTTGGATGTCACCAATATTTAATTTTAGGTGCATTTAAGGACATATAATTGAGACTGGTCAATGTGAATTGTTACTGGGAAGAAAAAGGAAAAAAAAGACAAACTTGACATGAAATGAAATCACAAAAAAATGAAATTCAATAATCTGTCCACTAGAGGGCAGAAGTGTCATCTCAAGTCATGTTGAGTGTATGAATATGACTTTAAAATGAGTTTTTTACGTCCACAGCTATGACAATTGAATATCTTACGTGTGTGAATAAAATATCTGATAGGTTTTATGTGTATTTAATGATTAGATTCTCTATTCTTTGCTGGTTTTGTGTGTATAAGGGACACTAATGAAAATGTGTCTGGGCTTCTCTCATCAGGCAAAGGAGAAACAGAGCGCCAAAAAAGCTCAGGAGGCCAAGTGAACAACAACAACGACGATGACAACGACAGCAGCGGCGGCGGCAGCGGCAGCACTTCCTGCTGAGAAGCCTCTAATTACACACAGACACATTCACTCTTTTCATCGGCGAGCCACATTACAGACACTGTACATCGTTGTTGTCATATTCATATATAAATGACCGTGGATGGTCGGTCGCGCAAGCAGCACTTCCTCACACTGTGGCATCCTCTGAACCATCCACACGTCATGAACTGCACTGCAGGTGTAGCAGAGAGACTGTCGGCAAAACAAGAAAAAAAAACAAAAAACACGTCTTCGTGTGTGTGTGTCCATCAGCTCTATTGCATGTTTGAAGGAAATGATGTCCGTCTTATTTTCATAATAAAATGTTTAGATGTTTGTGAGTGGTTTGATTTCATGGATGGTCCAGGCCTTCAACAATTTCTTTTTCTTTTATTTTATACATTTTTTTTTCAGTTTAAAAGCTCTTCAGATGTGGTGGTAGAGCTTTGCCGCCACCTACTGGTGCAACAAAGGAACAACAGTGTTTATAATAACACAACAAAAAGTCTTCTGATAAACTTCTCTTCGAGCGTCATAACTTAACTGCTAAAGCCACAGATTCTTTTGAGTGAGATAAACGCCGATTTTTTTTTCAAAACGTATTCCAACAATCTTAACATCCAAGATCTGTTTATTGGACCATCTGACCGTCTGCGCTGCCAAGTCCTTATAAGTGCATCATTAAGAAAGGGTCGGTACAAATTTAGTGACTCGTGTTTCTTGAACAGCTTCCCGTCGCCTGCACGTTGGGAGTTTTTCTAACATGGGAGTCTGAAGTGGCCTTCGTCGTTGGTCCGCCACTAAATCAACGTCTGGGCTCGTACTAAACAGAAGAAGTCGTACTTGGCTGACTTATGGGGTCGCACATGTACGCACTGTGTGTGTCTGACGTATCTGCAGTCTCCCAACACGAAGTAGAACGTGGCCCTTTTTTCTATTTCTGGCTGCTTCACTGTTTACATACACACCTTAAGTACCGCTTGGATCGGATCCCAGTCGTCTGTTGCCAAGAGCCTTCATGGCAACAAATGAAAACCTCCACAGGTTTTTACTACCAGCTCATAGAGAGGGAACAGTGTGTCTGTTGTATCATCATATCTGATGAGAGAGGCCACATGGACGGATGAGCAAACAAGAAATATTCAGCACGACTGTCTCAGTTCTTCAAGGGTGTTCATGAATACCTTCACTACCTTTGTTCCCTGACGTTTGACACATTTTCTTTTGTCTTTTCTGTTGTCGTAACCTTCATATTTGACCTAGGTCCCACAGTATGTAACGTATGTTGCTGTAGGCGGATGCTGGTGCAGATGCTTCAAAAAAGAAATGAGGTTTAAAAATAGCCAAAGACTGTTGCGTAATGGAATGTGTGCTGCGAAGGCCTACTTTGAAGGTCAAGGAAAAGTTTATTTGTTCAGCTTATTATCACATCCAGTGTCTCAAAAGGCTCTGGAGGCTCATAAAAGCGGCCCTTTCCAATCCCAGACGAGGAACAGTCCTTTGAAAAATAACATTAGCATTAGAGCCGCAAATAATAATAGTTTTTTTTTTTGCTGTATCTTTGTAATCGTCTAGTCTGCCCAAGATGGTCTGAAATTGCATGTTGTTGGATCCAAAACCCCAACGGCGTTTCATTTTGCCACCGTCAACAGTCAAGAAGTTGGAGCCAGGAACTTTATGTCGATAGAGATAATAATTAGCATTAAAAAAATAACTAAATGAAAGAAACCATAGAAGAGACTACTCAAAGATAAACCCTCCCTCCTTAGATCAAGTGAAAACAGAAGTGTTGAGTCTGGCCTGTAGCTCTGTGAGCCTGCACGTGCTTTCATCAGCAAATACTAATAACTTACAAACTGAAATCTAACAGGGATAATGATCACCATGGAAACCAAATTAGTTTAGCTCATTAGCATCATGGCACTTGCTAAATGATATTAGTTTAGCTCATCAGCATGCTTATATTTGCTAATGACCTCTAAACAGTCTCTCAGGAACAGCTAGCAACAGAAACGCTCGTTTTTGCATGAACCTATCCGACTTAGTGCACACTTCCCTTACGAAAATGTACTGTAGAAATACTATAAAAAAAAATACCATAGAAATACCAATAAAAAACTTTAAGTATTACTATAGTGACTGTATGGTTTTTTGGGACGCACTATAGGACATCACTATAGAATTAACTACAGTGAAATGTTTGTTTTACAATAGTATTTTCATAGTATTATTCTAGTTTTTCTACAGTATTTTCTATGATATTTCTATAGTTTCTGGTAGGAAAACTATAATAATACCATGAAAATACTACAGTAAAACAACAATTTTACTGTAGCTAATTCTATAGTAATGTCCTAGTGCGTCCCAAAAAACCATACAGTCACTATAGTAATACTTAAAGTTTTTTATTGGTATTTCTATGGTTTCTGGTAGGAAAACTATAATAATACCATGAAAATACTATAGTAAAATAAAAATTTTACTGTAGCTAATTCTATAGTATGTCTTATAGTGCGTCCCAAAAAACCATACAGTCACTATAGTAGTATTATTCTAGTTTTTCAACAGTATTTTCTATGATATTTCTATGGTTTCTGATAGGAAAACTATAATAATACCATGAAAATACTATAGTAAAACAACAATTTTACTGTAGCTAATTCTTTAGTAATGTCCTATAGTGTGTCCCAAAAAACCATACAGTCACTATAGTAGTATTATTCTAGTTTTTCTACAGTATTTTCTATAATATTTCTATGGTTTCTGATAGGAAAACTATAATAATACCATGAAAATTCTATAGTAAAACAACAATTTTACTGTAGCTAATTCTATAGTAATGTCCCTGTCACTATAGTAATACTTAGTAATACATGTTTGCCAGTCACTGTAGTAATATTTAAAGTTTTTTTTATTGGTATTTCTATGTTAGTGTTTGTAAAGTATGGCTATAGTAGTTCCTTAAGTATTACTATATAGTTTTTATGGTAACACCATAGAGTTTAACTGTAAGATGACTAGTTACAGTAGGAAACACCATACAACAGTTTTACCATAAATTCAGCATAATTAACTATCTATAGCAGGTTTTGGAAAAAAACAAAAAAGACCGTAGAAAATAATATAAAAAACACAGCAATATGTTTGTTTTTTGTAAAGAATTTGTATATGTTCTCTGAAGCACATTGCACAAGCACACTCCTTAGGATGATACAAGCAGTAGTATACAATTAGACATCGTGATGCCAAAGTGAATTACCGTAGATGACCAAATAGTTGCCCGCGTGCAAATACCCGCTTGGGCTCTAATAGCCGTCAGGGTCCGAGCTCATTTGGCATAATAAACGCCGGTTCAATTAAACACCCGGGCATTTAAGTGTTTACTATAGTCTTGCACAGAAAAAAAGAACATTTTTTTTCAACAGCGACTCCTACCTCAGTCAGCCCCATGGATGTATTATATTAACGGTCAGCCACTCATCTCGCTCTCTCTCTCGCATGCAGGCGGACACACACAGACACACACACAAACACAGGTGCGCTAGCAGGACAGGTCGGGACAGTGTTTGGCTCAGTTGGTGGAGCAGCCACCCCGTGTGTTGGGGCTGCGGTCCTCACATTGGGCAGCCCAGGTTCGAGTCCCGCATTGGGCGGCCCTTTCCTGCATGTTGTTCCCTCTCTCTGACTTCCCATTTCCTGTCTCTCTCTCAACTGTACTTTCCATTGAAGGCAAAGAAAGTCCCAAAAATATAATAATGTTAGCTGTGCCGCGGCAAGCATGGAAGCCTAAAATTCACAGCACAGCCCTCCAGGCTCCTGTTGCCAGGGACGACCAGGTGTGGGCCGGACACTCCAGTGCTTCACGCAGACTGTGTAAAAAAAAGAAAAAGAAAAAAATGTAAATATAAATATAATCCAAGCTGCAAAACAGAGTTATGTTGGATTTTTATGCACAATGACAAATTAACATTCTATTCTGAAAGATAGAAAGATTCACTTACCACAGTTGGTGTCCTTGGTGTCTGGGTGCATCTTCTGGTACTGGCTATGCTGGAGCCTCGATGGAGTATGGGTCGAGGATGGTGAACGACTGATGCCATCTGAGAGTTTTGAGAGGGAAAGAGAAAGAGGGGGCGGGGGTGCTCACAAACACACATCTGACTTTTAACAGTAATCATTATGTCCAAATTATAGCTAACAACCAAGTTCTGTCCTTGACTTGGATTGAGTTGCGTTGTTTTTTTTCCAAGATGGGTTGGGTGACATGTTTTTCCAGCTGGTTCTTGCAGTTTCTACCTTTTGATAAGCTTTGTTACAAACATATAAACATAAAAAAAATAATGCACACACTCACCTTGATGTGACTGGCTCCTTGAGATTGTTGATGAATTAACTGAATTTGATCTGCTTTTTCAACGACCCTTGAAATGGGCACCATGGTGTCTGCAGGCCTCACTCAACTGTTTCACCATCCACATCACTATCTGAAAAAAGTTAACAGAGGGGGGTGAAAGAGCTGCACAGGGAAAGTAGTCAAAATAAACTCAGCTAATTTAACTTGGGAGATAATAGCTTGTCCGACCCTAACCAAAGCATGCCTTAGCTGTGATAAAATAAATTCAAGAACATTCAGTATTTCCATCATATATTATCCAGATCAACAGTTTGAGAACCCATAGCCCACGTTTTGTTAATTTTTCAAACCAGCACTATAATTTTATTAGTTCTAAATAAATGCCTATGTATCCACCTCAACCTTAAAAATGATCATAAAACATGAGACGTGAATGGAGAAGTTTGTCCTCCTGAAGCATCTGACAGGCCACTGTCCACCACAGGAAACAGTTGAGGCTAGTTCATAACTAGTCTGATAGCTAATGCGTCGCGCACACACACGCAGACAGGCTCGCACACGCACACGCACACGCACACACACACACACACACGCACACGCACACACACACACACACACACACACACACACACACACACACACACACACACACACACACACACACACACATACCTACGATCCAAAAAGCTGTCACATACGCCGCCGGACTTTTTTTCAGAGCTCTGAAGTTGCATTTTACATTAGCTGACGGCTAACGTTAGCGCCAATTGACATACCTTAATGTCACTGAGAGGAGGGAAAACTTTTGCAAGAGAGCAACACACTGCCTCACTTTGTAAACCAAGTTACGTTATCTTTAATTTAACAACGTTAACGAGCGAGCTACAGGCCCGTTTTGTGTTGCCAGGCAATAATGTTAAAGCTAATGCTAACGCTAAGTCGCTAACGTTTTGTCAACTGACATCACACTCCAGTAAATTTAATTAATTTAAATTTAGTTACCTCTGAATCTCTGCGTCTCCTCTCCGGTCACATCCACGCCAGTTTCACGCATCCTTTTTCATGTTTCCTCTGTCAAAAGGACAGCGAGTGCCATTGCTGATGTTTCTTCTCTGCCAGCTGCTGAAATGCGAAAATCCTCGGCGACCGTTGGGATTTCAACTTCCAAGTCCAACAGCCAAAAGTAGAGCTGGTTACCCCAGCAACAGAGAGCAGCCCCCCTCCCCCGCGAACGTTTGTTCGACGTTGCTAGAACGTTGCCTAGGAGATCTGTGGCAAATCTCGCGAGAGTGTGTTGTTGAGCCAGAGACAGGCCTGGGACAAAAACTTCATTTTCTGCTTATGTGTCCGTCTAAAAATTGCCATTTTAGTGTGAAAATGTTCAGAAGTGATGTCCTTCCTTGTGTTGTGTTTAATTTTCTTACAGTCAATATTATATCAAAATTACAAAATTGACTGGATAATTTCATCAACATTGCTTCATATCTGCTCAAAAAATATTTCTATTATTCCAAGACTATTCAATGTAGCTCAGAAGCTAAATTAATGTTTTATTAACATGTTAATTACTTGTTTAAAAAAAAAAACTTCTGTGGTAATAAGAAACAGTATGTTACTGCTTGGGAACATACCTTTTTGGTCCTCAAAAAGCCTACATCCTAGTTACCTTGAGGTCCAATAATGAGTCAGAGTGAATTAAAGGGATAGTTCACCCAAAATTCAAATTTCACTCATTATCTACTCGCCCTCATGTCGACTGAGCTGTGAGAGTCCTCTGTGCCTTCTCTGAGTTAAGGGGGGTCCACGCAGCAGTAGCTATTTGTCCATATAATGGTTGCAAATGGACACCACTTTTCTTCGTCCAAAAAGACTCACCAAAAAACATCCAAATACCTCCATACTGCTCATCTGTAATGTCCCTCTTGTATTGAAGCCCCGACATGAGAAACTGTTAAAAAAAAAAAAAAAAAAAGTCTATATTTCAAGCTTGTTTGTAGCGGAAGCTCCCAGTGTCTTGGTTCACTGCTCTCCCTGTGTCAGTGCAATTCTCACGTGATTTGTACTGACTGGCGGAACAATTTCTCATGTCAGGGCTTCAATACACGAGGGACATTACAGACGAGCAGTGTGGAGGTATTTGAATGTTTTTTGGTGTGTCTTTTTGGACAAAGAAACCTGGTGTCCATAGATAACCATTATATGGACAAATCCTGCCCACCCCCGTAACTCAGAGAAGGAACGGAGGACTCTGAAAATTCTCACAGCTCTTAGTCAACATGAGGGTGAGTAGATAATGAGTGAAATTTGAATTTTGGGTGAACTATCCCTTTAATGTAGATTGTTGTACCTGAGGGGACAGAAATGGACTGTAGTGTGCATTTTGTGGCCTGTTTTTTAAAAAAAACTACAGAAAGAGTATAGTTATACTATTTAAAATTATTTTAAAAATACTATGAAAACAAACAGAAAACACTACAGTGATACTTTAACAAACATCATAGTAATACCACACATCTAATATAACAACACTATAGGATTACTTAAGTAATGTTCTATAGTGTGCTTGAAAAACAATTACAGAAACACTATAGAATGTATTATAGCCATACTATTTAATATACTACAGGAATACTAAAAAAAAGTTACTATTGGAATATTTTAAAACTACCATATCAAACAAAATAGCACTATAGAATATACTATAATAATACCAATGCTGGCAACACGTACCATAGAACACTATAACCCCACTATAGGACACTTTACAATTATTATAGTGAACTATAGTAACTCTAAAGTACATTTTCGTAAGGGTTATGATAATGATAATAATAACAGTCTTTATTTGAGACTCAAAGGTGGCCCATATAAAAGATTAAAGTCAAGTACGGACATGGCATCAGGTGATGATAATTCTAGGTGCCCAGCGCCCAATAGGGCCCATAAAAAACCCCAGTAGTCAAATCTTTATATGACTGAATTATTCTGCATAAGACTCTGACTAATACTCATAGTAGTGCTGCATTATCATCAAAACAAAGTGGGCTTTTAGGGGCCCCAGAATTCCTAGCAACGGCCCTGCATGGTATAAAAGCTCTAATACTGTAGGTCCACAATGAATATAAATGGTTCCATAGTTTTGAGGTGAACCTGACTGCATAGGGTATATACCATTAGCTGAATCAGACGGCCTACACATACACATACATGCTGTCATTCCAACATTCCCCCGCTCCAACATGCCATCGTTCCACCATTCCGACAAGGCTTTCAATATAAGGAAATATGTGTTACTCAACAGGTGACTCCCTCCTACTTATCTGGACTCTCTATCTATCTGGCCTGTCTCGCCTCTACCTGGTCTTTTTACTAAACTTAACCAACTCCTTTCATCATTGCCTAAACCCAACCAGTGCAAAATCATTTGGGGTGAAAACGCTATTAAAGGAATTGTCGTAAAAAAAAAGAAAAGAAAAAAATACGGTCATTCTGACCATAGGAGGCAAAATTGGCGGAATGATGGGACATTTGATAGAAAATTAAGTGTTGCCATTTAGACAATCAGAGGCCTATATGTCGGACTGGTGGGATGTCAGAATGGCGGTCACCCCCCCTGCCTATAAATAAGACTCCTCAGGAGTTTAAAGGCTCAAAGTTAATTATGGTTCATCCTCAGGAGGACATGAGCGTCTTCGCTAAAATTCGAAAGCATTTCACTTCAAACACAGATGAGAGTATCAATAGTGTCAGATCATGAATGATGGTCCAAAATTTCAACGGTTACTTCCACGACGTCACCGGTCTTCCAGCTAAGTGCGACTTTAAAATTAGACGACGATAACTCCGGTACTAAAGTAAACACCGTCTCCAGTTGTACAGTTGGTGCCTGTTTTAAAACTTTCCATGTTCAGATGATCACACACAGAGTTGCTCCTGTAAACCCGTGAGCCAGCCAGCCAGTAGCCAGCAGAGCGTTCAGCCCCGGGGAGCTGCTGGTGTAGAAGATGATCTCATTACAGCAGGACAGCAGGACACAGGTCTGAGGAGCTGTCAGCCTCGTCAGACAGGAGACATGTCCGGGTGTTTGTCTGGCCACTGTCAGGCTCCACGGTGAGTTCACGGCTGGAAGCGGTTTCGGTATCAGAGCAGCAGATGCACAATGAGCAGAGGAGGCCGCTCTGCTGTCAGTCAAGGTGTCTCTCTTTCTCCCTCCCTCTGTCTTTCTCTCTTTTTGTCTGTACAGGCGCCATTGTTACAGTATGAGCGCTCAGCTGTGATGATGACGTGAGCCCTGCTTGGCTGCACCACCAGGAGACAATGTCCTAATACTGCGAGGAATTTTGTTTTTGTTTGTGTCGCGCAACATTCAGCACATTGTCTCTGGGAATCTGTCAGTGTTACAGCGGGCTAACGTAGACGTGGCTGACCTTTCTGTTAAAAACCCAAACACCCAAAGTGCACGGCATGCATTTATCTTAAAACCCATTTCCAGTTTGGACCTCTCGTACATAAACACTTATTACACGTCAGAAAATAGGCCACATTTTGTTCTCTCCCTCTGGAAAATACATTTCAAAATGTTTCTTCACTTTACTTCAGCAGTACATGAGATATTTCAGTACATGTCTGAGTCACATTACCAATGTTGGTGCTGTCTTTAACAAGAAAAACACTGGATACATGGAAACCGGTCCCTTGTAGCGACTTGTCCACGATTAATCATGTTACGTTTTGGCGTCTTCCAGTCTATTGCTCAGTTTTCATGGTTCACAGCTTTGAGAGCATTTTGATTTTCTCTCACCTCTCTCTGCTGTTTTTCATCTCCATGCTCTTACTGTATGTTAAAAAATATTTAACTTTACAGCAGAATTCACATAAGTCGCTCTAACGCAGCAGTGGGCAAACCCTTTGGCTTGATTGGCCACGATGAGTTTTAAAATTTGATGGTCCAGGTTGGGTCGGTATCAATTTTTTTTGTTTGTTTTTAGTGTTTTTTAAGTATATTTTTTGCCTTTATGCCTTTATTAGATAGTTTAGTTGAGAAAGTCAGAAAATGGGGAGGCAAAGAGAAGGGGAATGACATGCAGGAAAGGGCTGCCCGATGCAGGGTTCGAAGCGGGGCCGGGACTATCTAAAAAAGGCACAGTATAAAGCCCAAAAAATATACTTAAAAAAAAGAAAAAGATTTAAATTATATTTTCAGAGCAGCATTGTTGGTCACCATTTTGCCAATGCATCAAAGTTTGCGGTCTTTGCTACTGGATAATTTTGTACCAATATTTCGCAGGCTTAATTGTAAAGCCCAACAGGCCGCATTTGGCCCACAGATCTTGGTTTGCCCAAGCTGGCTCTAACCTCTCAGAAAGCACATTCTTTATTTACGGCCTACAGTTACACTTAACAAAGACAGTATAGAGACAAGACGCCCCACGATGAGTCAGTTTCCTGTAGGCTATCTGTGTCATGTGGGTTTCTCCATGACTCTATGGTTGATTCTTTCATCCCATTGTCACCAAAGTAAGTTCTGGACACAATTTCGCCAAACCATATCTCTATTTTGACACAAAAATGGCAAATTTCAAACAGACAAATCAGGAGAAATTAGCTAACTTTGTTCAAAAACAGGTAACTTCCAGGGAACGTCAAATAAAGTTGGTGAACTAATTTTCGAAATGATAAATTTGACTGTCAGCTGTGTGCATAGTCCATATAGAAAATATAGATAGTCTACACCTTACAGCTTGTAATGGGCCATCTTGTCAGTGTAGTTTGTGCATAATTAAGGGGTGTGGTGGTCACTAGTCACTATAGTCACCACAAGAGACAGGAAGGTGCCATCACACAAGTCTGGCCTCTAGTATGATTGTATGTTTAAGCACTAATTAGCAGGTTTCTGTTCTGCCCTTCTCGCCAGACCCGGTTTAGCTGGTTAGCTTAGCTCTTTAGCTAGCTAATTACCTGCAAATGAATTCGGCGTGGATTAGCTCAAACACTCTGATGTGCTAATGATGCAACAGGAGCGTTTGCACCGATCTCTAATGTGATCATTTCAGCAGTAGCAACAGATACTTGAAGAGGAAAATATTGTAGCTTTGACAAAACAATTGAGATGTGGGTGAAAGTTTTGATGCTATTAAAAAGAAAAAGAGCTCCTAACGCCCTAAACCTACTTCTCATTGAATTAGGGAATAAATGCATCAGAGATATTTCAGTGTTTAGGAATAAAGTTTATTTCTGAAGCAGTCCAGCTGCCTCGTTCACATTCAACATGTCACCCATCACAGTAATTTACAATAAATAACATCATCACAGTTGTTTCAATGTCAAGAACTGTCTCGTGTAGAAATTAACACATTAAATTTCACTTGCTTGTGTAAACGTGTGTAAAAAACCAGCACAGCAATATGGCGATGAAAACCACACGGGAGATCCTGTGTGTGTGTGTGTGTGTGTGTGTGTGTGACTCACAGCAGAAATTACATTCAAACAATGCTGTCAGTTTTAGAGAAGTGATGTTAAGTCTCGTAGTGCTCGACAACAGAACAATGTCGTATGGACCGCTCCTCAAATTGGTACATTTTAACAGCATAGTAAAAAAAAAAAAAAAAGTGCAGGTAGCCCGGTGAAGAAATTGTAACCTTAAATCCCATCACGGTGAATCGTTGCGTACCGCCTGCAGCAGCATTAACGCACACAAACACAATCGTCCCAACAACGCTCTCAGCTGGACGCGGCGAAAACGGCTTCACTTTTGCATTTTCTCACACTTGCTGTTAATGTTTATGCTCATGACGGATTTGTATGCAGGTCTGTTTCATCCTGAGGCGACTGAGTGCATCATCATCAGTGGTCTGTTCACACAACAGTCACTCGCAGCGGTAAACAAATGACTTCAGGAGTTGGGGGGGCGCGTCTCGTTTGACTAGGACTTAATGTGCTTGCCCTCTCGCCCAGCGGCTTCACACAGGTCTTTGTAGAGGTCGGAGTGGATAAACCTCGGGTAGGAGTTGTTCTCCATCAGACTGTAGACTTTGCTTTGAGCTGCCAGGAAGCTGGTGGCGGTGGGCTCGCCGAGGCTCTGGATGATGGCGTTCCTGGTGTGGAAATCCAGGTTTATCTGAGCAAAGAGAAACACACACGAGTCTGTTTTAGCCAAAGACAATGATTCAACTTTTAAAATCACTAATTAGGGAACTCATTTGTTTGGATTTGCAGCATCAGCATCTGTTACCTCCTTGGGAGCTTCACATTTAATGAACTCCTCGTAAATGGTGTTGGCCTTGGACGCCAGCTCTTTGTGGGACGTCAGCGTCCTGAAGTCCTCACACGCCGTCCAAAACTCAATGTTCTCCTCGCAGAACTCGGACTTCAGGAAGATACAAAAGGCCGCTTTCCCATCTGCAGGGAGGGAGGGGAGGGAGAGGAGAGATATTAAAGACAAGGCCACTAAAATTAGCCCTGTGATGCACCCACTTGCTGTTTGCCCATTAATGTAAGGTAAAGTAAGCACAGCGCCATTACAGCCTTTTGTTTTATTGATGCCAATAAAGCTCTTCCGTGCTGCTGACCGGGTGACCCCACCCCCCCCTTTGGAGGCGCTTTTTATGTAATCATGCGCTAGTATTGCAGTGAATGACACTCACATTTATGGCCGAGTAGTTTGTCAAGTGACTGCGCCCATTGGTTCACGTCATCAGCTGATGGCCTGAGGGATAAGAACAGTCATTGTATAAGAGGTAATTATAGCAGGAGACACCACTTCCCTTGCAAAGTGTAACTCTGACCTCCTATATATATATATATATATATAGCCTGCTGTAAATGTCTGTGTGTACTGTATTACAATATTACTGCAATAGAATATTTGGATATACAGTCTGTTTCATATATGCAGAAATACAGATATGGCAAGCGGTGGAAAGAAATCATAAAGTATCATAAAACTTTACAGCATGTTATCAAACTGAAATTAAAATGAGTCACATAAAATGAAATGTGATTTGGTTAAACTAAACTGAATATAAGTAACATGAAGCACAGACACCTGAATGAGTGTGTGTGTGTTGACAGTAGCATCGTACCTGTACGGTCTGTTCTTCATCAGATGTAACACTGACTTAGACGAGTTTGTCTTCAGGAGAAGTCTTATTCTGTTTCTCCAGTTTTTCCTCCTGTGAAACGAAAACAAAGAAGAAAGTGAATTTAATTCTCAGTCACGTCTTTTACAAACAACCAGGAAGCTCGTTTTTCTAAACACCAGCGGCTCGACTTACTTCATGCTCTTCTTCTCTGCGAGCAGGTCAGTGGGTGTCAAGCTGTCTGGGAGCGCCATGCTTTGGGTTGACAGGCTGCTGAGGTTCTCTCTCATGGTTCAGTCTCCTCTCCGTGCTCCCTCTTGACTTGTCAGGCAACTTTTATAGTTTCTCTCCGGTCCCTCAGAATGACAGGTCTTTAACGTGATTGGCTCTGGCTGTGTAAACAGTGACTTACCCTGGTATGAGTCACTGGACCTGCAGGCAACGATAGGCTGTCGCCTCCATAAACATTCCCTCCCTGTGTATCCTGTTGGCTGCCACTTTTAAAACGTTGGGTCAAGATGTGACGTTCAAGGCAGACTCGGTGCCCTTTATTCCTAAAATACAGTTCAGTCAAGGAGTTAGGGAACTTTTTCTCCTCTTGTCTTGTGTGTTGTTTTCTGGGAAACACTTTTTTTTCGCTGCAGCTGCAGAAGAGACACATTCACAAAACCTTCTGGGCATTCATACTTTTCTTTTTTTTTTACTCCACATCTGTAAACTGTTACATTAAAGGAATAGTTCACCCCAGAATGAAATTTCACTCATTATCTACTCACCCTCATGTCGACTAAGTGCTGGGAGAATTTTCAGAGTCCTCCGTGGCTTCTCTGAGTTACAGGGGGTCTCAGCGTAGCAGTGCATGTCCATGTAATGGTTGCAAATGGACACCAGCGGTCTTCGTCACAAAAAAACACACCAAAAAACATCCAAGTACCTCCATGCTGCTTGTAGGTAATGTACGTCTTGAAGCCCCGAAATGCGAAACTGTTCCGAAAAAAATTAAATAGGCCTAGGTACATTGTTTGCAGCAGAAGCTCCTCTTCCTGGTCCGTCCAAATCTCGCGAGATTTGCGTCAACGTCACTGCGATTATCCCGCGAGACTTTGGCGGATCAGGAAGAGGCGCTTCCACTGCAAACAAGCTTGAAATATGGACTTATTTAATTTTTTTCAGTACAATTTCGCATTTCGGTGTCTCGATACAAGACGGACATTACATATGAGCAACATGGAGGTATTTGTTTGTATTTGGATGTTTTTTTGTGACGAAGACCACCGGTGTCCATTTGCAACCGTTATATGGACATGCACTGCTACGCTGAGACCCCCTGTAACTCAGAGAAGCCAGATAACTCTGAAACTGCTCCCAGCCCTTAGTCGACGTGAGGGTGAGTAGATAATGAGTGAAATATCATTTTGGAGTGAACTATTCCTTTAAGACAAGAGAAATGCAGCAGCCGCCACGTACAGCACGTTCATCTGTAAAACTTCCTGACCGACCACACATATGATACACAGTGGAAACATTGTCACTTTGCAACACCACCACCTGCACCTTTGATATTTGATACGTTACTCACCCAGGGTGTGGATTAATAAACCATAACATTGCGTCAGGATGATGGCGTAACATCCTGTTACCTGTACAGGTGAGAGAATGTGAGAACTTAATTCCTATCGTGTGAACTTCGTTCTATGAGAGTAGCCTGTTGATATGTAGGTTAAAAGATTTCCACGCAACTTTTTGGAGCATTCAAGGACCACGGTTCAGATAACAGCGAGCTTCAGTCAGCCAGAGACACTTCAGTTAAGAAACTGACCATTTATAGCAAAGGTTCCTACAGTTAAATTTAGCAGAGAAGGCTCAGCTTCTTCTTTTTTTTTTCTGTCTCATTTTTCTTTTTGTGCGCGCTCTCAAAGAATCAGCAATGAGGTGCTGCCATGAGAACTGATCCCCCTTCAACAAACACAGGCACGGACATAAGATCTTATTAAAGTCAACAATATCAGAGGAGGTTGGAGAAAGCAGCAGCAGCAGCAGCAGCAGCTGCATGGGCATTGAACACATCAGCAGCCATGGTGCACATGTCTTCCAGCTTAGCGAGGCCTTACACACCTTGGATAGATGTTAACTGGTCTGATGGTGGCCGAGCAGCCGATGACGATTGATAAATGAGGCTTTGATTGATAAATGGCTGCTGATTAGCTGATGGTAGTACAGTTGCGTGCTTTGTCTGACAACTTTTTTCAGTTTTCTAAAAATAACTGCATACCTTCTGCCGGAGATGGAATTGATAAAAGCGCGTTTTGTCTACTATTGTCTATTATGCGTCAGAGAGTTTATCGCAAAATCTGCCACCTCCCACCTTACATTTTTTATATTATTATAATAAAATACTGATTAAATGAATGCAATTTTTAAAAAAAAGTCATGCTCATGAATCATATGTGTTTGCATCTTTAATGCAAACTGTGTTATTAGGATGTGGCCTTTGCAGCTGATGACTGTCACCCCACCCTGTCCCTTCATGTCAGCTCTACACTCTTAAATACATAATGGTTCAAACACAACTCATCAGTTAAATGCAGAAAGAGACACCTGCCTGATGTCATGCACACAGCTGCTTATCCTTGTTTGAACATTACACACTGTTGCTTTGCATACGTGTATTTTTTTTTCGTTCTTTTTTTCAAACATAGCAGGGTGGGTGTCAAATGAATGAAATGTGTAATCGCTCAGAGAAAACCTGCCGGTCCGGTTTTCTTTTCTTTTTTTTTACGCACATTGCGGATGAGTAACTCGCGCTACCCTCACTTGGCATCATCCCTGTCGTGTTTCCATTGAGTCATTATGCAAAACTGCAGTCATTAAAATAGCTGTCATTCTTTTATAGGCACAACCCGTTCATGTGACACTTGAGTTGCAAAATAAATATAAAAAAAATAATCAGGCGAGCAGGAGAGGGAGTGTGCACTGCAAAAAAAAATGACAGAAGAACACTGCCTGAGTTAGTGCAACCAACTCCTTATTCCAGTAACGATGTGGGCTCACACCGTCATATCCCAGAAACACTCAAAAGGGCAAAGGACAGGACACATTGATGTACAGAATAATCACAATATGTCCTGGATGCTCCGTGCTATAATGCATCTGCGTCACCTGCTGCGTTGTGTTGTGATTACCACCGGCCGCCCTCCCCTTTGCACCACTTTGGAGATCTGCTGGGTGAAAACACGGTGTTCACCTCGTGTGTTTATTATGATGTGCAGACTGTGTGTAAGCAGCCGTCGTGTTTAGAAGTGGATGAAGAGCAGAGCCAAGTTTCCACTAAGGCATGAGGTCCGTGCAGAGGGCCTTACGCATGCAGGAGGTGATTCCCAGCACCGGCTTGCAGCAGTTTGTCCTCTTTTGTTTTTTGGAAGCTTCTTCGGTCTCCATAAAGAGCGCCCGGCAGCTGCACTCGTGAGTTTATGTTTCCTGCTTTAGCTGCTGTAATCGTGAGAAAAACAACCCGAAGCTTCAGGTGCTGCAATGGAAAAAAACACAAGGAAGTGTAGAGACGTGAAAGGAGGTCACCTGTTTTGTTTAGTTTTTTTCTAAAAATGAGGACGTGTGTTGGACAACCAACACAACTAGTGTGTATATAAACACCTGTTGGTCACAACATTAACCCAAACTGGTTTCAATGTTGTGGCTAAACTACAGTGTAGTAAATACCCACATTAACCCCCTTTGGACCACTGCACTTGGCCCAAATATGCAATCAGGAGGTGAGAGGAACAGCAATGGATGGTCATTTTTCTGAGAGCAAAATTTGCAACCCGTTAAAGTTCACTTCATAAATGAGGGAGTAAAGGAAAAAAAAGCTGAACATGAAGTTCCTGTCACCCTGAATAAAGGTCAAACCTGTTTTAACTTCTCCATTATGATGAACTGGCAGTTTAAATGAACCATAACTGAGCTGTTGTTTCACTCACCCATGAGTCTGGTGTTATCTTGGCTTATTTTAAATTATAACCAATCAATTTTGTTATTATTATTATGTATTAGATCATTTTCTTTCATTTGGTTTTCAATTTACTGAAGTGGCGATGTTTGGTTCTGCACGACACCCGTGTATCACACTGATGTGTCCCAACGCCACAATAAAATTCAATCTGCAAAGACGGTCTGTTTGACTTTTTTTGATTGACCCTGTTTCCCCACGCACGATGCAGAAGGGAATGTAATGAAAATCAAATAGAGGGTGGTGGTTGGAGACAGAGGACACATAAAGGGCAGTGTTAAGTGTCGAAGTTAAACTGCCTTTGTCGTCCAAAACTTAGAGCTCGACTGCGGTTCCTCCGGTTACGGGAAAGTTATTTTGGTGAGTGTCACCTGTGTCCTCAAAGCATGATCATCTGACCATGTCTTCTGTCACACTTGTCATGTGATGCTTGATGCTGTCATGACCTAAGTGCCATTTCCTCCTGGCCTCTTCCTGTGTACATAATATACACTGAGACCAGCAGTAGTGAAAGTCTGTGTTGTCATTCAACTGTGACCTGCCTTTCCTGTATTTTACAGCGGAGTCGTCGGGCAGGTTGAGACAGACTCCGGTAGATTTACCACCACCCCGGGCCGTGCTCCGTCCTGGGATGGCAACAGCATCTCCATTGTTATGTTGTGTTGATGTCATAACAGGCGGTCGTACAGGTTTCCTACAGTATGTGATGTGTGTGTTTCATCCAGTCGGCCCGTCCCCACATGGCTGATGATCTGGCCTTCGGAGGATTTGGTGAGGTGAGGCGAGGCTTTGGCGTCACCACCAGCTGTGGCTATCACCGTTGTGTCACAAAGCACCACTCATGGTGCCTAGCAACCTTGAAAACACACAGCTTATTTGTACTTTGTCACAGAAACTTAAAGGGAAACTATTAAACTTATACTCTTTTCTGCTGTGTTGCTAACCCTCTTCTTGGCCATGTGCATTTAAGGTGGTAAGAAATCAATCCATGGAGCGGTGGATAACATTATTTGTCATATACGATGTTACAATGTGTATATTTGTGTAGTCTTATCTTTCATAAACAAGAGATTAAAGGTTACGGGGCATGTTTGCATTGTGGCGCAATGAAACTTTTTAATTAAAGGGATATTTCAACATTTTGGCAAATTCGCCTATTGCCATAATCCCGATAGTTTTAGGAGTAGGTTCATTATCTTTAATTGTCGATGCAAGCTGTTTTTAGATCAGCAGGGCAGAGACGCAAGCTGCTCAGAGCTACGCTTTGGAGGCTCATGGGATTTCTGCGTTTGCCTCATCAAACTAAATACACAATCTAACAACCTCAAAACACTCTGGTTGTGACCTGCACATTCACCATGCTATGAAATAATAATGTTTATGTAACATTACGACACATGAAGTAAATACTCAGAGCCGCCGTGTCTGGATGTAGTACCGGCTACACATTTGCTGTCTCGTAACTTTCCGTTATTATCTCATAGCGTGGTGAATGTGCAGGTCACGACTTGTCCACCAGAGCGTTTTGGAGTTGTTAGATTGTGCATTTGGTTAGTTTGATGAGGGACAGGCAAAAATACTGCACGCCGTGCATAGCCTGCATCTCTGCCGCGCTGATCTAAAAACAGCTTGCACCAACACTTATGTAATTAACCTACTCCTAAACCTATGACTATGGTAATGGGACAATTTGCCAACAATGTTGAAATATCCCTTTAAGGTAAAAATGTAGCATAGTTCCTCTTTAAGGTCTGAAGACCTGCAGTTGTACCATGATCTCCAGGTTTCCTCTTCTGTGCAGCCACATGGATCACACCACGTCTTACATGAAGATCCAACTGCTTCCTGTTCACTACCCATTTTCCACCAGTACAAGAAAATAAAACACGGTTGTTCCTCTTTATGCCGAAGGTTCAATGAGAAGACTGATTCCACTCTAACATCTCTATGTTAAGCTCGGCTCATCGTCTCCCGGCTTTAGCTACATATTTGCGGTACAGACGGTGTAAATCCTCTTGCTCGTGGGAAGAAAAAAAAAGTGACCTTTTTCTAAAAATAGCAGCAACCAATTAGTGATGTCCATCCTCAGCTGCTAAAAATAGATCCTGCATTTCACACAGAGCTTGTCAGTCATGGTGCTGGAGTCTGACTATGCTCGGCATGTCCTTACACACCTATGGCATTCGACGGCTACCTTCGTCTTTGTCTTACTTCTGGCCGTCAGCGTGGCTTTGGGCCACGCGGTGTGACCTTAAACCATTTCAATATGTCGCCCTCTTCTCTGGTCCTGCACATTTTGTGTCATTATCAGTTGACTAATTATACTGTTTTGGTTTTTATGTTGTCCTAGGTTACAGGTCTATACAAGCCAAGGTCTGTTTAGCTTTTGCTTTGGAAGTGACAAGTACGCTTATGTAAAATCAGTAAAGGGACATAATAGGGCAACAGCGTCTCGCCCCGATGCATCACATCATGTATCATCTGCTGAAGTTTAGTCATTTAGCTGAAAAACACTCCCAGAGCCACCAAAGTCCTTGGCCTCTCCCCTGCTGCTGCTTTCAGCCGGTGTCAAAACATCAATTAGCGAACGCCTTCATGTACAAAAACCCAGCAGCCGGCTGCAGTTACATTAAATGGATGGACATTTTTTATAAAGAGGCTGCATTATCCATAGTGCTGGTTTTCCAGGCAGAAGGAAACATGACTGATGGGTTGATTTACTTGTCCTTTTTCCCTCAAATAGCCAACAATGACAAGCAATATGCAGGCCATTTGGCTACAATGAAAACTGTTCATTCTCCAGCCCAGCTCCGGTGTGTTCCAGGAAATCTGAAAAGGGTTATCCATCATCAAATGGTTTGTATAATGGTGTCTTTGAGGAAATAAAAAAAATTAAATTACCATCCTGACGTTGACTGAACCAACGAGCCAGGTTGCAGGAAACATGGTCCAAATGTTTTCCTTCATGGATTAAAGCATGGAATAATGGGGACAAAGTTCTTTTGCATAACGTTGTGATAGTGAAAATTATGTTTTGTGAGGTTACTGTGACCTCGACCTTTGACCTCTGACCTCTGACCACAAAATCTTCAGCCTGGAGGAATAAAACTGGCAAATTTGTAGAAAAAGAGTACAATAGACGTGAGATATTTCTCTGACGAGTAGAAAAGGTCTAATTTCAACAAAATGGTTGTTTATCACTTGCTCTTCAAGATATGAATCTTATTTTCTACTTTCATAAACCTGTGAGGCAAACTGCAGCTGACGTCTTTCAGTTGTCGTCGGGGCATGAAATAGATGGTGAGGCCAAAATTGCACAAACATTTAAATTCCAAACCTGTAAGGGTGTGTGTGTTTGTACTGTACATGGAGGTCTGCACAGAGAGTACATGCACAAACTGCAGAAGAACCTCCCTTTTACACAGAAGCTGACAGTGAAAAATCCACAGCTCATAACTGATCGAGGAGATTAAAACGTACGAGGTCTGGTTTATCAGCAGAGACGCAGTCAGCGCTTCACAAACGTGGAGCTAGCTAGCAGTTACACACTGCATTACAATGTTTTACAGCATCTTGGCATGACAAAAGAGTTTCCACTCACATGTGAAGAGCTTGTGTAACTGAGCCCTGTCCAATCACATAGTCATTTTTTTAAAAAGCACATAATTATGCTGACAAAATGTTAACGGGCAAGTAGTTATTAAAACAATCGCAGATTGTAGCTACCGAAATTACTTGGGATGGGCGACCCATCCCAGCCCCCCCTCCAAAAGCATGCACATGTCTGCATCCCTGGTGCATGTGTTAGTGCATGCACAGGGGATTCAGAGCATGTTTCAGATGAGTTGTCAGTGCTGCTCAGACAGTCAGTGCAAAGTGGTCTGCATGATATCTGCTGTCGTTTCAAAAAAAAAAAAGTGGAAGAGACTCACAGACATTTGAAATTAGTTGTGCAATGCAAATTAACTGGGCAGTTTAACGATTCAAAAGGTGTAGATGTGCATTCATAAAAGTTCAGTTGGACCAGTAACTTAGCCGTTAGCCACGTACGCTAACGCCGAGGCTGTGCAATGCGCTTCTGTCAGCCATCAGTATTTTCTCATAGAGTCTTTATTGCCTGCTGTTTATGAGTCTGTAAAAGAATGAAAACCGCTCACCTGGATCGGTATGTACTGTAGCTACCTGGTGCAGGAGGGGATCAGTCTCATAAAGGTAGGCCTATAAATAGCCTAATATGATGTAAACTCGTATGTAATGTGTCCATATTGGATTTACCAAAAAGGGAGCATGTGGAAATAAATGTTATATTTTTCTTAGTGCATTTAATTGAAGAGAAAAATATGACTAGTGCATGTCCAAGGCTGATTCAGTAGCAGCAGCAGCAGCAACAGCATCTACATTTGTTCCAGCAGGATATTGCATAATACAGTATCTATTCTGGATCTGTTAGTGTGGGACCAAAAGCCGTGTTCAAGACAAAAAAAAAGAAGTATTTTAACACTGGCAGAGTTATGAGAGTTTCATTAATTACAGCCTGTTCAGTTGGACGGCATTCCAGCGAGCACATTTAGCCGAGCTCCGACGCTGACACGGGAAGGATTTGTGGGAAGAACTGACACACAGAGAATGAGACCTAACGACATTTAGCGAATAGTTCAGAAAATAGAGCCTGTCCACTTTCCCGCCCGTGGCATCACTCCAGCGTCCTGCGCTGCTCAGCATCACCAGATACAATGGAACAGTGTGAGACACTAATTGTGGCTTTATCAACACTGCAGCTCTGGGATCATGTGGGTCTCTTCAAAAAAAATTGCATTTTCAGTATCTGCTTGTGCTTGTTTGTCTAAGGCCAGAGTGACTCTGTGATGTAACCAGTGACGGCAGTTAATGCGAAGCTCTGCTCTAAACTTATCAATAAGATGTTTTTTTTTAAGCAAGCAGAGCTTATCATTACTGTCAGACACAGGCACAGTCTTTCATTCTGCCGTGTGGCTGCATTTCAGAGAAAATCTCATTTCTCACAATGACTGATTTCATTAGAAACTGGAAGTCTAGGCCTTCCTGTTTTTAAAGCAGCTTATGCGCTTTATTTTCAAGTCAACAGATGCTTTTCAGTGATAAAAAACCAAAGATAACAGGAAACTGCACACACCCAGTATACTTTGTCGTATATCACAATGGTTGTTTTTGCATTGATGTAATTTCCAGTTAAGTCTGAAAACTGAAATTGAAACTCTAAACCACAGAGTTGGTCCTACTTCTGGATTTCTTGTAGAAAAAATCATTGTCATGGGTGTTATTATTCTATCTCACTTACAGTAAATCTGTGCTCAGCCTCAGTCTGATAAGAAGGAAGAAGCTTAAAAAACATCTCAGCATAATTTGACATCTTCTCTCTGGAGCTCTGGTAACAACAGGTGGGTGTCAGCCAATCAGAAGAGAGAAGGATCTTTACTTCTCTCTTCTGATTGGCTGGCTGTTAATTTTTTTCTAGCCAAGTGAGCAAATAAAAGCAGAGCACATTTCAGGTAAACTCAAGAGACGCCAAATCCTGTAAGTCTTGGATGATGGTGAGGGGGCGGGGCTTGGTAACTGCTTCATTGTGACATCACAAAGTGACAGGAAGTCCTGACGGCTAGTTTTAAGACTGTGTGCATTTCTCTGTGGGCTGAGGCTTTGTCACTTTCACAGTATTAACCTAGATTTGCTTTATAATCACACTACACATATACTTTTTTCTTCTCTTTTACACAATGTGGGATTTTTAAAATGCTGAAAATATTTAAACATGAGACCAGAACCACTATTTATTAAAATAAAGAGAGAAAACATTTTGTATATACTCTGTCACTTGGTGGGATGGAGTGTAAAGTCTGGCCAACGACTGCACTGTAGTTGCTTCAGTGAAGATAAATTGTCCACCCACTAGAACTTGGCGCAGCCTTTATGTTTCCATCCTAATGCGGTGGAGTATTGCTCTAAACATATAACAGACAATCATTATGCAAACATCCCATTAATTTTCTAATGCAATGTTTTAGGATCTATTTCACTAGAAGTGTGTTGCAGCCTTCTTTAAAACAGACCACAGCACTGAAATCACAGCTTGAAGCAACGAACATCAAACTAAGCTGTAGCGATGTGGTGCTAAGAAGAAAAATAAAAAGTTCACTTTCGTCCAAGTATGCAATTTAAATAATTTAATGTCATTCAAATCACTAACATTTTGAACAAGCACATCAACACGGCAACAAACTTTGTACTCAAGTGGTGACAAGTAACAATAAATAACACAATGTTTTAAGTTTTAAGTTAACTTGACTAGGAACTCCCTAAGAATACATTCAAACAATACGTAACTGTTTGGAAAAGCAGTAATAAGGCCTACTACTCTCAGGGTATAACATCCTCTCATGCAATGTGAAACATACTATGTCTATTACATTTCCACTCAAATATTACTTTATTACATAAAGTCACAACTGTAGCTGTTAAGAATTTGGGTTCGTCTTCGGCCAGCAGTCACATGCTGAGGCGTTAAAATTAGACATCACCGGCGCTAAGTGGGTAGTTGTTGGTTTTCTCTACAGCTAAATTTGGTTCAGATTCCACACAAAAAAATTGCACCTGACTATGTCTTGTACCAAATATAATTTTTTTCCCTAACTACATTTACTTTCATCTGTTTGAAAATGATCAACCTTAGAATATTAAATACTTTGCACAAAATATCACCCACAGGCAGCCTAAATCTAAAAAAAAAACAACAACTCAGTATCAGTCTTTTAAAACCCCGTATCCAATCTGGAATGAAAATAAAAATAGAAAATATCCTTTGAAAGTGTCCCAGACGCCTCCAAGCAGAACTAAAAGGCCCTCTGTGACCCTTTACTATAGATGGCATGTGACTACTGAGTCCCTCTGTGTGTTATGGATTTGTTGTCTTCCTTGGTGCTGTCAGCTCTTTTAGTGACAGCTTATTATGTGTCAGTGGCAGTTTAACACTACAACTAAACTACACCCACGCACACATGCGCACACGCACACACACATACCCATGCACACTCCTAACTGAGTGTGACAGTTGATTCTTACATCCTCTATCTCAATCTGCACAGGAAACACCTCTGCAAAGAAGGACGAAGGAGCTCCGTTGCATGGTTTGCTTACGCAGCAGCTCCAGAACGCCACCAGCGGCGGCGGCTGGTGGCGGCGGTGATGGCGGCTCCGGGTGGATTCATTCATCGTCATAGTGCACAAACTTAACATCCAGTGCAAACGCACACACACTACAGGGTCATTATCGTGTTTATTCTTCTTTTCCTTTTTGTCAAATAGTCCTCAGGAGGCCAGGTGGAGGGGGGCGGGGGGGCGGGGGGGCGCGGTTGTCCTCCCGTTGCTTAAGACTAAAGGCCACGCTTTGCTTCTGGATGTGGCGTGCGAGGCCTCGGTGTGTGTGTGCGTCCATGTGCCACGCGCACGTCGACTCTCCTTCCTTCTTTGTTGTCAGTCCTTTCCCTCGAAGGAGCTCAAACATTCCAGTTAAGGGTTTCTATGTCCTTTCTCTCTCGTCTTCGTCTCTCTCTCCGTCTTTCTCCCCCCCTCCTCCACGCTGCTCTCATCCCTTCGCGGTGTCGGCGGCAAGGTTTTCCAGGAGAGTTCTATAAATGTCAGAGCGGAGGAACCGCGGGTACGAGTCTCTTTCCATCAACCCGTAAACTATCTTCTGAGCATCGTCGAAGCAGTGCATGGTGGGAGTCTTGACGTTCCTTTTGATCTGCTCTCGGGTGTGATAGTCGATGTTGATCTGCAATGAGGCACACAGACAGGAATGAGGGGATCTGAGCCAAGAGCCAGACACTTCTCTGAGCTGCTCTGTCAGAGCTCAATCTTTATCTTCATTATTATGTCTGACGCTCACAGACTTGAAGTGCGTGTACGAAAGCTGAATTACCTCTTTTGGAGATTCTGCCTTGATGAACTGTTCGTAAATCTTCTTGGCTCTCGAGGACATCCTGAAGGAAGACTTGATCTTCTTGTAGTCCTCACAGGTGAGCCAGAATTCAATGTTCTCATCGCTGTATTCGGATTTGAGAAAGTTGCGGAAGGTTGCCAGTCCATCTGAGGGAAGCAGACAGAAAACATTGGCAAACATGAGATGCGGATAATTCCCCCTTTAATCGTCCTTTTTTCTCACCAACATAATGTTTACTGTTCTAGTATTATCAAGTATTCTGGTCCTCAGGGAAAAAGAAAAAGGCAACCTACATTTAGACTCGAGGAGCCTTTCCAGTGACTGTGACCATTGTTGGGTATCTTCTAAACTTAGCCTGCTGGGAGAGAATGCAAGTTGGATTACTCAACCAGAATCAAATTTGGGTAAAATCAAGCTGCACAAAAGGAGCTGCAAGGAGCACAGAAGCAGACTAATCAAGACAGCGGAGCAGATGTGCTTATCAAATTCCTACTCCAAAAAAAAAATAAGAATGTCAAAACCATGGGATATGTTGGTGTGCGTGCATGCTGTGCCAAAGCAAACATGGTGTCTCTAGTTTGTTTGAATCCTTTCATGATGCCATAGATGGAAATGATAGGAGCAGGCTGGCTATTTTAAAACTGAAATGTATGCAAAACACGCCATAAGTCTCCTTACCTCTCAGAGCTTGACGAGTGTGAGAACATGCACTGAAGTCGGCACATGAAGTTCTTTCCACTGTGTAGAGATAAGAAAATTATATGAATTTATCCCTGTTGGATTTACGGCGATTAAATTAGATTCAAGTGAGTCAGTCAAAGGGTGTATAGGCTATATATATAGTGTATATTAGGAATGTTAGTAATTAGAAAAGAGCATGTGGTGCAGTAAAGTTAGCTGGCATTATTAACTTCAACTATTTTCAGGAGATACCATGAAGCATCCGTAACTTTCCTGTTTGTCTTTAAAGGATTAACAGGACAACAACACAAAATTGGATAAGTTCATCACCTAGAAATAAATCAATAAACGCACAAACTGAGAAACTATTTTTCTTTTCAATCGAGCAGCACAAAGTCGGTGCGTTTGCTGGAAACCCCGGTTTGAGCGACAAAGTAAAAAGTTTCACTCACATGTTCTTGTTTCTCTTCCTGTCATCTCTGTCCATGATGAAGTGCTGTGTGTTGAGTGGTTCAACGATTAGGCTGGGCATTGTTTTGTTAAGTCCACACTCTCAGGCTCTCCGTCCTGGTCATGCTGCGGCTGAGACACACTTAGGAGGGTTCCCCCTGCGCTGCGGCTTTATATACCAAGGTTTTCTGTTGCCACAGACCGGGTGCTGCTGGGATACATCAGCAGCTCAGCCCAGACTGAAGAGGAAGCACCCCTTCCTCCTCCTCCTCCTCCCGTTCCTCCTCTCCTCCTACCTCACTGCTAGAAAAAAACACATACTCACACTGTACTGAATGTATGCCTCCCTCCTCTTGATGCCTTACTCCCTATTATGTCTCTCTGCTTCCTTTCCTTTTCTTTCCATCTGCTGTTGCAAGATCCTTCCCTCCTCCCGACTGGACGAGCCAAACACACAGAGTCTCTGTGGCTGAAAGCATGCTGTGTTCACATTATTTTTAGTCTTGCAGCACAGATGCAAATGACAGTAGCAGTGACTGTGATAGGCAAATCGTGACCTTCGCCCGCTGTGTGGTTTTGGTAGCTCTCTGCGCTGCAGGGACTGGAGTCGAGCTTGTTGTGAAAATGGAGAGGGATTGTCTCCTGCCTCCCTCCAAGAAAACATCAACTTAAACATTTACGTAGATCCCGCAGAAGGATAATGCGTTACCGCTGGGCGGAAACTCATGCAACTGGAAGCTACGGCCATGTGAGAAAGAGGAAACAGCAAATTGATTGCAACAGGACAGGAAGTTAGAAAGATTGTCAGAACGTCATATCATCATTCTCCTGTTTCAGCCGCAAGCGTATTGCTTTATTGCTGACACCATCCTGTAAGTTCAAACACAGGCTCGGGTGGCAGGAAATACAAATCCATGTTCTTATTTTGTAGCACTATACAAAGCTAAATAACTGTTAACATCAACTCACTTGAAGGAGAGATAAAAACAAAGTGAAGTACTACAATAACGACTATGGAAACCAATGCCAATGTCAACACTGACTCATACACATTTGACAGATCACAGCCTTGTGCGTTTCAGCCTGTTAGTCATTCGACGGACTGGGAACAGACGGCGTGGAAAGGGACGACTGTGGTGTGAGAACTTGTAGCGAACTGGACATTGTATTGATGAGTGACTAGCGTTAGCTGGAATTAGCAGAGCTGACCTTTGACATTTAATGTTTCTAGTGAAGTTTAAAGTCTGGTTTGTGATGAATATTTTTGTCATTGTGACCTAGATTTTTTAAAAAAAGGCTTTAATACGTCCTCAGAGCCGAAAAAACATAGCCTATCTGATTAGAGATGTTGGGCTAGCTTGTTAGCATGCTAACTTAATTCAGATAGATAGATAGATAGACTTTAACTGTCAAATAACAGTTTAGCAACAACTCAACAATGCTAATACGATACAATACGATAAACTTGTAACTTCCCGTTCAGGGAAATTTGTCTTGGACACTGTAGCTGCGCCATAAATGCCTTGATGGCCACAATGACAAAAACAAAACAATACACCGCAGCCGTATCAATCTAACAGCATTGCACACATCCCATAACATAGCACATATTGCACATATCCCATGCTCGTACATGGACTGCAGAGTCCGACTGTCGCTTTTCCCAATGACCCTCATGGCCGTGTTTACTGGGCGAGCAAGCTTAGTCTTTAGTTTTGTGGAGAGGTTGCCGACGACATCCCATATCTGATTAAACTCTCGAGCACTGCCTGGTAGAATAAAAACATGATACTTTTGTCTACCCCATATACTCTTAGTCGGCGTAGAAAGTACAATCTCTGCTGAAGACGAGAACACATCTTATCCACATGCACATGCCAACTAAAAGTGTCATCCAAATGAACTCCAAGGTTTTTGTAAGAGCTGACCTGCTCAATGGGGGAGCCGTGTATAATGGCCGGACTATGGTCCCCTACTGATCTTGGATCCAGGACCAACTCTTCAGTTTTGTTAACATTCAGAGAGAGGTGGTGAGCATCACACCATTGCACAAAGTTTTCTATTTCAGAGAAATAGGCTGAAGTGCTGGAGTCTTTGTGCAGTAGACTAATGATGGCGGTAAAAAGGACCAGGGAGCTCACACAACCCTGTGGGGCACCTGTGCTGATAGATTTGCAGTCTGAGAGCGTGTTATTGACTCTCACCTGCTGACTTCGATTGGTTAAAAAGGAAAAATAACACTTGATTAAAAAAGGGTTAACACTCATCTGCTTCAGTTTAGGGATAAGCAGATGGGGTTGAAGTGTATTAAAAGCTGAGCTAAAATCAATAAATAAGATCCGTGCATATGCTTTTGGGCATTCCAAGTGCTTGATAGTGAAGTGAGTGATGCTAATGTTTGATAGCAAATCTTAGAAATAGCTCTTAGTTGGGATATTAAATGTGTTTGTTGTTGTCCCACATTGACAGGGAAAGTTAAAAATTGTCACAGAGAGGAGAGAAAGGTTGACATTGTCTCTTTGGGAAGACGTTCGCAGTCTTACGCTCAGCATCAGTTTGATACTCAGCTTCTTTCTCACTTCTGCAAAGCCGTGAAGTGTAGGCTAAGTCTTTTTTTTTTTAAACACCTTTCTAGATTTTATCTGAGGCAGGTAAAGTGTGGAGGATGACAGTTTCAGAAACTG
Organism: Decapterus maruadsi; assembly: GCA_030347415.2. Lineage (NCBI taxonomy): Eukaryota > Metazoa > Chordata > Actinopteri > Carangiformes > Carangidae > Decapterus > Decapterus maruadsi. The sequence goes on along the minus strand of CM064886.1, from coordinate 4,150,309 downwards.
TCAGACCACCTGACAAGCAGATTGGAGAGAGAACGAAATCCTACAAGCGCTCTGTGGTTTTGTGTAGTCATGAAATAAGCAGTAAAATGTGCCTCTTACCACAGAAAGTCAGTGTGGCGAGGTGAAGAGGGCCCGGGCAGGGATTGAACCCACACCTCCCGGGTAATAGTCATGCGCGCTTGCCAGTCAGCCAAAGGGACATCCCTTTGGCCAAGTAGCCAGGGCACATGATCAATTGGAGGCATAGTGACAGGAACCTCAACTGTCACATCAGTATAACATAACCTGTTGAGCCGTCCTCCACCTGTGACTGTCGTGCTAATGATGCACCAATCTCACGAAACATCTAAAAACCTCCACATGGAAGTGGTCAGAGCTGAAGCTTCAACCCACTCACTGGCCTCCGTGCTGTCAGCTCTTAGTTTCTTTCTGTGCGGGATGATCACAAGCTCGCACTGTACCAGAAGGAGTAGGAGTTAATCAATGTATAAAGCTCCGATGGGATAGTTTCTGACAGCCAGGCTTTGGCTGTCAGGACAAAATCGGCTTTTAAATTAGGTAATGTTGGATTTCTAAAAATAATGTAGCCTACTTTGCGGCTGCACAACTCAAGTTTCTTTGTCATTTTAAACACCGGTCTATAAAAACAAATTTAGACAGGCAGACTAATCTGAAATCTGTGGGTCATTTGGCAGCATGAGTCACTATACGAACCTTTCATTCAGACGTATGCAGACGCAGCCAGCTCTCATCTGATTGACACTGTAGGATTATTAGATACCATGCTCAGAATATAAAGCAGCAAAAAATCTAATCATTCTTGAAAGCAACTTGACCAGAACAGTAAATGCAAGTGCAATTACGTGATAGGCTACCACTTTGTTTCTGTTAGGCCATATTACCTCTGATAAATGCTGTGGAGGATTTTTGGCAGAAAACTTGAGATGAAGAGAAAAGACAGATGACTCAGAAAGTAATTAAAAGCATCTCAGAGGAACGGACTGTGATATCAGAAAAGTTTGTGCGACTGTGTCCGAGTCGACTGCGTCGGCCACTCCTGCTCCACCACCACCACCACCACCACCACCACCTGACGCCACAGGTCGCCCTGCTGCAATCTGCTGCCCTTCAGCTTCGACTTCACTGATGCTGCTCTCCCTCTTTTTTGCCCAAACACGGTTATAAAGTGCTGAAGCGTTACGAAGAGTCACCAAACACAGAGCTTGGAGGTCGTCCCTCGTGCTGCACGTCGGCCCGGTTTTGACACAACCTTTAAATATTCAAGGAAAAAGCAATAGATCTTAATCTCTGGAGGGTTATGCACATAACACAATAAATCAGGCTCTCTACCATCCACTTCTGGTCATCAAGTTCCCCAAGTGTGAATGGTCTTGACTAATACTGTGCCACTGACAGTGCTCACTTCCTTTTTGTTACCGTGGCAACCGTGCGGGGCTATGAGAAAACAGTGACAGATTGTGAGTGGAGAGTACCATGCCATGTGATGCAGGAAGATGTGAGACATGTGTCATCTATCAGGACCAACCCCCAACCCACTCCACCCCCCCAACAGCCCAGTGTGAGCCTCTGACTTACTGACGTTTGACATTGAATCTGTGGCGTTCAGGGTAATCGGAAATGATGAAGCTGTTTATTGTGACAGCTTCAAAACACCCTAGCTACAACTTTATATCCATTTTATAAATAATATTCTACAAACATCTCCAGCCCAGCCTGAGTGTTACATTTAAAGGGATAGTTCAAACTGGCCCATTGCCATAACCCCTATAGTCACACTGTAGCAGTAGGTTCGTTACCTTTAATTGTCGGTGCAAGCTATTTTTAGAACGGCGGAACAGAACCGTGAGCTGCTCAGAGCTATGCTACAGAGGCTAATGAGATTTCTTGGTTTCCTCATCAAATACACAATCCAACAACTCCAAAACGCTCTGGTGGACAAGTTGTGACCTGCACATTCACCACGCTATGAGATAATAATGGAACGTTACAAGACAGTTCGAGTTGCTTTAGAGGGAAATACAGAGACTGCTTGCTGAAAAACTGCCCCAGACGGGAACGCGCATCAGTGGTTTTGCATGAATTTACCTATAAACAACTCTGGCCGGTAACGTTCTGTTATAGCGTGGTGAATGTGCAGGTCACAACTTGTCCACCAGAGCGTCCAAGTTGTTGGATTGTCTATTTGATGAGGGAACCCAAGTAGCGTAGCTCTGAGCAGCTCACGGCTCTGCTCCGCCGTTCTAAAAATAGCTTGCACCGAAAATTAAAGGTAACGAACCTACTGCTAAAACTATAGTGATTATGGCAATGGGCCAATTTGCCAAAATGTTTAACTATTCCTTTAACTAAAACTTTGATCTTTTCTTTTGTTGTGACATTACAGACAAGAGCAGATTTGGCACCTATGATGTGTGAAAACTGGATTTGTTGCTGTATCTCTCTCCTAAAAACCACACAAACAATAAAATGACGTCCACTTTGGGTTAATACGCTGACAAAAAATACTGGACAAAACCAGGACGAGTTGAAAGACACAAATGTGGTTTAATTAGATTAAAATTCAAATTCATAAAAGGAAAAAAAAAAACTGGGACTGCAAAAAGGAAACTCAAGTCACTCAAGAACAATCCCTGGAAAACCAGGGCGGACCAAAACAAGACCAGACAAGTCCTACATCCTCACCACCTTCCCTTTAACCAGAGGAGCGCAGTGTAACCCAGGCAACAATTATGTTTTCTTTCCCCTGAATTATTAGTAGTAGCTATATAAACAGAATTTTTTATGAGGCTGTGTGAGTTTCAGCCCATGTGGATGTTTTTACTGACATGAAGTAGAACACGTGTGGACTTGTTGCATTGTGTTTCTGCATTTTTGATTGTCATTTCTTTGCTGTAACATCCTTATTAAGAGTAATTTATGAATTACAGGTATAAAAATACACAGCGTGGGTACTTTAGCTTCTAGATTGGAGGTAAACAAGGAGTATTAATCCATAATGCCTGTGAAACAAGGAAAGCACACAGCTTTAAGTCGCCTACTGTTCCTCTAGAAAACTCAAAATCATCTTTAATCTTTTCCGTCTTTCTCTAAGTAAAGAACTTGTGCATCTGTGCCATCATTGTCTGTGGGTGATGAGATTATTCCCCTAACAAGGCAGCACATCCAGGCTGATCTGTTACGCATCAGGTTGTCTGATGACTACAGTGTTGTCGTTTAAGCCCCTGGGTTATTATTAGCCGCCTCACTATTCCTTTTTAAGGCACAATTTTCAGGAATAAGGCCATTTACAGAGCAGGGTAGGATCAAGGGTTACTGCAGGGTTACTTTTTTCCAGTTTGGTAAACCCTATTGCTGGTGTGTGGAGTCATCTCCGCACCTAATTAGAGGATATATCAAGACATGTGACCAAAAACATAATCTCCTTGCCGGGTGAGCTGTGGAAACTCTGTGTTTTTTTTCATGCCCATCCCCACACATGAGCTTCAGTCCGTCAATCAGAAAAAAATAGAAAGCTTTCGTTTCAGAGTTATGACTCTATGGAAAGAGTCAGAATATTAAGAACAGTTGGAAAGCGGTGACAAGAGCGATCTGCTTAAATGTTGGTCAAGAGATAATGAATGAACTGATTAAAAACTAGGTCATTTTATTCCTCATAACAGAAACCATTTATATTCTTTCCTCGTCAGGTACCGTTCCTCACGCACCACCTCAACTTACTGAGACTTTCAAATAACTCATACAGGATTTCAAACAATAAATGGCACAACCATCATCATCATCATCATCATCGTCCACAGCTTTCTGTCCGCCTTACATACGTGTACTTTTCCAGACTCACATTCCTTTTCTCCTCTTTTTCCCTTGCTTTATTTCATCAATGCATGACTTTACCACCAAAATACAGATACTTTTAGTTTTGGTTTTGGAGTACGACAGAGATGCACTTCCCTTGAAAAAATAGTTCAGTTCAGCAAAAGAGGAAAAAGAAACAAACACAAAATGTAAGGGCTTGAAAAAAAAAGAAGCCTTTGATAACGTTGACGTTGCTCTTCCTTTTCAGCTAAATGTACCACAGAGTTCTGGATTTACGCTTCAGACTCAGGTAGGCGTCAGAGTGCAGGAATCTGGGGCAAGAGTCTCTTTCCATCAGCAGGTAAATTTGTCTCTGAGCCTCGTCGAAGCAGGAGAGGCTCGGCTGCTCCAAGCACTTCTTGATCGTCTCTCTGACCTGTTGGTCAACATTAATCTAGAGGGAACAAGAAGAAAACTCAGTATAAATGATGCAGAATATACCAAACGTGCACAAATTGGTTTATTTAGTCATTTTTCTACCAAATAGATGCAAGAAGATGCTTAAAAATTTGATTTTTTTAAAATTTGTAAATTGTATTAAATGTTTCATACTGTAAAAAGTGATTTTCCATGTGTTTTGTATCATAAAGCAGGTCAAGGATATTAATACCATCATAATATCAAAGCTCTAAGTCCACACACGGCCGAGCTGTCAGGCCCGAAGCTCCGCCCACCATCCAACTGAACCTTGCAAGACTTTGTTTCTCTGTTTACTTGAACTTGACATATTTTTATTTGACCACTCAGAAAACAATCAGCCAATCAGAGGAGAGTCTCACAGCATCCTCTCTTCTGATTGGCCAACGCTGACCTGCTGTTGAGCTCCAGAGAGAAGATGAGAAAGGGGATGGAGGTGAACTACACTGAGACGGTTTGTTACGGAGGTAAAGTGCAAAACACAGGGCCTTAAAATCCAAAACAACCAGGAAACATGAGCCAGAAAATATTAAGATTTAAAGATGATTAAGTTCTAATCCAGGGAGGCGTGTGTGGTGAACCCAACCCTTTATTTACTGTAGAGGATGTTTCCTCAGTGCACTTGTATACAAGGTGGAAGTTGTGATAGTTATTTGTCATCCATATTGCTTCACCCACTTTTACTCATTCTTCCTGCGAATGTGAGGTGTAATTTCTTGTGCTGATGCAGAAATACTCTTCTGTAACATTGTTCACATTTAGGAGAATGCTAAGCTTGCTATGGTGTGATCTACCTACTATCTATATATATATTTATCTGCAGGTTTGTCCATGTGAGCACACTGACCTCTCTGCAGGCCGTGGGCCGGATGAACTCCTCGTAGATCGCCTCTGCTCTCCAGCGAAGTGTGTCCGGCGAGGCGGTCGACTTAAAGTCTTCACACGCGAGCCAGAACTCGATGTTTTCATCACTGAACTCAGACTGCAGGAAAGAGTGGAACGCTGCTAAATACTCTGCAAAGAAAGATTAAAGAAGGGATTTTAACCTTTAATTCTTTAAATCTCATTAGAAAGGTCATCAGACTGTGAAATACCGTGCACGCTCAGAATCCCATTTTAAGTATGACTTTATTATCAGAAAACAATCAACCAGTTGTTTTTCTTACTTTTATCCTGTAACAACTTTTCCAGAGTTGGGTGAAGTTTATAGTCAGTCTGCCAACTGTAACAAAGAGAGACAGTATTGATTTTCACACAAATGATGTATAAATACACGGAGATGTATTAATGTTAGAGCAACATAAATCACCTGAATTTTGATGGAATTGGCTCATCATTTATTTTTTGCACCATGAGGCACTGGATGTCCTTCTTACGCCTCTTCCGATTAAGAACAATATCAATCCTGCAGAACGAACCAAATTAATCTCACAGCACAATACAACTTTATTAATCCCAGTGTTAATTGGTGCTACATGAAAAGTTTTAGATTTAAATTGTGGATGCATATAAGCCGGTCCGCCTCCTCGCTTACCTTCTGGGCCGCTTGACATTTTGCATCAAATCCCTGATCTCATATAACCGCATCCTTGAAAACAAAAGTTTTGGCATATTAACATTGCTGTAAATGTCCAGCGCACGGTTACAGCGCTCTGTGTCTCTAAACAGAAGCGTTGCCTCCTGTTCTCACCTTTAACCAGGCAGGAGAGGAGGATCAGCGATGACGCTGAGGGCCTGCTGGTACAGGTAACTGAATACCATTGGGATAAGCGTACAGAAGACTGCTGTTTAGACTCACTTACTGTTGTCACTGACTCACAGCTGTAAAATTCCACTGGGAAGAGATTTATTGGACAGCTATTCCTGGAAAAAAAAAATGCTTATTTGTCTGGACAACTCTGTGTTATGCATGTTAAATGTCAAACCTACATAAATGTGCAATTGATACTGTCAAAGACTTTATAGGGGCGCTGAAGGACGAGGTGAATCTCTGGATGATTCATGGAGCCGAGGCTGGAGCATATGATGATCAAGGCAACGCCATGACAAGACAGACATTAGTCAGTTGTCAGTAACTATTTATACTATTGCACCACTTCTAGTCATATTGACATGTCTGGGTGTGTTGTGTTTGGTAGGGAACTGTGGCTTTGGCATCAATTTAAAGGAATATCCAGGAAATGTATTTTAGATTTTTGGTTGGATTTGCAAATAATTAACCTCTATGATTTGTGACATAATAACCTTGATTGACATTTCTAACTTTATTTAGGGGATGACATTCAGCAATGGGCCCCAAAGTCAGATTCGACCCCAGGCAGCTGTAACAAGGATCGACCAGCATAAAACAGGTGAGTCATGCTTTGTTTTAGCCTAAAAGTGAGTGTTTGTTCGTGATTTAACAAAGGAGCTCCATCTAAATTTTATCTGCAGCTGAAACGTAGCATGTTGCCAGGATTAGGTCGTGGTGATTTATTGTTGCGTTCACAAGTCAAAAGGTAATAATATAACCTCTGAGCAGCGCTAGGCTACATCTTCAGGGCAAATTGGCGGCTCCAGAGAGTCTCTATCAGGAAGTGATGAGATGGACCAGAGTTGGCTGGTTAGACGAGTTGCTCTTCACTGCTGAAGACAGAGAGTTAAGGAATTAAGTCTAATGCTGAACTTGCAATGCTTCATTAAAGTGGAACTATGCAATTACGGATGCTTTTGCTCTGTTTTGCTAACCCTCCTCTCGCATTTGTTTACAACGAAGCAGGTGAGAAAGCAATCAATAGAGCACTAAATAACGGTATAGCTATATATGCTGTGTATATTTGTGTAGTTCAATCTGTCATAAACAAGAGATTATGAGTTACGGGGCACATTTGTGTGGCGGTGCTGCAGAGACAAGAGCTGGGACACCGGGTCGGAGACTCTGATCTTACAAGGTTGGTTTTACTTTAAATACTCGGGACTACTTGCGCTTTGTCACTCTGCCGAGCCGCCGTGTCCAGATGTAGTTCCGGCTACACATTTGCCTCGAAAACCACTCCATCTCGTAACGTTCCATTATTATTTCATAGCATGGTGAATGTGCAGGTCACAATTTGTCCACAAGGGCGTTTTGGAGTTGTTGGATTATGTATTTGATGAGTTTGATGATGAAAAGGTGGAAATACCGTGCGCTGTGCATACAGTAGCTCGCGTCTCTGCTGTGCCAATCTGAAAACAGCTTGTAATGGTAATGAACCTACTCTGAAAACTACAAGGATTATGTGAATTGGGAAATGTTGAAAGTCATTTATTAAACCTGAAATCCAAAGCTGTTTAATTAAAGTAAAAATGTAGCACAGTTAAGCTAAAAATAGTTCCTTTTTGAGAGTGCTAGCAACTGGTAATGCTAATGCTAGCTATGCAGCAATAGCAAAATGTACAAGTAGCTCCTTCAAACAAGAGGTTGAATGAAATTCTGTTTTCTTTTAGGCAACGTCTAAAACATGCAACCTATTCTCCTGCTCAACAGACCTCCATTGTTTCCCTAAAACTAATAATAACAGATGTACTGTAGCCTATGGCATGTTCCATCATTTCCCTGACTTCTGTTTATGTTGCGTCAGCATGCTCTTAATGCTATACCTGTCACAACCGGTCCAAACCTGAAAATAGACTGTATTTGTATTTTACTGCTCTTGGATTAATGTTGATAAAAAAAAATCAGAGTGGCCAGATTTTAAAGGAGATTAGGCACCTTTAAAAGAAAAGACTTGTGACACCATTTTCAAAAAGTCTGAATTGGCTTTGAGCTGAGAGTCACAGTCAGGGTAGGGAAGTTGGAAATTACTAAGACTGAGTAAAGCGTGGTTGGTTACAGTAAGAACAGGAGGGATGTGATCTTATTTCCTCGAGTCTGTTTGTGAGAAAAACATGCAGCGTTTTCACTCGGACTGAGTCGGCCTTATCATCACAGGCTACGTTTGCAGTTTCACCACCAGGTGTGAGGTGAACAGACGGAAATTGAAAAGGAAAAGAGTTGGTTTTTTTGAATCGGTAAAAGTCCAGAGATGGTGCACAAAGAAACGGAAACATGTCTTGAGTCATATGAGGACGGTGTGTGTAAGAGCTTTAAATGAGACAGGAAGCTGGCTGGGAAGTTTCAATATGTACCAAGGCAGTGACCCAGATAGTTCTGTGAGCAGCTCCGCTAACGAGGACATGTCCTCCATCTTTTTACTGTCAGAGATTTATGATGCTCATGCAGTAATGTGCTCATATATTTATCATCTTTTAACCTTATGTCCATCAGTGAGGATGCCATCGCTCCTCTTGTTGCATTAAAACGTCTGTATGATGCTCTGCAACACATATTGAAATGGAAATTTTATAACATCATGCTTAGTGCCCGTGTTTGAGTGGGTGGGGATGTTTATAAGGGTGTGAGTGGTGCTTTACACGAGTCCCCGAGGGGGTCTCATTGATATACAATGGTATTTTTGTGGTTAAGAGAATGATGAAGTGAGCAAATATCAAATTCCCCCCCGTGTTACAATTCCAGGAGCTGCAGCAGATGCACGTGCACCATTAGGGAGTCGACACCCTTCATATTTCATGCTTGAGTGAACAGTACTTTCGTGGAGGTCGTGAGAAAGTTCTGAGTGTGTAAAAATACTACGGGAAACTTAACGTACACAGTGCCATCATGACATGGCTCACTGAGCATGTGAAACAGCATAACGTTGCTTTAACCTGTTCATAACCCTCCTTAAAGCTCTGTGCCATGATGCCCTGGTGATTTTTTCTTCTCTTGACATTCAATTTCAATCAATGCTTTATTGTAACTGTATGTTCATTTGAAGGATTTGAAGCGCTTTTTTTTTTTTTTTTTAGCTCAAGTGATGGACTAAATAGTGGGTCAGGAAGTAGAACAGGTCAAATGACCAGAGGATTGGCAGTTTGAATCCTGCTCTGTCCCAGTCGCAGATGCAGCCTTGCTGTGCTGTGGAGCGCTATACATCAATTATTATTATTATTAAACTGTGTGCATCCTTTAACACAACATTAGCATGCCTCGCTAAATCCCCACAGTCCCTGCCTGTAGCCCTCTGATTCCCTAGCTAGCTACACTTTGTTTTTCATTTTTAATTTGTATCCAAATGTGGGAGTAACCCTTTAACCCTCATTTATAAATCAATCTTATTCACTTGATTGTATTTCAATGCCATCATTTTACTTGTCTGATCACTTTTGCACTTTTGGTCTCACCTCTGTTGTTTTGGGCTCATGAACAATCAATTATAACTTGATGCTGGTCTTCCATTATCCATAGTAAATGTGTTAATGAGAAAGAGCTACATGTTGGGGTTTTATTTGTGTGTTTTTATAGAGTGCACACAAGGTCATATAGGGACATATGAGTGCTGCATGTAAAAGCATTCTCTGGATTGTACTCTCTGTGCAGGTGTGCAGACACACCTTGGTGACTGATGGGTTGATGAGAGCCTATTTATATCTGTAAAACCTCGTGCCCTGTAACTTCTGAAGACAATGGTCCTTTGATTTGAAGCGTCTTCCTCCTCTTTTTTTCCCCCCTCATCGCTGTCCTGGCAGCTTTTCTGTGCACGAGGTTGGAACTGATCCACTGAGGCATGTGGATCGTCCTGAGTAACTGGAGAGGCGAGAGCTCTTTCTATTTCCACCTGTTGTTTGTGGAATTGTTGATATAAAACTAAACAAATGTATGAATTTCTTAATCCAGCTTTAACTGCCTCGGGGGCGCGGCCAAACTGAAATGAAGGTGTATGTGTGGTCCTGTTAATAATAACGTGATTGTTCCTGCGTGCACCAACCACCTTGCCTTATGAGATTTAATGAAACTTAATGGAAAATTTTTCTGCTCTTGTTTTCTGTTCAAACATACGGCCTGAGGCGGAGTACTTGACATTGTTTCTCAATAAAGATGCAAATGTAAACAGACAAACATATGGAGGCAAAATGCAAAGGTCAGCCAGCTTATCTGTCAGAGTCACACCGTGTAATTAGACTATACGGGGTGTAATTTATTTCTTGTGGTTCATGAGCTGCATGTTCTTCTTTGTGCCTGTGTGTTCTCCATCTTCGTCCTATACAGTCCAAACACAAGCACATGTTGAGTGCTGAGTCTAAACTGTCCATAGGTGTAAATGTGAGCGAGTTCTTTCTTCTATATGATCTGTGCATGATGAACGCTGCCCTCACCTACCCTTTCAGCTGGGATTGGCTCCAGACCCCTGTCCTAAACGCACAACCCTGCATGGATGGATAGATGGGTTCTTGTTGGTTCGATTGGAAACACACTGCTTTAACACTTTGACCCATTTCACCTATTTACATGTATAACTCTGTTTAAATAAAACCCTATGTCTCCCAGTCGATGACTTCTCCTAAAAGTAAGGGATAATGTATAGTTGGGAGGTTAATGAAGGGGTTTATTTCTCCATAACAACCAGCCAACTATACATTATCCCACTTATTACACGGTTTACGAGTAAAATAATTCATTTTAAATATGATGATGATCAAAATACGACGTTCATCGATTTTTTTTTCACCCATAAAGGATGTGTAAACCTGACTGCCAAGTGGTCATTGACCTCTTGGCACAATGGTTTGCAATGGTGCCCACCATGCGGGGGAGACCAGGGTTCGAATCCCACCTGGGGCAGTCCGTACCAAAACAACGGAGAGGGACAGATTAACATTAAAGGGCCAACGAGGAGTTTCTATTTGGTTATAAAACAGTCTCATGTTAATGGGAGACCAGTTAATGGCTCTATTTTCGAATCCTCTACATTATTTTGTTATTATTAGTGGTGGCTGGGGCAGTCCGTTTCGTGGACGCAAATGAGAATAACGGCGATTCAAAACAACGCCTCTTTGAACCTCTGACTTTAATCCTTGATGAATGAAAACACGAGATTAACATTAAAACTCCTCGTTGTCCCTTTAACTACACAAGGTAACCAAGATACAGCTCTCTTGGTTGGTTAGTGCTTGCATATACATTTACTAAATTTAATTCTCCTGTTTATCTGTTTGACAGCTCTCACATATTTTATTTCATTCCATTGATAGTTCAACTGAATTTAATGTACACTGCCCATCCCCAAAAAAAGTCATCACTTGGATTTAACTGAACTAATAGGGAAGGGCCTCCTATTGGGTAATTACTGCATGGATAATTATGTTTCAGCCTTTAACCCTAACTGATGCAGTCTCATTTCTTAAAAAAAAAACATGTTGGATGACACATCCTGTGGTTGTGGAAAAGATGTTAATCTGTTTCAGAAGGGTCAAATTATTGACATGAATCAAGCAAATAAAACATCAAAGCATTAGTGAGACTAAAATTGGGTTAAGAACTGTCCAATACATTATTACAAACTGGAAGGATAGTGGGGAGAAATGTGGTCCAATGTGACAACAGAGTCCAGACCTTCACCCCATTAATAATCTTTGAAAAATTAATGCAACTCTGGACAGGAATAAATGTTGTGACATTGGAGAAGCTCATCGAAACAATGTCACATCAAATGTGTTCTGTAATCACAGCTAAAGGCGGTCCAACGAAATATTAGAGAGTATGACCTTTTTTTTGGTGGCGACTTTTTTTTTGGACGGGCAGTGTATTTATTCTATCCCTACAATATCACTACTATCACTACTACTATCACATGACCTCACAGTGGTTCTAGGAGGTACTGCATTGTCAGTGGTTCTAGTGCTAAAGATCTGACGGAAGTCATGCGTAATGTGAATGTCAAGTATTTAATTGGATGTATTCCAGATGTTTTCTGTGCACATGCAGAGAACAACTTGAACTAAAAATAATCTCCGGCATCCATCACCAACATTCCTCCTCCATCAAGTACAACATTCACATCCGGTGAGTTTCATCTGCTACTTCAGCTTCTTCACAGGATGCCGGTGACACTTCCAGATGACTGTGGTCACACTCGGAGCAGTTTACCTAAACCAACGTGACAACTTGAATCAGCAAAGGAGGGTTGAGTCATCGACTCAGATCACACAGTGGCTCGGTTTCCTGCTCTGTGGTTGTTGGCACAGTAGTGGGAACAAAAAAAAAACAAGAAAAAAAGTTGCTAACTGTTACTGATAGCAGAGCGAGTATCGCTGAGAGCAGCACAAGTATCACTCAACACATCGGTTCTTACTGTACCAGTTGTGTTGTGACACTGAGGTGAAGTTGGTCTAGCGTTGAGAACAGTGTTTTTGATGATGACAGCTTAATTGCTTTGAGTCCTATAACAGTTCAGTGCGAGACTTATAAACCCTGTGATTTTATAACTATCAACATTAGAGCTCTTATTGATGAATCTAATGATGAAGACACCGATTATGAAAAGTGAGAAAAAAATTACATATCTTTGGTTTTTATTGAGAATCCCTCTTTAATTTTGCATCTTTACTCGCAGTCGGTGAAGTCAGTCAGTCTATGTTCCTTATCAAAGCCACCAACAAAATAAACATTTGACTACCTAGCAGTGTTTTGTCACATAACTTTTCCATATGTTATGCTTTTGTATCAAAAAGCAGAACCTGTTCCTGCTCCTGTTATTCAAAAATTGCATTTTTTTTGTTGTTGCCTGCTTTTGGTTCATTTCAAATGATGGGAAAACACAAACAAATCTCTGACCACATTTACCAGATCTGTTTCGGTCTAGCGCAGTTTCTGAAAAATCAAGGTACAGGATGAATGCCAGCTCTGTTCTGTGGTGACAGCACAGAGGAGATGAAACCAAATGAGTCACTCAGCAGCGGCGTGAGGGAAAATATTCCACTGACACATTGTGGTTTGTCTTCAGACAAACAGACAGCGATGAACGGATATTCACTGAGGTTCTCAACAAACATCTGGACATGGAGTGGTGCTACAGTCATGTATTGACAATACTGTACATTAACATGGACACATCAAAATGTACTATGAGGATATATTTTTTGGACCATCACCATATCATCACCAATTTTAATATTTTCAGGTTTTCTAGTGAAAAGGGAACTGAGCTGAAAGCCAAAGATCTCGAGTTAACAGCTGATATTTTTTCCGTCCTTAATCTGTGGTCATGAGCTTTACCACGACAGTGACCAAAACAATTATATTCCAGATAGAAATGGCTTAAATGAGTTGGCTTCATAAGATGGCTACAGAAGAGCTGCCACCCTTTTAATGACATGACCAACACACAACTCTTTCAAGTGCTTATGGCACAAAATTACAAAATACCAGAGGTAAGAAACAAGCTAAACCTAATGCTGATTTACTGTGAGCATTAGAGAGGAATGTCAGGGCCTCAGTTCAGGCTCATGCCAAAGCTGCTGGAGTTGATGAATGGATTGATGGATGTTAAACGTCTACAATCCACTTCTATAACTGGATGAAGATACGGGAAAAGTTGTGTCCCAAAGGGAACCAGCTGAGGTGGTTTGGACATCTTTTTTTCTAAAGACACCGTTAAAAGGCTACTGACATAAAGACCTAACGTTCATTCTGCTTCTGGGCCTCCAGATCTTTTTAAAACCCCAGTAGCTGTCAGCTGTCAGCACGAGCGGAGGCTGTCGGAACAGCGGTGTTTCGGAACAGCGGGGTGTCGAAGTGATAGATGAGGTTAAGAAGCCTCCTGGGCCTCCAGACAAAACCTCAGTAGCTGCATGCTGATAGATGAGACACCTCCTCTGGCCTGGGAACGCCTGACCCACAAGTTCCACTGGATCCGTCTCCGCTCCGACTCCGTTGCGAACACCGGAGCCATTCGGACTCATTAAAATCGATTAAAGTTATTCCACCGCGTGCATTGCAGCTCCGTCATAGCTCCAGAAATACGCAAGAGGTCTATTTTTGCCGGATCACACCACACAGGAAGTGAAACGCACAAAGCATCCGGTAAATTTCAAAATAAAACACAATGCCTGTAAACATCGCGTCACATCCGATGCCACAGTTCCAAGACGATGGATGAGGAGACGCTGATCATCGAGGCGGAGAAATACAACATTTTATATGACACCACACATCACTACGAAGACACAAAGAGTAGTTCTCCCGTGATCTCGCCACTCCAGCTCTTCTGGTCTCCGCTAAGCACTGCGACGGATCGGAGACGGACCAGGAACGGATCCAGTGGGCGAGGATTTGCTGCGTCGGTCGGAGCTAAAATGTACCGGGGCTGGAACGGAGCGGACTCGGATCCAGTGAAACTCAGGCGTTAGGATCCCTCAGGAAGAGCTAGAAAATGTTGCCGGGTAAGAGGACAAGATTTTGCAATGTTCGTTTCCAGTAGCGAAGTGACTTTCAACCTTAGGGACATCTTTAATTCAAATGGGGTCGCTTGAAATGTCTAGTAATTGATAAAAAAAATATTATTCTTTTAAAAAATATGATTAAAAACACCACACAATCTTAAAATAACTGTATCGATACTTTCACTTTCTCCAATATAAATTGTGTGTTGCAGCACATAATGTGATCGCATGGTCGCCAGAAAATTTGTGATGTCAAAATGGGGCCACGAGCCAAAAAAGGTTGGGATTGGGAACCACTGCAGCAGCGTAATATTACACTGCAAACAGCTGATTCAGTGTCTGAGGTGCACCCTGCCATGTAAGCAACCAGCCTACATTCTGACTGTATCACACTGCTGTCAGTAGCAGATGACGTAAAAACTTTCCAAACACTGTGCACCTTTGGTAATGACTAACCTGTGCTGCTGACTTTCTTTATCAGACCATGTGACATACTCTATGATGCCTAGAACAAACCAGTGGCCTTTGATCAACCTTTTTTTTTTTTTTGAAAGCATCCGTTTGATTTCGCACGTTCCCAACATCAAAATTTCCCCCGATTGTCTGCAATATCCCCCTTTCATCCAGGAACTGTACCAAACAACCAAGTTTTTTTTTGTACACATTTTCAAAAGGGACTATTGTGACATTACACATTACATAATAGTGGAAAATCATGAAATATTTCACCAGGCTGACTAATTGACAGGAAGTGTGTATGTGTTTTTTTTGTTTTGTGAGATATGAGTGCAATACTATACTGCAAGGAAACTGCAGGGAAGTGTGACACTTTCAATCTCGTTTGATTTATAGACAAGTACACAACGGCACATTATGCTCTCTGAATAAATCACATTATATTCTCATTGAGGCAGGCATGACTAAAAGTATTGCCTACCAAGTACTGGCCTGTGTGTGTGTGTGTGTTCAGTATTTGCTTGTCTAAACTCATGAATGGAGGCAAGCCCGTCTGCCATCTGAGTCACCAAACACACAGCGTCTTATCAGGAAGAGATTGTTCAAGAAAAAAAAAGGTAGGTAGTACGTTCACAAAAAAAAAAGAAGAAAGCTTCAAGTTGCAATGACCTTACAATATTTGTTTATGAAAATGACTTCTGCTAAACCAGAAGAGACCTGGCATCAGGGAGCAGATGTGGTCCTCAACATAATGAAGCGGCTGACATCCCATCGTTCTCAGGGTCACGCATGAAGGTGCTTGCTTGCAGTTGGCAGTGACGAGAGGTGAAACAGTGAAACAGAGCAATTTGTTTTGCTTGAGGTTTCACAAGGGTATACCGTGCAGCTACAGGAACTGGCCCCGTGTGGTCATGCCTGAATTCCTCTGTTGTCTGAAACGAGCTTCTTTTCCATCAGGCTGCGCAAAGTTAGACGTCTCATCCAGATGAATGACCGTCTGAGGAGAAGGAGGAGGAAGCGAGGACTTCCAGTACTCTTTTCTATACATGAAGGCACTGACTCTTAAATTTCTCTAAGTAGCCTACCGTGCATGTTGTTGTTTTTTTTGTTCGCAGCTAAATGCTTTTTTTCTTTTTTGGCTGGTGCGCAAAAGTGAAAAGCAGCGTGAAGGTGTGGTACGATCAGATGAGTCGTGTCAACGGAAGTCCTGGTTGAGGTTTGCGTTTCCCATGGAAGAGACTTGATGAGCCGTGGCTGCGTTGAGTATGAAGCATTTTGCTGTTGCATGGTTTAGGTCCATTGATGCCATAGCGCCCGTACAGTAACGACACTGAAGGATTACACCTCAGCTACAGAGCACTGATGGGGTTTATAGGCAAAAAAGCTGCCGTGCTTCTTCAGTGATCTAATTTTACCCATCTGAACAATAACAATACAGTTTTCAATGTCAAAAATACTCCACACATAAACTCTTTGTAACTGTGTAATGTAACTTTTATGGAACTCTGGAAACTTGATTGGTGATCGGTGATACCTTTCTTTCTTTGATCAATATGGTTTTAATGTTTCATCGCTGCCTGTTTTTATTTCATTTGTTTATTTGTGACGGGACTCTGCATATTAATGAACATCTTAAAGGGATAGTAGCATTTTTTTTTAAAGTGGGGTTGTATGATCTACAAATAGCCCCTAAGTACTTTAATTGCAGTAGAAGACTCTCTGCACTCCTCCCGTTAGCAACGCCAGCCCATAATAGCCCTGCCCAGAGATTTACAACATACATTGTTGTGAATGGACCCAAAGAAACGGCCTATTTTCACAGCCTAAAAGAGGTTTTACCTGAAAAAAAAATACACAGTTCCATTGTTCGCTATAATATTTTTTTTCTAGCCCCTCAAAGTGCAGGAAAAATGCAGTTTTTATTTGGAGCTAACCAACTACTGATTAGCGGGCGCTAACCCTGGGCGGAGGGATACATGAGTTGGTTAGCTCCAAATAAAAACTGTGTTTTTCCTGCACTTTAAAGGGCTGGAAAAAATTATATTACAGCGAACAATGGAACTGTGCACTTTTTTCATGAAAAACTTCTTTCAAGCCGTGAAAATAGGCCGTTTCTTTGGGTTCATTCACAACAATGTATGTTGTAAATCTCTGGGCAGGGTTATTATGGGCTGGCGTTGCTAACGGGAGGAGTGCAGAGAGTCTTCTACTGCAATTAAAGTACTTAGAGGCTATTTGTAGATCATACAACCCCACTTTAAAAAAAATGCTACTATCCCTTTAATAATGTTAATACACCATATCACAATATCACAGTACAATATCAGGCTCTTGATAGCTCAGTGGATGGAGAAGTTGTAGCAGAGCGATAGCTGGGAGGGGTCAAGGCCAGACTGATTACTATGTAAGCTAACAATATTGCAGTATACGCATTAGGCTACTCTACTGCACAGTCTGCACCATCCTGATAGTTGCGCTTGTAGCCACCTGTCTCTCTGAGCACGTGATCCACAACCAAGTAGATACAGCATGTGCAGTACAATTGGTAAATGAGAAGCTCCTCCTCAAGTGTTATAAACCCCCCTGTTGCACTTTGCCCCTTAAATAAATAATGCATACCTAATATGGAAAAAGCTTTACTTATTATTAAAGCTACAGTGGCCTAATTCCTTACTAAGAGATTTTATTCTGGCATTTCCTTTTATATTGGTATGATACAACAGTGTGACAAAAGCAGAAGCTGCTGGACACGCCAGACGTTGTCAGCTACACGTTGAACCCAATGCCCTCAATGTGTTTCTTTTCTTCTTCTCAGAAGTGATTCTCCTTGGCGTGCTGCCCCTCGGCTCCGTCATCCATTGTTGCGGTCGCAGGAAAAAAAAAAAAACAGCACCGACGGTCCCCACAGTCCAGGCAGGGCGGGGAATCGGTGTCGCAAGTGTTTCGCCAGAAGACTGTGTGGAAGTGAAACAGCTTTCAGCAGGCGAGGTGCATGAGGCCGGGGCAGATTCAGGGGGAAGTCAGACTGACAGGTTCCTATTATGCCGTCCGCCGTCGGCCGCCGGACGGAGGTCCTCGCGAAACACGAACACTTCAATTCCTTTGCTCAGCAGGAATCTTTCACAAGTTACACTGACCACATTTTCCTGTTTTTAGAGGCAGTGTAATAAAACAGAATGGATGTGGAGAAAGAAAAAAAAACATCCTGTACACAGTGTCCAACTTATTCCTAAAGTGCTCTTACTTCTGCAAACAGAACTGAGCTTGACCAGGTGGTTGAGTTGTTTTTTTTTATTATTATCATAAAGTCACAAACACTGTTGAATATTGATGCTTACACCTTTAAATGTCCATCACAGCTGCTGCTTTTCAAATGAAGGTCTGGTCTTACTCTAGTTTTGACAACACCAGGCGTTTGTCTCCATCTAGTGGTGACATGCAGGCACTAATCTGTTTACAGCCTACTCAATAGATGGTGAGTTACTACAGCTGCTTTGTGAGTGCTATAGTCGGAATAATAATGACTATCTGGAGGACAGGCTGGAAACTATGCTGAGCTCCTGACTGCTGTTTTCTGAGTTGTTTGGTTTTTGGAGTGATGAAGATCCCTGAAGGGCTGGTATTGATCTGCTCCCGAGGCCTGCAGAATTAAGGCTTAGGGCCTTTTATTTGATATTGTGCATGTTCAACCAATCAATGTTCTGTAACACATTTACATTT
Organism: Decapterus maruadsi; assembly: GCA_030347415.2. Classification (NCBI taxonomy): domain Eukaryota; kingdom Metazoa; phylum Chordata; class Actinopteri; order Carangiformes; family Carangidae; genus Decapterus; species Decapterus maruadsi. The sequence goes on along the minus strand of CM064886.1, from coordinate 4,131,565 downwards.
GTTTAAATTGTGATTGTGTTTAAAAGTTGGTGCCATGTAATCATGACTTCAGATTCCTGAGATGACCACTGATAGGCCACTATTTTGGGCTTGTTTTAACCTGAAACGCAGCTCAAACAAGTTGTATTAATATTTAACAAACACATTCAGCCTCATGTTTTGTTCAATTTACCTCCAATGTAAAGCAACACTCAGCCATTCCTAACCTTTAAGAAACCAATGAAACAAACATTTAGTATTTTTGCTTTGCCAATGACTTAAATAATTCAACCAGGTGCATCTGGGCCCTGATGAAGGTCAATAGACTGAAACGTTGACTAAATAAAAGAGCCTCAGGTGAGTGCGGGAGCAAGTGTTGATTTTTTATGTTGAACTTGACTGGGGATCTGCTCCCAGCACCGTCCCAGAGGAGAACGTGCATGCTGATTAAACCTTACATAATTAAACTGCCTTGAAAATAACTGAGTAAGTCTGTTCATGTAAATCCATCACATTAATGATGCTCTGTCCAGTTACTAGCTTCTGGTCTTCTTCATTGCTTTTGTTGGTGCATAGTTTTTATGCACATTACTGCCACCAGCTGTTTATCAATGGAACTGCATCAGTGATGACATGAATGTGCATGCACGTGCACCATGCTATAAAACAGAGCTTTATGCACTATTGGTGGTTAATGACTACACAAAAAACCTCTAGAAATTGAATCTGAGATGATCTATGATCTGTTTTGAGAAAGGTTCAATGACTCTATGTTCATTTCTACACATATTTTCAGTTTTTAAGCTTTTATGCTAAAATATTCACAACCGAGTGATTCAGCGGGTTGTGTGTTTCTCACACAAACGGCCTCACAGCACATGAGCTGGGAGGAAGCTGGGAGAGAAATGTTGTTGGCTCCTTAGATTGTAAGATAGTAGAGAGGGAATAACAAAAAAACAGTCTCTTTCATCATCACCCCTCATCCTTTCTTCAGTATTAAAGCACTGGAAGTCTGTCACAGGAGGAGTTAATCTTCAGGAGTTTCTGTGGTGAAACAGAGTAAAGTTTCCTCCTCCCCGGTCAGAAAGAAAGAACAGTTTGTGGTCGTCAGCGGAGACTCGGCTCCTTTATCTCCCACCCACTGCGAACTCTGCCACTTGCATCTTCCCTGAGCCTGGAGCCGTGGGGCATTATCTCTGCCTCCTCCTCTGCTCACATTACGTCGACCTGCCGGGGCGCCGCTGCCTCCGACATCCTTGTTCTTCCCCATTGTTCATCCTTCTTTTTCCTCCTTACTTTCCTTCAACCTGCTGTGTTTTCTTCCCTCAGTCATGTCTTGCCTTCCTCCTCCTCCTCCTCTTCTTCATCTGTCCTTTTCAACCTTTCCTCCAGTGTTTGCGCTCTGGTTTAATTTGTTTCTTCAGTCCTTACTTTCTCTCCTCTCCTTTGTCTTTCCTAATACCCTCACCTCCATCACCCTTCTTCTTGTCCCATCTCATTGTCTCTCGACAAATCCTCCTTTTTCTCATTACTGACTCCCTGCTTTCCTCCTAATACTCTTACCTTTCTTGCTTTTATTTGTCCGCTTTCTCCTCCTCTCTGGTTCTTTCCATCCAGCCTCTAAACTCTGTTGTTTAATAGCAGATTCCTTATATTCAATCCTTCTTGTCTATACCCTCTGACCTTCTCTGTCAAACCCTACCCTGCCCTATCCTATCATCCTATCCTATCCTATCCTATCCTATCCTATCCTATCCTATCCTATCCTATCCTATCCTATCCTATCCTATCCCATCCCATCCCATCCCATCCCATCCCATCCCATCCCATCCCTCCTGAGTATTAAGCCCATGCTGAGTTCCAGCAGGGCCAGAAATACAATCAGATAATGCTGGACCTCCAATCAGACTCGCAGGAGTTAGCTCTCAGCAGAATCGCTTACACAGTGGGACTCTGCAGATGCACACACAACACTCACTGTGTGTTAAGGTCCACGTCAGGTTTCACATGTGTGCAGTGGAGCAAGAAACACGCACACTCTCACAACTACACGACACCGTTTGAATGTCGTTATGAAAACATAATAAAAGATGTCTAGTGCACGCTATAAAAAAAAACAACAACTCTTAATTCCCACTTCACCCAAACTTTTCAGGGAGGTTTTTATGTAAATTTCACACCACTGCTGAATTTTTTGGCTTTGCTCCCATTTTGGCTACAATCACTTGGAGTTTATCTGGTTTTAAAATGTTCTCTTCCAATTGTCTGTTGATGTTGTGATGCAGGTGACACGAATGCTGATTGGCTGCTTTGTGGGTTGAATGACTGCAGAACTTCCTCCCAATGTTGACTGAAAATGATGGTTTGACAAAATGGTATTTGCCTCCTGAGATGATTGATACCACTCTTGGAGCTACAGCCAGTTGCCTATTAGCTTAGCTTAGCATAAAAACCAGAAATTGTTATTTCATACTTTGTTTTCTGATCAGTCCTGTGCGATGTGCCGTTAGCCTGAGATGTTTTGCTTGTCTGATGCTAATCGAAGCCAACCCGCTGCTGGCTGCTACAGCAATTGGCATTAATCTAATTTAACTCTCAACAAATCAAATATGTATATTCCTTTGAATCCGAGGCTTAATGTCCCTCTCAATCTGTTTCCAAAATCCTAACAGGAAGTCAGCGAAAAGCTAAAATTAGACGATGTAGGGATGATGTTCGTGGTTGTTCCTGATCTAATCTCTATGCTGTAAACACAGCTCGATAACCTCAGTTTATTTCTTTCCCACCGGATAGCGGATACTACAGAACTCTGTCAGCCAACAAAAATGGATAATGGATGGATAAAAGCCTTTCAGCATTGTTGGGTAGACTGGTGGGATGTCTAAATCACCAGCAATCCATTGATATTTAAAGACCCCTGGAGCTGAAGAGAAGAAATCACACTGATTAATAAAAATGTTGCTATATCCTCTCGTAAAAAAATGACAAAGGAAGATTATACTCTTTCAAAACAACAACAACAAAACCCTAAATTATAAACTGGGACTCCTCACTGGGACATTTTTTAGGCAAAACAACAGAAAAACAGCCTATGGAGTGATCACGCAAATAATGTAGAGTAAAAATATGGATTATACGAGTTGGTCTCAATCTCATCCAGCAACATAATGAAGAATGTATGATTTTATCTGTTCAGTAGGAGTTTCAGAGAGGGTGGACTATCACCAAGGGCAGGGGGTCGAGATGCAGGATGAATAAACAACGGCCTTTAAAACATTGATTGAGTCCGACAATGATTTATTCTCAAATAATTGTTTCAAGGGTGAAAAGGAAGTCACGTATGAGCTCCTGGTTTCAGACACTGAGTGAATGAGTGGAGTTACGCTCTTAATTAAAAAGGTCTTTTAGAGCCCAAGTGAACTCAATCAGGTAAATTATAGGGAGTGATTAGTGCTGAGAAAGAAGAGAAATGGAAGAAAGTAGGGATATTTTCAACATAAGTGAAAGACATATTGCATTCAGTGAAGAATAAAACATACAAGTGCAAAAACAAAGAAAAGAGGCTGAAGTCCATTTAGCAGCTTCAGATTCAAGGTCCTGGTATCGTGTATGCTAGTTTTCTGTCATAGCTCACTGCAACAAATGTTAACAAAGCCATGATTAAAGGGGAATTGCCATTTTTTACAATATGGACCTTATTTCTAGCATTTAATACGATCATTTACTCACCCAGATAACTTTGGTGTCATTACAAGTCGTTCCGACGAAATTAGATCCAGCCGAGAGCCGTGTATATCTGTATAATGGAGTCTACAGTGGAATGCAGCCTATAAATAACATATTATCTACCGCAAAACTCGTTCATTTCACCAATATTGTGTTATGATACGCTAGTGCTATTCCCCTCTGAGTCTGGGGTTAGCTGTTATCAACATTCGGGGTCTGTAGGTTGACCTGCTGACCTCTGACCTGGATGATGTCATCTCTGAGCGTCGCGCGGCTTGTTGCTACTGCTAATACTGTGGTCCGTTTCTGCGTGTTTCTGACTTGTCAGAACAAAATGAGCAGCTGGATGAAGTTCAGCTTCCACAGGCTTCCTCTCCGCAAAAATGGACCCAAAAATGGACCCAAATGCCGAAGCGGAATGACTATTATCAGAATCAGCCGGTTAGCGCTCAGAGATGACATCATCCAGGTCAGAGGTCAGTAGGTCAACCTACAGACCTCGGATGTTGATAACAGCTCACCCCAGACTCAGAGGGGAATAGCTCTAGCGAATCATAACAAAATATTGGTGAAATGAACGAGTTTTGTGGTAGATAGAGGCCTGTAGACTCCATTATACGGATATACGTGGCTCTCGGCTGGATCTAATTTCGTCGCAACGACTTGTAATGACACCAAAGTTATCTGGGTGAGTAAATGATTGTATTTTATGCCCAGATTGTAAGAAACAGCACTTCCCCTTTAAAGTTAACAACAACACCTAGGTCTGTAAGTGACAGGAAAGATACTGAGAGTAGGGAGGGAGGGGGGCACACCAGGGACACAGGGTATTTTGTACCGTGCAACACTTAGACTCAGTTCAGTCTCGTATCAACATAAGTGTGACATGGATATAATAGTCTATCATCATATTTGTGTTGCGGTCCAACACTTCTTCCTGTTCTCTCAGTCTGTTCCCATATTTTGAATGATCTTTATTTCCCCTTTGAGACGACTACTGTACAAGCTGTCCCCATTCTGTTAGAAGATCAGCGAAAGCCACACGGCACACGGGACTAATGTTCTGCTCAGGCGTGTTGTATTTCCCTCATGAGGGTCTTTAAGGTGCAGCTGAAGTCTACAAACCAGACTGAGCAACAGATGCCAGAGGTGTCCTCGTCTAATTACATCTGCTCCAAAAACTTCTACTTAACCTTCCCTCAAAAAAACTTTAGTCAGGGTTGAAACTGCTGCTCCAGTGAGAACATGATGGGGTTCTGTCTGCTCTGGACTGTCTTTGACTTTGATAAATCTCCAGGCCACAATTACGCAGAGTACACACTGTGGGTTTTAGAGGCTTATGCTATCTTTGAAAATAAATATCTTCTGACTATAAGATCCTGACCTTATTCCAATCTAAACTTTAAAACGTCCAAATCTTAATGCTGAACTAAGCCCCCGTAGATTTGAGATGAATGTCTGAATACTGGGGAACTTTTTACTCATTGCTTGGACATTATGTATTCTCATAAACACACACACACACACGCTCATCCACACAACTAGAACCTCAGATTAGTTTGAGAATGGCCAATAATTACCTACATATTGAGGTTGAGATTCACAAAAACCTTTCATCCAGTTATCTTGAGAAAACAACTCTGTTATTTCTCTAACTGTTGCATTATCTGAAGAAAATGCAATAATTATCTTTATCTCCAGAGTATTTTCTTGGAGATGACAAGATAATTGATGTCAACATAACAAGACTCTAATATGTGAAGACAAGGTAATCATTACCTCCTTCTTTCAAGAAAATAAAACTCTGAACAGTTGCAATGGAAATTGAGAAAGACCAAAATAAGAATCAATATATTAGGACTAAAAATTCTTTATTATGTACCTATGTTATTCTAATTAATTTGAGATGAATACAGCCTTTATTTAGGAAGATCCACTCTAGAATATTTGGCAAGGGTTATTGGCAAAATCTGAATACTAGCCCACCCATGAATATATTTGTATACGTTTAAAATCGCTTAAAAATAAAATCTTTTGGGTTTTCGTAGCATTACAGGTTATTTTTTTATATGCCTTGCTTTGAGAGTGATGCCATACAACAGCCTGAATGGAAAATTCAGCCAGCCAGAGAGCAGGTTTCATGCACATAAAGCAATGACAAAGAAGGTGGATGAAAAGAAGAAGGAGGAAGAAACAGAGTGAATATGGTCACTCCCAGTCATCTCAGCCATGGAAGAAGCCATAAATGGTAGGCTATTAACTGTGGGGATCAACCTGGAAAAATAAAAAACACGTTTTTTTCCCCTAAAGTCTCTCCCGCCATTAATCTCCGCCCCCGACACACCCCCAGCATCGGCCAACTGCGTCCCTTCAACTAAACACCTGACCTCTGTTTAAAAAATAAAAGTGGCGGCATGAGAGCCAAGATGGCGGCTCACCGTACTGGAGTAGCAGCAGCGTCAGCTCCGTGCCTATCTCTGGCTTTTGAACACAGTCCTCGGTCGTGTGGAAGTGGGATTAATCCTCGTCTGTCTCGTCCAGTGGATTATAAAGTGTGGACCCACGCAGGAACACCGGAGCTACATCGGAATCCTGAACCTCCTGAGCAGCAGCAACAACAACAACCAGCCGGCGGCCTGAAGGTAAGTCCACCGTGTTGTTACATCAAAGATCCTAGATTCACATTTTTAGGAAGAGGAGTTACTCGGGTGGAAAGAACTGAATTGACCTGACCCTAAGATTTGTTGTTGAGGAAGAGGGGTCACTTTGAGAGGTTTTCACAGGACTTTCTGTTGTTGTTTGTTGCTGCCTTGGGACATTTTGCTTTTGTGGTTTTGTCTGGTTTTCTTTTGTGACTGGTTGGACTTTTAATTGCGTTGTGTTGTCAGTTGTCTCTCCTGCTTCATGGGCAGGCCTTGCCTTGGTGGCTGATTGAAGAGACTGTAGCCATGATAGGCTACAGGGTCTAAAGTGGCTTCTAAACTTGTGGTGGATTATAGCCTAACTAAAACCCTTGGAAAATCACAGATAATCTGCTATGCTACGTTTTTATTGCACATTATGTATTTTGTATATCGTGGCTTCATGTGTTTCACTCACTCCCGTCATGGAGGGTTGAGTTGCTGGACCAGATCAAAATTGACCAGCGCTGGATGAAAACATCATCGGTAAGTTGTTTCATATTCATTATTTGTGATGATGACATAAGCTGAACTTGTCACAGATGCTGCTGTCTGGCCTTTTTCACAAATGGCATTGTCTTTGTTGTAGACCGCCGCGTCTCTTTGATTATTGTATTAACGACAGGCCACACATGTTTTGCTTGTACGCTTGTTTGTTGTCCTGTCTGGGCTGATGATGTGTGACTTGATTGTGCAGCAGGCAAACTGAATGGCATCCATTATCACTGTATGTCATTTCCTTTCTATCCTTCATTTCCAGTTTGTTTAGTCTGCCTTATCTGATTCAGGTTTGAGCAAATTGCTTGTAAAACCCATGGTGGTGTTGACCATGGTGCTGAAATATCAGCAGGTCGCTGTTTAATGATAAAATCCATGGCAATGTCCACGGTGTTCTCTCCGTTTGTTTATGAAGCAAATTGAGTCTCTTTGAACCAAAGATTTAAAAAGTGTGAATCTTTCTTTTTATTTTTAGTGATTAGGGCTTTTATTCAGCAGCGACCAAATACTGCTCATATCCAAATGTTAATGATATACCCCAAAAATAAAATGTGGTGGATCACAGGGAGCGTATACACTGCTGGTAACTAGTTATTCAGAAATGCGATAACTTTTGGTTTTGAAATTTTATATTGGCGCATATTGGAAAGGATACACGGCACGGCATTACTTAATGAGGCTATTGACAGTTTTCATCACATATCTTTTATTCGATTAGCTTGTAAAACAGGACACAGTGATTAGAAAATGATCTTCAGAAACTAAATATATCACACTGAAAAATTCAAGGGCATCCATGACTCATTTGTGTGAACAAATGACAAACAATTTCCCCTCAATGTTTGTCTTTCTAAACACATGTCAACCTTTCAAAGCTTTGTCGGAATTACAAACAACTTCCACATCTGCTTAATACATTATTTAGATAATTGTTTGGCTTTTAGATCCTGTCAGTACACCACACCAATAACCCTGGATCTCCTTTCACTTCTCGTGACAGATGAGCCTTGTGTTTAAAACTGAAATCCTCAGGGGAGCCAGGTGAAGTGCAGAACAGTTCATCGTCGTCGTTGTCGGAGGAGGAGGCGTCGGTTTTGCTTAATTTCCTCACGTCTGCTTTTCATTCAGCCTGTTCCAGGAGAGCTTGGTAGGTTTCTGATTTCAGAAATCGCGGATAACAGTCGTTTTCCATCAACCTGTATATCAGTCTCTGCGCCCTGTCGAAGCAATTTGGCCCCGGCTGAGAGATATTTTCACTGATTTCTCCTCTCGTCACACAGTCAATGTTTATCTGTGTTCAGGAAAACAACAACTTTTATTTCACCTGTGAGTTCTTTCTGCTCGGAGATGCTTTTTTTACATTGTGATGCATGTTGTGGATGTGCGGTGGAGTACAATAAAAATGGAGGAGTGAATGGGAAGGCCTGTGAGCATCAATGAATTTCACAGTTAAAATGAGTGAAACGGTGCAGAAGCAACAGGGACGACAAGAAGAAGAAGAAAGCCTGCAAAGTATTTCTGATTTAAAATTATTTATAAAGCCATACCTGTCTCAGAGCATCGACCTCGACGAACTCTGTGTATATCCTTTTGGCTGCAGCCGTCCTCTTCGTCTCACTCGTTAATGTTTTGTAGTCCTCGCAGGCCAGCCAGAACAGAAGGTTCTCCTCGCTGTACTCGGTCCGCAGGAAGTCCTCGAACACGAGCTGGCCTGCTGCACAGAGACAACACACGCACTCTGAAACATTTGACAGAAAGAGGTTAACTTATTTTTTATTTTATTTTAAAAACCTGGTTATTGTCGCTTTATCCTCCTTATTCCACCCCTTAATTACAGGGCGTCCAGCCAGCAGCAGAATAGAGAGCAGTTATTATTTCAGCGGCATTTAAGCAGAAGCTTTAAAGTGTATTCATGTCCATTATAACGATGCATTACTGTGTACACATACCCATAATACATCCTATATTGCCTCAGGCACGTAGGAGTTTTATATATAATAGTGCTCATACTTCCATTTCATTTGATCCCTTTTCATATGTAAAAATGAAAAAAACAAAACAGAACGCTGTAATGTCTGAGGTCCCCAAAGATGAATTATTTTTTAAATCATATTATTATCTTCAAATATCAGGATAATAAGTTGTGCAAAGAAGAAATTGGATCTATCTTGTGCAAATAAGATAATAAGTTCATTTATGTACACTTATGCATACAGGATAAAAAAAAAAGTCAAGATAGAAAAATGGGTGAAAATTGGATTAAATCTGGTCTTGTTTTAGTTTTTTCGCCCATTGCATCTTCCAGCCTTAATGGAAGATGGATGAAAGCTCTGGAAATGTTACGTTGAGGCTATTTTGTCAGCAGTGAACTTCTCATGCTCCAGATTGTTTTGAACTCAGCAGTTCACGGGTGTTTTCTCCCCATTTTTTTTATTACCAGGAAAATGTCTGACCTGTGCTTGTTGCAGCAATACTTTGTTCACTGTGATTTGCTGTGCAGAGGGTTTTTGCTCAACGACTTTTGAGACCATGGGGACACACAAAAAAAAAGTTTAAATGGATGTTTAAAAAAAAAAAAGAAAAGTTGAGTGTTTTAGCAGAAAATCACAAGGGCAATGAGCCTTAGCTTAAGGTTCTGCTCCTCTCTTATCTTTCACATACATTCTTCCCTCCTCAGCTCAGTCCTTGTTAGCTGAAAGAAGACGGCAAACAAAGAGACGATGCAGTGAACCACCAGGTATTGTGGTGGATGTCTAGAGGCTGCTTTTTTTTTTTTTTTAGTATTTTTTTATACTTCAAACCTTGAAAAAAAAAAACGAAAACCCAAGCCCAGCTTCCCGATGTGCACTCTTGCATCGCTTCGCACAGTCGCACCCAGCTATAATTCTTATCTCCTCCTTGCACCCTTTTACCTTTGTTACAGGCGTATTCATCGAGCTGTGATTCTAACGCAGGTGTAAAATACTTAGCACCGTCCTCTGGGAGCAGAAACAAACAGCTAACAGCGAGCGCAGGAGTTATTCACATAAATTGTTTCACATAAATCACAGCTGGAGCCCCGACAGTAATTGACAGGAAACAAAATATGTCCAGAGGCCGCGTGTTCCCACCTACAAATCACTCCGGCGCCCCGTATCTGAGCCTTCAATCATAACCGACTCGACTCTTTTTAAAAAGTCGCACGAGATGTGAAGGTACATGAATGCCACCAGATTGCATCTGCCACATGCACAACTATTTATTTTGCGCTACTGTTTACCTATTTGTCATGTGTGTCACCGCGTTTCTTCAAAGGGGGAAATGGAGCAACTGGGGTGCGAGACAAAATTCATCACCCAGAGGGACAGTTAATCTTGACGCGGCGACAACAGGGGCTGAAATATTACAGATCAACTGAGTTCATTTCAGTAAAGTAATGAGAGAAGACAGACAGCAGGAAGTGAGAGAGAAAGAACCCATCTGCCCCTTTTAGCTGTTTGTGATGTGGTCAGGTGGAAGCCACGAGCGCCAGCACCAACACCAGCACCAGCACCAGCACCAGCACCAGCCTTCTTTTATGTAAGGGATAATGTATAGTATGGAGGTTGTTTATAGAGAAATAAACCCCGACAGGAAGTATGGAACCTGTGACTAAGCCACACCCCCAAACACGATGAGCCAATCACAGTGCGCATAGCTAGCCCATACACTCTGACATTCTCTGCTTCTGCGTCCATTGAAATGCATTGCAGTCAGTTTTCATTTATTTTTATATGTTTTTCTTGACATTTTAAGTTTAAAATGGTCAAACAGTGTGCATGGGGTACATGCACTCCGACACTAGCTACCCCGAGCGGCTGGGCAACAGGGTGTATTTTTTTTAACCTTTTCCAAAGCCACATCTCAACCGAGAGAAGTGTCTGCTCTGGATAAAGTATGCAGGAGCTAAACGTGGATAAACTTAACAAGGATCTGTTCTAAGTTAAGTCAACAACGTATTTGAGGCAACATATTGTGAGAGATGTTTGAATGTTAGCCAGCATCACAACTAAGCATAAAGCCCGCTAGCTTAATGCTAATGTATAATGTAAAACTCCATAGACAGGCTAACATAAATTAGCCCGGCGTTCCGCGGCAAATAGCAGCCATAGCAGTGAAGCTAAATTAAGTTTTGGTGACTTCGAGATGATATTTAATCTTTATGTCTCCAAAAATCATCAATTGCATCCTGTGAAATGTCTCCTACTGTGACAGCTGCCATAGCGCCTGTAATAAAAATGGATACGAGCCGGCTGGAATCACCATATCTACACCGGCGGCTCAGATTAGGCTTCTTATCCCTGCCAGTGTTCGTCCTCCTTAAATATATCTCCAAATGGATTTGATGAACTTGAAGGAAAGAATATATTCTCCAGCCTCGTGAGGAAGCCCGAGGCCAATCGGGGGATGATATACTGAGGCCGAGCGGCAGAGGAGGGTGAAAAGAAAAAATAAGAAAAGGACGGAGAGCAGTGTTTGACAAGACGGAGAGAGGACTCACTTTTACACTCCAGAAGTTGGTCCAGTGACTCGCCCCATGCAGCCACGTCATCTCCAGGAGCCCTGCACAGCAAAAAACATCAAGGACATTTACACAGTGTAAAGGCCTGAGGCGCATCATTGTCAATATTGATCTAGTATCTATATCTATCAATGTTTTCACAACTGAACTCCATTCACTTCATCCATAACTCACATGCTGGCTGATATCGGCTCTTTAATTGATCCCAGGTATCGGATCAGATCGGTTGGCGTCGCCGTCGTCCTCGTGAGGTGAATCTCCTCCTGACCACGGTCGCACCTGCACAGATACAGACTGGAGTTATCGCCATGGTAACTGCTTAAAGAGGCCCATTTTGAATGGGGTCAAGTCTAAGACCACTTGACTCCACTGTCGCTCTAATTAGTCTTATTAATTGTGGATACCAAGTGAAGTAAAATAAATCAATATTTAGTGCATATTAATAATGAACATCGGTATGAAATACTACAGTAAATATGCCGTATTGTAGCCGAGCCGCTAATTTAGCCTACGTCCGTAGTCCCAAATAAATAAAATACAACAGTACGCCACAAGGAATAAAAACAATACAATAAATACAGTACAAATGGCGATGCACATGGCGATACACTACCCATAGCAAAAATGTGTTGCTCATTTGTTGTTCAATCTCGTCTCGTGAGATCAATTTGAGATTCTCATATTGATCTCATTCTGTGATCATTTGTTTCTGAATTACTTCTCCTAAGGGTCCCTTAGGAGCAAGAGATAAGCCACAAAGAGAAAAGACACCAGAAAGACAAAGGAGACTGAACTGAGAAAACACTTTTGAGCAATACTTGAGAAGTGAGAGAAACAGATGAGATCTCATAATTGTATCCCCCTGTTCTCAATTATGTCTTGGTTATTTCAATGAAAATTGAAGAGAATAACATGAGATATATCTGAGACGTTTATGAGACAAATCTGAGAAGTATGAGCCTTAAAAGAGATCTTATCTTTGTCTCGTCCATTTCTTAATTATTTCTCTTAAATGTCTTACTGAAGCTATATGAGAATGATATCTGAGCCATATTTGAGAAATACGAGAACAAACTGAGAATGCAATGTAAAGATGAATAAACTTTAGTAATTAGAAATAACTGTAAAAACAATACTCAATATTGAAAAGGTGAAAATTTTATTTGTGACACCATTACTATGTAACACACTTCCACATTGTAAAAAAAAAAAAAAAAAGCAAAAACACACTGACCAGCACTGCTGTGGTACGTGGAAAAACAATGTTTGGCTCAAACACATGAAGCCATGTGAAAAGTACGGTGGCCTGGAAGCGCAAACCAACATTACAAAATCTGAAACACTTTTACAAACCTTAAGACAAATTTACATTTTAGAAAACATTTTTAAAATAAAATGACATCATAACACAAGTCCTGAAACTAATTACGTTTGAGAAATCAAATTAACAAGAAACAAAACACTACAAACACAGAGACAAAATCACAAGTCCCAAAACAAATTTACAAATAACATCAACCGGAAAGGTAATGTACCAACTCTGGGATTGAACCAGAGGTGATAATGGGAGCGGGCAAGACCAGTCATTAATCATTGTTACACTGTCCTAACTGGACAAAATCATTATTACCACTATCCTGGCCTAAAAACACACAGAGCCTCATTTTGGAAAAAAAAAAACTTACTCAGGATTCCGTCAACTTCTTTACAGTCAAGGACCCGCAGCTAAGAAATGATCAGATGAACAGAATGATGAGATGAACATTTCGCTCCCAGGAACCAGCTCCTGCTGGCCTGATGATGAAGATGGGCTGTCACGATGTCGCTCGCCAATAAAGTCACAAAGAGTATGAAGCTCTCTGATTTGGCCTGGATCTGAAAGGGAGAAATAGTACAAACAATACAGGAGTGAGAAAATACCAAGCTATTCTTTAAAATGGTTAAACAGCTTTAATGGCAGGCAAGTTCATTTTTGAACATAATTAAAACGTGCTTAGATAACCTTGCATAAGCTACAACACCACAAGGAAAAAATAATAATAATTAGAGAAAGAGAGAGAGACTTTGGAATATGTCTGTGGGAGGTATATAGAATATAGAATGAACACTTCCAAACATTTCCTTTTTTTTTTCTTCTAAACACAAATTGCCCAGAATAGATATGACAAATAACTACAAAGAACTGACTGAAATGACCGGCATAGACATAAAAGAAGGGTAGATGCTGCCGTGACAACTGGGGCTGTCAAATCATTTTTATCAGGGAACACGAGTCATTCACATATTATTGGGATAACAAAGTTATCTTAATGCTTTTTGGGGGGGTTTTAACTTCGCCAAATCTGATAGGATAATGATTAGAAGTTTTGAACTTGTGGGCCCAGGTGATTATGTAATAATTATGACAAACCTACCTACAGGGTGGTGGTCCAGCTGTGTTGCGGCCTGTTGCATGTCCCCCGCCCGGTAATGGATTTATTTTTTGTGGAGTTGGGTGGCTTTTTGGCGACTTAGCCAGATCCTGCAACACACAAAAATAAAACAAAGAAAATTGTCCTGAGACACTGAGCTCCTTTGCTCAGTGTGCAGTGCTCCGTCGATGGGATCCAAAGTGAGTTCAATGTCAATTGAGATTCTTTAATTTCAGTATCTTTATTTCTACTACCCGGGTAGGTGAGAAGTGTGTGTGTAATCTTACCTGCTCTCAATGAGTGAGATTCAGGTGATCTGGAGTCGTTGAGATAGGTGGGTTCAGCAGCTGGCCACACTGCTCCAACGTTCTCTCTCGCTCTACGATCCGTTGGGCTGGGCTCGCCATTCTCGTTCTCTTTATTTCTCAGTTCAGACTTGCAGCAACAAAAAGAAACCAACCTACACAGAAAATGCATAGTTATAAGAACTTCATCTGATTCTGTCTATTGCTTATGAGATCTCATTGTTTTCTTTGGTTCAAAATCAAAAATATATCACACAAAATTTTTAAAACACATTAAATTAATTATTAGTTAGCTTTAAGCATAAATGAAATGAATTAATCATGAATTATCACATTAGCAATAACATTTTTAACAGACATAACATTATTTTGTAAGTGCATGTCTTTTTATCTTTTGTCATTGGGTTAACTATTTTAATTCAACTATTTTTAACATTTAACTGTTGAACATAAGATTAATAATATATTTTAAACACAAAAGTGCATTTTTCTTCATCAATAAATGAAATATACCACACATAAAATGGTGCTGCGACCATTTGCAGTGGCTAATGACACAAATAAGCAGTTCGAATGGCATAAAAAATAATTAAACTGCATCCCCTCAATGCAAACCGCATGTAAACTGAGCCTTAGCTTAGCGATTAGCATAGCGACTAGCCTTACTAAGCATTAAACAAGGTACAACATAACATTCCCGACCTAATGGTTAGCATGACTAGGCATAAAACAATTGACAAAGTAAGTTAGCATCCCAGACTAGTAGTTAGCATGTCTGAGCATAAACCAATGGACAAAATAGCATCCCGACCTAGCGATTAGCATGTCGCGGTTGCTAATAGCTTTAGCATTTCAAGCTAGCGATCTTTTTTCATACGATAAACTACGGTAAAAAGTGCACAAAAGTAACATAAACACATTGGAAGGCATCTTTTGGCATATTTTAAGCAACATACACCACGATAACCCAAGTGAATAACACAATAAATGCATTTTTTCCGTTTGAATGGCTACCGAACTGGAAGCTAACTGTGTGCTAACTCACCGAGTCTCATGTATTTTACTTCACAAACGGGGTTATCGGGTCGAACCTGGGTACGCCCGTGACTACCGGGTCGGCCTGCGGACGTCTCTGCCGTTATCCGCAGCTTTCTGCTTAACTTTTCGTCGTGTTTGCTTTGATTTAGCTACCGACTCTCTCGGTCTGGTCTGGTCTGCTGCTGCCTGGCTTATGGCTAGAGAGAAAATGGCGTCTACTATCAGGTGCAAACTTCACGCGATACCTGACCTAGGTTCACGCTAGGGATGCAAACACAAGCAGGGGGATACTGCCGCCCACCTAATCCCCACCTTCCAGCGGACCACTCCTCGCCAAACCTGTTAATTTTTCACCTCATAATAATGTAATTCTTACCTCTTCGAGTCTCGGCGTGGCTGGGGAAAAACGTGCAGCTGCAGCAGCGACCAACGGACACTTCTCTCTGGCTGCCCCCCTCCCCCCGAAGTTAACGGTCACGTCTGTTTTCCCGCGTGAGATAAACTGAGACATGATTGAGGTAGTATTACCGTAAATCATGTCTCATAATGAGACTAATTTGAGAGTTGCACTCTCATTTTTATTTTTGCTGAAAAGAGACAACTTTAAGAGAATCTGAGAACTCAAATAGTGAGCAGTGAGAGACAGACTTGTCACTGAGACATAACTGAGATCAAATTGAGACATATTTGAAACGGGCACAGTATGTCTCATTTTTCTCTTAGTTGAGATCAGGAAAAGAGACAGCTGTGAGAGAATTTTGAGAACTTGCACAGTGCTCACTGTGAGACTTATTTCTCAGGAGCGACATTTGAGAAGAATGAGAAAACCACTTAAGTCTCGATTAGTGCTCATTTATATCTAGGAGATGTAAATGTGACATAAATGAGATCTCATCCTCAATTTTGCTTTGCTACACAAATAGGAAAGGAAAAACGGTAAATAAAATATTGGACACGTTACTCAGACAGGACAAGACAATAATACTGTAGGCCTACAGTACAATAATAGGTAGACAAAATTATGCAGTAGCCAGGTGTTAGTGTAATTGGCAATGATATGATGATACATCTACTTTTTTCTACAGGAAATTCCTGTTTTTTGCGTTACTAAATTAAATGTGGTATTTTATCGGGTTTTTTTTTTTTGCATACGTAGGCAAGGTTGGGTTAATTATGTCCTCTAGCAAGAAGTAAAGTTTCAATACCTCACATACAATTTGCACATGAGTAAAAGTACCGGGCCACTTTGCACAGTTTCGCTGAGCCCTTGATACTCTACCTGGGTGGATTTGATGCTATTAATATTCTGTGGGAATTGAGGAAACCACTGTGAGGATTTGTATTTCACTAACTTACTGTTTCTGTACGTCTAATTGGGACTTATCTACAAGGAGTTTGATTAACGTCAGCGACGGAGGCTACCGGCCTAACTGGCTGCGTCCTCTCGTCATTAGTTTACTTGTTTGGAAATTCAAAATGAGATGAAATTTGAATGATGCCTGCGGGTAAATTGGGCCGTAGCGGCAGCAGCAGAAAGCAGAGAATCGGAGAAGCCTGTCAGAGTCAGAGCTGTGGATGTAATAAAAGGAATTACAGCGAATGAACATGCAGGAAAAAGTGAAGCAAATAAACGGAGAAGTGGGAGACGCTCGGGCTCAAGTGGATGTGCAAGAGCTGTTCGCATTATCAGATGTGTTGAATGGATAAGAGCTACTGTACAGAGTGTGTGTTGTGTGCACTGTAAAGCAGCTCCTGACGTGTCGTCGTGACAACTCAACAGATGATTTTACACACAACCTGCTGCGTGTTGATATACAAATGCAGCATATTGCATTTCTCTAACAAACAGCCTATTATTGCACCTGTAGCTGTAGGCGTGGAGCTGTTTGTCTGCTGCCAGGCCAAGCCCAGTCATTAGGGGGCTGGAGCAGCAGAACTCTACTTGTCACCCAGGAAGTCAAGTGTGATTTGTTTTTAAGCATTTTCTTTTTTAAATCTCGGCTGACTTTCTGCTCCGCTGTCAGACAGTTGAAGCACATTCGCAAACTGTTAATTTAAACCAGTGTTTTTCAACAATGGGGTTGGGACCCCACGTGGGGTCGCCTGGAATTCAAATGGGGTCGTCTGAAATGTCTAGTAATTGATAAAAAAAGAAAAAGAAAAATGAGGAGTTTTGGAAAGCGAAGTGTTCTCATACTACATTTACCATGAGCCTCCGTGCGGGTTCCAGGGTGCCATTCCGAAGGGCTGCCATGCTGAACGTTTACTTTAATGTGTCGGAATGCCGACCCCTAATTATTTATGGAAAAGGGGTGCCATTCCGAACCTGAAAAAAGTCAATTGAAAGGTCTAAGGCACCGGGTACACAGCTCACAGTGAATGCTTTGGTAGTACAGTGGTTAGAGCATCTGCCTGCGACATGGGGGGTCAGGGTTCCACTCCCGGAGAAGTTATGTATTTAGCAGAGACATTATTGGCCTCTACCTAATATTTTTACTAAACTTAACCAACTCCTTTCTACATTACCTAAACCCAACCAAAGCACAGAGCAAGGACATTTATTTTTCAGCAGGAGCGCATCAGACTCGCACCAGGATGAAACTTTGGAGGGGGAGGGGGGGGCTGTCCCCGTGGCGCGATTGTGTCAAGCTGGGCGGGAAGTCAAAACACGAGACACATTCAGAACAGCGGCCCCTCGGAAGTTCGGACCTTCGGGAATTTTCGGACTGGCAGACCGTCGGAATGGTGGTCCTTCGGAATGGGGGTTGCCCTTCCTCCGCTGAGCTGGTGCATCTTGAATGGTCGTCGCCAAAATTTGTTAAAATAGGATCACGAGCCAAAAAAGGTTTGGAACCACTGATCTAAACACATGACAGCTGCTGTGGATCAAATACTACATCTACTGTATTCCATGTTGTGACTGAGCCTGCAGCTCTGAGCTGACCACCCTGACCTGTCATCAGCACCGGTATCTGGATAAAGACTGTGCAGCACAGTTCACCAAACCAACACCACTGAGTGAGTGTCACAACCTTTTATGCTGTGAATGTATAGTGTCTGTAGCAACTAAATGAACATATCTTAGCAGAGTTGAGAGACTTATAATAAGAGTAATCAGCAGCAGCAGCAGATTTCCATTTCCATCTTCCAGCATAACGTTCAATGGCAAAGAAAATAGTTTAGTATTCAACAATAATCTCTGCAAAAGAAAATGTTTGCAAGATTCTTATGGATTACAACTAAATCCTGTGAATGCTGCTGAAAACAGCGTGTGTTCAAGTCGCAGCGATGCCGAAAAACCAGTTTGCAATGCAAATGATGGCGACTGGTTTAAGATATATTCAGTTTTTTTCTCTCTCTTTCTTTTAGACTGATCAGCTGATCTTCAGAAATCTTTCATCCCTGTGTATGTTCACTGGTCTGGGGACGCACCCGTCTGACCTAAATAAAGTAAACATGAGAATTCTTTAAAAAAAAATGTTTTATGTCCCTTTTTGATAGCAGAAATCTAATTGCTCAAAAGTACGTCACTTAACGAAGCGAGATGAAACCGCGCATAGAAAAAAAAAGAAAAAAGAGTTCAGAGAGCTTTGACAGAGCTGCTTTGAACTGTGCAGTGTTACGCCATGTGTTATCAAAAAGTCCCTCAGATGTGAGGGGACAAGGCATCACAAGAAAGACTATATCCTCCTCTTCTTTTTCTACTTCTTCTTCTTCTATGCAGCGCAGAGCATACGCAGCAGCTCAAAGGATCCTCACTCCTCGTTGGACCTTTCACATTTTTTCCCAGGGAGGGAAAGAGGGAAGAGAAAGAGCTGGAGGCATCTTAGTGAGAAACACAGAAGGAGAAACTTCCAATAAAAAGAAGAAGAAAAAAAACTGCACAGATCACAGGAGTCCCATCAGAAACACTTGCTCACAAACTTGGAAGACGAGGGAGAAAGAGAGAAGAGAGAAGGAGAACCATCCACAAAACACATCCCAGTTTTATTTTAGCAACAAGCTTTGTGGCCGGGCGAGATCAGAGAGAGGCAGTCATTACTGAAAACAAGGCAGACAGGAGGGGAAGTGAAACATTCAACAGTGTTCAGCATTATCAAACCGCTCAGTCGCCAGACTATACGACATCGTCCAAAATCTGCAAGCATAAGCCAAATTTGAGAGCCTGCATGGTACTTACAGCATGTGCTTCCTGTTGCCAGAGAGGACTGAAGTATATTTTGTTCAACTTCAAGTTGTTGTGGGAAAAAATGTGCTCAACAACACGCTCCCAGGCTTCCCTCGCCTCACCTGACTTACCCTACAGGTACAAGCCCGTACACGTTAGGCTGCAGCGCTGACAGGCCCGGGGTTTCCTGAAATGTCAGCTTTCACTCCTCTACTGTTGTCACCGTCAACTCCAATGTTTTAGCTGGAAATAATAATTAAAAAAACTCATTACCGTCTTAAGTTGTAACTACACAAACATTAGTGAAGATTAAGATATATAAGACTTCAAGGAGATCATTCACAGCTGATGCAGAGAGACAGGCTCAGCTGTGACTAACCCTGCCCTGGTTACAAGCACTGCTGAAGGCCTGAGCACATGTCTGGCTCTGGTTTGGATTTCAGCCCTCAAAGATAATCATGTATCTCTTTGGAGGAGTGGAGCTGTCAGTTCAAAGTTTGCGGTTGACAGACAGGAAATCTTTTTTATACCTAGTTTTACTTACACCCTATGATGTTGCATTTGATTTGATATAATCATCAATCAATGACATCAACTTAAGAGTGGTTGAGTACATTCTTGCTGTTGAGTCAGGTATTAGACACAGACTTGTCTCTGTCTTGGACTTTGAAGGTTATGTGATAAGACTCTAGCGTCGACCCCGGTCATTTCCTTCATCTACACATGGTGACTCTGGTGTGAAGGAGATTTTCTCACTTCCAGTGTTCATCTCATTTCCCTAGGTCTCACTTTTGGTGCAGCCCATAATGACCTTCACTACAGTTCAAAGCTGCTCTATCACTACTGTACTAGTTACTGTTAAAGGGATATTTTAGCAAATTGTCATTATCCCTATAGTCATAGCAGTAGGTTCGTTACCTTTAATTGTCGGTGCAAGCTATTTTTAGAGCAGCGGAGCAGAGCCATGAGCTGCTCAAAGCTACGCTACAGAAGCTCATGGAATTTCTTGGTTTCTCTCATCAAACTCATCAAATACACAATCCAACAACTCCACAACGCTCTGCTGGACAAGTTGTGACCTGCACATTCAGTTAATAACTCTACACAGATAATAACTCTAATAATAACTCTGTGTTACCACACAGAGTTGTTTTAGAGGGAAATTCATGCAACACCACTGATGTACGTTCCGGACGGGGGCAGTTTTTAGGCAAGCAGTCTCTATATTTACCTCTAAAACGGCTCCGTCTCGTAACATTCTGTTATTATCTCATAGCGTGGTGAATGCGAAGCAACTGCAACTTGTCCACTTTTGGAGTTGTTGGATTGTGTATTTGATGAGGTTGATGGGGGAAACCAAGAAATCCCATTACTGTCGGAGTAGCTCTGAGCAGCTCGCAGCTCTGCTCCACCGTTCTAAAAATAGCTTGCACCAACAATTAAAGGTAACAAACTTACTCCTAAAACTATAGGGATTATGGCAATGGGCCAGTTTGCAAAAATGTTGAACTAATGTGACTAATGGAGACATGTTCATCCTTTGTTGCTGTGGTAACCTGGATAAAGATGTAAAAAAAAAAGCATACACTCAGAGATCATGTGCAATTATTGGATAAATGTGGGCAAGGACACTTCATGTTAATTGGAATTAAATTAAATCATGTAAACAGGTAAGTAAACAAAAACAAAGAAAACAATGAGAGCAAGTAGCTGCAAACTTCTGAAAAAGAGTGGGCTGAAGACAGAAACTTCTATAGTCCAACCCCTTCTCCATAACTCAACCGAAATGAATTTATTGTCCAGCTTCCTTTGAGTGATCTGCTTACTAATAATAATTTTAAAAAATCATTAAGAAAAACAAACAAACATGAAAAGCCACTGTTGAACTAGATACAATCTTCTGAACTTGGTGTAGCTCCACTATCATTGATTGCACTGCTCATCATTTTCTCTGCAGCAAGTCTGTGTGCAATAAACACTTGAGCCTGTGACATCTGAACTCCTGGACGTGGAGTTTTTCAGTTCAATCACATGTGGTTAACGTTAGAGAAAGATCGTCGACGTGACAAAAAAGCAAATAAGTAAAATGAGGTTTAGGGTGAGGAACCTAAAGGTCGGAGTCAGGGGTCTGATTGGGGTTAACATGACCAACTCAACTAATTCATATGTGCAACAAGGTCATCTACCTCTAAATACCTACCTACCTACTTTTATATCCGTTACCATGAAACCTCTGAATGTATCACACATGCAGGTGCTGCAGGATTCACCTCCAGTTATGGCACAACATTTCCTCCAGTATGTTATCAGGATCCATTTCCTTTTGCCTGAACCATGCATCTGTGCAGGACATGGGAGGGCTCTTTGACCCAGTTCATGCAAAAACCCCTCCCACCCCTCCACCCCCCCCCCACAGACATCAAAGTCTCCGGAGACAACAGGATGGCAGAGAGAAGCAGATGCTCAAGTATCAGGCAGAGGTGGGGTGCAATGTCCTCGTCTAACAGAGAGAGAGAGAGAGGGAGTGATGGGAAGAGGGATGGGGCTGTGAAAATGACTGATGGGAGCACAAATGGCAAAGCTGTGATCGGGAGGAAAGAGGAGGGGAGGGTGGGGGGGTGTGAAGGGAGACGAGGACGACGCTGACAGCCGAACGGGGCCTACCTGTCCGCCCATCTCTCGTTTCCTGTCTTGATTTGCAAGTCCTCGACGGGACGCTCGGGCGGAGGCCGGCCCAGAAAAACAAGAACAGGTGTCATAAAATACAGCTGCGACTGGGATTTGCATCTGTAATGACCCCACCGGAGACGCCAGCGAGCGTGATGTTCGCAACAAAAACCTGTCAGACGCGCTCTCGGAGTGATATTCATCACCAACTGAGCTGCACCCGATCTGCTTGTCCCATCACTTAACGATGATGGAAAACGGCTGGAAAAGAGCTTTGTCTGTTTTTTTTTTGTGGTTTTTTTCTTCCTGTTTACTGAAGCAGAGTCGCTCTTACTTGTTTAATGACTTTGAAACACAATTTTAAAAACAACACACCTGTTTAACTGACCCAGATGGGAACGATTTCCCAGGTGTGAGGAGAGGTTTGAAGATTCAATCAATTGCAGACTGATCGACTCGCACACCTCTAAGCCGCCGCCTCGATAGGCTACCATCAAACATGTTTCATGTTCACAAGGAGGCATCTGCAGGAAAGTACACATGTGTTTTTGGCTTTTCATGCCTTTATTTGATAGGATAGTTGAGAGTGTGACAGGAAACGGGAGGCAGAGATGGGGGGGAATGACACGCAGGATAGGGCCGTCGACGTCCATCACGGGATTCGAACCGGGGCCGCCTGCAGTGAGGACTAGCTATAGCCTCAACACATGGGGCGGGTGCTCTACCAACCACTCCTTATTTTTTTATTTTAATGTTTATTCAACAGGGACAATACATACAACATTGCCACAAAAAATGGAAAATGAGATGCATAAAAGACGTCTAGCTTCAGCTCTAGCTTTGCAGTCTTTGTCCCTGGTCAGGCTTTAGAATAGCGTAAAATATACTGAATAGGCTACAATAAATGCAATGATACAAATACAGTGGATAATAGAGGTGTTAAGTCAGTGCACTATTTGTATTCAGATTTTGGCTTTTAAAAAAACTTCGGATTCAGGAAGAAACCGGAAGTGGGCGCACTGACTTCAGCCGAGCTAGCCGGCTAGCTTCTGCTTTAGCTCTCGGCTAATAGAACGGGAATAAAATAGCTAATTTAATCGTGCGGCTCTTCTACAGACCGAATGGATCAGAGTAGTGAAACGAGTCATTTTGCAGGGGTTGTGACACTCAAAAAAAAAAAAAAAAAAAATCCACTGTTTTATAGCCACTTCTTTTCCCATTATTGTCTATGAGAAAAATGCTAAGTTACTAGTTAACGGTGACCCTGGAAGTATTGGTGAGCAACTTACTGTAATGCAATGCATGCAGGGAGTTGCGGTTTCTTAACAGTCCTAACGTGAACTAGACACAAATGAAACAGGGTGACTCCCGTCGCGGTAGCCGGCATTGCTGCCTGCTCATGTTTGGCGCTCTACTTGTGTTGTGCTTCTATGGCGGGCGCACCAACGTTAAGCTGCATTAGCGCCACCTGTTGTGTTGGAGTGTGAACCAGAATCACCTGGTTATGTGCTGTTGCTGATTCAAATGTTTCTTTTTCTTTAGAAAAAAGCTCCCGAATAATAAGGAGAAGTTTTGGACACCCGTAGTGTGTAGATCAGAGAATGAACCAGTTAAATCAAAGGTAACAGTGAGATGAACTGGAAATGTTACACATTAGAGTTATAGAGGCATATGGCACATACTCACCCCTCCTTCCTCCTCCCATCAGCTCTGCTTTTTGACTGTGCAATAACCTGCCACCCATATTCTCATTGACATCCCAAGGTGGCAGAACTTATTACAGCCTCAAACTTAGGTCACTTTACAAATGAAACGACCTCCATTTCATTTGAATGCCTGTGCGTTGGTGGGTGATGCTGCAGTAATGCGTCTGCCACCGTCCTTGTCTCTTTATATTGTTTGCCATTTGTGGGGTGACACAGTGCGGTGCGGTGCAGTAAATGTAATGCCTGCCTGAATCGCTGATATTAGTTAATGGCGTGATGCGCATTGCCAACATTTGTCCAGTTTGTTATTGATAAATGTTGGAGTAACATCTCTTTTTATTCTAGGACACCGTGGCCACTGGAGACTGATAGGTGTCTGATAACAGGAGGACACAGGGAAGATGCAGATGCAGGTGATTTGCAAATATAACTGCAGGGAACCATAGCAACACTTACATGTATGCATAGGAGTTATGGAGAGGGGAGAGTTTTCCAGACTGGACCCCTTGTCCACATCCACACCCACTCCAGCAGAGCAGCAGCAGCAGCAGCACTGTCAGGGGGAATAGTAACTGAGTTCTTTGTGATAAATAAATAACTCAGAAATATATATACTCTCCCATGTCAGTATGCTGGCTACTGTCCTCCTCCTCTTCTCCCTCCTCCTCCTCCTCCTCTTCCTTGCTCTCATCTCTCTCTTCATTAGCTGCTCTCCCTCCCTGACCCCCTCCTGCTGCTTCGGCTGCCAAAGCTGCACCGGTTGTAGCCTGGAAATATTGGAAACAAATTAATTGGATTACTAATCAGCGATCAGACTGTTCAGCTTTCCCGGGTGTTTTTCTGAAGTTTCTAGTTTTGCCTCTGTTTTAATATTCATCAGAAGTTTGTGTGTGTGTGTGTGTGGTGGGGATTAATCAGCATCAGAGTTAAAGGAGAACTATGCATGAGTGGTCGCTTTCCCGCTGTCTTGCTAACCCTCCTCCTGGCCATGTGCATTTGTTTACAACGAAGCCGACTAGAAATCAGTCAATAGCTGGGACACCGGGGTGGAGGCTCTGATCTTACACGGTTGGTTTTCAGCCTCAAGAGCGCCTCAATTCTCCCTGTAACACGTTACAAGTCATTTATTTAAGCATCACAACTGCTCCGAAGCTGTTTAATTAAGGTAAAAATGTAGTATACAGTAGTTTGTCTTTAAAGAGTGAACATTAAATAACATAAACTGTCTATATTGACTTGCAGCAATATTAGACGTCGACTCCTTTATTCTTCATATGATCATGTTTCTCATTCAGAGCAAGCACATAGAGGAGAGGCCATCCACACACAGTCCTGTCAGTGTGTGTGTATGTGTGAGTGTGAGTGAAAAAGAGAGAGTGAGAGCAATATCTGACCGGCCAAGCGTTGCAACTGCACCACTTTCACAACAGCAGGTGATGGGGCATCAGATGAGAAGCTGAAATGTGAAACTCATGTCATTTCCATATTTATATATAATTTACGGTGTGTGGGGTTTTTACCCAGTGAGTAAATTACTTGAGCTCACTTACAGGTCAACCTCAGACCCGTGTATTGACAGCCGATGGCCTTAGCAGAGGTCATTTATAACCTTTGACCCCCGACCACCTGTCTAATCACGCGTTGCATTGATTGCAAACACTGAATGCTAATGCTACAGTGTCATCACTGCGAGGCGATAATGCACCAATGTGATGTTTACAGCTCGTTCTGCTTGTGACTAAATAATCAATCAGCTCAGCTTTTAAGTCCAGACCGCTGATGCAAATTACAGATAACGACGGTCAACACTAAAGAGCATCTCATAAAAAACATATTAAATAGCCTCATTCGGGCTGAACTCCCCTGACCTGAGCAGCTGACCTTGGGTTAAGTGAGTGAACCTGAGGCACTAAAACATTAACATGGAGCAGATTACTGGAACATTTCACCTTTCTGATACGGCCAAGGACTCTAAATGTGTTTTTTGTTGTTTAGATATTTGGCTTGTTTGGATGCCTTCCATTCCCAATGCATTCAGATTAGTGTTCCCACTGTGTGTTATGAAACTGCTGAAGGACATTTCCACTCTCCCTGCTCCTGAGTCATGTACTATGGGGAATATAATGCAATATATAATATATGTTCAAGGGGAGAAACATCTGTTTAGAAAGTGTATATGCATCTTAAATAACCCACTTTTGCTTATGAGACGTTGATGAATGGTACATACGAATGTTCATTTCAATGTAAATTGGTTACATACAGACCGGTGTAATGACGTCCTGGGTTCACGGCAAGCTGTTGAGAGCAGTTTGACTTCATTACTTATTCAGGTACAGTAATTACTGACACTGTGAATGCAGCTATGGCTTTGCTGATTCATGATTAATTTGCAATGCTGTATGTTCATTTTTTGAAAATTATTATTCAATTCAAAGGTCCTTAATTGGCATCCACGTTTCAAATAAAGCATCAAAATATTAATTATTTTTTAATTGTATGAGCTAAAAGAGCATCCACTGCTGCTGTCTACAGTTGTTTTTTATCCCTTTCTAAAATGATTTATCTAAATGGTAAAAATAAATAGTAGAAATAACAAACTGTAGGTAAGTAAAATAATATGTTAACTCCTCAAGCTGTCTTGTATAATAACACGAGAAGAAAGAAAAACACAGGAGCAGTATAAAAAGGTCGACTGTATAGTTAATGGATTAGAAAAGCTCCATTTACAAATATTTGAAATGGCAACAGAGAGTCGTAGGAACAGGTTAGCGAACTGCATCTTTGCCACGGGCGCCGCACATTTAAATAATGCCAATGCAGCTCATGAATACTTGGTGGATGATTGACCATTCCCCACACACTGGTCTGACTTTGCTCATCCTCCTCTGTGGCACTGAATACACATATTCACATATAACAGACTCATGGGGGACCGCAGTACACAGCTTGTGTTTATTCAAAATGTTTAAAGGTGCATTATGTAGGATATATTTTAGGATAAATAATTAAAACATTGTTTACAGCCTGTGAAGAAATTACAATTTCATGTGTAAGACGTTTATGTTACAGAGCTTTCACTGAAGTTAACCAAGCTAGCCAGCTAGCCTGGGGCAGTAGTGTCCTGTAATACCATATTGTACCACAAGGGGTGATGGTGAGTAAATACATCAATGCAGCATCATTCCAGCACTAATCCTTTAAACCGAACAGTTTGTGCTCTTCATCTTGTCGACACTGCTACATCCATCCATCCTAAAGAGAATCAATAAGCAATATTTTAAAGATGCGGTCATCATTGAAATAACCTATTGACATACACATAAAGATTGCAATTCCCTATTGTGATTAGGACATGTACATTTACTCATCCTCATAAATAAAGTCTGTACCCGACACCTTTAGGCTGAAATGCCAGTAGCCTAACTGACTTCACCAGGGCTACATTGAAAAACCTATAGCCAACAATGTCCACATACTTCTGGCCATGCAGGGTGTCACCTGTGCCTCGCGTACTTGCGGTACAAAGTTTGCTCGTATAGAAGTCAAAGAGAGGGGAAATGGTTTGCACAGAGACAGGGGAAATTAATGCGAAATTTCAATAAAATGATCAATTTAATTGTAATTAACTCCTCTTAGCACATATTTGGTCTGGGATTTCAATTTCTAATCAATTTAATCTCCGTCTCCCTCTCTGTCTCTGGGCCTGTTTCTCTCTGTCTCTCTCTGTCCCTCTGATTACAGATGGAGAGTGACTCAGAGAGTTGATTAGCCTTCCTCATCCCTGTTTGGCTGTCGACCCTATTCTCTAATTACATTACGTTTGGCAGACAGCTCACAGGGCATGCCCTATCCACAGCTGAATTGCAAATACACCACCCACATGCACACTGCATTGGATTTGACATAAAAAAGCCAAGACAATAACAAAAACAGGAAGCAATACAGACTTTATATAAAAAAGTCTAATTCAATAATGTACTTTTGGAGGGAAATCTTGATGCCACGAAGGAGTCTCTCTTGCAGTTCTGTTTTTATGCAATAAACTGAACCAGAGCAGCTGCTTTGAGGAGCTGGAGTGAAATGTGAATTGCAGCTCGCGTGAATGTGCTGAGGCTTTTACATCTCTGTCTCCGGTTGCGTTTGCAGACTGTACAGTGCAGCAGCTCCACTGTGGGGAGCTGTGTCTCTGCGTCTTGCACTGTCTGTCTCTCTCTAGCCCCAGCCGGCCGCCCCTGTCTTCTTCCTCCTGTCTCACTCTCCCTCTCTCTCTCGTCTGTGTGTCTGTCTCTTTGGCACATAGCATCATATGCAGTGGCTGTGGGCCGTTGTTGCTCATGTTAAAAGCTCAGCTGGGAAGTCAGAATCCCTTGGACTGATGCTCTGTGGCCTCAGTGTTTCACAGCTCTGTAGCTTGGACCGACCATCTGGGTTGGTGCAAGGGGAAGCAATGTGTGTGTGTGTGTGTGTGAGTGATAGGGCGTAGGTGGTGGCCAGGCAGGCATGTGTTTGTGTGTGTCTATTTGCATATCTGTTCACGTGCATGCATGTGTGTTGATTCTGTAACTCCATTCATCATGCATAGCAGTGCGACGGCCATCGGAGCGAATCTGCACTGTACAGGTGTGTTGGGTGGCAGGCGGGGGTGGGGGTGTGTGTCAGGGTGGAGGGCGGTGGGAGTCTCGCTCTCTCTGTTTGCTTACTGCATGTTCCATTATCCTCATCTCTGTTGGCTGCACTTGTTCTGGAATTTTTTATAAAAAAAGGTGCTGTAAGTCAAAAAAAATTAGCGACTGCACGCCACGTCGCTTTTATGGGCGAGTGTGTGTTTTGCTCTACTTTACGAAGATGAATGAGCACGTACAGATATTAGGCCAACAATTACAGTATCTAATTTTTGGAGACACGCCTCTCTTTCTCCAGGACAAGCCTCGGACTTTATTGTGTCCTCCTTGGCATTTCTGTACTCATGTGTGATTTACATCCTCTCCTCTCATAATAAAGTCCAGGTCTTTATAAAAACGGTAGATAACGCCATATAATAAAGACAATAAATCTTTTTAGCAGCATCTGGTCCTCATAAATCTTCAGAATCACATTAATCAAAACTGTAATGACCGGAAAACGTGTGTCGGACAGATTGTCAGGAGGGTCATTTAAAGTTAAACGCTTATCTGGGTTCAACAATTTAGACGGAATGCTTTTTTAACTCACTCAGTTGGACTTATGCTTTTTTCACATGACTGACCTCAGAACAGCACAAGGGGCCTGTTTTTATTCTTATATTATAAATCATGTTGTCTAAAATTCACCAATCCACTTTGTGCAGCTTGATTATTCATGGGCTAAAGTTTTTAGATTTGCAAATATTTAACTGGATTTGGGCAACTTGATTATAACTGTATGAATATTGGATGGTATTGCGAAGGAGCAAACAATAAAATGTTGTTATGACTTTGGGGGGAAATTGCATTACCTACTGGGCAATTAAAAAAAACACAAAAAAAGGAAGAGGGGAACAACTCAAACCATGAATTTAGATAAATAGCTTGCAAAAATGAATTAAGAATTCAGTCATGATTAAAAGTTCACAGTTGGGTTGCCTTAAAAATTAATCTGGTGTTTGTTTCCATTGAGAACCCCTCAAGAAGCAGAGGAGACGGTGTGCAGCATTAGTAGACTGACTTTACATGCACTCATAAGAGCTCCATTGCAAATATTGAGACTGTGGACCAGGGGGGTCAAACTCATTTAAGTTAAGGGGCCACATACAGTGCAATCTGATCTCAAATGGGTCGGACCAGTGAACTAACAGCATGACGACCTACAAAGAACGAGAACGCTAAACTTTTCCCTTTGTTTTAGTGCAAATAAGTAGATTTATTAGACCTGCATGATATCAGCAGAATGTGCGATCTGCGATACTGCGATGACGATATGACTTGTGATAAATGTTGATTTTGGCGACCCCTGTGGACAAAAGCGGTAGTGCATATTGTCGTAAAGACACTTATCTGGCTCGCACATGCCGTCTCCGGTCTGAGTGCTGTAAATCGTTTCATCCAGTGGACCGACCTGACCACTGCCCCCAAAGGTACAGAGTTATACTATTTAGAAATACCTTATCTTCCCACCGATGGTGGCATTTGCTGTTATAGGTCACACAGAGACATCAGCAGAAACAAGAGACTTTTGCATATCCAGTTCCTTGATTTAACCATGTGATTTTCTGATGACCTCTGCCTAATACGCCAAAAACAGAGAAGAAGAGTGGTAAACAAACTCCAAACATTATAAGACAACTAAACAAGAGAAGTTGTGCCAGAATGATTGCCTTCAGGCGCGGCATCTGTGAACCAATGGAAGACCACTGTTGTTGTTGCTACATTACATCAAGCAGTGTAGCTCAGATTACAGGTATGAGTGTGAAGGGATGGAGGCTGTAATTAAAACTTGCTCATTGCTTTTCAGGCAACATTTTGCAATGTTTGTATCGTCTATGTTGATATCGGCCCAACAATATAAAAAAAGTTTACATTAAATGAACTGTCCTTTTACAAAACATATTATGAATTTATTGAAACATATTTTTAACAATATTATGCCTGTCTTCTATATAATTTTCTACACGTGGCAAATTCATCCGGTGGGCCAGATTGGACCCTCTGGCGGGCCGGTTTTTCAGTCGCCACATAATCTATATTTGCACAGGGTTATCCTCTGATAGATGCTACTTAGACAAATATATGCACGAACAGCTTTTACTGGCAGTAACTTGTACACTTTGCATTGATATAACAATTTCAGACACCGGCTATTCACACACAGACACGCACACACACATTGCAACACTCGTCTCCAGCGCTCCTCTCATTATGTCGTCTCAGCAGCTAACGATCTGCGGGTTTTTA
This sequence comes from Decapterus maruadsi, assembly GCA_030347415.2. NCBI lineage: Eukaryota > Metazoa > Chordata > Actinopteri > Carangiformes > Carangidae > Decapterus > Decapterus maruadsi. The sequence continues at coordinate 4,100,935 of CM064886.1, read as the reverse complement.
TACTCAACACAAAGAGGAATGCCATCCTGCAGACAAAGTCTTCCAGGCTACAACACAAGACAAAAGCAGCGACTTTGTTGTGCGGTTGCTTTTCTTTTCCCCTCCAAAAAAAAAAGAAAAAAAAGAAAGGATGGTAAAAGGAAAAAAAATGGGCCAACAGTAATTAAATAGCCAAATTTCAGGGTTTGTTATAGCTGAACTAGTGTGCTCATGGGAGAGCAGGCGAAGGAAATGGAGGCAGGCCCTTGTTCTTCAGTCAAAGAACAAAGACTCCCCACCCTCTTCTCATTTTTTTTTGTTTTGCATTGAAGATGCAGATCAAGACAAGGTAATTATCCTCTGATTGAGTATTCATAAACGATTATGCTATTCTTTTTTGCCTTTTAATGATGCAAATTACGACTAATTACCTCACGTTAATGGATACCGAGAGCCTTTATGAGCTGTGGAATAGCCCAAATTAGGCGACTGTTTATCTAACCGCTCCACATGTAAATATTAAGTCGTAGTTGTCTATGTGTAAAACTAATGTAAGAGTCAATTTGTCTTACTCATCATATGTGAGTTTGATGGATGTCGAAGACATGAGTCAGCGTTACGGGAACTAATTCCATTAGCAGTCACATGAATTATACAGTAGCGTATTTAGAGGAAATGCACATGGAGGTTTTGAAGATTTAAAAAGTAAATGTTCTTTATTCTCAAGTATTTTTTTTTTTTTTTACAGAAATCCCACCAGAGTCATTAAATTAAGTTGCATCAGGGTTGATTTTAATAAGTCACCAGCGTCTTTTTTTCTGTCCGCCTTCCTTCCCAGTATAAAAATCTGTTGCCTGAGTTGAATCGGTCTGTTCCCTCTTTTTTTTCTGATGGTTGTCTCATCTGTCAAAAAACCTCTCTCGCAGACTCCAGTGAATCATGTCGCAATTTGCTGCTGGCACTTTCATCATTAAAACTTCTGCACCACCCCTACCATACAACCCCCCCCCCTGATAAGACTTTCTTGAATGTGTGTGTGTATGTGTGTGTGTGTGAGTGTGACTAGACAATTAGTTCAGTAACAATTGAACAGGGAGAAGGGGGACAAGGCGGGGGCTTTTATTTTGAAAAACAAACAGCCAAACATGGGCCTCCTGCTCAAATACATCAACTTCTTTCTGAGTGCAGAGACGGCAGATTTGGCGAATGTGAACCAAATGAATAAATTAAAAATGCAATCAGAACTTTATATGTATCTACTGTAATAGACACAATGTTGTGTTTATTGTATGAAAAAGTGCAGAGACGTAGGAACAAAGTCTGTCCAGAGGAGGTTGGAGGTAAAACAAAAAAACATGACAGTGACACAGGAGGTCAGACTTTGTTTTATTCCCACATCAAAGTAGAAAGTTTATGTTGTTAAAGGGATAGTTCAACATTTTGGCAAATTGGCCAATTGCCTTATCCCTATAGTCTTATTTGTGAATGAATTTACCTCTAAAACAACTGTGTGGTAACGTTCTGTTATTATCTCATAGCGTGGTGAATGTGCAGGTCACAACTTGTCCACCAGAGCGTTTTTGGAGTTGTTGAATTGTATATTTGATGAGTTTGATGAGGGAAACCAAAAAATCCCATGAGCCTCCATAGCTCTGAGCAGCTCACGGCTCTGCTCTGCCGTTCTAAAAATAGCTTGCATCGACAAATAAAGGTAACGTTCCTACTGCTATGACTATAGGGATTATGGCAATGGGCCAATTTGCCAAAATGTTGAACTATCCCTTTAAGCAACAAAGATCCTACTTATTTTAACCTGGTTGATCTTCTCCTAACCAAAACAGAGTAGTTGTTGTGCCTGGAAGTTGTTGAACCTAATGGAGCCATTATGGTTGTTCTCACGGTAACGCCTGCATGCCGCTGTAGGGGGTGGGCGGGGCTATTTCACCATCATTCAGTCTCATGTTTCATTTCCTGCTTTATTTCTTAATGGAGTCCCAGGTTTGAAAGCAGCCAATCACACGAGTCCCAAAACAACCATTTAGATGTAACTATGTGTAAAAATGAAATTTAAAGAAATGTATCCACGCAGTTCAGACTCAAACATCCATCAGTGGAAGCTGCACCACTAACTCACTGTGGAAAAAAATAGATAATAAAAAAACCAACCCGTGGGCATTAATTCATCTATCATTGTTTTCTGATGCCACTTGATATATTTATTCTGCCTCTGGGCTCACAGAGTTTCTTCCACTGCTGTTCAAACACTCTCCGCCTTAAAATAACCGAGTAGGTGTCTCTGTGTGTGTGTGTGTGTGTGAGTTTTCACCAATGGGTCCATTATTGAACACGACTTGCGTATGAAATCACTCTGTAAATCCTGGCTCCCCGAGTGAAAAGGGAAAAGTACAATTTCCATTTGCGTCCATTACAATACAGTAAAAGTCCTCCCTCATAATGGAGGTCAGGCAGAAGAATGAGCAGCTCACGACTGTTAACTGTATTGAAATTCCTGACCCGCTCATTAGAAACAGATAAATGTATGTCCATATATTGTTGGAATGATTGGTTCAGTTCAATTGGAGTTTAATGCCTCCAGCTGAGAATGTAATAATAAAAAATACATACAATAAATAGAGTCTTTTGTTATTTTGAATTCTTGTCTCATTAAGTAGCTGAGTCAATTTACTTCCAGCCATAATGTGAGTTTCAGTTTTGTATACTGTATATCCTCATGTGCAGACATATAAAGACTATTCCCTCTGTTACTTCTTCTCTTTCTATTATCAGAAGCAAAAGTGTGAACAGGACGACCTGGTTTACTTTTCACGGAGTCTTCTTCCTGCTGCAGGAAACATTAAATCATGGGGTTTATGTGGAGGAGACATGAAAGATTATTTTTAAAAGCTGCTTCAAAAATCATCTGATAACTTTAAACACTTTCCTCCACTTATGAAAAATGGTGTTTGAATTATGGAGGAAAAAGGAAACAGACCTGCGCTCCTAATAACTGATAATGGCTTCCGGGTGATTGAGCAGGACGAGCGCAGGGTGTTTTAGCTTCATCATGGCTGTTGCGTTTTGTGCGTGTGTGCATAATCAGGCACACAAAAATATTGTGCATTCATTATGTAAAAGGTCAGTGATTCTCAATCACAGGCCACAGGCCACGAGCCGTTCTGTCGAAGCGCTCGGTCTGCAGAGATACGACCGCTCGCTGAGCCACTGATTGAGTCATTGATTCGTAACTGACAATTACTTGGAGGCCTTTTATTTTATGGGTGGGAGCTGATTCCTCATGTGGTCATGCTAACAGAGCAAAAACAAAATACAAAAAACACATAACTAAGTTTCCTCTGGTTTTAAAAGACTTAATCATTAAACACAAACTCAAAACGACAAACTGATTCAGGAGAGATTCAGACTCAAACTGAATCATAGATTATTCAAAAAGACATAAAAGTCAGTACAAAAAGTACTCACCTCCAAATATTTGGATTCTTATAAAGAGTTTGGTGAGTTTGTCATCCATCCATCATTCAGCCCTGTTTCTGTTGTGTTGGTACGACTGGGCCTTTTGGAGCTGCTGTTAAACACAATTTGGAGCTTGAATTGTTTTAATGAACTTATTCAACAACAAAGTTTATATGACTCATTAAAACAGTGTTTTAGAAACAGAATAAATGAAGGAAACTCACTCATGGATATTTTCCCACTTGGGGACAAGCCTGAGTTTGGAAATAAAGTTGAACTTCCACCAGACGTCATGGATTAAAAATCAAATTCATAGTAAATGCCAATGGGTTCTTACTGTTATCCTGGTCCTAATTAGTCTCTTTCATGTCATTTCATTGGTGCAAAGAGACTGACCACTGTCTCTTTTGCTTCCTGGTGGATCTGTCTTCACTCAGTCGTTAACTTTTGGTCATAACATATATGAATCTGCACATGCTGTAAACAACGACCATCCCATCATTGCAATGAGCAGAGCAGAGCGAGTGTCCATCAACAACAGCAGCCTTGCAACGGAACTAATGACTTTGCAAACATCCATCAAAGCCGCCATTACTGAGCTACAACTTCAAACTTGGTGCACAACCTCAACGTCATTGTTCTCAGCCACTCCCTCTGTTTGCTGATTGGCTGGTAGAATTTCAGCAGGAGAAAAGGAACATGGTGTGGAAGTATGTTGGTATAGGTGGAGCCATGGGTGCATGTTCATTCCCTCCATGAAATCTGTATTCCTGCTGCCAAATAAAAAGATGTGAGGAAAAACATGTCTTCCTTATTGGAAAATAATCAGTTGTAAAACAAGAAGTGATTCTGAATTTGTGCCAAAAGGAGTGAACTCTTTATTTTACCTTGTTATTTGATTCCTGGAAGAAACACTCTCTCATTTTGTCGGCGCTACTGTACAGCAGAATGACAATAAACCTGATTTGATTTAGTGTTTCAGAAACTGGAGGCACGTTATCACACAATGTGTGTTGCAGGCTGAAGCAGCAGTATTGCACAGTGTCAGCCAGTGTAGTGATTCCTTCCAGGCAACAATACACTATTACACTGAATTTATAGTCTTTTTGCATTAATGGGATGAACGGCAGCTCCCTGCTTTTGGCCCTATATGCACATTCTGTCTCCTGCCTGCTCAGATAACCACGACAACCACCATCACTTTTCCTCACAAGTGCTACAGGAAATCTGTATTTTCACACATTGAGCGGCTTCCTCTTGTTCTCATTCATACAGCAATTGCGGGCTGTCCATGAATAAGTAAGGAGCTCGATTTCTCTTGTGCAGCTGTTTCTTCTTCTTCTCCTTCTGCTTCTTCTTCTCCTCTTTCCTCCCCGGCCCACTCTGCCCACAGTGAACTCAGCACTGGCAGCAGCAGCAGCAGCAGCAGCAGCAGCAGCTGTCTCGGGGGATGAAACTGCGAGGGTGAGCCGTCTCTTCCACGTCTCCACTCGGGCTAAATTACGTGTCATTGCAGCCCAGTTTCATCACAGCCACTTGTTTTGTCTTCTTTTGATTTGTTTATTTGCTCAGTTGTTGTTGCCTTTACACAAAAAAACACTATGCATTTTGCAGAACTTGCCTCCGATGCTTCGCCACAGCATTTGAAGATACTTTTTTTCCCCCTCTTTGTGCAGCTGAAGACCCTCGTTTTACTTCTTCAAGGGCAGAGCATCCTTCTCGCAGCTATTTATAGCCAAAGTGTTCCCAGCATGGAGAGAAGTTTGTGTATATCTACAGAAGTACTCGGAGGCTAATTTCAGATTTGAACTGATTTCAACAGAGAGTCCTCCAGCTTTCACCTCGCTATTATCGTTAACACTGATATCGTTCCTCGTCTGACAAATGAGTTGTCTGCCGCTGACGGAGAGACCCGCTCCAAGTTCCCAATCAAACTTTACCCTCGCTGAATTGCAAACACGGCTCAGTCTCTGGCGTGTTGAGCGCCTGCTTGTCCTTGTTTTCCTTTTCCGGAGCGTACATCTTGCAGGTTGCCCCCCCTTCCCCCTCATTTGCACTGAATTGTTACGGTGCCTGTTCTCTGAAAAAAAAGCTGCATGTGTTAGCTGAAGAGAATGTGACACATGGCGGCTAATGGCACGCATCAATGACACGCCAGCAGGAGAGCCACAGAGAGGCTTCCTTCCCCTCTCCCTTGCCAAGCCTGTCGCTATCAAGTTGGAGTGTCACCCCCAAACAGCAGACCAGAATAAGTCCTCAGATAGGGATTAGTATGAGAGCGAACCACGGCGGGTGGGGGAAAACACAAACAAACACTGGCTGTTGGATTTGGTTGAGACTTGAGACCGTGTGTGTTGGAGACGCAGGCTAGAAAACACATGCAAACACTGTAACCCAGGCACGCACGATTACATCCTCACACATAACACAGGCAGGCAATTACATGCACTGGAGCTGAAAGGCGTGTTTGCGAATGTACAGGATTTATGTATTTCCATTGTTTTGTTTGTGAAATTGCTAAATTGGCCAACCTCGCAGGCGCTTGCCGTGATCTGCAGTCGACATAATCAAACACAGACGGCAAGACGTCTTTTTTTTTTTCCTCGACATAATCGTCGTGGAGGAAGAAAAAAAACAAAAAAAAAGAACAGTTGCATGCTTGATTGACAGAGCTTCTTTAGAGGGCTCTTATTTTTCCAATCAGCAAAGTAATTATAAAGGGAGCCTCTTGGGTTCCCTCCCACCCCCCATGTAATCTGGTCACAGTGGCTAGATCTCACCCCCCGATAGGAGAATGATTGCCGAACTCCCTCAGATGCGCTTGCCTATGAGCTCGCTAACTCTCGCCCTGCTGTCTTCATTAATGAAAATATCCCAGATGTTCCTAAAGATGTTCTCGCAGTCATTTCTTACAGAAGCAAGCACCGGTTCTCTGTTGTAGCACATCCACTAACAAGCTACAGGAGGCAGAGAGAAATAATATAATAATAATGTAAATTCCTTATGGGAAATGCTGTAAACCCCCGAGGAAACAGCATTATATAATTATGGGCAGTGCTACACAGGAAGACTTTGATCTGTATTTTCAAAGAAACATCAGCATCTTACTTAAAGTTCCTATAATCATATTTTCATTTGAAGTGTTGATACACTTGTTTCTTTATGAACCAAACATCATCTCAGTGCAGGTTTACATCTTGAACCTAAAGCTGCTTTATAATCAAAGTAGAGACAGATATCTACCTTTTATACAGTACGATATTGCTTTATACAACCCATTCATTCTCGAATGACTGGTTGTTCTAAATAAAGATTTCAATTCAATTTGAATATTTGGTTCACTTCAGTTGTCATTCACAGTCAGATATGGGCAAATTATTTAGGTGATTACTGATTACTCCTTTTAAAGGGATAGTAGCATTTTTTAAAAAAGTGGGGTTGTATGATCTACAAATAGCCCCTAAGTACTTTAATTGCAGTAGAAGACTCTCTGCACTCCTCCCGTTAGCAACGCCAGCCCATAATAACCCTGCCCAGGGATTTACAATATACATTGTTGTGAATGGACCCAAAGAAACGGCCTATTTTCGCGGCCTAAGAGGTTTTACCTGAAAAAAAAAACACAGTTCCAGTTCCATTGTTAGCTATAATATAATTTTTTCCAGCCCTTCAAAGTGCAGAGGGAAAACACAGTTTTTATCTGGACCCAACCAACTCTGTGTTTCCTCCACCCAGGGTTAGCTGGAAAAAAAGTTATTATAGCAAACAATGGAACTGTTTTTCCTGCACTTTGAAGGTAAAACCTCTTTTAGGCCGTGAAAATGTCCTGTTTCTTTTTTTTCATTCACAACATCTTTTAGTTGTAAAAATCTCTGGGCAAGGCTATTATGGGCTGGCGTTGCTAACGGGAGGAGTGCAGAGAGTCTTCTACTGCAATTAAAGTACTTTGGGGCTATTTGTAGATCATACAACCCCACTTTAAAAAAATGCTACTATCCCTTTAAAAGTTATCAAGTTACTGTTCTGATTACTTTATATCAAAAGTAATTTGTTACATAACTAGTTAGTAGACGGTGCTTAGGTATGGGTGAGAGGCCCAGAGAGACTGGCAGTGGTAATTGGCTTGTAACTATGATTTAATCACTATTTTAGAAATTATACCTTGTACACTACTCTGTTACTGCAGTTTGATTACTTTTTTTAGGAACGCATCCGTGTCCAACACTGTTGACAGTATTGAGGGCCAAGGACCAGTTCTCTAAACAGCCTCTAAAAACTAATTTCTTTGACCAAGTTTCTCTCATAAATATTTGATGTGTCCTTATGTTGCTGTGTTCTTTCATTTCACGCTAATGAACCTTATTATTATTGTCATTATCTTTATCATAAACACTCACACAACATTTATTCCAACACTTGAGAATATTCTTCTCAATAAACTGCTGCTGGCAGGATGGATTATACATAATATTCAACAAAAGCTGAGTTGTGATAGAGTGTGAAGCATGGAGGATGGACTCTAAAGTGACAGTGAGTGGAGGTTTAAAAAGAAGAAGAAGAAAAAAAGCTTAGTCGTGGGAATCCATTTGTAATGGTGATGCTGACCAATGCAAACTGATGGCACTGCCAGCGAGGGGCTTCTGCAACCCGGTGAGACGTTCAGGTTACAGCAAATCTCCCACTGATCAAGATGCATTATATATTTCTAAAACCAGCTGTCACAAAGCCCCAGCATCAGATCCTGCAGTGTTTTTGAAGGTGGAAGGTGTCTGACAGCCGAGACGTCAGATGTGTTTTTAATTGGATGTAATACTACGGCGGCGCAGCTCCTGACTCAGGATGGGACCAAATGGATGAAAAGTACTGCTTTTTTTTTTTTTTCTCGTTCCGACGCTGCTCGGTATGCGGAGGGAGAGTTGCTTTTAAAGCGTTTTTTAAAAGGCTATTGTGTCACCTCCGAGCCCCGTCGTCTCATCATTGATGGAGTACCCATGATGCTTTGAGAGCGTAAAGCCCCCTTAAGCTGCGGTGATTGGACCTATCGTGTTCTGCCAAATACATGAGGTGGTTCCCCCATAATACTCATCTTTGTCACCACCTTTTTAATGACAACACTCACTTAGCTACAGGTCCACTGTGGAAACTGCGTCTCTGCCGACAGAAAAAAAAAAAAAACCCATCAATTTCCTCTCTCTTTTTTTTTTAAAATTGGGTAAAATCCCACAAAACACACTGACACAATTCAGTCGCTGTGTCGCTGTTGACCCGGAAAGCAGGCGACGCAGACAAATGAGGCAGGCTCATCCATTCTGCATGCCGAGTTCAGGAGAAGAATACAACAGTGATATAGGGAGGGGAGAGACCACAACGATAAACATTGAAATTCTCCCAGATACATCAGAGCTGGTTGTGTAATGAACCTCTGTGTCTTTAGGGCACGCACACACACTGTACACGCCTCTAATGTGATATCACCCCCCCCCTCTCTCCCCCTCCTCCTGCAGTTTCCAGCACCAGCATTCAAATCATATTTCATCCACGACACTTCCTTCATTTCTGCATGAGTCCGGCTGCAGCTCCCAGGGGCCGGGTGTGTTTTTGTGCGGTGGCGGTCCTCGAACGAGAGCCGGTGACAACACATGGTACACACACACACACACAACACATACAACCTCAGCTCTCTGGCTGTATAGGACTAAGGCGACCGTTTGATCCCTTCAGGATGTATGAAAATTAAAGAGGTTCATAGGTTGTTGTAGCAATTACCGAGGACCTATAGTTGCTGCTTTTTTCCTTTCCTTTTCCTTTTTTTTTTCTTTACCTCAGTAGTGAAATGGATTCTAAACGCGCAGACCTTTCTCCACGCTCACCGGCCTGTGGTAAATTATGTCCCAAGGAAGTGTTTTAATAACAGGGTTTTTTTGTGTGTGCGGAGTTTACACCACGCTGCATAAGGAGCAGTGGGATGAATAAGTACCCCACCACCTGGGTTCTGGGTCATTCTGGTTAATAGTGTGTGATATAGTCACTGTATGACTGCAATATGGGCTGTGGTGGGAGGAGAGCCAGGTTACTGATTACTCCCCCCAAAACACGTTGGCCTCTTTCATTACTCAAGTGTGGAGGCTCGGCGGAGGACGACACAAATACTGTATCTCCCAGATCCACTAAAGAAGACGCTGAATTAAGCGCGCTCGCTTTGAGACGATGTTGTACATAATAATCACACTAAATCACTTATTTTGGTGCATTAATCTTTTTTTTTTCTCTCTCCCTTCTCTGATAAATTATATAATTGTGTGTGATTTAGAAAGGAATACGTTGAATCTGTATAATCACCCAGCGTTACAATTAGCGTTTCAAAATTGCAGCTCGTGTGACAAAAAACCTATAATCATGACTGTGATAATTAGGCTGTTTGCATTTCCAACCACAACAACAAAAATGCAGTTTCAAACCTGTGCATACATCATTCACTTCAGATTCAGGTATAGTCCACTAAGTTCCCTCCTCATCTTTTTTGAACCATGCAAGATTTTTACATTTTTTAAACAGCTTAGTTTATTATGTCGAGGACAATCCCAATTAATCAGTCAATAACAGTAACAAGGTAGAACCCGGCCAGATGACTATGGGCTTTTTGCACAGCTCCACTAGGTTGTCCAATAATGTAAGACAGGAAATGAAGGAGCAGCATTAAGTTCAGGAAGTAGTGGAGCTGTGCAAAGAGCCCATAGGCACCCTAAAAAAAGCCAAAACAAAAAAAACAACAACAATATATTGCAGCACATTGATTAAAAAGAGAACGTTAGGAAAGCTGGGAGACAAGATAAATCAATAAAGATACGAGAGAACAGTGAAACATCAGTACAATCATGCAGACACAGCACATCAAAACATACAAAAGCAGCATCGCACAATACAATCATACATCAGCGCATACAATCACATTCAGGAGTGCAGACAGACAGACATCACGTATAATCACGGTAATACAAATGCACATGGAAAGGGAGGAGGATGGAGGGTTTGCTGTGAGTTTTTATGACAGTGAGAATATGCACTCTGTAGAGAGAAAAGTTCTCCCCTTTAAAGCAGAGGTTTCCAAACTTATCCATAATAGCATTAGCTCCTGGCTGGGGACCTGCTTTGCAAACCCACTGACAATACTACAACATATGTAAAGAAACATTCAGTATTTCATTACTTTTATTAATGCAATTATTGTTACATTTGTTTAGATTAGTTTTCTATCGACAAGTCTTGTCTTAAGAGAGTTGTGTTAATCAAGATAAAACCTGACACTGCTACAGTAACATAAGAATATAAATGTTTTTCATTGTGTACGAACTGAGCATTAATCATTTTTCTGTGTAGCAGCAAAGATATATGATATATGCTGCCTCATACTTGAGAGTTTTTAGTTGGCCTGAACTTCGCCTTTGTTTTTTTTGCAGCAGATTCTTCAACAACGGGGGCTGTTCTTCTTTTGCTTTTCAAAAATCTTGTTGTCAGGTGCAAACCACCAGGTCAACACTGACAGTTTATGACGTCATGAATAGTGTTTTGACTGACAGGTAATTAGAAAGATGAGCATAGCAAATAAGATTTCACTGTCTTAAAGGATTCCTATATTATTCATATTTTTTTTACAAACCCGCCCCCTCCGCTGTCACTCCCGTCAGGCCGAGGTGGGTGTGGGGGCTTTTATAACTCATTGCATATATTCTCAAAATGATAACCATCAACTATCTCCCCATGATGCATAAAACCCCCGCCGCCGCTCCTATGGCTGTATTTTGTTTTATAGCGTTATGTTATAGCGACTGCCAACAGCCAGGAATAATACAATCAATTTGTTTGGCTCCCGGGGCGGGCAGAGGAGATACTCACTCACTCTCTGTCTCTGTTTTTTTTTCTTCTCTCTCTCTCTTTCTTTTTCTTTTAGCTTCTTCAAACTTGAAAATGAGACAAGCTTTTTTTTTTTCTGAATATCTGAAAATATGGATTCCGAATCAATTTCCAGCCATGTCAAACACTCTGCTGCAAAATTGTCATAGCGTCTCAGCGGGAGATGCTTCGTCTTCAGGAGGGAACGTTTGGCAACTTATCACGACGATTTCCACACATTCCAAAAAACCGAAAATAATGAGAGAATAATTACTTTTCCCTCTGATAACTCCTCGTCGTCGTCGTGGAGGACTCGCGCCTGTCTGCGCTTGTTTAATGATATCAAGCAGACACGTCTCCGCTCGGCGCGCCCATTGATATTTTCACAGTGTTGGTGGGAAAGCAGTGAGAAGTCTTTTAATGTGTTTTATCAGAATGACAAGTTACAGTGCGCCAGTCTTGAAGTGACACTACAGGAGGTGCTGGAGATGTCCTGACTGTCTGTTTATATTATGAGAAGCAAATTTGTGGAAAAACTACAATAATTACTAGTGTAAACACTACGACATGGACAGTGCTGTTATTTTAATTCCTCTTATTACTCTGCTACAGTTGTTCAGCCCCAGGGAACAAACCCACTTCCATTGCTGGTGTTATTTAATGCATTTTTCATCACAATTTCTTCATCATCGAATCCAAGGCTGTAAATGCTGTGTGTGTCTGTGTGAAATTTCATTGCACGTCGCAACATGTGGTTGTCTATTTAAGTATTCCAGTAAATAAAATAAAAAGGAAGAACAGTATAAACCCTAATACGATCAGACCTCCTATAGAGAACAGTGGAGTGCCTCACTACATTAAAGTGCACTGGTGGCAAAGTCTGTTTGTCAGGGAATAAGTGGAGCAGCTTTATTTGTTCAAGAATAATTTTGACTTTTAAAGAGTTCACCATTGTTTTCAGTCTAAACAAAGACAAAAACACAAATGCAAAGGAGGAATTAAAGCAGAAGTAAGTGGTCCGGTCGTTTTCGCTAATGCTGCGTTCCAGGCAGGCTTTTGAAATTGTAAATTACAGCTTCAAGTCACAACTTACGACTTTGTAGCGTTCCAGGCAACCCACTCGTGTTTCTCCGACCTGTTTTACCGGTGAAAGTCACTATAACAGCCACTCGTAACTTCCGACCGGTGAACTCGTACCAGATCGAACTGGTACCACTTCACGGTCGGAAAAATACGAGTTTCCTTGAACGCACCATAACAGTCCTCGTCCCTACGTCGCCACATTCACGGCGTTCCTTGGCTGCACACACAGCCCTGCATGCCGTTCTCTCTCCTCATTGGATAAAAACTGTAGGATACGATAAATGTTTTCTCCTCGGCTCAGAGCAGAGCAGAGTGACTGACAGACCCGTGTTTTGGTCCAAACACTCTATGTAAGTGATTGCTGTCGGAAGATATAACTATTTAAGACTTATATTAACACAAATATATCACTTACTTCTGCTTTAATGACTGCAGTGTTTGGAAATGTTTTGTCAGTTAACACACTTTTCTCGTATGACACTGCTCTGCTCCAGTAAAAAGTATGGATGAATAAATAGCTCATCCACCTCAGAGTATTTAGCCCACTTTTCTAATATTAAACATTTAGTTTTGTTTTATGTACAGTATTGGCATTTAGAACAATTGCATATAACGTGTTCTATTTTTTACATGCTTTTTTGTCCCTAATGCAAAAGAAGCACTACTAAATGTGATGTATCAACACTAAAACTGTAACTGAAATCTGACATTCAACACGCTATATAAAACAGTGGACATTATAATTGTCAAGGTTTATTGGCAAAATCTGAATATACTACCCATGAATATATTTGTATAAGTGTATAATCGCTATATTTCTGTAGCCTTCTAATTATTCTTTTATATACACACTAAAAACAGTAAAAATAACCCAACTGCTGGTTCAAATAAGGACAAACCCCTTTTTGTGTTATTTTAACCCAACAGGTTGGGTTATTCTTTTTTGACCCAACTTTTGGTTTGAATATTCAACCCAAGAGTTGGGTTATGCTAACTACAACGTTATTTTAACCCAACTATTGGGTCGTGTATAAAGCGCTTGCTCGACCCAATATATTCACAGGCAGTGGCAGGCAGAGACACACAGAATTACCCAACTCTTAACCCAACAAATGGGTTACACACTGAAAAATAACCCAATTACTTGAACAACCCAGGAATTGGTTTGAATTCATATAGCCCTATAACCCTGAAAATGGGTTAGGCTACTCTCTGGAAAAATAACCCAAAAATTTAACTCAACACCAATAACTCAGAAATTGGGTTACAGAGATAACCCAACATTTTTTAATGTGTATACATAAAGCAAGTGTCGCCTTCTTGCACCGCCATGTTTGTACGGCGGCCCGAACAGAAAATCCAGCCAGCCAGAGAGCATGTATTCACAAATAAACCAACAAAGAAGAAGGTGGAAGGAAAGAAGAAGGATGAGTTAACAGCAGACATATAGTAAAATGGTTTAGATCTTCACCCCATCAACCAATTTTTTTTTGTCCTCTTTTTGCTATGCAATGACCGCTAGATATCACAGTTTTTCACCCAATTTTACACACTGGACCTTTAATGAACACTTCTGTAAATGCCAGTATTAGCTAAATGTGCAACTGCAGTGTCTCAACAAGATGTAACAAAAAATAACATACATTATACAGTAACCATATTACAGACTGTATACATATTACATGATGCATCCCTGAAAGCACATCCATCACCTAAATAGTAATATGTAGAAACACATAGAATATATGCGTGTAGCACATAAAAGCACATCACCTGCAGACGAAGAGCACAGCAGATGCATTAGGACATGCAGTCAGGAATAAACACCGATAGCTTCAAATGCATAAGTATACAGCAGGTCCTAGAAGGTTAGCTGCTGTTAGCTTGAACAACAAAATGCAGAATCTTGAGTTATAAGGGCTTTTGTAAGTGAAAAAGAAGTGTCAACAATCACTGGCAGTAACATGTGAATAAACCCCCATATTAACACAGGACAGTTAGTTCCGACCTGCCAGCAGCTGTTGCCTCTCTGTGTGGACATGCTCTCCCTGTGTTTGCATGGCTTTCCTCCAGGTGCTTCATTTCCCAAAGACCTGCAGGTTATGGTTACCTGCCCAGGATGTATCCTGCCTCTTGTCCAATGTCAGCTTGTTTAGGCTCCAGTGCCCTCCCCACCCCCTGCACCCAAAACCCTGGAGGATCAGTGGCTAAAGCCTATAAGTGGATTCGTATATCGTGTTTATATCTGGTTTCACAAACCCCCTCCAGAAGGCGCATGACGGTCAAAAGTAGCTCTTTGCGCTCTTCGGACTGCAGGGATGACTTTGGGTTTAGCACTTTGGAATAATGAACAGTCCCCAAATTGGAAAAAAAAAGGATGTCCTTTTCCTTTCTGCAGACATTGTGGAGAACAACAATGTGTCTCATTGAAGTCCTCGGCTCTGTAGCAGCTCCGTCCTCTGGGCTCACAGACAGCACACGGCCTATGACTCATTTATTGTTTGTTTAAGTCTTTTAATTAGATTTGTGGGCAATAAATGAAACTTGGAACAGCACCAGAGAGGAAGAGTTCACACACCACCCACTGTGTGAGTGTGTGTGTGAGCTGTACAATTTCATCACATCCAGGATATAGTCTCTCTGTGTGTGCGCGATGTGTTTGTTGTGTAAACCCCGGTTATATCACCTGTCACTCATCGCTTAGACAACCATGTTTTTGCTGACAGAAATATTTTGAAAGCACGTCAAGCAGCTAAGACTCTCAGTTACCTGGCCGTCAGTCTATTGTCAGACTGAAGAAACACCGCCACAGGAGGCAGATCCTGGACCTGCTGCTGTGTTAAAAAAAAAAAAAAAGTTGCGGAGATTCAGCCTCGCAACATCACGTTTTACACGTTTCGCATTCGTAATTTGCGTTCTATTCTGTTTGCTAGTGTGTGTCTGTTGCACAATTATAACAAAACAATTTCCCTTGCGGCGACCATTAGAGTTATTCTGATGCTGATTGTTGCAGCTTTCATTTAGAGGCTCTATAAAAAGAAAAAAAGAATGAAAGAGGAAACAAGCCAAAAATAAACAGAGAAAACATGAATACAGGAATAATAAGAACAACGATGGCGCAGGGGTAAATAAGAAAAAAAAACACATTGTAGAAGCAAAATTGAATCAGTTTTCACAGGAAAAAACAAGCACTTTTAATTGAAATCTGAAAAACAAGATGAAAACATGTAATGTGGAATATATAATGTTTCTTTATGACAATGAAACACATGCTGTGTGTGTAAGAGTCCAAAGTGTTGATGTCGTTACACTGCTACACTTTTTGATGAGGGCCATTGAAGCCATTTCCTTGATACCCATCACTGAGTCATCGATCGCCCCTTGGCTTGCGATACATTTTTCCACTGTTTCACTAAACACGGGCGTTTGATGGCGCCGTGGACAGAGAAATGGCCGCGCACTTCAGCTTTATATTCTTGCTCAAATATTTGCCTATTTTTTCCGCCCGCCAAGAGATTTCCTGCGAGCCACGGCCCAGAGCAAACCTTTTGACATTTGCCAGGTTTGCCAGATGGACTGTGGATGTGCAGCATTAGCTTCTCTCTTGTGTGTGTGTGTGTGTGTGAGGGGGTGTTGGTGTCCAGCCTTGCATGCATACATAAATCATCAACATTAACAATATATTATTAGGGGATGTGGTTATCAAAAACCTCAGGACTAAATTGAACATCATCAGTGACACCTGACCTGTGATGATACCCATGTGTTTATGTGTCTGTTGGGTTGCAGAGGCATCTAACATTTATTAGATAATAGATAATGAAAAAAAAGCTTCTATCCTCTGCATTACAGAGGAGTTAAGGGTCGATACTTCCCCGCACTTTTCTCGTTGGATGCTTTCTGTTAATCTCGCTTTATTACTCGGAGGCCTGAACTGTCAGTCATAGAGGAGGACGATGAGATTCACACCTGGACGGGTCGATCCTGAACCAGAGAGCAGCAGCTGTGCTCCAGCCCGTGGGTCGTTTGTGCAGCAGGTTGCTGTGACCCGTAGTTACCTTATCCCTAAATAAAGATGGACATCGACCACGAGGTCTCTGAGGACCGAGATGGCGCCGTGTGGACGAGCGTCTCTCCGGATACAGGAAGCTTTGTCTCATATCAGGAGAGCAGCTGACGATCAGTGAGGACACAGACCGTATGGATGCCTGCCCTCTGGGGGGCGCCAGGAGTCTCTGGAACAACACCTCCAAGTTCAGGAAGTCCGTACTGAACTAAATTGTCCACACACTGTCTGAACTGTTCTACATAGGCTACTCAAATACATTTCCATTAAAGGGATAGTAGCATTTTTTTTAAAGTGGGGTTGTATGATCTACAAATAGCCCCTAAGTACTTTAATTGCAGTAGAAGACTCTCTGCACTCCTCCCGTTAGCAACGCCAGCCCATAATAGCAGAGATTTACAACATACATTGTTGTGAATGGACCCAAAGAAAAGGCCTATTTTCACGGCCTAAAAGAGGTTTTACCTGAAAAAAAAATACAGTTCCATAGTTTGATATTCTCCTACTGCAATTGAAGTACTTAGGGGCTATTTGTAGATCATACAACCCCACTTTAAAAACATGCTACCATCTCTTTAAGTATTCTCGTATCTCTCTTTCGTGACCTTGTTCTTGTGGCTGTGCAGTGACAATAATGGTGAGTCTAATCTAATCTGAGAAGTGGGTTCTGAGTTCTGCCGTCGCCATCTTGAACTTTCAGGCGTCTTCAAAGGTGGATAAAAGAGGAGGAGCCAAGCAATCGGTGCATACCATCACCTCACCCGTCACTCACAGTGGTCAGACCCTCACTTATGCAGGACATTAACCCTAATAAAAGAATGGAAGGGAATTAGCTGCAGAAACTAAAACAGCTCTGTGCACTGGGCTGTAAACAGGTTTTCCTGCTGTGAAGTCAGATGAGCGTCTCCTCTGGATCCAGCCCGAGGCGTCCGTCCCTTCCACGAAGCTGAAGATCGTAAGATTACAAGTCACATCTGAAATTCCCTCACCGTTTTGTCCTGAAATTGTTCTTTACCTGGCTCATGAATTCTTCATCAGACTCGTTCTTTGGACTATGAATACAGGCTGGTCACATTAAAGTCAGATGATTAGTTTTTCTCTCTCTTTCTCTTACATCACAGAAGCAGCTCTCTCCCCAGACAGTCACAGCATGTCCTCTGCAGTGTCTTTGCATGCCGCTCACTCCGGAGAATTTCCAATTCGCTCTCCCTGCTCAGACCTATTTTTCATCTTCATTTCGCAGCTGCAGCATCAAAGGTAGTTTCTGTGTGTCCATTAAGCTTTTAATGCTGAGGAAACAATCCCTTCTCCCACAGCAGTGTCCCCCCTTTCACTGAGCATTACCTCTGACCCTCGCTCTGCTGGACACGTCTCCCACTGTGACTCTCTCTTCGGTTGAAAGGCGCAAACTTGGTCGACCCGCAAGAGGTTTGACAAGCTTTGACATCACGGTTGTGTTAAAAACGAATCTTTTTAAGAGCAACTGCTGATTTTTTTTTTATTTTTATGAAGAAACAAAAAAAAAGAAAAGGGAAAAGCGTCTTTGCACACGTGCTGTAAAACGTGCAGAAGCCTCATCAGTAATCAGCGAACGTTGCTGACATAAAAAAACAACAACGAATCAAACATATTCCATCAGCCTTGTTTGCAGGAAGCGACACATGACATTGTTTTAAGAGTTAAATGTGTGATAATGTCAGCTTTTCAATGAAGAATAGATGTGTGCTGTTATTCACAAAGAGGTGACAAAGCCATTTTCTTTTTTTTTTGAATACAAATTCAACTGAAAACACGGTGAAAGCGTAATTACACCAAATAATGTGCAATCATGCCAAGCACTTCTCTCCCTCTGCCTCTACCCGCCTCAACCCCCCCCTACACCCTTAAAACCATCCCAAATCAGTTTTATATGAATGTGTAATTATTTTTGCTCCACACAGAAGAAAAACAAAAAAAAAAACAATTGGCATCCTGCAATTTGCTTCCTCGTTGGAGACAGTGTACATGTGAAAGCGGGGGTTCGTTGTTGTTGTTTTTTTTTTGTTTTCGGCAGCCGGGGGTCGCCGCCAAACACACAAAAACACACTGGTGTTCTCTTGTGTGTCCCCCCCCCACACACCCCTCTTCCTGTGCTGAACGTTCTCTCTGTTGCCTCAGTTAACAATGTGAAGAATGTGAGAGAAAGATAAGACAGAAACGGGCTTCATGCTCGACATAAGGTGAATGTGTGTTCTGCTTTGCAGTGGCACACAATCGATTTAAAAATAATTACAGTCTTCATTGAGGCGGTTTGGACGTCGTAGGTTTTTTTTTTCTTTTTTTTAATATTGTGGCTCCTGCGTCGGACAGTGCTGTGCTTTAGTAGACGTGGATGAGTGTGCATCATTGTGTCAGAGGGACCGTGTTTTAGCTTCATGCAGCTTCAAAGTCGAGTCTGTTGGTTTCCGTTTGTTGCAGTTTGTAAACACAACATTCAAACTGTCCCTGACGGCGGTTGTCAGGACTGACTCATGTTCAACCGCTGTTCACATCGAACCCTTCTCCACTTGGGCCTTGAAAGTTCTCCTCTGAATATTTGCTCCCACCACCAAGATAGAGACTGGATGGCAGTGGCGTGCACAGACTTGGCACTTTAACATGGGTTTTGGCTCCCAAGAGGCCACTTTAGCACATGTTTTGGCTCCTAGATGTGGCTCCTAGAGGGCACTTTCAGGGCTGCCAAGTTTCGGAAAATCGTGCGTTTGGCGAAAAAACATTTTCAACGTCGATTTGGCCTGTTTTAACACGTGTTTTGGCCCCCAAGAGGTCACTTTAGCACACGTTTTGGCTCCTAGAGAGCACTTAAACACGTGTTTTGGCTCCCAGGGGGCACTTTAGGGGGCGGTCCGTGCTCTGCCGTCCGTCAACACCCACCAAATTGCGCAATATAGAACAACAAAACCAAAAACAGTTGATTTAATCCAGAGGAGTAGTAGGAAAACAACTCGGTGTTGACCTGCCGATCTGACGATTTTGTGATTTCAGCATCTCCTCGTTCATGGTGTCA
This sequence comes from Decapterus maruadsi, assembly GCA_030347415.2. Taxonomy (NCBI): domain Eukaryota; kingdom Metazoa; phylum Chordata; class Actinopteri; order Carangiformes; family Carangidae; genus Decapterus; species Decapterus maruadsi. The sequence goes on along the minus strand of CM064886.1, from coordinate 4,081,400 downwards.
ACGGAGTGAAATAGTGCCAGAAAAGCTCTGACCTGTTGACTTCAGGCTGTCCTCAGCCTATTACGTCGTTTTCCTAAGGTGCCGTCCGCCCAACTTCACCTGCACTCTCAGAAATGTCCCTGCTGCACCGAAACATCAAAATACATGATGATTACGCAGGATTTATTTTGTGAGAGTCTATATTCTGTTTTTTAGGAAAGCTACAGACTCTACCTTTAAGGGCTTCGGCTGCACACATCATCATCATCATCATCATCATCGCCGACATCAGTTTGTAATTTTCGATAAAGTGCACATCAAAGGCCGTCTGATGAGATATGGGCAGATGTCGGAGGTAAATCTCTCACGGCGGTGGCTTATCGGGGACGGATCTGTCAGGGCCTCCTGAAACCACAGCGACGGTGAGGGAGGGGAAAAAAGAATAAAAAGGGAGCGTGCGACTCGGTGTGAATGAAGCACAATCAAATGAACAGTCCTGTCACTGTTGAAAAGTCCATATTCTCGTTAATCTCAAAATCAAGACAATATTATAAAAGCAGCGATAAGAAAATGTCCCAGTGAGATCTGCTCTGCACATGCTTGTCATTTTATCTGCTCTTTTCCCTTTTTTTACTTCATTATTTAATATCATTCTTAAACCGACAATGTTGTTTTGATATATTGGCTGCACGGCCGCGATCCTGATATTGATTCAGATACGAACAGAGCTTTCTGCTCGCACTCGGTCATTTGATGTGTGACTCTGAACGGATCCTGGAGCCTTACAGATACAGACCAAAGGTTGCAGTTCCACCAGTAGGGGGCAGCGTCAAACGGCGTGTAGCCTAGAGTTCAAGACTAGACCAGCGAAACCCAACAAAGAAGAAAAACTGGGAAATGGTGGAACATTAAGAAAAGAGTATTTATGATGTTTTCTCCCTGGGGCGCAGGGCAGGTGTGTGTGAGACCGGTCCAGAGTGGTGCTCCTGAATGGATTGTCCTTCGGGGTCAATCTGTTTCCTTCATCAATCCTTCCTACTTCCTTCCTACCCCCTCGCCTTCTTTCCACAATCCTTCCTTCTTTCCCCTCTTCATTCCTTCTTCTTCCTTCCTTGAATGAATCTGTTCCCTCCTTCCACCTTTCTTTCCTTCCTTTTTCCATTGATTCCCACAATCCTTCCTTCTTTGAACAAATCTGTTCTCTCCCTCCCTTCCTTCCTTCCCTTTGTCCTTACTTCTTCCTTCCTTTTTGACCCAATTAACCCAATCTGTTCCCTCCCTCCATCTATCTTTCATTCCTTTTTCCCTTCCTTCTTTCCTCCCTTCTTTCCCCTCTTCCTTTCTCTTCCTTCCTTGAATGAATCTGTTCCCTCCTTCCATCTTTCTTTCCTTCCTTTTTCCATTCCTTTTTTCCACAATCCTTTTTCCCTGTTCTCTCCCTCCCTCCCTTCCTTCCCTTCATCCTTACTTCTTCCTTCCTTTTTGACCCAATTAACCCAATCTGTTCCCCCCCTCCATCTATCTTTCATTCCTTTTTCCCTTCCTTCTTACCTCTCATCTTTCCCTTCATCCTTCCTTCCTTCCTTCCTTCCTTCTTTGACCCAGGAGGACAGCAGGAGGGTTTAACATCCATGCTAACGTACAGGACCTGTGTGTGTTGTCGGTGATGTGCACATCTATTTTCATACATGCAGGAAGCATAAATCCACCTTTACCTCTCCTATAGAATCTGTAGAAGTCACTCGCTCGCTATTAGTTTACCCTTCCATACAAATAACGTTATATTGGATATACAGTAAGCTCCAATGTGTGATTGTGACAACAACAAGGAATTCTTCAACAAAATCTGCTCATGGATGTGAATAATAATGATTAGTATGACTGATGCAGTTCCCATTCTTCTCTTTGAACACCTCCACTGAATCTGGGCCTCTGTGTTCGCTACAACAACTCGGGACCAGCTGCATCTGTTAAAAGTTTTTAAAAGTGTAAACTCCCTGATTCAGGTTTTTAAAAAAACAACAACAAAAAAACAGAAAGAAAGCACTGGACTGACCCTAGATATGAGAATAAATCACTTATGCTGATGCTGAACGGAGAAAAAAACCCCGGAGGAGTTTGCTCAATGACGCTTAGTCTCAACAATGTGCATGTTTGTGCTGACAAAGTAGTGCTGCAGTTTTCACCTCAAAAGACAAAACACATCTCATTAGACAAATGTAACAAACACACAAGCAATGTTTTGCCAACATTACAGAACATTCAGACGGTTCTTGTTTGCATTTCATCACCTAGGATAAACTTTAATGTGCATTCAAGGATGCCGCCTGCACACATGCCATCATGACAGCAACCCGGCATCACAACACACAAACCATTCACAAAACATTCAGGCAAATATTGATATCAGGGAGAAAAGAAAACAACATGTTGAATGCAATGTAATTTTCTTTTAGCCCACAGTGAAATTTGATGAGCAGTGTATAACATGACAAAACATTTTCTCTCCCATCAAACTGTCTAAGAATAGAGAATATTTACCTCCAGGCTGATGGGATATATACAGTATAGATATATATTTATTATTTTTCATGAATACAAAATGTGTCCAATCGTACACATGCAGGCCCATTCTCCGGCTAATTAAATACAGACCAGACATGAATGATTTATAAAGTGGACACACACAATGCACCCTGAGATGGTTTTCCAGAAACCCTCTTCAAACAGTCAGTCATAGTCCTGCAGAAGTATTCATCATCATGACTCTGACAGTTTAGACAGAATACGCAGATGGTCAGAAGCACTTTTGAAAAAAAAAATACTCTTAATATCAACTTTTTTCTTTCTAAAATGATGTTTCCCTTAAATCATTAAGAGGATCTGAAAAGCACATACTGTACATCTGCTGCAGCTCGCTGCATTACAACTCCAGGAAGCCGGTCCTTGGAGACGGACGAGGAGGGAGGCGCCCTCACTCGCTTTTTAACATGAAAAGAGGGAACTTTAATTAGGAATTAGTTAGGAAACTAAAAGGCTTAGACCAAGTAAGTGAGGCCAGTAAATGTTTCAATTTATTTCAGCTTTGTAACTAGAGCAAACTAATGAGCAAAGAAGGCAGGAAATGGCCAAAATGAAAAACTGAGAGGCCAGTTTCTGATGGGATCACACTATGACTCACTAACATGTTGTGATGTTTATTAAGACCTGAAGTTATGTTTTAATGAGTGTAAGCTTCAAGTCTCTGCACCACTTTTTCCCTTTCTGGATTAACCGGGAATTCAAGACATAAACAGATGACGTTGCAGAGGCTATGGATTTACATTTACTATGTACTATCCAGATTTGATTTGTTTTTATGGTTTGAATGTACATTTATTACCCTTTTCCATTAACGCTAATCAGCTCGACTCAGCTATTATTATTATTTCTTTTTAATTCCTGGTACCTGTTACTTTTTTTGGTAACGCCTCAGGCAGGGTTCCAAGTGAGCCAAGCTGATACTAAAATGTGACATCAACCACCTTAGCCAAGCGCCACACCCAAGACAGGAATCAAACCCTGACTGTTTTATTCTTTCACAAGAATTAAAGCAGATATCAGCGGCACGGCCGTTTTGGCTAATGCTGCGTTCAAGGCAGGCTTTTGAAACCGTAAGTTACAGCTTCAAGTCACAACACAGGAATCAAACCTGCCTGTTGCCTGTGAAAGTTTAACGGCCACTTGTAAAAAAGATCGAACGTTCTTTCACAAGAAAAACACAAAGTTAAATGGTTAGCAGCCCCCGCCCTCGTCAGGCATCTATTGGTCCTTGTGCTAAAACATTCACATCCCTTGGCTGTCAGTTCGGATAACACTTGTATCCCACAAGAAAGTTTTCTCCTCGGGTTACAGCAGAGCAGAGAGGATCCATGAAACACTCCATGTAAGTGATTGCTGACGGAAAATAGGACTATTTAGGACTTATGTTAACAAAAACATTCCACTGATATCTGCTTTAAATGGCTTCTGTGTGTAAAACCACACCGTGGTCGGTCAATGAGGTGCAGAAGAGAGGATCCATAAAAGAATGCTGCTGTAGATGGAGCGACCAAAAGCAACCAACTAAAATTGTAGTTAATGTCATATGGGTGTCAGATGGTTACTGACATGGTACGACAGATTTAAGTGTATCTCATTTATTTCCATTTCAATAGCTGTGATTACTTACTCCTGCAAAACGAGACACAACACAAACCGGCCACACATCTCAAAACTGGCTCTCTCTCACACACACATACACAAGGTGAAAACAAAACTGTCCACACTGTCGTGGGAGGTAAAATATGTCTGATATTTGAAGTGCGCATTTGTAAACATGAGATAAGGAGGGGTGACTCAAAGCAGATAAAGCCTTGCAGTGCATTTGCAACATAAAGACAAAGCAGTAAAAGTGACACCTGCACCCGTCCGGCTGACGGAGGGCTGCAGCGGTCCGGTGGCTGCGGCGCTCCCTGGACTCAGAATAAAAACATCAGACTATAAAATTAGCAGTGGGAGAGCTGTGGAGTCAATAAACTGATTGGTGTCGAGAAAATGAGACAACTTGACATGTTTTTTTCATTTGTTTTTTTACTGTGTTTTTAAGCTAACACAGAGAATTAGGCTTAAGAAGCCTCCAAAGTCTCAAAGGATGTTGTGTTCATTTTCACTCATCCCTCCCATCGCTTTTTTTTAACCCTTTAACGGTTTCTGTATCCTGGGGGATACAGACATTTGACAGGCTGTGGGGGGGAGGGGCATTAAGTATCTGAACTTAATATCATGAGAAAGTCTTAAGGGGGGATGGGTCAAGTACCCAGGTCATGTGACTTTATGGCAGAATTCAAAACTAAATTGATACTCTTATGTCAAACTCCGAAATGACCGCCTATGTGGACAGAGACACTGGACATAAGTTTTATAATAAGGTTTTTTTTGTTAATTACATTTTGGGGGGATTTGCTTTTGAATTTATTGTTCTTTAAGGATAATTTAATGTATTCTTTTTGAAAAATAATGAATTACATTAACACAACTTTAACAAATGGGCATTGAATGTTTGTATCCTGGGGGATACGTTGTCCAGATAGGGGTATGTGAACAGGCATATCAGTCTCAGATATAATTATGTTTGGAAGCCTAAACTCTACAGATAATTAATAATATAAAGGTGTTAGAAGTTGAATATGCAGTATTACCAGAATACCACCATCTATTGATCAATACAGGCAACAAATAGTTGGAAAAGGGAGCGAACGACAGTAAAAGAGGGAGAATATTCAGGTAAAAATTATAATAATTTAGTGAATTCTTATGTAAAGGATCCAGTGATAGATACAGCATCTGTCTGCAACAAAACATAATGTGTGGTGGGGCTGTGTTTAGCTCAGTGTTGAGGTTATAGCCATAATTGCAGGCGATCCTGGTTTGAAACCTGCGCCGAGTGGTCCTAACCTCCACACACACACTTGCAAACACACAGAGCCTCAAAGAGTGGCTAATTGATTGCTTATAATATGTTTTAAAAGTTCATAAATGAAATATTTGATGAATTGGTAAATGGCAAATTTATACCCTAAACGGGCAATGTATCCTGGGAGATACAAACTCTAAAATGAAAAATAAAGGTCATATTTTGAAAAAAATCAGGAAATTGTGTTATTCTACCCTAGAAACATTAGAAAATAGCAATTTTTTATTTTTCCCAAATTTTTATATATGCTTGCCCATTAAAGGGTTAAGGCACCAGCTGCCAGTGATCAGAGCCGCTATCAAAGAGACACACAATCCATTAAAAAATGTCTGCAGATGTAAGTCTACGCCTCACTCACTGAGACAGATTAGACGTTAATTATCTACAAATGCAAGAGAAGTGACACTAAAAATGTAAAGCTCCAAAGTGTGATATTAATGCAGGAGTGGGCCTGCAGGAAACGGCTGGAAAAGCTGTGCACAGACTCTTGGTGAAATTGTATTTGTGTGTTCTAGCAGGACAGGGCTGATGGATGGGAAGATAATTAATCAAAATTAAGTGTACACTTAAACTGATAACGCACCCAGTTTCCTCTGTCACCCAGTTCTTTTACCACAAGTGGCATTACGCCATATTTTTTTCTCCTTCCAGCCAGCCAAAACACAGGGGGACAACATGGTGCGTGCTTCTGCCAACAGTTAACAGTTGGTGGCCACAATGTGTTGTAATGCAGTGGGCCCAGATAAAAGGAGGGAACAGGGCAAGCTGATGTAAACAATGCAGGATTCAAACCATTCATAACGCACCCTTGGCAAGTGTGGCATGAGGTAGGAAATACATGAGGATACACACATGCTTTTGTGAGAGAAGTCAACAAAATCACGGATATCGACTCCACAGTGAAGCTTAAAATAAAAGTATCATCTTATGATATGGGCAGGTGTGTTTTTCCAAACTATAATGATCTACAATTATAATTATAGTGAAAGAAAATAGCTAAAAATGTAATTTAAAAAAAATATCAAAGCAACAGGAGATAAACAGGAGCACTAATAGGTTATGATTTATTATTTTAATTAGTTGAATCTGATGACCTGATGCTGAAAAAAGAACCAAAGCTACAAGAGTGAAATTTTCTTTTAAACATGGGCGACAAAAACACTCTTTTAATAACTTCTCTAAGATACAAATAATTTGTCAGAAATGTCACAACAGCGCATCTTTTGTTGGACAGACGTTTGTTGTTACAAAAACAGTCATACTTGTTTGGATCAGTTATTTCAATTCAAGTGCAAATGTCGACAGTCTGAGAAGAGAAGAAACATACAGTGACTATTTCTGACAGGTGTTAATGTGATACTGCATCCTCTCATATGTCAACAGCTCAGGCGGAAGCAAAAACAAAGACTGATAATGAAATGGAAAGAAAACAAAATCATCAAACACACAAGATTGGAGCATCATGGTCTCCATATGGAGAGCTGATGTCTTGTGGCTTGGTGAAATTTGGACATAAAGAAAAACATCTGTTGAGACTGGTATTGACAAATGCATTCGCCTAAATCAACAATTTTATAGCTTTGCCATTAAAATGATCTCTTCCTCGACTGACTTATAGTGCCTGATCTACTAAGATCCCAGATAATGGGTGCTAAATTGTGTGCTTCTGGTAAAATTTTGCATGTTTGGTTAGCGCATGAATAACAGGTGATAAGAGTAGCCTGCTAAATGACAGCACATGCAGACTGCAGAATTTAAATAAGGGCTTTGTGCATAATCATTTCCATCATGAAGAGTGTGGACAGATAACTGGATGGCCATAAAGACAGAATGAAATTTGATCTGATGGATTAATAGAGAGCTCAGGTGGGACACTCAGGCCACACTCGGATCTAAACTGACCAAAGGGATCAACGACGGGGTGAAGGCAGAGGTGACGCCTCTCAGACCCAGTCCCGGTCCTGGAGCTGAGCAGCCAGGTACTGGAGAGGGAGGAGAGGAAAAGAGAGCAGCGCACTGGAGGAGAGAGGTGCGGCGTGCGTAACGGCGCTTAAATGACTTTTAACACACCTGAAAAACTGCTACAGTTCGCTGGAATGACCCGGATGCGAGGAAAGAGCTTTTGCCCTGGCAGGTTTTAAATCAATAAAAAGACAAAACCTTGTGCCCGTCAATACTTGCCTTTCAAATGTACTAAATAAAGACGCAAAAACTGCAATCTGTTTCAGGTTTGGTCAGTCATCCACACCTACCAATAGTTTGCACGTTCTGGCCGAAAGGCCCATATTTGCATATTCATCAAGGCAAACGTGGTAAATGCAGTGCATTTATCGCATCGCTCTTTTGCCCTTTTGAGAGACACAATCTTCAGTTCGTAGATCAGCTCGCACATTTTTTTACAAGTTTGCACACATTTTTATACAAGCAAACCTTTAGTAGATCAGACCCATTAGTCTATTAGGTGAAGTAATATTTAAAGAAAATGAACATATTTATTTCCTTTCCTCTTTTTCTGTCTAAAATTGAATCGACATTACGTGACAATAAAATCAATGGCTTATGGTCCATTACGTCTCTACAATTATCAATTTGAACATGAGTTTCTCTGTGTGACTGCCGTGACTCTTTTGTGCACTGACCTGATGAGGCTTCACACTCCTATTGGTCTGCTTCAGGTCCTGATAGCCTTCAGGTCTACAGGTTGTATCGGGGCTCATCTGGCCTTCACTCACCTGACTATTCTCATCTGATCTACTTCGACCTTGGATTCGCTCACACAGACCACAATGGTCACAGTGCTTTGGTTTTAATCTCTCTATGTCCTTATAAAAAAGCTTTCAGATTGGCTATCAGCGGCGGGCTGCCTCGTGACTTTCTCTTGGGGTGATTTTGCTTTTACTCGAGCTCAGAAAGAAGAATGAGGGAAAAAAATGCAGTGTCTAGATGTGCTACGCTGATACTTGTGGCTGTAATTACTGTCAAAGTTGACTCACCAGATATCGACTTGGAATGGGTAAATACAGTTATTTTTTTATACTTGTACTTGATGTCAATCAATTTGATTGGATGAGCCATTTTCTTTTTAAGCACCCAATCATGTATTGGCAAAAAAGTGAGAAATCAGAAGGGGCATTCACGATAAAAGTAGAAATTTCAGTTTTTTACTTTTGTACTACATTTTGATTTGCTGTGTCATCTGTAATAAGCCGTTTTGATTTGAGTAGTGCTTAAGTTACATGATGACTTTTGGCGTTCAATCTCTTTGAAACAGCAAACAGAGACAGTTACTTCACCCTCACCTTGTGTATGATGGGAGAAGTAGGCCTATAATTTCAGATGCCGACATAAGCAGCTTTGACGCCAGAGACACAGCTCGATCTACTCACATGCACATTAGAGCATCATCCGCATACTACATGAATCAAACCAGGGGGGGGGTAAGAAGAATTACAGCATATTTGGCTTCATTTTTATTCTTTTAATATGAATTGTTAGGGTGAGGGTAGTGACAGACCTCCCCACAGAGCCTCAGTCATTCAGCATCCCTGTTTGATGCGTAGCATAGCTCTCAGCAGCTCACGGCTCTGTTCCGCCATTCTAAAAATAGCTTTTAATGGCAATTATAGGTAACAAACCTACTCCTAAAACTACAGGGATTATTACTATCCCTTTAAGTGCAGTTGTTTGCCTTGTTGCATGGTGACACTTGAACAGATTGAGGGGTACCTGGACATTGTAACCAGTGTTCCACATGATTGCAAAGGCAGAATATCTAGGAGAAAGATGTTGTCGTATCAAAGATGCAGTCCAGAAATGCACAGTAGAGCATCATCTGCATACTGCCACATGCACTATGAATCAAACCAAGGGGGGACAGAAGAATTACAACAAACAAAGCTTTATTTGTATTGTTTTAAATATGAATTGTTGGGGTGAGGGTAGTAACAGACCTCCTCACAGAGCTCCAGTCTCTCGGCATCTATGTTTGATGTCCAGCTCAAGTGCAGTTGTTTGCCTTGTTGCATGGTGACACTTGGACAGATTGGTGGGTATGTGGACATTGGCACCAGAGCTTCAGAAATCCTAGAAGTAGAAGGATGTCTCATTCGGTCAAAATTGGATTTTCACTTCTTTCTTTATCCTGCAGCATGATGACATGCACCAGCAGTGCTGCCCAACTTAACTGACACCAAGTGGCTCAACCAGACCCTCAATCACACTAGGTGGTGAAATTATGGCCCGGGTGCAGCCAGGTTGTTTGGTCTCTGGCTGAATTATAGTCCTCAGCTGAGCTTCTTTTATTAGACCAATGTGGCAAACTGAGCCTTAGTAAAGAAAAATGGCCTCCACTAAATTGTTTAGATCACGTTCAATGTGACGTTTTAAGTGTTTGCTTGATGCTAATTTCAATTAGATTTATACATTTTGCAAATGTGTCCCAGAACAGTTTAATGCTCTTCATGAAAGAAAGAACCATACACAATAACTGCAATATCATCAGAATTTGTGTCTTCTTTCCAAATTCCACTTCTATTTTAATTAAACCTTTTTAATTTAATGTCATTTTTAAAAAGGGTTGAGATTAAAAGATTGGAAAACTATGTCAGAAAAGCAGCCAAGTGAAAGAATAAGTGGCCTTGAATTAATTCCAGTGCTATTGTTTGTCCTGAAAATTACAACTACACTTACTTCACACTTATCTCACCCAGTGTTCCCTTTCCCCCGCCTGGCATCACTCAACACGCTTTTGTTTTTCCAAAAAGGATAAACATGGTGGAGATGACTTATTACTTTGTTCACCTTTCTCTAGCTGCTCCTGCCAGAAACTCTGAAAGCTTTAGCTCCATTTGCACCAGATGAATTAGTGTCCCGTGCTTGTTTTTATTTATTTTATTTTCTCCCCTAAAGCAATCAGTGTGCATTAGGCGAGCCAGAAGATTTCCTGCCAGTTCTGACCTGGTAGCACACAAAGCAAAACGTAGCAGCCGCGAGAGGCTGTTAATCCTCTTGGCAAAGAACTCATTTGTTTATGGTAATGATAAAATGTCTCAAAATTAATGAGCTAATGACTTATTGATGGGCGGAACGGGGGATCAGTGGTTAGTTGCCTCCCATTGAGCAGGGCGGAGGTTTCTAACCTGACTGCAGCCTTTCTGTGTGAAGTTTATGTTCACACATGCAGGTCGGATGGGTTGAACCTCCAAACAGCCCAGAGGGGCTGAGTGTGATGAATATGTTAACCCATATAGTCATTGTTGTCCAGGTGCTTTTTATGGTGATTTGCATGCTGGGATACGGCCCCAGCTCCGTCCTCCATACGACCCTGAAAGAGGGACAGAAATGGACTGACGTGTTGACAGTGAAAAATAAAATCTCCCCACACAACAGAGAGCGAAAGCCACACAGGAGAAGAACGAATGAATGAAGAGCACAGAGAACAATCATAACACAGGAAGCTAGCTAACTGCTTTCTGTCTGCATCAGAGACAATTGAGGTTGCTGTCACTATGCCTCCAATTGATCATGCGCCCTCGCTACTTGGCCAAGGGGATGTGGCTTTGGCCAAGTGGCTAGCACGCATGACTCTAACCCGGCAGGTGTGGGTTCAATCCCCGTCCGGACCCTCTTTAACTTGCCACATTTAGTACAGTTAAAGCATAATTCAGCACAATGTTTTTGTTAATATAAGTCCTAAATAGTCCTATTTTCCGTCAGCAATCACTTCCATAGCAGGGTTTCCCCCAGAAAACTTGCTAAGCCTGGTGGTAGGGCCGCTAGAGAAGCCCACCGGCGGCCCACCGGCGGTTTTGTAAAAAAAAAAAAAAAAAAAAAAAAATTGTGTTATTGTAAGCCATTTATTAACATTACTCAATACAGTTTTAACAAACACAAAAAAATAAAAATAAAAATAAAAATAAATAATATCAATTGTTTAAACGTAAGTAAAATCCAAGTGAATCTAAGAAAACAAGCCATTTCTGGTCAAATTTAAAAGTAAAATAAATTAACATAAATAAAAAAGTGCAAACATGGCCAAGGGGGAACAGGGAACTCAGGCCTAAGGAGATAGGCTATGCTGTGTAACCACTTTAACCACTTTCAGGGGTTAAAGCAAAAAAAAAAAAATCATCTGACTGAAAACCACCGAATCAACATCTCTTTTTCTTTTTTTCCTCACGTCATGATAACGTCTGTATTTTGACTATTTAAACCACCACAGATCATATTTCTCTTAGTTTGATAACCTGGGCCACTTCAAGAGACTTTTGATTAAGTAGCCTCAGCTCCTACACAGGATCGTTCGGCCGTCTCGTCGTCGTCGTCGTCGATCGGCGTTCCTCCTCACACCCCGAGACACCAGCTGCCGGCCGCGGGGAGGAGGGGGAGCTCATGCACGTTTATGTTACGGCGCAGTAGAGGCTGTGTCCTGTTAAACTTAGGCTACTGTATGCGCTACAATAACATCATTAAAAGCCCAACGGACTGACACACACTTGTTGGGTTTTTTTCTTTTCCACCAGCACTAAGCGCGACGTCCGACACAAGAATCAAACCCGCTAATTTTAAAAACACACCGGCAACAGACTGACTGATCTGTCCTGAGTCTGTTGTCATTCTGTCACCTGAGTTCAATGCTTCTGCGGGAAAACACGCTGCGGTCTGTCATCGAGGTGCAGAGGGGTGCAAAGAGTAGATACTGAGCAAGATAGTTATCTGTAGTTTACCTTAGTAGCTACTCGCGAGGTGCAGTGCAGGACTCTGCTGTGAAGGTGGAAGCATGTGGCGGTGGTGAATTTGCGACAATTAAAAAAAAAAAAAAAAAAACAAGACATTTGAAGGAGCGGCGGCGAGGATTTAGGTGTAGCGAGCCGCCACTGCTAAATGAATGTAGAGGAAACACTGTCAACCGTATCACTAGATGCGGTTAAAAGCTCTATACCGTCTTTGGTATCATGTTTCTGGTGCATTAAAAAAAAAAAAAATTAAATAAATAAACAAGCGACGCTTAGCCTGGCGGGGGGGCAAGCAAAGCCTGGCGGCCCGCCAGGCTTATAAAGCACTGGGGGAAACCCTGCATAGTGTTTGGTCTCTCAGTCACTCTGCTCTGCTGTAAACCGAGGAGAAAACTTTCCTTGTGGGATACAAGTGTTATCCAATGAGGAGAGAGAACGGCATGAAGGGCTGTGTGTGCAGCCAAGGGATGCGCGTGAATGTGGTGACGTAGGGACGAGGACCAATAGATCCATGGCAAGGGCGGGGGCTGCTAACTCATGGTGCGTTCAAGGCAACCAGTAACTCGTGTTTTTCCGACCTGTGAAGTCGTACCGGTTCGATCTGGTACGAGTTCACGGGTCGGAAGTTACGAGTGGCCGTTATAGTGACTTTCACAGGCAACAGGTAGGAAAAACACGAGTTACGGGTTACCTGGAACGCTACAAAGTCGTAAGTCGTGACTTGAAGCCGTAACTTACGGTTTCAAAAGCCTGCCTGGAACGCAGCATTAGCCAAAACGACCGTATCGCTGACTTATGCTTTAAGAAACAAAAATATTGCAGATTTTCTGACTTTCTGGTGGCTGTAGGTGTCTTTCCATGTTCCTCCTTCTGCCAGGGTAAAAAGGGAACATTTACATTTTTTCAGACAAGATAGGCTCATGAACTATTTTGAAAATCATTTCCCATCCCTAAAACATGAAATACTCCTAAAGGCTGAGGAGTTGTTGTTGATAAATAAGTATTCAAAATTCAGATTTTTTACTATTCTTTTAATAGACAAAATAACTTTCATTACCACACACACATACAAAAAAGTATCAACATCAGGTACTACCTTTGTTGTGTACCAGTACCGGTTCCCAGGTACCAAGTATCGATACCGTATTGATTCAAATGTGAAAAGTACCCATCCCTACACATGTACCACTACTAATCCAGTTTTGCCTTTAAAAAATGCTTCACGGTCCCATATTCTAGAAAGTGATATTTTTTTACTCTAAAGCATCTAGGTTTAATACCATGAAAGTATCAAAACACTCAGTGGCTGTAAACTGACTCTGTGGACTAGGCCTTAAATTGTGCAGAAGAACATCTGTAAACAGCTCCGCCTGCAATCTGCTGTATTTCTGTAAGGTCACTCAGAAAATAGGCAGCGTGAGAGAAGCCTGATAGAGATACAAACATATCTTTGTGGTTTAAACAAAGAGCCATGACACGGGGAAGGATGTACATTTTTACAACACTAAATCAAAACCACCTTATTTTCCCCAAACTTAAAGTGTTGCTGCATAGCCATAATACATTTTGCATGCAGGATGCAAGTCCAAGTCCTTTGTTTTTTTTATGTATGAATGAAGCACTTACTGGCCTGAAAAACACTGGCAATGAACATAATCTGTGCAGCAATTATGTTTCCTTCGGGGTTGATGAATCCAGACATTTTTAATTTTCCAGTTTGTTTAATTTCTAACAAACTTGCTACGGCACATCTGAAGTGACAGATGCCTTTACATCTAAAATATTCATTCAGAGGAGCAAAGATACAGTGAAGTAAAGTTTATGGGATACTTTCCACCGTGTTACTATAATGTGGAGTTTGGATGGAGCGCACTGACCACAGCATTATTCTACAAATGTAATACAGAGAACAAGAAGTTTTTCAGTATCTTTCACCTCACCGAAGCATTTGTGTCATTCTTTCAGTGACAACATGCTTGTTGTTACTTGTATTTTTTTTTTTTTTTTACAACAACAATAAACAGGCATCTGGCATTCCCTGAATAGCCATCATGCAAAGAGGCCTGAAAGCTTCTTTTGCTGTGTGTACATAAGAAAAGCCAGACAAGTATTGTGATGAAAAATTCACATCAGCAACAGAGGGACACAGACGGAGAATGACAAAGAGGCAGACTGAGAGAGAAGGAGTAAGAGAAGGACAAAAAGCCGACGGAGAATAGACAGAGATGTGCAGGGACATCTTTTTGCAACGCAGAAAACAACTTTTTTCCCATTTCCAACAGATGAGATGAGCAGAGCATGTTGCATTTTGTCATCTTGCGCCAGATGAACTTGTGTGATGTGTTTTTGTTTCTCCAAATAAGTTCATGTTTGTTAAAGATTACCTTTGTCATTGTGATGCACAATTACATAAATGCACATGACAGAAAAATAAACATTACGAGGAAAAATAAAAAATAGCAGAGGTTGGGCTGTCAGCGTGGTGGAAATGTTTGTTTCGAAAGAAATGAAAAGACAGATTTGTAGAAAAGACATGCTGCTCTGCCACCTACACGCAGATGGTAAATAACTGCTGAAACTGCCTCCAAATATTCCCACAGTCTGAATTTTGTTAAGGTAGAAATACACCCTCAACATCCACCTCACCGGCTCACCGCTTCAACTGCTGGGAAAGAATCTCTCCAATCATGGTTCATTATTTGAAACAGCAGAGGAAGAAAGCCCTGCTGGCCTCCAACCATGTGACGCTGCCTGAAGCGTAACCTGGGATAACCTTAAAGCACAGTGAGCTGAGGAGCTGCTGCAATATAAAACCTATTTTCCCCGACACTAATCATTCTATAATCAACCAATTAAGTCTTGTCATGCTCAAAGAAATAACAATCGCAATCCAGTTCTTTTATAATTGTAAATTCAAAGTCTAATTGTAAAGTGTAATTTTAAAGCTTGCAGGGGGAAAATATGGGCCAGGAGAAACTTAAACAGACTGCTCATAGGTTTTCTTTCTCAGCCACAGCAGGTGGTTCGTAGCTGGAGGCGGGCGGTCGACACTGATGCTTGACAACAGCCTCAGCCATTATTTATTTGCAGAAGAGGTTATAACAGACTCCTTTGAGCAGTGCCACCAGTTCTGGGCTGATTAGCTGATTAGCACGCTTACTTCAACTTCAATAAAGCAATATTTAGCCATTCAGGTCATTTATTTCCTTTTTTTTCTGGATGTTAGCTTGATACAATTTGCTGGCCTGGTTTTGTCCTTCGCTATAACACACCCTGCCTGTGCTCTCTCACTTTGTTGTTACTCTCTGTGTTCCTGCATAAACACATTATTCTGTCCTTGCAACATGGTGAAGACAAGTTCACACGCAACAACACAAAACTGAATGATTTCCCAGACCATGAAATGAAGCAAAAAAAAAGAAGAAAATTACCAGAGCAGCCTGCAGCTCTGACCAAGAGAGAGAGAAAAAGAAAAAGAAAAAGAAAAAAAAAAACTAAGATACATAGCATACTGTCAAACATAAAAAATACTGCCCTAAAATATAATGACTTAAAGTGCATAGCCATAAAATTTAATCAGTTAGAAAATGTGCTGAGTTTGACCCAAGCCTGAAGTCTTTATTAAAAAATGAACCAGAATCAAGGGGAGTTTTATTTTTTTTTGACGGGATTGGGCCTTGTCAGGATCAGTTGCAGAAAAAACTAAACTGCAAACTGCTGGCTACACTTGAGCAACTTCAAATATAAATGTGAGTGTGAGGCAGGGTGGTTACAGGAAAGAAAGCCAGGCATGTTGAGTCATCCCTACCCTGCGTATATTTTTTAACAGTTGCCATCTTTTGGCAATATCGTTAACTTTTGAAGAGCCGAGCTGCTGAGGCGTCTTTGACTTCGCATTTAGAATTACAAGTGATAAGGAGAAAGAGAAACAGGCTGACAGAGGCTGAGGACAGTATAAGCAAGCGAGAAGATGACTGAGCGACTCCAGCAGCCTGCAGACAAACCCAGTGGCTGTAATAGTGTCTGCTGGTGGAGTGATAACTCAGACAACCCTCCAGTCTGCTGATCCACTGCCAGGCTTGGCCATTTGTCAGCGCTGACTTGAAACTCCCGGTGGCCATAGCACTCGGCTGTATGCAGCTTCACACAGCAGGATCACACTTGACAGGTGAAATCATTACGGACAGTCCTGCTGTTGTTAATGGCCAGCTGGTTCTGCTCTGTGTGGGTGTTTGTACATCTGCGAGGGAAGATGGGAAATGCATGTAAAAATGTGGAAAGTTATGCACAGAATATACAGATCGTAACTCACAGTCCTTAGTTTGCCTCGTTAAACAGCATGTGTGTATGTTTGTGTGAAGGTGAAAGAACATGAAAGCGCTCAACAGATGTGAGGTTATAGGTATCTATTATATATATATATTTTTTTTTAATATATATATCTATATCAGCATGCCTAAGTCACTGCGGTTACGCCCATTGAGTAGCAGACAGACGGGGGTGTTGAAGCCCGACCCCGCCTCATGGGCATTGATTTTCAGCTTGAACCACTCCCCACAAAGAAAGTGCACCTGCCCTGAGTTCTCCTACAGGCACAGTTGATAATGATAGTGATGATGACATGATGGTACAATGACTTATACTCTCCATGTTAAGAATTAAGGACCTGATGAAACTTGACTGAAATAGCAAATCGGACCAGATATAAAGAATAATATGAAGGTAGGCATGAGAACCAGAAACCCCCCCCAAAAAACATTGAAGGCTTACTCAACCTGAGTCATTATATACCCTTGGTTTGGTCAGGTTGGGCCACACTCTAGAGCTGTTGTGCGATCAATCGTACTTGTTTGTTGGTAGCTCGTAAAGATCCCTGTCGAGTCCCTTTGTCCTCAAAGGGATAGTTGATAGTTGATTGATTACCTATTGCCATAATCCTTATAGTCTTAGGAGTAGGTTCATTACCTTTAATTGTCGGTGCGAGCTGTTTTTCGATCAGCGGGGCAGAGATGGAGGTGCACAGTATCTTTACGTTTCTGTCATCAAACTAAATACACATTCCAACAACTCCAAAACACTCTTCTGGACAAGTTGTGACCTGCACATTCTACTGTAATAATCATGTATAATTATGTAATATTACGACAAATGAAGCAAATACTCAGAAGCCCAGCAGCCGTAGCTGGAATGTAGTTCCGGCTACACATTTGCCTTGAAAACCACTACGTCTCGTAATGTCATATTATTATCTACTGTAATAGCGTGGTGAATGTGCAGGTCACAGCTTGTTCACGAGAGCGTTTTGGAGTTGTTGGATTGTGTATTTGATGAGTTTGATGAGAGAATGGCGAAAGTACAGTGCACCGTGCAGAGCTTGCATCTCTGCCCCGCCGATCCAAAACAGCTTGCACCAGCAACTAAAGGTAATGAACCTATACACTACTGGGATTGTGGCAATGGGCGAATTTGCCACAATGTTGAACAATCCCTTTAATTTTAGCAGATAATTCATATTTCTACTCCCAGTGACGCTGCTTCTACCACTACACTCCACTATGTTGAGGGAGGTTTTGCCACTCAATCCTACTGACAGGGCTGTGTCCCGGGGGAAGTGACATATGTAAATTATGCATCCCATGTTTCAGTATCTATCTAAAAATGTCAAAATGACAACAGCAATAACCAAATCCAGTATGAGAATATATATATATATTTGCCTCTTGCTTCACCTTCTCAATGTGCGTCTCTGTACCTGTGTGTACATGTGCAGCAGTGTGTGGAGGTGGATGGGCCATAAAAACAGAAAGACACCGCACAACAGAGATGGATCAACCCGTAAAAGTGTCAGAGAAAAGAGACACTTGAAACCTCTTTGAAGAAAGCCCAGAGTCTCGTCACAAACTGATTGCAGAGATTGGGGGGAAAAAAAGAATCTTAACATACTTTTATTTGTCCACGCGCAAAAAAAGAAAGAATGTAGGCCTATTGAAGCTGTGCTGAGATGTGAACTAAGAAGTCACTCGGCTCCCATTTTATCCTTTATAATGACCTGGTAATAACCTTAGTTCCTCTTATAATCATGGCCGATAAAGAAATCACTTTTAAGAGCCGTTAAAATGTCAAGCTGCATTCCACAGATCTTACTCTGATTCGTTTAATTAAGCTGTCTGCCGCTTGGTGATGGACTGTCTGACCGACTGTCGTACTGTAGGAAGTTCACTTTGTGTTCTGTCTGTCAGGTTGCCGGGAGTTGGTTTCACAGGCGTCTGGTAGAAGACCTTATTTCTTTCTTTAAAGTGCCTGCCAGTCTGAAACGCCATCGGATGTGTCACAGAAATTCACATCGGAATCTGGTCGAAGCCGGACGGGATGCATTTGTCTTTTTTGTTGAAGTGACTCTCAAAAGTCAATTATTCTAAATCACCAAAAGGTGTGCCAGGAAATTAAAGTTGCTTTGTGTTAATGCATAAATTATATTCAGGTTTTGAGAATGGACATCACTCATTTCAAAGAGATTGAATCTTTTACAGCTTTGGTGTCCTTTGGAACAAAATGTAGGGATTTCAAAACAATACAGAAACAAGAAAGAATGAATCAAACTAAAGAGAAGAGTAAAAGTAGAGGAGTTTTTAGAAAGTTAAAGCTGTATAAAGGTAGAAAGTAAAAGAGGTAAAAGATAAAAGGCAAAAAAAAAAAAAATCAACGTTAAAAAACAGCGAACGCATAAAACACCACCTTTAGTATCCTTGGAATTACCTTTCCTTGAGGGCATTGATGATGTTGCACTCGGTGGTAAAATTAATGGAAGGAGCTGTGTGAGAAATAACAAAGACCTTCAGAGAGAGGAATTCAAAGAAGTGAGGTGATGAAAAGTGATGAAAAGTAAAAACGACTCTCCAACACAGACTCACCCCAGTGGCAGCGTTGGCTGTACCCTCCCACTTACCCCACATTAGTTCAGGTTGTGGGGGGGCTGCTGTGTCTCACTTCCATGTACAGTTTTCACACAATTTTAAAACATCCATTTAGTTTGAGAAGTTTCTTTAAAGCTGTACAGAAATGGCCGTTTGTCAGGTTGTGCCGAGCTGCAACGAGCTTTTACCCGAGTGAGGAACGCGGATTTGATTGGTCTCAAAGCTTCCCGTGTGTGTGCGTGTTTCAGACGTTTGAATGACAGACGAATTTTCACTATAATCCGTGCGCCTGCATTGTCCAATGCGAAAAAAAAATACAACACTTTGATCCCGGATTTACTCAAAAATAGAATTTTGCACAAAGTTTGGCCTACATCGTCTGTTAGATGAGTTTTTACATTAATTTTATAACCCAGAGTGGGCTAAACTTCAGTTTTCTTTTCTGTACACCTTTAACAAAACAAATATTCTGGATGTTTGGTTTCATGTAGTGGCCAAAACAATGTTTTTTCCCCCCACTCATGAAATCAACATTAAAACTGTAATAAACACATCCCTCTGCAGTAATCACCTTCATTAACTTTTCAGCTAAATTAGCCTGAGTGATCTAAGCTTATACCTAGCACCATGACTGACCCTGTAATTGCACTGACGACAGCTGTGAGCGCCGGACGGCCACAGAGCACAAAGCTAATTGGTTTTCGCCTCACCATTATCTTTTAAATACCAATCCAGATCGCACTCCTGTTAAGCTGGCGTCCAATACG
The DNA here is from genome assembly GCA_030347415.2 of Decapterus maruadsi. NCBI lineage: Eukaryota > Metazoa > Chordata > Actinopteri > Carangiformes > Carangidae > Decapterus > Decapterus maruadsi. The sequence continues at coordinate 4,061,512 of CM064886.1, read as the reverse complement.
GCTCCCCTTCAGTGTTGTTAACCTCTAGAGAATGAAGTGTCAACCCCACGAGGCGCTGCACCATGCGAAGTCTGCATGCTGAGCACACCACTAAAATTCTGTACTGTACTGAGTTTTGTAAACAAGACAGGTTTTTGCGTGACGACATCCTGAACTTGAAGACCTGGCAGATATCTAGGGATACACAGACTGCCATGGGCCTGTATGTGCTGTTTAATAATAAATGGCAATGACTATAAAGTCACCACAATATTTGAAAACCATGCAGTCACATATTGAAAGTTATTCCATCCCCCACCTCCATCCTGAATTTGCCACTTCAAGCAGTTTCTTTGTTATACAACCAACAATTTCAGTCGGTGTTTTCAAAAGCACAGTTAAAGGAGATATTTGTAAGTTAAACATACAATTCTGCATAGCTAACTGTAGCAGTGGTTTACATTGGGTGGGGGCAGAGTGCACTTTGGACAAGTTGCCAGTCTATCACATGTCAACTTGTCATTTTCAGATAGTGACTCACTGAGTACGTAGTGCGGCCCCAGAAAGCGCCTTATAACTTCCTGAATCATAAACACAAGAATGGCTGAAGCTCTTGTTAAGTGACAATCAATACCAGCCAGTCCTTGAAAGAAACCACATTCGACAGCAGAGATAACTAAGTCCCTTTATCCGAGCATCAACCTGTATTTTATTTATCGTCGGCGTCAGTTGCTGCTTTGAGTGTGAAACATCAAATAGAGACATAAAAATGTAACCAGCCCACCTTCCATTGATCATCAGACTTGGATCAGGTCATGTATTGCAAACATTCCCCCCCCTTTGCTGCTCGAGTGTGTTTTGGCACATTACTACCAGCCACTCTGAATTATTTTTTTTGCACCAGAATAAAACATTCAGCTTCAACATCCTCTGAAGACGAGACCACAAACGGGCAGAGAAAACCAATATTTCCAAAGAAGAAAGCAGAACAAAAATGTTCCATCTAAAATCATGTTCTTCAGGTGAAATAAAAACCAAAACTTCAACCCAAAACTAAAGAGAGGGAATCTCAATCGAGGCCCTGTTAGAACTGCACGCTGCCCTACTTTGTTTAAGCCATTGTTACATCAACACAAAGTGCAATTTTATGCTGATGATGTACCTCAATATATGCATATTATATCTTGTGCACTGTTTACTAGCCTGGCTCCACCTGCCTACATACTTCTGCTCTATTTTAATTTCCCTTCAGTAGTCCACATGGGATTTTCTCCTGCAGAGATTCTATCTGCCTGGAAGATTTCTGGAAGTTGGAAGTTCTAGATCAAGGTTCCCCAATTCTGGTCCTAGAGGGCACTGCCTTGCATGTTTTGGAAGTTTCCTGCTACAACACACCTGATTCAAATGATCAGCTCGTCATCGAGCTCTGCAGTGGCCTGATAACGAGCTGTTCATTTGAATCAGGTGTGTTGTAACAGGAAACTTGTTGTGGATCATACATTATGTCACCAGAGATAGATATTTTTGAAGCCATTCGTTCTGTTGCGGCAACATTTCCGTTGTTGATGGATACTAGCCCACACTCGCTTTGCTCTGTCCATTGTTATGCAGTGTCATTGTGTTCCAGCGAATGACGTACATCATGACCAAATGTAAGCAATTGAGTGAAAGCCCATCCAATAGTTTAAAGGACACTTACGCCCCCTTTCCACAAATTAAAATAGTTCCCAGGCGTAAAAGAGACATCTGTGACATGCTTTGGCCAATATACCCCAAGGATCAACATTGATCTTTTCATCTGCTCAAAATAGCCCTGTACACAATGGCTGGTTTCAGTGCGTGTCCCTATAGATGCAAATGAAACAGAGGACAGAGTATCACTCCAACCAGGAATTAAGGCTGTCTTTACAGTGCAGGCCTTGGTGCCCAATTCCGATTTGTTGCCTATATCCGATTTTTTTGAATGTCTAATTACTTGTTCTATTAGAAGTGACACATATCTGATTCCTGAATTTACACCTGCTTTCCTTGCACAAAACGACCCGCATGCGTAAACGGGGTTGACTACCAAAACGGAAGAGGAAGTCAGCTGGCCCAGCTGCACCAGAGAAGAAGAAAAACGTAAACAACATGGTTGGCGAGGAAACAGATGTGATATTTCAAGCACTGTGCTTCCGTAGCCTTTTTGGAAGTGCCCACAGAAATAGCTGTATTTCTAGGCGAAGGAAAAGAAAGAGAATTAATGAGTGTTACAACAGTACAGCGAAACGTGTGGACACGGTAAAGGAGTCAAGATTGGTGGGATAACATTGCGGCAAGTTGGCATGATGACGAATGGGTCAGCAACTTTCGTATGCGAAGAGAAACATTTTTATGTTGTGTGATCAGTTGTCGCCAAGACTGTCTCATCAAGATACAACATTTCGCCAAGGCAATCCCTGTGCGAAAACGAGTAGGAGTTGGACTATGGTGGCGCTGGCTATCGCACTTTGGCACATCTGTTTGGCATCAGCGAGGCATCAGTATGCCCGATTGTCCACCAGTTCACCGAGGCCGTGGGGTATGACATACTGCATGAGTATATAAAGCTGCCAGAGGGTGAAGAGCTCCGAAATATCCTTCTGGGGTTCAAAAAACGCGTCCGGTCGTGAACTGTCGAGGGTTTTAGGTGATCGGCAGCTCGGCTTGTCACCTAAAATGGCATCTATTTGGTCGTAGAAAGGGCAGGTGATGCGGCTATTTCCACTCCTGTTGTTGTGGTCCTCCACCTGGCACTGTAACCATGTTCGCCTGTATCCATGCTCTCCCATGGCAGCTGAAATCCCCTCGTAGACGTGCCTGTTTCTGTACGACCCTTGGAATTTCGTCTGCGTGCTTTCTTCTCCCCATACAGCAGAGCTCAGCGTTTGACCACTGGCTTGAGCCCTCGTCTTCCATGCTTCGCGGTTGCTGTTTCAGTCTGGCGTATACGCCGTCATCTATACACGCTGATGCATTAATGATGACGTACGACTCGCATTGCCAGGGGATATCCAGTCTGTCTGTGTAGACTGCAGACGCATTGGCAGATATCTGATTTATTTCCATATAAGGGGGCCCGAATCTGATCTGACAACAGCTGATTCAATGCGCATTTGTCCCGTTTACACATTCATGCTACAGATCCGACCTGAGTCACTTGAGAGGAAAAAATTGGGCCACTTGAACCATGCAGTGTAAAGACGGCCAATGTTTCTCAATGGAGAATGGGCTGTCTCTTTGTCTGGTTGTGACCAGGCTATAGAGCTCATAGACGGAAAACTGGACACTGAGACTCTGGACGTCGACATCTTCATTGAGGGGGATCAAAAACTATAAGAGCGTCCATTGAAATAAACATCAACATCTGAGCTACTGTCGGTGAAAACACAGTTCTGCAGCATCGTGGGGCAACAGGAGAGCTCCACTCACAGTGTATTATACAGTCTTTGACAATGTAAAGAGCAGACCCCTGAAGAGCTCTCCTCTGCCTTTACCCGCTGTGTTCAGGCTCCACATGGCTGCTGCTGACCTGCCTGCAGGAAGCTCACACCACAATGTTTTTTTTTTCACTCTCAGAACACAATGTTTGGATGCGAGTGTCCTTCACACTGCTCTCCAAATATGAGACACAGACTCCAGATACACTCTCCAAAACTTTTAAGATCAAGAGTACAGACATCCAACGACCACACTCCAACATCTCTGTGTAGTTTAGAGAACAACCTCACCATGCAAGAGCACATTTTGCCAACATGGAAAATAATGAGTGCTTTTAATGATTTTTTTTCCCTTTTTAATGGTAAAAGTGGTCTAAGTGGCTCCTATTTTCCTCTCTCCCTCTGTGTACTGAATCTGCAGCCTCTCATCTGCAGCTGAGTTATAACATATTCATTCCACTCTTCCAAAAATAAGTAACACAACTGTTTCTTCTTTTTTTTTTTCCGGGTACCATTTGCCGCTGTGTATTCTTAGACGATATTAAACCCATCTTCTGCAGAACAAACTATCCATCACTGCCAACATTTGGCCTCTATTTGGTGTCGTCAGAGCTTCTGCGCTATCAGCGTTTCAACACCGCAGCAGTATGAGTGTTTTCACATCAATGTCCATGTCGCACAACGCCGTCCCGACTGCTAATCACCTGGCGCATGGAGCTGTGTCCTCATCACCGCAGCATGTAACCTGCATCCTCTTCACAGAGCCTGGTTTAATGCAAGCTTCCTAAAATCTGCTGAACTCCGTATACGAGAATATTTGCTGAGTACTTTTTACTGCAGCTCTGCTACCAGGCCCAGTGGGTAAAAAAAAAAAAAAAAAGGATGGGAAATCAAAGCTTATTTAGACGAACTCAATACTCAAACTTTTCTGAATAATGTGATGTGTGGTCTCTGTAAAGTGGTTCAGCATCACTCACAGCCTCACAGCCAAGTGACTTCTGATGCACTAAAGCATAAAACACTGTCCCCGGGTATAATTTAAATCTCATCAATAACACAAAGCAGTGCAGGCACACTGCCTAAAAGCCAATAACTGGTGCCAGCGCACCGCAGCCTTGTGCACTGAATGACTGAGCGGGCCGTGTGGATGCTGTGAGACCCTGACTGAGTTTCCCCTGGTTTCTGGGTCAGATGCTGGGAGCAATGAGGTGCAAGGCTAATGGATGGACTCTTCACAGCAGAATGGAGACGGAGAAGCTTGAGGAGTTAAGTGTGATTCTATTGCCTATTAGGGAGAACAAAGCTGTGGAGATGGAAATTGTTTGCCACAGATATGAAGAGGGATTGGAGGTGTCACTGTGTTTTACAGTAATGATGAAAACCATGCTAAAGAGTAAAAGACTGTGAGCTGAAGGAGAAGGGAGGTGAATTGGTATAGAGTGGAGGTGTGGCAGCCACATTAAATGAAATAATCAATCAACCCCTTCTTCCTCTTCTGGTCAATGTGCAAGAACTCACTGAGGAGGAAAATCCCTCCTCTGAAAAGGGTTTGTTTTATCCATCAAGTCTTTCTCAATACAACAGAACCTGATCCAGGTTCTTTGTCAACATATGAGAACAAAAAGGCAACTGATGCAATCTGCTGTGTTATTTTAGCACAGCCAACAAAGAGAGATAATTATAGAAACTCCAACATATTGATCATCATATATACTTAGATTTTAGCTGATTGTGAAGTAAAGTAGGTATCAGTAGCAGGAAAGAAGTGTTTCCTTGGGCGCCAGCCAGAGGAAAACAGATAAAGAGCCGACGCCAAAGACGACTCAATGACGTTATGAATATGAATCAGCACATTGTGTCATTTTGCAGCTTCTCATGGAAAGAAGTTCTTCACTGTCTTTCCACAACTATAAATACCGGACTGCACTTTTCTAGTCATTCACAGAGTTTTACAGGGTAGCCACATGCACCCATTCACATGCATTAACAAGACCATCTTACCCAAGGACATTCTTTTTTGTAAAATATGGACCTGCTCCACCTCCCATGTCCTCTATTTTCCACACTGACCATGCACAGTCCAGCCGTAGACTTCAGGCCTGGCCTTGGGTTTCTGTATAGAATCCGTTGCACAGTCAAGTGGCTTTGAGTATTTTATATTTTATACATAATTACATATTGTAAAAAGCACACAAAGAACACATAACCTCCAAATGTCAAAAAGGTTTGTCTGTGAACGTCATGTCTGTGCGATAAAATACGACAAGAAAGGAAACTGGATTGTCTGTTTTAGTACTTAAGACATATTATTCAAGAGGCTTCGTCATTGAGACGCCTCGCCTGTGGCAGAAATAAAAGACTAAAACAGTTCCATGTGTCTTTGAGATGTTAACGCATATGGTATAGGAGCAATCATGGGTAATAATTATCTTACAAGGGAGAAAATAATGATTTTGTGCAGCTCTAAGGCTGCAGGATTACTCATGCAGGTCAGACATTCCCGTATCAGCTCTGTTTAGTAGCTGCTCTCAGTAGTTGTGATAGCCATTATAAGTACAGCATGCATAATGCATTTCTGATTGTGTACTGCAGAGGCAGAGAATTAGGTTACACAAAAAAAAACAGCCCCGGAAACCTCGGCTTCACATCCTTAAAGTATCAACCAAGTATTTCTCTGAAATATTTAATATCTATGAATAAATAAGCAACAATGACAGATTAGAAAATACACATCCTTAGTTTTTATTTATAAGGAGTTTGTCATTCAAAAAGTTGTGAGTTTAATTTGATCAGATTTGTTGATGATTGATGCAGAGAGCAAATAAGCAGTAGGTTGAGGCCATTGATATCAGAATTACAACTTGATTTCATTAATTATCTTTTTCTTGAAACACTTTTTCTCCCACTCTGTTGCCTCTTGGCACCTGTCCATTGTCAAACTGAAGGTTGAAGCTCAGATTTAACCTCAGCTCCGGGTTAAACCTTCCAGAAATCCACATTTAACTGCAGCCTGTCAGTCTCCTGAGAGCTGGCTTACTTTAAACCCCGGGTAAATCATCGCTCCCCATGTTAGCTTCTGGATGTCAGATCGAACTCTATTTCTAAAAAAGGATTTAACATAAATACTGCACTCAGATTAAAAGCAGAGGTCAGTTTTCGTACCACGATTTTGGTCCATACTGGACACACACGTGCACCTCCAAAGATGTCTCCTGATTCTTTATGTGCAAAGCATTTTGGGATATCTCTGCAACAGCGGTAGGTTCTTGTGACTTGTTTTCTATGGCTCCGAAGGTAGTGCCAGCCCAAAATCAATGTTATTACTTTAAAGCAGAAGTAAGTGGTCCGGTCGTTTTCGCTAATGCTGCGTTCCAGGCAGGCTTTTGAAATCGTAAATTACAGCTTCAAGTCACAACTTACGACTTTGTAGCGTTCCAGGCAACCCACTCGTGTTTCTCCGACCTGTTTTACCGGTGAAAGTCACTATAACAGCCACTCGTAACTTCCGACCGGTGAACTCGTACCAGATCGAACTGGTACCACTTCACGGTCGGAAAAATACGAGTTTCCTTGAACGCACCATAACAGTCCTCGTCCCTACGTCGCCACATTCACGGCGTTCCTTGGCTGCACACACAGCCCTGCATGCCGTTCTCTCTCCTCATTGGATAAAAACTGTAGGATACGATAAATGTTTTCTCCTTGGCTCAGAGCAGAGCAGAGTGACTGACAGACCCGTGTTTTGGTCCAAACACTCTATGTAAGTGATTGCTGTCGGAAGATATAACTATTTAAGACTTATATTAACACAAATATATCACTTACTTCTGCTTTAATGAATGGTTGTTGGCTTCAGTGAAATGAATAAGGGGAAGATTACTTTTGTGGATTTTTCTCCAAACCAGTTGCTGATTCTCGTTTATTTAGAGTTATTGCTCAAAAAATAATAAAGTATACTTTCTACCTAATAGAAAGTGGTCACATGAAAAATAACATTGAACACTGTGTAGGCTATTACCTCATCCATTGAAGTTTTACAAGGCACACTTTTTTTTCTTTCTTTTTTTTTACAAAATCATTGCCAATTTCTAGTTTGTGATTGAGGCAGCTGAACTCCAGCAGTGTGGGATCACAGGCTTGGTGAAACTTGAGAAATCTTAACTGTAGTGAAGTCACTTTGTGGAAAAAGAAAAAAAAACTCTTGGTAACAAATTGTCATTATTTGCTCCCTGTGAGTCGTCTTTTTTTATTTTTTATTTTTTATCACCCCTGCTGAGTGTTGTCTGAGTGTTGTCTCACAGCCTGTGACTTCAACAAACAACTCTGACTCTTCAGCCGAACACCTTGTTCACCGCCTCTTCCTGGTGATCCTCCTCCACCTGCACCGAAACCTGAAACGCAGTCTTGTCCGTTGTGGTCGTCAAACATTCTCCTCATCTTTGATGTTATTGATGTTGTTTCTGTCGCATACTCGCGGGAAATTCTGGTGCTCCTCAGTCATAGTGGCTGTTAAATCATTCTGATTCAGATCAATATGATTGATCTGATCGCACATGACATCATTCTATCTCACTGCCCTGCTGTAGCTGAGCCACCTTTTGCAAGACCTTGCATCATCCATACATGGGAAGTAATAGGTTTGCTGGACAGTGAATAATGTGTCAAGTCATGACAGCATTAAATGTGATGTTTTTTATGCTTGTTTTTTTTACCATTGTTTATATTATTAACCAGGTTTCTTTGGTTTATGACGAATATTTGTCCCTGTTTTATGTATAATAGAGAAACCAAGACACATTCTATATGAACTCATAGACATGGTGATTCATAACATGATAAATGAGCTGCAGCAGTATGGCTATATTTTTAATTATTGGTTGACTTCAGATTTGAATTACAAATTAATGAATCTATAATCACTCTTGAAATAATCTCCCCCCTCTCTTTCTCTCTTAGGCACATTCACACTTCCTCTGAGAACATTTCTTCAGAGAACACTTTAAATGTATGCAGTGTTAAAGTGCTGTTAAAAGCACATTTACATACCCCCAAGCCAAAGCAGCCCTCCACATGAATATTGGTCAGTTACTTTAACAAGTCCCCTCTCTGATCGTGCAGAGCTCTACTCCATGTGGTCTGAGCGGGCGCAGTTAAAGGGCAAGTTTGACCTTCAGTGCTGAAAATGTGCGCATGGAAGTTTTTTCTTTTTTTTAGGACAAAATAATTGATGTGCATCAGCATCAGATAAAAAAAAAAGAAAAGTGAACTAATCAAACTTGTATTATTCACCCAGAAGGAGACAATGGCTGCAATGCACTTGGAGGTTGGTGTTGGATTTTTTTTGGACTTTTTTCTCTCTTTTTTTGTAGCGCAGCTCCGCCTCATAGCAGCACTGAACATTATCAGGCTGTATGATGTTTAAATTATACACCCCACACATTTGAATTGAATAGGAGAATATCCAGTAATCAATGATTCACTGTGATTGTGGCGCAAGTGTCGTACAGTTCAGATCCAAGTGAAAAGAAGAAGATAAGTGAGACTTTCAGATTCTTACGCTTCGCTCACTCAGACTCAGAAACAGCTGAATATATGTGCACCGTGTTGCTGCACAAAGTGTCGTTCCAAAGCAAAGAGTTATTTGACGGAAGGGGAAAAACGGTGAAAAGATTCAAAATAAACCGCACACTTAAACTGACAACAGGGTTTTTATTTTTCATTTTTTGGGAAAGTGCACTAAAAGGTGTTTTTACAAATGGTCCGGTCCACAGCGGTGCATCACTCAGCTCCTGCTGCTCCTCTGAACCAGGAGCATGTCGGTCCAAATCCACTACACTGACAATAGAAAACTACCCCACAGCAAATAACCCCAACTATCACTGCAGTGCCGTCCTCACTCTTGGCAACCTTCACTTGCATTAAAAACTTAGTAGATTTACAACATGAGCGGCCCAGTTTGACCAGTCACAGGTTAGGGTATCAGTGTAGCCCAAGGGCCAGACCGACCAATGGGAGAACTGAGGGGTTCTGCACATATTGGACCAAAACTGTAGCTCAATATCAAAAAAGAGAGGAAAACAGCACAGAGACGGAGAGAGAGGGAGGGAAACAGAAGCGGTGAGGGAAGCTGCATGGCCCACAGCAGTTCTGGGTGACTGTCATTTTCCTGATGTCTGTGTCCCTCCCCAGCCAACTACATTTGCTATGGTTGGGTTGTGCAGCTCTGCTCTGCCAATTTTCCATTTCTATGGAAATATATTTTAACATTTATTTAACAGTGACCCAGCCAGCAGCAGGCTGTTGCTGGACTCAGATTAACAAAGCCAAAAGGTGGGACAGACTGAGTATCTCCCAGAGAAGAAAAGAGAGAGCAGAGTCAGGATCACACCGAGTCCACGGGCGGCTGCAGGTGTGTTGTGACCAGGGCTGTAGTGGTCAGGGTACACAGGGAGACACCTTGTTTTAGCATATCCCAAAAAACAAAAACAACAAAAAAACAGGGCTATTAAAACACTAAAGCAATGCCTCAGATGCCAGTTGACGGTGCCCGGACTTCCCTATTTGAAAACTAATGTAGTAGTGTTTGTCCTGTATTTCCAACTGGTCTTGAATGCAGCATCTTATCTCCCGCAGTCTATGAAGACCCATCCATCCATCCTTCCTAGTTTGATCCCAAACAATTTATTATTATTTCAATAGACTGATCAAAATGTAGGGCTGGTATGAGTGTGTATCAAGGCCTGAATTGTTGCAATGACTATCTGGCAGAGGGACAAACGATGAAAACTCACTTTTTAAGCTAATTCGGGTGCATTTACATGTGTTTTTTTTCTACAAATGTTTATTAATGTGCATTGTCCCTTTTCAAATAAACTGAACTAAACTTATCTAAATGTGTGCAGTCCAGCATGTTATAGTTCTTGTTGGTGAAGTTGTTTTGGGTTACAGTCAATATTATGGTTTATGAAACATGTCTCGACGCATGGAGAACGCCATGATGCAACACACCTCATTTCAGCTTCTTCTTCCTGTATCCCAACAACAACAACAACAACAGCACGGCGATCCCGCTATCCCAGTACTAAAGGAATTTCTTGGTTTCCCTCATCAAACTCAAATACAAAATCCCCAAACTCCAAAACGCTTTCGTGGACAAGTTGTGACCTGCACAACCACCACGCTATGAGATAATAATGGAACGTCACAAAATGGAGCCGTTTTCGAGGTAAATACAGAGACATCTTGCTGAAAAACTGTCCCTGAAGGGAATGCGCATCAGCGGCTTTGCATGAATTTACCTCTAAAACAGCTCTGTCTCGTAACGTTTTATTATAATCTCATAGCGTGGTGGTTGTGCAGCTCACAACGTGTCCCCGACAGCGTTTTTGAGTTGTTGGGTTGTGTATTTGATGAGTTTGATGAGGGAAACCAAGAAATTCCTTTAGCCTCCATAGCGTAGCTCTGAGCAGCTCACGGCTCTGCTCCGTCGTACTAAAAATAGTTTACGCCGACAATTAAAGATAACGAACCTACTGCTATGACTATAGCGATTATGGCAATGGGCCAATTTGCCAAAATGTTGAACTATTCCTTTAACACAAGTGCAAATAACCTTTAGAAGTTGTCAAAACACATCCTGAAAAGTGAAGTCTTCTTTTGAGTAAAATCATGAGAATAAACCTTTGTTAATATTCTTATAAAACTTGTTTCATATAATATTCCCTTTTGCAAACTCAATTTCAGTATTGATCAGTTGACATTCTGTTATTGGACTCTAACCATATTGTTTTCTTCCTTCTTAACCACTAACAAAACACACTTCATATTCTTAGTGTTTCAGAAATTGTGTTTGTATTTTTTTGGAGACCTTGAAACGTGTTAATAACATATAAACCCACCGTGACAGCTGGTTGGTGGAAGTCAGTGTTTTCAGACGGCGCTCTAGAGACATATATTCTAGACTTAATCCACTCTAAAAGGAACTAAATTGAGTTCTTTTTTTTCCTACTTTTCTAACTATCTAATGCATCAGCTGCAGATTTTCAGATCAGTCAACTCTACTGCCTCTCGGAGGATGACAAGACTCATCTGTCTTGCTTGACTGAGCCTTCGGATTAAATTGCAGGGGCAACTCAGTGGGGAATAAGCCCTTCTAAATACCTGGCAGGGCCCGACTCCTCAAATTATAAAGGATGAGTGTATCTCCCTGTCTCCCCGGCTGCTTTTCATGCCAAAAGTATCACAAAGGTCTCTTGTGCTGCGTTCGCCTGGGCCGAGATGGAGCTGACCATCTACACGTCAAACTGCATTGTGTGGATGTTTATATTGTACCATGAGAAAAAAAGCGAGCTCACCCATCTGTACTGTAAATCCTCCCCGTGACAAAGAGGCTCCTCTGCTCTCGTTACTCTGTTTTACAGTTCTCATAAGATCGAAAGACTCATATAATTTTAATAGCTCGCTGTGCACAACAGGTGTGTGCGTGCGTGCACGTGGGCTTGTGTGGATATGTGGAGTTGAAGTATAATCTTTCTATTTAAAGTTTGTTGTTTTAAAAGCTCTCGAGGCTCAATTTCCACCGCCGCAAAAAAAAAAAAAACTTATCTCAGTCTTACACTTGATTACAGGAAGAGAAATTAAATTTGCGCTCTAAGCTTGAAGCGTTAATTCCCATTCGACCTGTCCTTGAAGGCGGCGTTGAGGATGAATTCTGACTGGTATCATTTCCTTTCTGTCAAAGTTTTGCCATATGTTACACATGCTGCTGTGGTGTTTTCGTAGGTGTTTAAATTTAACAACTTTTACCTCCCACTTTTCTTGTCTCGCTAATTTGTTTGTGAGCAACGAACAAACTCAACAGATGTGACTGTGTTCGAGCAGGAGGATGTTTATGTTGAACAGCTACGGGCGTAAATACATCTGTGATAATGCCATACTTATGTTAGAATAAGATAGGATGAGATGGACTTGATTGTTTTTTTTGTCTGAGGCATGAAGTGCATTGGTACATTATGACAGATCTAACACAGTGCTGCATGTGCAACTAAGAGGATATAATGCTTTTTTCAGTGCATATAAATAGTTTGTGAGACAATTAAAGGGACATTTTGTAAATTCTCCTGTTCTCTATTCACGAAAATCAACTATTTGGTTCAAAAGTCTGTTTTTCATTAATCAGTAACCCCCCCATCAACAAACTGAACTGTTCCTTTCAGCTCTGAATGAGCCGTTCATATCATTCATATCTACATGGAGCGGGTAAGCTCGGTGGTGGCTGCCATGTCGTGTCGCCATGTTTTTATGTTCAGTGGCAGCGTGACCGTAGGAAACCACGGACACCGGAGCTGTCGGCTCAGGTCAATGTACCTTTAAAATCACGTATTAATTACAATAGTTCAGTCACATATGAGCTGATGAACTAAAAAGAAAAGATCCACAGTGGCGAGTGAGGACTACCTCAGTCTAATTTTCAGTTTCATTTGCATCTTGTGACTCATATTCAGGAAATAAAACATGAGAGGGGGTTATCTTGGATCCTCTAAGCTGAGTTTTTAAAGAAAATGTATATTGTGCAAGCTGTGAGCTTTGTAAAAGCTTAATCCAACACACATTGCATGTAAGCCGATTCTCCCTCAAACAAATGCAAACTTCTGCCGTCGTTGTCGTTGTTTCTCCGACCTGACCTCTCGTTTCTCTCGAGTCTCAAATTTCCTGCGACCATTTGTAAACATAATTATTTCTGCTACCAAGAAAAAACAAAATAAAACAATAACCTCTCTGCAATGGCTGCAGTTGTTATCCAAGGCGGCGTGGGCGTGAACGCAGGGTTGGAGTTTCAAGCCAACAGTGTCCGCAGACAGACATCCGCTACATTTCTTGGCACTTTGATACGTCTTCTTCTTCTTCCTTCTTCTTCGTCTTCCTCTTCTCTCTATTTCTTTCTGCACTGATATTTCCGGGGGCTTCTTGCTAACAAGCACCGTTTCTCTGGGATGGGAGAATGTGAAGAAAAGATAAGAGAGAGGCTTATAGTATTTAACAAAGTATTCACAGGGCGATTGTACATCAAATGGTCAGAGCCCGGGGTATTATTGGATAATGTGTGTGTGTGTGTGTGTGTGTGTGTGTTTTTAATGTGTGCGTGTGTGCTGTAGATTACTATTGGCATGTTCGGGCGTCGTACAGACGAGGCGCTTTCTGTGAACACACGTCAACCGGCTTTTGTTTGACACCCTGAGTGATGCGGCTTTAAAACACACTCAGACTCGCCTGCGCATAACGCGTCCATAAAGCTGCCGCACATTCTCAGGGGGCCATCAATGCCACATGCCAGCGGTGATGGATACTCTTCCAAGGTTCACTATTATCCCTGCTGCGCCTATAAATCAGAATTTTTCAGCGCCGACTCAGATCGATAAATGTTTTTCACCTTATCTCAGTTGCGTCGTTCCAGATTTCGGCTCAGTGAGCTGCAGCGTTTTGAATATGCGACATCTTGTAGAACATATGAATTCAGCTTTTTATTCTGTCTTTTTAGCTTTGGATATTCTCAGGCAATGTGTTAATTGAATTACATTCCTATTATGCATGCTTGCCCCGCAGGTCCGGTAAACATATCTTGAAGAAAAAGCGGTGTTTACTTTTTTTTTTCTCCCCTTCTCTCTCTCGCTGTATCCGGCAGGACTGTATTTATCTGCCCCGTGCAGATCATTATAGCTTAACCCAGTCATGTCTTTTGGCCAAATTTCACAGGGGGGGTAGGTGGGTGGGTGAACTCTCCTTCATGCAAATTGAATTCACACTACGTAGCCTCCTTTATTTATCATTCTGGATGCTGGTGTTGGATCAGAAATGGCCTCAAGCGAAGGCAGGAATGAAGAAAGGCACCTCCACATGAGACAAGAGTATAATTATACAGCTGGGTTTCCATTACACTGCTTGTGTTTGAATATTATGCTCTTTAAACTCTTTATGAGGAGGAGAAAGCTGCTTTGAGTCTTGTGGCGAATTCGCTTATTATTCTAGGACACCGATTTCCACCTTTTTGTAGCGAGATAAAATGTTATGCTGACTTTACAGATTCGATGAGACGTAACTTGTATCCACCCCCCTTTTTTAGTTTATTATTATTATAAATTGTAGGTTTTTGCAACAAAATCACTCACTGGCCTCGTTGCCTTGACCGGCTGCTTCCACTTCCACACCAGACTCTCTCTGAATACAGTTATACCACAACCAGGAGCGTTATGAAGATAAATATCGCCTCGAAAGCTCATTTCTAATTTAGTGTCCTGGGTTCCACTTCCTAACTATCTGTCAGCTGCGTGACCCAATTAACCTGTTTGGTTGTGGGGCCCTGGGCAAGAGTGAGCTCCTGATAGAGGAGACTTTATTGCAATAGTTTGTCATTTCAGTTCATAATAACGTCGCGCTCTGCAAAGTAATTGCTGGGAATGTAGTTAGTTCAATGCAACAGTCCAAAGTCTAACTGTGTAAAATACAGGCGGTAAAATGAAAATGTATACTGTAATTATCAAAAGTTTGCCTAGAGTGAGTGGACCTGAGATATTAAAGGGATACGCCAACATTTTCTTTTTTTTACGTGTCTTGCCTCACTTCTGAGTCCATGACAAGCAGATAGACACCATCCTTTTGACTGTGCGTGCAGTAACGAGGGAGATAGAGCCGTATCGCCCGTAATTAGCTTAGCTCAAATGCTGGAAGTGTATGGGTAGTGTTAGCCTGCCTCCACCTAAAGTCATCAGAGACACTCTTCAGCAACTCTAAACGGACCGATCTTCGTCTCAGAGCTGACAAAACTCTCCGGTAAGGCATCTTGAGCGGTCAGATGCCGGTAATGGGACGGAATCGGTCAAAATGGAGGGTTCAAGCAAAGACGGTTTATTTTGGTTCAAGCTAGCTACATCGAGGGTAGGTTAGCTTTCTCTTTCAAAGTAAAAGCACAAATTCTGTCGTCATGGTTTTCTGTATGTAAAGGGCAACGGGTGTTTTATTTCGTGAAAGTAACCGGAAGTGCGTTGGTCACAACAGCTAGCTTGAGTAGCGCTGGATTTGTCCAAACAAAATAGTAAACAGCTAGACAAGTTAACAACGCACTGCTGATTTAAACGGCTACTTTCTCGCCTAAAAATGTTTGAAATGTCGATAAAGTGATATATTTAGGCTACAGAGTTTAGAGCTATAATGAAATCAGCTTGCTGATTTTGGCTTGGCTAGGAGGCAGGCTAACACTATACTTCCAGCGTTTGAGCTAAGCTAATTACGGGCGATACGACTCTCTCTCCCTTGTTACTGCACACACAGTCGACTGGATGGTGTCTATCTGCTGGTCATGGACTCAGGAGTGAGGCAAGACACGAAAAAAATGTTGGCGTATCGCTTTAACAATGGAGTTTGAAACTTTGATCCTGATGATGTCACGATGCACAAAATTAAACAGTATGTCAAACTTTAAATCAATTGATAATTTACTGTCATTGCATATATCTACACAATGAAAGTGAGTTGGCCATCAGTCATCAACTTAGCAGCCTCATAAATAAGTAAAGCATGTAATGAGCAAATAAGAATGATAAATCAAGAAACTAAAAGCTATGAAATGAAATGATTAGAGCATGAGCTCAGCTTAATTGCTGTGGCTTTCATATTGAGAGATTGTTTCCAACCTGTGTGATCCTATTGCTGTTTTATAAATGTTATTTTACGGTATCATTTGCTATTAGAGCTGTTTTATGAGCAAATGCAGCTCCCAGCCAGTCTCCTATCCAATCAATATCAATTTCACATCTGTCTCCTGAGTATAAAGCGAGTTATGATGAGCGTCTTAGCTTAGCAGTAGTATAGACTCAGCACAGAGGTAAAGAGGTGACTTCCTGAAAGTCCTTTCATCACTGGGAAGTTGCCCGGCAACCACAGGAGAGTTCAGGAGCAGGGGAGTTAATGATGGAGCAGATCAAACAAACGAGATACAGTACATGGTGTTAATCAGCAAGCTTTAAAGCTGCTGTTAGGCACATTTTAAACTCTCCCCTCCGCTCATTATGTTTGATCAAGCTGATTGTGTTCAGGTATCAATCTTCTCATCTAAACGCAGAATAAACTTATTTAGACTGTATGTCAAACTGCACCTTTAACTCCACGTTGTGTGTAGATATTTGTATATGAATACGAAGTAATTGGTATTCCACCATGTCAGATTTAACCCTCACAGTGCCATGAGTTCTGGCCGTGTCTTGTTCAGGGGACTGACACCCGACCAATCATCGGCCGTGACTCTGCAGGAGTTCAGAGGTCGTCACGGGGATGAGACAAGACATAGTCCAGGACTACTATAGTTTTTTCTTGATGGACATGTTTGACAGTCGGTCATTCAACATTACCGAATTCAACATTTTCATTAGTTTTTCTTTTTATTTAGTTTTTCAGTTTGCTTTTTTTTTTGCAGTTTAGTTAGTTAGTTCAACAAGTGATTAAACAGCTTTAATTTGTTTAGTTTTACTTTTGAGGAATTGACTGATTTTCATAAAGTCTTAATCTTTTTAGTTTTTAGTATTGAAGGTTTTAGGGGAAAGCTTCTGTCAGACCTCTGAAGATGAACTTCCAAATTTGTGAGATTTTTTCCCTAATGTTCCCATCAGTCCTCATCAGGTTCCATTCACTCTTATCTACCTGTGGCTCGTACTCCAAGTCATCCCATATTAAACTGCAACTTTAGCATCTCTAAGTAAACTATAGGCTAATGTTATCTGCAATTCATTTTTGTTTTTTATTTCAGTTTACTAAATTATTTTTTTCACTGCTAGTTTTAGTTAAGTCTTAGTTTTAGTTAACTATAATAACCCTGATGTGCACACCTCAAAATCTACTCAAAATCTATACTATGACCTACAAGTCCTATGCTTTGGCACAAATAAGGCCAACAGGATTCCTCCTTTTCTTTTGAACATACCTACCTTTTAATTTCTTAACATAGACCATTCTTATAAAAAAAAAAAGCAACTCATGTTAGATAACAGTTGAAAACAGCCACGTGTGCAAAATGACAGTTGCCCTCAAATAGCCTGATGTTTCATCGTAGGCTACCAGTTGTTCATAATTGGACCTGGGGCTGGAAATATGTCGGCCATTAGAAAATTGGCCTGAATTGGTGTCGTCTGATCATGAGCATGAGTGTCTCAGAAATAAGATGAAGCAAAATCTCAGTTCAGTTGGAACATCAGATAGTGGCTAAAGACACAGCACGCTGAGATACTCTATGTTTCAAAGGTGGTACTTGGCGGCGCAGTGGGATTCAAAAGGCCGTGTCCTTGTTGAACAATGGGAGAAGAATATTGAGTTTGGCCCCATTACAAATTCAACCTTTTTTTTTTCTTCTTTTTTTAACTACTATAGATAATGCTCATTGATCTGTGAAATTATGAGCTACCATTAAAAAGGCCTGCCACATAATTCAGCCCTGTCTGAACTCTCAATCACTCAGTGGAAAACCCAGAAAGCCCAGTCGGTAATTTACATCACAATGTACCGCATTGATTTAGATGGAGAGGTGTGTTAAGAGATTCTTAACAACTGTGGACACCCTCGGGTCCATAATAGGTATTGTTATGATTAAAAATGCCAAGGATATTTGATCTCAGGTGGTTCTGAAAAATCAGTGCATGCATCTTTTAGAATGAAAGTCTTAAATGTTTATTGATTAATGTGGCTGATCAAAGCAGGGGCTTCCTCCATCTATAATGTAAGGCAGATTCCGGTGCTGGGAATGTGAGCTGCATCTGAGTGCCAGTAGAATTAAATGGAAGATATTCATCACTTTGAAAACAGATTGTATCATAGTATCTGAACGCTTGTCTCGGCCACAGCATACACAACAGGAAAAGGTTTTTTTTTTTTTTCAAAGTATCTGCATCCTGGAGACTGTAGAATAGATTTACAACATAAGTGCAATGTGATTAATCGCTGAGGGTTCCTTGATGAAGTACTGCAAGTTGAAAATTTACATACGAGGCACATGTAAGGAACGGAATAATTAAAATGGAGTCTAGAAAAGTAGGCGTCTGATTGGTCGTCGTCCTCTCTGCACTGCGCCAGGTGTCAAACAGATTCCTGGCCGTCTCCTTGAACCTCAGCCGACTCACTTATATCCTGATAAGTGCCCAGATTGATCCTGAGTTCATTTCCTTGCAGTCGCCACCTTCCACTGATCCCTATAATTGCTGCAGGGGTACAATATTATATTTGGACAACATCCAGTCAGGGCCCGCTCCACAGATCCACCATGCCTTGCATTTTTAATTTGACCCCTGCAGGAGTCCTCGCATTAAGCCTGTTCGCTTTTATCGACACACAAATTGAAAACATTGATTAGGTAGGGAGGTCAAAGGGGATGACAAATAGCTTTTTCCTAAACACCTCATCACTTCTCAGTAATAATGTGGTTTTTTTTTTATCTTCGTCATTAGCAAGATGAAGATGAAAATCAATAGATTCTACATTTACATGTTCTGCCCTTTATTGATGTCAGGCAAATGCACAGCTGAATAAAGGGAACATTTTTATGAAATCATTACACAAGGATGTTTTCAGAGGACCGGCATGTTCCTCCGTCGGCAATACAGGAATTCTTCCTCGTAATAAAATCATCTCAAGGAAACATTGCCGGTTGTCTCTATGTAATAAAATGCAGGAAAAGGTACCTGCTGTTATACTATTTGGGTCACATTAAGGACTTATTGCTCGGTTTGTGCAGACGACTCTGTGATGAATGAAAGGCAGCTGAATCATGGCAGACCGCCAGAATGAATAGGAGTGCAAATACCATTAGAGTTAGTAGAGGCAGAGCATGCCTGCTTCAATAAACACATAAAACACACAGGTACAATATCTGCCTCTACTCAAGACTGACTCATACTTGCAGAAAGAAAGAAAGAAAGAAACAAACAAAGAATAAGAACAGAAATTTACACATTTACATCCACATTAATGTTTCCTATGTTTATCAAAGAAAGTTTAAAGCATATTGTTTACACATATTCTCACCCCCAATTCATCACATGCAGACACTTGCTCTGGGCCCCTTCAGATTAGCTTTTCAAGAAATCAGTATGGACTGGAGGAAGTGAAGACACCAGGAGGCACGGAGCTCTTGACCGACGTCTGGGAGTCTGGACTCTACGAGGTGTCTGCAACAAATGCACCTTGGTGAAATAGAAACATGAAATATGACCTAAAACCCTTGTCTGAAAGGTTGATTTAAGATATGATGTTTTACTTTGCTTCAATGACCAATGATTCAGTCACGTCGATCAGACATTTACATTTGTGTAACTCGCCTTTATTTTGAAATTCCCCTAGATTTCCCGGTCTGTTTCCACCTAAGCATTCACACGTTCAAATGTGAGCGGCAAGCAGCCAGAAAAAGGGTCAACTACTGTCTGTCCTCAGGAATGAATCATTTTCAGGAGATGTGTTCTCCTTTTATAAACTTTAAAAAATTGCAAAACTCAATACATCAGAATGTGACATTTAATAGTTAACAAAGGAAATGTTTTGAATTGTTATGTCTGAACTCAGAAATTAAAACGTTTAATGATATGAAGTTTATTTCTGTAGTTTGATCTGAATGAAAGTGATTGTGTTAAATCAGACGATATTGATCGAATCAAATTGAAATTGTATAACATTCAATATTTGTGCATTTAATCAATATAATATTGTGGTGATCAAACTTTTTTCTAGTATGTTTTTCAATGTATTTGAGGTTTGAACCGTTGGTTGGACACAACATGTGCTGTGCATTATGGGTAATTGTGATGATGGCATTTCAGACCTTTTACCAACAAAACAGCCAATGGGGAAGATAATCAGCACATTAATCATCAATGAACATAATCATCGGTTGCCCTCCAATTCAACAGAGTTGGAGATGAGCTGCACCTGCACAAGTCCTATAGAAAAACCCTGCTCCGACATTAATGTGTGAATAATTACAGATGACAACAAACAGACAGTTTCTGTTAATAAAAGCATTTAATTCTTTTATAAAAAGCTCTATAGAAACCTCATTAGCAGGAGACAGCTCTCCCATTGAACCACATTAATCTATAGGTTTGAATGATCAGTGTGGTCTGACTGGACTGGTTCATTTCTTTCTTTCTTTTAATTCCATAAACACGTCGGCCTCGATGGATTAGAAAGCAGGTGGTGTTTAACCAGAGTGCGAGGGGAGGAAAAAACAACAAAGTGTTAGTTTTCATGAGTGAGTTTAAACCTGAGAGCTGCCATTTTCACATTTTCAGAGATTTTTTCTGTTCTCCCTTCCATATTTAATGGACTGTCTGTCTGGCTTCATGTCCTCACACAGGAAAAGACAAAATCAGTCTGCTGGATTTGCTTCTGGACAAGATGACACACACATATTGTGCCTGTGGGCTCTGACATGCACACACACACATGACTGGTGGTGTGGTTGTAACTGTTAACAAATCCCCTCAAGTTTGAGAAATTTGCTGATTTAAATTTATGAAAGTAAAAAAAAAAGGAGACTTGATGCAGAGTTAAACCTTGTTTGGTTTAGTCTCCTCACCTCCTCAGGGAATACCAACTATCTGCTGTAATGCAACACAATTGATTTCTCCTCCGTCTTGTTAGATTAGCTTGATAATTGAATCGGTCTGAAGCATTCCTCGATATCTCTGTCAGTGAGTTATGAAATTAATTACATCTGCAGAGTGGCACATAGTAGCAGCCAATATTTCTTTCTTACTGTCTGATTGTGTATCTATAAAAAATAAAATGGAATACAGTTTTCATTGGCGACCTTGAGTTTAATGTGAAAACGAATCAACTCCCTTAATAAACAGGGTGAACATCTGCCATCTCTGTGGTCAGATGATTCATATTTCATAGTATGTGCATTCATCTTTTAACACTTTTTTGTTGTTATGTTATTACATCAAACAATGACTGACAGCTTATGTATTTATATTTTATTACGTTCGTCATATAGAGGGACTTTCAGCTTCAGCTCAGTTTGCATTTACAAGAGCAGCACCATCGTTGTGCAACAAAACAACCAAACACACTTTACTCAGTGATGTCATTAATACCTTTTCTTTAGGCCTTTCTTTGGGAATATCCTCCAGGCCATTAATAGTTTCCACCCTCTTGTTTCTTGGGCCATCTTCTTCTCCAGCTGTTTCCACATCTGCCTCTTCTTCTTGAACTCTTGCTCTCTGCTCTTTATCCAGATGTTTTGGGGTCTTCCTCCTCCCCGTTTACCTTGTGGGGTCCATGTCTCTTCTCAGCATGTGAACCAATCCAGCTCCACCTTCTACAGTAGTCAACAGCTGTAGCTACTTCTACTGTTTCCTGTTTGGCTTGTTCCCACAGTCTGATGTTAAAGGGGACATATTATGGAAATATCACTTTTTGAAGACTCTTAAACATGTATTTAGGTGTTTGTATTGCCTTCTGGAGCCCAAAATGTGAGAATTGCCCCCATAAATCTGCAATTCTCAGGCTCCCTAGGTTGAAATCCACGTGGTTTTATGAGCAGTTCCCTCAGTTGTCTGACAATGACGTTATTAGTTTTCGAATTTGCATAACACCACCCCTACCTGGTACCAAGGGGGCAGTTGTCGGTCTGAGAAGTGAAGCTCACTTCCGCGTTCAAAAAACTGCAATCCCCTCTTCTTCCTCTGGGGTCTGGCTTCAGAAGGGAGCAACTCTCCATTGACCCCCATGTTAAAATCGCCGACTTTACAGCTTAAAAAAACATATTTACAGCCTGGTACATCTTATTTTTTTGGTCTCAATTGATAGTTTCTACCCCCACACACACTCTGAGGGGGGGGAATTTTTTAAAAACTCTACCGTTTTACTGTTATTAGGATAAGATTCTGGCCAATCAGAGCACGGAAACGGGCTTCGAGGCCATTGGGCGGGTTCTTGGCTGACCAATCCAATACGGCGCGGTTGAGGCCGCCATATTTAAGTCACAAAAATGACGCCACAAAACCAATGGATGACGTCACGGATGCTATGTCCATTCTTTTTACAGTCTATGCCTGGTACCAGTAGAGGGGGCGGGGCAAGCAGTGGCTCATTTGCATTTAAAGCGACAGGCACTGAAACCAGCCATTCTGAACAGGGCTTGAGAGGATGACATGAGCTGTGATGTTTGATCCTTGGGCTATTTTGACCACAACATGTCACAGATGTGTCTTTAAGACACGTGGGAACTGTTTTAATTTGTGGAAAAGAGGCAGAATATGTCTCCTTTAAAAGACTTAGAGGAGGCCTCTCAGGCAGTGGTTGATGTTTGTGGTGGTTCTCCAGGTTTACGGTTTGAATTAGTAAAGCTTGATCGGCAGTGAGATGGTTCTTTTCTTTTATTGTTTGTATTCCAGGCTGGTGATGACTGTTCTTGCTTTCCGTATTCTCGATGTCATTGATAAGATAGAACTAATCAACATGAAAGTGGAGTCGCTTGTTGATGGTACGACACCGCTCGTATGCTACACATTGTTATGGCCTCAACCTTGATCTCAACTTCCCCCATTTTTTTTGTGAATGATGGTCTGTAGCCGAGGGGAGGCTGAGTCTTTCTGGAATTAGGTTTGGTTTGGGTGTTGGATCGTGTTCCCTGTTTACTTTTCTGTGGTTCAGTTGATGCAACTTTGAGCAAGTTCAAAGAAACCACACTTTAAAGAAGAGGTTGTCACTGGGCTGTAACAATCAATCACAGTCACACAACTTCTGTCTTTGCCACTCACACTCACACTTTGCGCGACTACAAGAGGTCGCTCATCAAGAAATGTAAAAATTGCAAAGATGGAATTGGATTTAAAAGTTTTGTAAAAAAGAAAGTTGTAACAGTCTCAACGGGGTCGGAGGGTGGGGGGAGAGGCGTCGGCTGGTGCACTCATAAATCCTCAAAGCACAAGTTTAATTTATAATCTAGGATATTTGATATCACCCAAATAATAGCAGTAATTTCCGAGCTGCACATTGTTTTTCTTTAATCAGATGAGTTCTATCTAATGTTTGCAGTATTAGCTCGGAAAAACTAAATGTGCCAGAAAACACACCAGAAAATCCCCCTGAGATTTACTTTCTGCCGCCCGTTCCCTTAAACTCATGCTCTGTGGAGCCGCTCTAGGATTTATATTTAACATCACAAACTAAGGCATTAATTTACCAAATCATTCAGTGTTTAAATATTAAATATATGCTAGTGTGGGTATGTTGCATCTGCATTAATTCAACAGTCCTTAGCTGATTTAAAACAATGAATAAACTGTCAGTAATTTAACATGGGGTTTGTAAACGGCGCTGCGTCCAAAGACAGTGTCCTTCACTCAGTTTGACTCCACCAATGTCACCATTAATAATACACAGGCTGAATCATCCCAGGCTCCTCTTCATTAAAATTTGATGTAGACTTTTTAGCAGTGGTGGGCTTCCCCTAACCTTTCACTTCTCTGCAGCGAGCATCAATTACCGCAGATGAAAGGAACGGACATGGATGTCTCATTAATTTATCTTCATGTGCTGTCTGTCAAAGAGACGGAGAGAAGGGGGGGGGCACATACGCTGATCTGTGTTTACCTGGCAGCAGAGACGGTTTGCATGTCAACAATTTGGTCAAATGGTTTCAGGTTAAGTCTCCAGTTCTGACAGCCGTCCTCCGATCGAGGGGACGTAACCCACCAACATGAGTGAGAGACCAGACAGATTAGTCACCGGTTAAGGATTCGTGTTGTGTGTTATCACAGTTGCACTATAGTTTAACAAAAGAAACGAGATACTGAGATGATATTGCGGTATGATGAGTCGGCCCTGCTGCAGTGGGATGTGCCTGTTCAGCACTTTTATAAACTCGAGGGTTCAGTCATGACAACTGAACTCACAAAATACGTGTCATTTTTTATTTTTCACTTAACTTTCCAGACGTGTATTCTCTTTTCACATAATGACTTCACTTTTACCATCACTTAAAGGGATAGTTCAACATTTTGGCAAATTGGCCCATTGCCATAATCGCTATAGTCATAGCAGTAGGTTCGTTACCTTTAATTGTCGGTGTAAGCTATTTTCATTTAAGCAATTTTCAGGGCTTTCTAAGGGAATTTCTTGGTTTCCCTCATTTTTGTGGACACGTTGTGACCTGCAGAACCACCACGTTACATGCAAACCACCACGTGAGATAATGACGGAACGATACGAAACGGAGCCGTTTTCGTAATACAGCGTAAATGAGACTTGGCTGAAAAACTGTCCCTGAACGCAACGTGCATCAGCGGTTTTGCATGAATTTACCTCTGATCAGTCTTAACGTTATTATCTCATAGCGTGGTGGTTGTGCAGAAATGTCCACATTTTGAGTTGCTTTTGTATTTGATGAGTTTGATGAGGGAAACCAAGAATCTGTAATCTGCTCCGCTCCGCCAACTGAGTTTTAAACCCTACCGCTAGTTTCTTTTGCCAAAATGTTGAACTATCCCTTTAAGTTAATTTAGAGAAATTAGATTTTGCTTTTTCCAATAATCTGTAATCTTAAACAGTTTAAACCCAGTTTCTTTTAGACAGTGACCTGTTCTAACGGTGAGTTTCTGTGTGTTTGATTTTCAGATGTAGATCCAGAGCTTTTATCGAGGGAACATTTGTTTTACGATGGTAAAAAAAAAACGAATCTCCTTCTGCTAAACTTGAGTTAAAACAATTAGAACAGTTGGTAAAGTGCGAACGCGAAACTGCAAATTGAGGAGGGTGATCAGGACAGAAGCTTTCTGAGCATTTTGCAAAACTCCTCGTTAAGACAGAGCTGCTGAACGCTGATTATCTTACTGGCATCATTTACAATTTTGGAAATGGTAAAAAAAAAAAAAACGTTGTGAAACTTGTATTCGTATCATCAGGATGTGTGCATGTGTTTAGATACTAAAAAATATTTTCTGCAGAATCCAAAATTATGACTCTAAAAATTTAGCCCATTCCGCCTGAGCCCAAATGGTCCAACTTATCGTTGTACATTTATACATTATTGTCGTCTATCACTCTTCTGCTCATGTGAGGTGACGTCCGTCTGAATTTTCTTCCATTTCCTCTTTAAAGAATGAGAATCAATGCTTCTGTCGTCCACAGAGATTATTTTACAAACAAACCTGACACGACTCGACCGCCTGGTCAAATATGAACATGAAAGAAAGATAACAGAGAGAGTTGCTATTTTGCTACCACCTATACTGTAACATCACCACTTCCCAGCGCTGCTGCGAGCAGGGGGAGGGGCAGTAATAGGTGTCAGCATTTGCATCTTGTGAAAGGGCACAGCAAAAATAAATATGCTTTAATTATCATGTCCCGCCCGATTTTTGACCTTTTTGAAACTTTATTTAACATTATTCGCATAAGACAAATTGAATCACCTCAGTTTACATGTTATGTCATTTTATAGAATTTATATCTATTTGAGTTGCCACAAGTAAATAATATTGAAAAACTAAATTATTGATAATCATGAAATATACCAAACAGTTGCTGAATGAAGTCTTGTGGTATCAGCCTTGTCCTTTGACCTAAAACATTGCAATCAGTTTAACCTTGTGTCAAAGTGAACGTTGGAGACATCGTATTGACATGAAACAGGAAACATGTTCACGTGGATCAGGGTTCCCCGATTCCGGTCCTAGAGGGCACTGCCTTGCATGTTTTAGAAGTTTCCTGCTACAACACACCTGATTCAAATGAGTGGTTCGTCATCAAGCTCTGCAGTGGCCTGATAACGAGCCACTCATTTGAATCAGGTGTGTTGTAGCAGGAAACTTCTAAAACATGCAAGGCAGTGGCCCTCGAAGACGGGAATTGGGGATGGATGAAAGCGCATAAACCAAAAATCAATGCAGACGATCAAACACAGAATCAAAAACATTCGTCAAATCATTCAAATCTTTCTTTTAACCCACGCCGGTCACACGTTCCTATAGGAGCACTCAACGTGTGACTGTCCTACGACTTATCAAAGATAAATTAACATGGACCCACATGTACACGCTGCAGGCTTCTGTCATGACAGCTGAGCTCACCATTATAATTCATGCGGTATATAACGCTGCTTACAAGCCTTGAATGATAAAGAACAAAGGAAGAATATGGATAAAACGGAGTGACCTTGAAATCAAGGTAACCTCACAGGCTTGATCAAAGCTTCCCCCCGTTCACTTTCTTCTGACTCAGACATCTGTCTGAAGGTCTCGCATAATCACCCGCGCTCCAAACCCCAACGGGCCGAGCCGGGCCAAGCCAGGCCGGGCTGGGATTCTCGCTGAATCTCCGGGTTGAAAATCTGGCTCTGCTGCTGTTCATGCATCCACCACCAACACCACCAACGACCACCAGCAGCAGCAGCAGCAGCAGCAGCAGCAGCCCATCCACGGCTGAAATAATAAAACAATTGATAAGGTCATTTGGGAGTGTTTAGTCACTGCTCAACACCTTTAGGAGGCCGGAGAAATAGAAGTGTCTTGCAGAGGCATGGCAGCGTATCGGAGTGCACCAGCAGTCAAAGGGAGCTCAGGCGAGACAAGCTGTAAGTGGATCCTCCACCTGATGTCCGCATCAGTTTCATCTGACTGATTTCTGTCTCCGCCGCTCCCGGTCGACAGGCTGAGGGAGGGGAGGGGGGTACGAGGGGGCCACTTCGCTCGTCACCCGCCAGATGGCCGCAGCCCTATTCACACTTGGCGAGCTCTTTTCTTTTTCTCGTGTTTCGCTTCCCGGTGACTCATCGACTGTCTGCACTCTCGTTTCTCGGCGTTTGAAGCCAGAAGAGTGACTCTTCTGATTTGGCGTCATTGACATCAAACTATTTGTTTTTTTTGTTTCTGGGGCGGTCGGCGGCGGCGGCGCTGCTGCAGCGATGTTAGCAACGCAGGGTGTTTTTGTGCTTTTACTCAGAGCTGGCACTGATAACATCTTAACTTCAGATTTTAAAACAAACACAACCTTGCCACGAGGCCTTTTTTTGTATCTGGCGCGGTGCACCTGTGAAAAATACTTGGAAAATAAAGCAGTTGAAAATGAAACTAGTAAACAATAAGCATCTCTGCAGGGTTCACTGAGCGCTGTGCACGGAGCTACCTGTCGTCCCCGCTCTCCTCTCCTGTCGACTGGAGGTGACAAGTTTGTATTGATCAATTTTACATGGCGTGTCAACCTAGAAAATGGGATGCCAGGAGTGTAGTTTGGGTTTTTTTTTTTTTTCCACAACGGGGGAGGGAGATTGAATATAAATTTCTAAATTGCCTTGTGTGCTTTTCAACTCCTTCCTGTCACTCAGCCAGCGCTTTTACGCGCCGCCTTGGTGGATTCTTCCCTCTCGCAGCGAGAGGTAGTTGTACTTTATACACTCTCATTTTGTTGTTCTTATAATCAAAAGGGAAGAAGAGAAAGATAGAGAGATGGAGAAGAAGATTCTGGCATCTTGAATGCTCCGAATGATGGACTGAAGAGGTGGAGCGGGCGGAGGGCTGGTGATGGCGGCGGCAGCAGCAGGAGGGGGGGGTTGCAGAGTTCTCATCAGCAAGCTGCTATGACGAGCTGCCATAGCTGTCAGAGGCTGTGAGAGATCTTTTGCCAAGGTAAGGCAAATTCCTCCTCATTCAGTCCTAATAGGACTGTCAGGTCGTCAGAGCAGGGAGGGAGGGGGGTGATGGTGGTGGTGGTGGGGTACGCTGAAGCTCTCTTCAAGACTGAGGCTATACTGCATCGCATGGTCCCCCCCGCCCCCCCTCCTCTGCAACAAAGCCCCCCTCAGTGAGCCACACAGGCCAACACAGAGGAGCCGTGACAGGCTTCACTGTAATGCAGCGACTCGGGGCTGAGGCGTCTGGAGCTGCCGCGGTTGAAAAATAGCCCCCGGGCGAACAGTGTGTCTCCCAGTGTGTAGCTCTTAAGAGCTTGTTATAACATTCGCACATTTCACCTCCCACTTTAGTTTGGTTTGTGTTCCACGTTGTCGCTTCGCTTTGCTCTCTCTTTTCCCTCTCGCACGCACTGACCCGGCGATTAATCATTATTCAGCTCATCATTTCAGATCGAGATGTGTTTATTTTTTTGATATCGCCAGGATGCTACATGTGTCCACTGATCCACCGGCTCTATTCGGCGTTATTTCAATTCTGTGATGTCGTCTCCATCTCCCATGTGAGAAGGAAGTCAGAGGAAGATGAGAAAACATAAGCCGGTGCATGGATGCGGGGGACAACTTTTGATTATGGGTTTACTAAGAGCCTGTTGGACGAGACCCTTGACTGCTTCTTCTGCTGGTGCTGCATTGATGTATGAAGAGGAAGAAGTGAATTCTGTGTTTCAAGATGTTGCCTCGTTGCTTCATCTCAGGCTTCCTTCTGTTTATTTTTTATTTTTTCCAGCTCTTGAAGCAACATCAGGAACGTCCTCTGCCTGGTTTTCCTTTATAACCTCATAGAGAAGCTCAGTGAAATGTTTTAATCCTTGAGGGAAACTCCTTATGTGACCTGTAAAACCTATATTCTGCAAAACTTTACGGTTTAAAATGCATATTTAGGAGCAATAATTGACCTTGTTTCCATAAACTCCCTTATCACCAGCTTTCTCATTATGCACAGGCTGCTTTGTTGACCCATGCACCAGTTGCTCCTCTCGAGCAGCCAAGCACTGTTTGCTATCTGCATCATGTCTGAGCTTCTGTATTTGCAAAAACAACCCGGAGAAGAGTTTGGTGAAACAAGCGTTCAACTTTTTTGATAATATGCTACTTTCCTTTTTTACCTTGCTACATTTTTATTTCATTTTACTCCACATTATTCTTCAATGTTAACATATTTATTCTCCTCATGAAACACTTTCATTTGACCTTTGTGTTTGAGAGGTGGCAAGCAGGCTGACAGTCACTGACTACCACACACACACAAAATGTTTTACTTTTATGTTTTCTATTCACAACATTTTCAAATTCTCCACAGATGAAAAGAGAATATTTCCCTATCTGAGGAGCCTGAACTCATTTTCATGAGTTTACATGTCTCATTCACACTCATTTAAAGCTACAAGCCTCAACCCAAATTGAGTTTTTTTTCATTGAGTCTTTTAAATTTTTTATTTTCACCTTTTCTACAATGTCAACCACTTACTTCATCTCAAGTATTCCATCATCTAAGTTATGCTGTTTGATTTTAACCTGAAACCACAAAGAGTGACTGAAAGTATCACTTGAACCCACCGCCGTGTTTGGAAGGAATGAGTCTTGAAGTCCACATTTTTCTTTGAACTTGAATCCTAGGTCTTTTTTGTGTCTGAAACACTAATTCAACACATTTTCACATTTTCTTCACATAAAACATGTCAGAAAATCCTCCTGTTGAAGTCATCCTGCTAACAAGGCTAGGAGCTAACAAGCTGCTAGTTCATGTGAGTTTTATTATTAATTAAAGGGATAGTTCAACATTTTGGCAAATTGGCCCATTGTTGCTATAGTCATAGCAGTAGGTTTGTTACCTTTAATTGTCGGTGTGAGCTATTTACACAATTTACACACACAATACACAACCCAACAACTCAAAAACGCTGTCATGGACACGTTGTTAGCTGCACAACCATCACGCTATGAGATAATAATGGAACGTTACGAGACGGAGCTGTTTTAGGGGTAAATTCATGCACAACCACTGATGCGCGTTGCGTTCAGGGACAGTTTTTCAGCAAGCAGTCTCCGCATTTACAATGTATTATAGTACCTCGAAAATGGCTCCATTTCGTAACGTTCCATTATTATCTCATAGCGTGGTGGTTGTGCAGGTCACAACTTGTCCACAAAAGCGTTTCGGAGTTTTGGGATTTTGTATTTGATGAGTTTGATGAGGGAAACCAAGAAATTCCCCTAGCCTATAGCGTAGCCCTAAGCAGCTTGCTGCTCCGCTCCGCCGTACTAAAAATAGCTTACACCGACAATTAAAGGCAACGAACCTACTGCTGTGACTATAGGGATTATGGCAATGGGCCAATTTGCCAAAATGTTGAACTATCCCTTTAAAGCAACTGCTGGCATCAATATTGCTCTATGCAATGTAGTGCATTACATGATACATAAAATACTATATCTTCATGATAGCAGGTATTATGTGCTGCAGATACAAATATCTGGCTCATGTTTAAAGAGCCTCAGTGGAAGGTTCCCTGCTGGACCCCTGGTGGTTTGTGCTGTCGG
The DNA here is from genome assembly GCA_030347415.2 of Decapterus maruadsi. Classification (NCBI taxonomy): domain Eukaryota; kingdom Metazoa; phylum Chordata; class Actinopteri; order Carangiformes; family Carangidae; genus Decapterus; species Decapterus maruadsi. Next base: position 4,030,807 of record CM064886.1, on the reverse strand, counting down.
TTGCTGCATGTGAGGCCTTCAGGGGCCATCTGTGAATTGCACTGATGGTCTACATGTTGTGGTGGTGTTTAGGGGACATCTGTAAGTTGCAGCGTTTGCCAATTTGGTCTGATTGTGAGAATTGCCACCGGCCTCCTTGAGGCTTTAGATTTAGATGATCATGACAGAGCGAGGACTCGTGATGTTCAATTCCTCTGTCATATGCCTCTATAATGCATCCTAGTACCCACCTGACAGTAGATTGCAAACTTCTTCTCCAGTTCGGGCTGAGTGAGTTTCAATTTAGGGTCTGCGTTATCGATCCAAAAGGGAAAACACCTCGATTTCCTCAAAGCCTGCACGGGTCTTTAACAATTATCTCATTTATCAGCTAGTTTCCGCTTGTGATCCCCCACACTCCCTTTCCCTGCTCCTACTAACTCACTCACTAAAACAACTCACTGTTAAACACAGCAAATGATGTGGCAGGTTGAATCGAGGGAAACACAAACACTCAGCGTGGGGCTAACTTTGTGACAGCTTAGCCCACACAACAGTGAAATTGAGAGAGGATTAAATTAGTTTACTTCCAGACCGCACTGTCCATCTAATCCCAGCATTTGTATGCAGCTCAACCTTCCAGAAAATTATTTTACACAAAGCGTTACTGAGGGACCGGTGCAGTTGGCGGCGCTGGGTTTAGTTGGCTGTGGGTGCACGCTGCCACAGGCAATCTGTCTCTGCACACTGTAAGTCATGTTCATTGTCAGACTGTCCAAAGACATTAGTTTGGGCTTTAAACACAGACAGAGGGGATGTACATTTACTTTTGATCCAAGTGGTTACATACGTTTTCTGTAGATTTATTCAGATTCGGGTTAAAGTGTCAACTTGGCTCTGATTCACATTTCAACAACAGACAGCAGGAAAAAAAAAAAAAGAAAATCTGCAGAGAAATCTCTTGTTTTTGTGTTTTTTGACAGGAGACATCGCCTCGTCTAATGTAATCATATATATTTTTTTATTTCTTTTTCACATTTTCATGTTTATAGATGAGCTTTTTAACAGCGCTAAGCCTGTATCCATGCTTTCTGTCAGGGAGGAACGCGCGATATAAAGCACAGAAGAAGAAAGTATATGTGACTTTAGATAAAGCGGCTCAGCTTCTCTGCCTCTTCTGTGAAACAAAAAAATAAAATAAAACAAACAAAACCAAAAAAACAACAGCAGTACTAGATCAGCTGCGGTGCACGAGATCCAAAGCAGCTTTGTGGGAGATTAGATGCGAGTTCGAGTCATAACACAGACAGAAAATCTCAAGCATAAGACAGATGTGCTAATTGCTTTTCACTCTGGATATTGTTTTGACAGCGCTAACCCATGACACAAGGTAGGAGTGTGCGATGAAAGCTGTGGGACCAAACACCACCGAGCACCATGACGATGAATGGGGAATTAAACTCCACTGTCTCCAATTACCATCTGAACCTCATGTACAACAGCCTCCAGTACAATGCTGTTTATTCACCTTTAAACTGCTTCACTTTGCATGTTTTCATTTATGTGAATTTGATATTTGTGTCTGACGCCAAGTGAAGCAGCCGCAGTTTGTTTGAAGTAGCGTTGCTGCCCGAGACCCGTGAAGAAAAAAATGTTCCTACCTTTTTTTGTTTTGTTTTGCTCGCGGTGTTTTCTAATTATTAATAATACATGCTCGATAATTGTTTTGATTGCCTACATTCAGTCCGCCATGTGCAAAGACAGATATTTATAACAGACCAAAGAACCATGCATTATTGCTGAAAAATTGCAAGGTTGATTTGTTTTTGTTATTAAAGTAGTGGTCCGAAGGTATCTGTTATGCTGCTTTATAGAAGTGAGTTTGGAATGATGTTAGACAGTTAATGTGTGACGGCTATGAAGACGCTCGGATGAGCCCGGGTTCACGGCTCCAGTTCAGTTTTGTCACCGTTGTGGTGCTTCACACTGTGTGCAAAGCAAATTATAAGCACATCGAGATTACATGCAAAGTCACTGCAAAAGATATAAATACATGCAAAACTGTGCTGTTGGTGCGAATAATGGGAATGGCACAATTCAAAGATGCAAATGAGGCGAATTTTGCAACAAACTTTGGGTATTAATATAGAAACCTTGACCTAGACCATGACACAGCAAAACCTGCTACTTGCCTGAGGCGGCCGTCATCCAGACGCAGCTGCTGGAGTTTGGGGTTTGGTTTTTATGACATATCTGCTCTTTGGGTGCATGTACGTGAGTTGGTTGTATCTGCATGTGTAACACAAAGTCAAATTCACTTTGCGCTCAGCGTGAACACACGCTTAGTTTTACTTTGTGAAGGGAAGTGTGTGACATACTTGTTTTTTTTAATTATATTATTTATGTCATATTATTATTATAACCTTTATTTAACCAGGTTTGTCCCATTGAGATCCAATATCTCTTTTGCAAGAGAGACCTGGCAAAGAAAGTTTCAACACAAACAAACAAAAAAACAACAAATAGAATACAAATAGCAATTTAATTTTCAAGATTAGTTAAAGGGACAACGAGGAGTTTTGGAGAAGCGAAGTGTTTTCACGCTGCCTCCGCGCGCACCGTAGAATTCCTCCACCGGCGCAAGACGGACTCATGTTTTCATTCATCAAGGATTAAAGTCAGAGGTTCAAAGAGGTTCAGTTACCGTCGTAGTTCCGACCATAACGCCGTTATTCTCATTTGCGTCCGCGAAACCGAAAGCAATAAGTGCTGGTCGGCTCGACCAGCATTTCCGCCACCACTAATAATAACAAAATAATGATAGAGACAAAACGATATATTGATCGAAAATGGAGCCATTAACAAGTGCGGGTAGCGTAGATTCATCCACATTAACGTGAGACTGTTTTATAACCGAATAGAAACTCCTCGTTGGCCCTTTAAAAAGAATTTACAAGATAAATCAAACAAAATAATATATTTGCACTCAAATAAAACATTTGCACTCCTGAAGCCTGAATGTAATGGAATTTATCATGGACTTGAATATATTCAGAGATACCAGACTCTGGAGTTTGAGCTCTAAATATAAAATTGATAAATAATATAATTGTCCTGTTCTGCTCTGATTTTATTAATATAGAAGCCTGTAGTTTCCTTAAAGCAGGATTAAAATGTCTTTTTTGGGGCGTTTTGCGCAGTGGTGTGCACAGACTTTTTGAAGGGCAGGGGCGATTGGGAAAAAAAGGGCACATACAGTGCGTCCTCGCCACTGCAGGGGGCACTTTAGCATGCGTTTTGGCTCCCAAGGGCACTTTAGGCGGGGCAACTGCCCCCTCTGCCCACCCCCAGGGCACGCCACTGGTTTTGCGGGATTCCTGGGAGGGGGAGCTCTTTTGTCCCAGGAATTGAAAAGTGGCAAATTGGGGATTTTTTTTAGCAACACTAGGTTGAAACTGGTCTGAAAAACTAAAATGGAGGTAAAGTGAAAGAACGCACTCATTATGTGGGGATAAACCAACAACATTGTTATTCAGCTGGATCTCCACCAGTACGACGACGTCATGATGAGCCAATACAAGTGAGCTGGCAACAAGGAGCCGATGTTTTTGGCCACATTAAGCAATTAACAAAACACTGTGTTGGAGCATGTTTGTTAGAGTGTGTTTGTGTGTGTGTGTGGGTGTGGGTGTGTGTGTGGTGCCTCGATAAAGAAGTAGAAATGAAACACTGCTCCTCCTCAAAGGGAATTTCTCTTTTTTTTTTACCAGACTGCCAAGTCCCTCCCCTCTGATCCAACACTCTCACTTAGAGGTTTAAACTGTGTTCAATCAAAGACTCACGCTGCCAAAAAAGATTCTTACTCATGTTTATATTAGGAAATCTGTCCTGCGACACTTTAATGTGGACGGGGCCAGAAAAAAAATGTCACATGAGGACAGGATGGAGTGGGAGGTGAGAGAGGGAGAGGAGAGAAATCAAAAATTCAACTTGACAGAGAAGAAAAACACACACTTTGTAATCTTTAAATCTGCCCTGACGTGTTCAGTTAAAGAACAGGTCGACTGTGATGAGGCTTTAGACTCATGTTAATCCCTCTCAGCTCATACTCAATCTATCAGACCTATCAGCCGAGCAGGAAACGACTGACACCTGCTGATGGGGATGAAGTGTGCGAGTTGTTAGCCTATATTATTATTATTATTATTATTATTATGGTCCTGGTTCACAGAAGTGAATCTGCCACTCTCTGCAGCTGCCTCATTTATATTGGGCAGAGAGCATGTTGTGCATAAGGCGGAGACAAACCCCCCAGAGTACCACCAGCTGTACATGACATATGCCTCATGCCTTGTGCACAACATGCATCTGAAAAAAAACAAAAACACAACAACAAGACTTTCTTTTGGAATATAAAAGCTGAACTAGGGGTGAGAGTACACGTTTACTCACTTGTCAGTCATTTTAAAAAAACCCTCCTAGGGGTTGTTATGGTTGCGTCTCCATCGGTGTGTGTTTTCCGGAGCCTGGCAGCTCGGTGGTTAGCAGCGTTGGCTCGCTGCAGGGGGGTCGGGAGATCTCAGCCCTGGACCTCTTCTGCGGGAAATTGCATGTAATACTGTGTGGGGTTTTCTCAAGTCAATCTAATTTCTTCCCACACTACACTCATTGGGCCAACTCCATGACCGAGGAGCTGGCCTCAGAGACGAGTGGGTCCCTGAGAGCTGGAGAATGGCTGCCCACTAATCTGTAGAAAGGTCGAACGGATATCAACCAGTTCAGCATATATGAACCCGTAGGTGATTTTTTATCAAGAGATTCATTAAAAAAAATAAAAAATCCATTGTGCTCTATACATCATGATTGCAACCTTTTCCAACCCTGTTATCCATTCAAGTATTTACGGAAGATCATGGCACACTATGTTCTCGGAGAAGCAGTGCAAACGTAAAAGGCCATTTCTTATAATGCACTCACCACTCTAATGCTGAGTGGTAATAGCATATCTAAAATGATCCTGATATAAATGCTATATGTGCAAATTGCACAGCAGCATCAGAAGTGATAAATGGTTCTTTATATATATATTTATTTATATGCACAAGTGAAAATCAAAGGTAAAAAGAACATAAAGTCTTTTCTTTTACAGCGTATGAAAAATATATAAACTACTAATCTCATGAGTGAGCCACAGTGTAGTGTCTCTGTAATCAGGCACTGGCAAGTGCTAAATGCAATATTGACTTACTGGCACTCTCATAATAATGGTCCTAATGCTCTTTACCCTGTTCAGCCTCAGGCATCAAGACACCTGCTGATTTACACTTAGCTTATAGTTTGAAGCTGATGGGAGCTTGATTATAGTTATGTGAGTCTGACCATAAACCATCTATAGTGCTGTAACGCTGTGGTTATGGTTGATGAAAGAGTCAGAACATTATCAAAGTGGTGCAATTTCATCCTCTGAGGACCACGAACGTCTGCACCAAATTTCAGTCTGGACCTGACTAAATTATCCTGTAGAGACTGAGAATCTATGTTTCCAAGGTATTTGCATGTGGCCGAACCAGAGCGGATTTGAACCATTGATCATCATCGATTCCTTTTTTAAGCACTTGCCCTTTTCCAGGCATTTTCAAAGCCCTCCCATGTGGTAGTGAGTAAAAACCATCTGGTTACGTCTGAGTAAAAACTGAAGTTTTAAGTCTCTTTTTAAAACATATCTGACATTTAAAGGAAAATTAGACAGAGATCCGAAACTTCAAAAACTTTCTTCAAGGGTTTCTGCACAGGAGCTTTTTTTGGTTAAGGGAGATAAATGTTAAACAATGCCTCTCTTTAAATTGTATCTTGTTTAGAAAAGTGTTGGTAGCGACCTTTGTTCCAGGAGCTCAGACTCTTCAGTAGCTGACGGACAGGCTGACAGACAGACACGCTGACCTCCAGAGGAGAGGATTTCATTAATTGAAGACACTTAGAAAAAAGTAACTCTAGCTGCTTTGCTGGAAAATAACCACATCTGCATCTGCAGAACATCCAGTGCTCAGTACAAATGTTGAATTTTAATTTGGTTATAAAGTTCATGTTGTGGTCACTGTGTTTGTGAAGTCCACACTCCTGTTATCTGCCTGCCAACAGTGTCAGATATGGGGTAAGGTGCACCATTAGTTTTCATTTCCTGAAACACTTTTACCTCGTCTGACTTATTAAAGGTCTCAGAAAATAGATGTCCATGTGCAGTGTGATTATAAAGCAGCTCTATGTTCTGTATTAATACTGTGAAATTATCAAAACCTCAGTCCACAGAGAAATACACACAGCCTGTATTCAGAAACTGAGCCTTAAAAAAACAGCGATCAGGACTTCCTGTGACTTTGTGATGTCACAACAAAAGCAGCCACCAAGCCCCGCCCACTCTACTAGATCCAATCCTGCAGGATCTGTTTTTATCTGTGTGCTTTTCTGTTACAATCACTTCATTTGAAGTCTGAGTGGGAATGTAAAACTACACTGAGATTATGTTGAAACAAAAAAATCATCTTATAGATCAATACATAAAATAAATCAAGGAAGTTGTAATATAAGGATCAATAATTTAAATTTAGCCAAAGTTTCATAAACTGTATCTTATTAGCTTAACATTAAACCAGCTCATTGCTGCTTCTGCTGCTGGTAGCAGCAGTAAAGTCGGTGTATTGTTGTAGCAGCTGTGGCAGCACGAACAGAGGCACACGGAAGAGAGCAGCACTTAACGGGGAACTCCATATTGCATTTTCATGAGTATGCAAGCTTGTGCTACAGCAGCTTAGATCTGTGGGTAAAAACTAATGAGTCCACTTGGGCTACATATCTGGAGCCGTCCTCTCCTGCACCAGCTGGTAGATATAATTAATATGTAAAGAAACCTGTTCGTGGCATAACATGTTCTCCGTGCAGTCAAAAATAAATATGTGCGGTCCCAAACTGCTCAGCTGAGGAGAAACACAGAGGTGAAGCAGGAAATGCAGGCAGAGATTCACGTTTGCTTTTCTTTGCTCGTTTTCTGTCCTCTTAGCATTTTTATGCTTTCTATTTCAAATCCATTTGGATTCAATAAATATTAATCACCTTACTCTCACGTTTGACCTGCAGCTGTTTCTGTGAGGTGAGGCTCGCTCCTGTTTCTGTTCAATGCATTCACAATGAAACACTGAAAAGCTGTTTTGATAACGGCACTTCTGAAGAACAGTTGTAATTTGTTATTTTGTACATGACTCATACACCAAAACATGACCAAACTGCAAGACTTTATCAACATACAGTAGAAACACAAGAGCAACTGAGAAAGAACAGATAGCTCAGTCAAATATGAACACAGTGCTGCTCTGTGTAGACAAGTCAAGGGTATCAATTTGACTGATCTATGATTTTCCTTTCATACCCGACTCAGGGGGAACGATATCTGACAGCCAGATTCCCATCTGCCCATCCACTGCCTACATCACTTATCTGTCCAAGGGAGGGGTTGTGGAGGGATGGCATATAGGGCGAGGGAGGGGTGCACCTTAAACACGTTTTGGACTGTAGGAGGAAGCTGGAGAACATACAAGCACGGGGAGAACACACAAACTCCACCCATATGGCAGGGCTCTATGCCACCTCTGTTTCCTGAACACACTTTTGAACAGGTTGGCATGTTTGGACCAGAAAAATAATAGGTTTGGAACCTGAAAAGTCAGTTCTCTGTTCTCAACCGAACTTAAAAAATAGTTGTTTTTTTCCTTTGCAAGCTGTGAAATCCTCAGTGGGTGTGTCATATTCTAGGCTGGAGTTTGCAGTGGTCTACTGAAGATACAAAATGTTTGGTGGCCAGTTGGGCCTCCACTATCTTCAAAGAAAAGCTAGAAAGCAGCACAAGGAAGAACAAGCTGCTGCGCGCCAAAGTTACGGAAGAGACGGCCGAGGCTGGTTTCACTCCAACACCAGACCAAATAAGTCATAATAAAACTGAAGATGGATTACAGACACAGGCAGAAAAGGATGTGTTGATACATGTCCATCTCATGACTTTGCCGCTGTTGTGTTTACGTCTGCCGGAGGAATGTCCTCCCACTTTGAGCGCAGGCTGTTTTCACCAGAAAGCAACAAGGATCTGAGACTCCGGAGCGGAGCCAGAGTCACAACTGGAAGCGATACCACAAAGGTCTCAGGCCCGGGAAGCAAACCACAGAACTGAGGTGCAGGTTCCAGCTATCGGAGTAACTTCCTCTCCGTCCCTGCCTGAATAATGGGATTACTTGTTATGTACATCTCAGATATACGAGGCTTGAATTGAGCCTTTAACACTTAAAAAAACATATGTGCACATCTCCTCTTCCAAGTGAATTCCAACACTAATGAATTCCGTAATCATAGTCGCCCCTTTTTTTTTTGTCACAGATAGAATCTCATCTGAACGGTTCATCTGATTTAGTCACATTATGTTATGAGAGCTCCAGCTCAGAGTGCCAGTAAATGAGTTTAGTTGCTGGAACCTCCAAAGGCCAGTAAATAACGGAGCTGAGCCTGGTATTAAGTGCCACAAAAGGGTTCACTTTTAAAAAATGCCAACTGAGGAGGAGGAGGATAAAAACCATGGAGACCTGCAGCAGGAGTCAGATTCAGTTTAATTCAGGTCTCGAGGAAAAAAACCAGGGCAATGAATGAAATATTGAGCTGTGTAGTGATCAGAAAGGCAAAGTTTCACTCAGGTTAAAGTATTCATCATAAGCACTCGCTCAGTTAAGTTTGCTCGACTCTTTGGTGCTGGCTAGGTGAACACAGTTCCTTTTTTTTTTTTTGCTGGCACTTCCAAAAGGCCAGGCGCTGAGAAGCTGAGCCTGGCAGCGACTCCTGCAGAAAAAAAAAATCAGCCTCGGAGCGCCAGTGGAGCATGATGGGAGGTGGATGCCTGCGTAGTGTGCCAGAGGGGAAGAGAGAAGGCGATACCTGGCACGGCAGCTGAGAGCAACTCTTTGTCTCCGCTCACTGCTCTCTGTTGCTGTTTAAATCTGAAGACGAACAGGTGCTGAGCTGCAATGGGTGCTTTTTGGAGCAAATCTGGGCAAATATCAAGGAGACACACACACACAAACACACACACACACCCGCACAACGTGTGTGTGTTTGTGTGTGTTTATGCATGCACACAGCACTCCTCTGAGTATTCATTATTTTTATGGTATTTTTTTTTTTTATCCCTGTGATATTGTTTCCTTTGCCTTCATTTCATTTCCACTCTGCCTCAAACTAGTCCTCTGTCTGATAGACCTGTTTCATTTCCAAACCCATAAAGCCACTGTCATGGCCGTTGTAGCGCTCCCCCATCATGCATCCATCCTGCATTCACGCCGCAGAGGGCCGCCGCAATCATCTCTCTCTCAAATCATGTTTATGTAGAACTGGCTCAAGGAAGGTAAAAAAGTATGAAACAAAAGTTTTCTGCTGCTCTGAACTAAAAATCATAAACATGAAGACAAGTTAGACCTCAGTAGAACCACTGACAGTGTAAAATCCTCACTGTTTTTGCGGACCATTGAAGTATCCGACAGAACAAGAGTCATTTTTAGTCGAAAAAGTTACATGTTGTGGTTTTCAGGGTTCAGTTGTTCCAGACTGACTGATTAGAGCCTGTCCACATGGAAACCAGTTTCAGTGAATCCACATATAGTACGTTTTTTATTGTTTCCTCCAGATGGATACGGCATTTCGTGGGGGTGAAAACAGTATCGGTAAATCTCAAAACGCTGCCCTAGCGTTTTTGTGTCAAAAATAACTTTTGTGAAACGGTGATGTCATACCCCCCACCGCTCTAACCCATGACCTGAACCACACTGCTAGACGTTACAGTATATGGACGTTACGTAACAGCATGGTTGACTAACTGTCGGCCCATTCAATCATCATCATTGTCATCCTCGTTTTATTTGTACGTTTTTATTCTATTTGAATGTTGTTGATGTTTTGCACAGCTTTTAATCTAGGAGCACACAATTTCATCTCATGCACACTGTACAATGAAATGACAAATAAATGACCTTTGACCTTTGACCTTTGAGATTTGTACTGACGTGACTCCCAGTCAGCATTTAGTCGACTTATAATGTTTGGAGTTTGAATACAGCGGCGAGCTTTCCATCCTATTCTCTGTTTTTGGTGTGTAGGTGTAGCCGATGTTATCTGGCTCTCTGTACGTGGGGTTCAAACCCCGGTATCGCATACGTTGGGCGACGATGCAACTCGTTAAGTTTGCTCTTCCTTTTATGGGTGGGTGAGTGCACCCGGACCCTCCGTTACATATGCGTGGCAGCATTACGGCGCCACACGCTCCACACAGGCTGTGTACGTATGTACTACGGTGTTTTAAGTCGTTTTCAGGAAACTTTTTCAAAAAAAAGAAAAGGATTGTTTTAGCTCTGTTTCCATGTGGACAAGGCCTAAGTAATATGCAGCTTCATTCCTGCATCAATAGAGGAGAATAAGATAAGTTTAGTTTATGCTGCTCCATGTGGCGACATCCACAGCTGTATTCATGTAGTAGCTGTTGAGAAACGTGGCTCCCATTAGTCTGATCGTCATCATCACCTGCAGTTGATGGAGAAAGAAGAAATATGCTGATTCATGAGCTGAACCGCAGTAACTTTTATGGCTGCAGTGCTGCTTTTGTGGCTGTTTTGTTCCTTTACTGGCAGTGACTCAAGACGATGACACTCTGATTCTTCTGTTTTTGCTCAACTGGGGAAACACAGCTGTCAATGAAAACACAACCAGAGTTATTTAAGGTGTCATTTCTCTGCTCCAAAGTTTTGAAATCCAAGAATGAAAGAAGGAAATGAAATCCCATTTATTGAAGAAAGGAAAAACTCAGTTTCTCTTCAAAAAAAGAAAAGGAGGGGGGGGCACAGGGCAGGACAGGGAGGTTTTGTGATAATTACTGGGACACTGAAGACACTCTGCTGCTCCTGAGCTTTTAAAAATGAAGTCATCATAGCTGTGGACTTGGGTGTGTGTATTTTAGCCACACACCAGCGTGCAGACAACCTTTTTGTCTATATTTCTAGATTAGCCAGTTGGCTGAGTCAGTGCTGGAGTCAGGTGCTGCCAAGATGGCGATCAGGTGGTCGACCCCTCTCTGAGCTTTAAAACTCTTCTGTGTGTGATGTCATAGAGGCCACATCCATCTGGTTATTCATTCATTTAGTTATTAGAGGAGCTGGTTGCTATTGCACCGGGCTAATTCACATGTTCAATGTCTCCTAGGGCCGTCAGAACGAACTTCGCTAGTCGAACAGAATTCAAATTAAGAATGAGAACATTCAAAGTTGGAAATTGACATTCAAACGTTTGCCTTACACAACAATGCAAATCATTAAATTAACATTGTGTGTCGCAACATTTGGGGTTGTAAACAATGTTGTTGTTTTGTTGTTGTGCTCGACGTATAGCTGCAGCTACAAGCAAAGTTTTATAATTGCTAATTTATTCGGCTGCTGCGGGGACGTGTTCCCACGCAATTGTTTTTTTTGTCCATCGATCCACTGACCGCCTGCGTGCCGATACGTGGAGACCAATCCGAGCACCACTACTTATAATATTCAGATTTCCTGTCTTGAAGTTTTACTGTATATTGAGTTGGTTAAACTTAAATGTAAATGCAAATGTTAGGCTACATGACAGATTTGGTTATGACTTTTAGTGAACGAGTGACGTAACAATAAGCTGGTATACATGTGTATATGAGCTAAAAAAAAATAAAAATTGTATATAATTTGAATATTTAACATAAGCGTTAGAAATTTGAATCTGGTTTGGGGGGAAGATTGACAGCCTATGTCTCCACCTCCTTGACCTGTCTGTGTTTGTGTGAAGTGGGCGTGGCTAACATCTCCTGTGTCCAATCAGCACACTGCACAGCTTCAGTCCTCCAGCCTTCCCTCCAGTCATCGCCAGGTTGTTGTGTGGCCTTCAGGGAAACTGGGACAAATAAATATAAAACTGCTCCACCGCTGGTGAAGTGAGAAAGCCTTTAAACATTTATGTAAGCTTATGCAAGGAGGTCTTCGTATACAGTGCACAGTGCACGGTTCAACTTCACTAAGCCACATAGCTTGGAGGCATTTACAGTACTCACAGCGACAGGGGGGGAGTATGGAGCGAGTCCCAGGAGTGTCCCACTGGTAGGAAAAACAAACTCTGGAAGTCAGAACGAGCAACGCCCCAAAACAAACACGCTCCCAGTGTGTACTCCCCCTCTGAGCAGAAAAACACTACAAATGAGCTGCTATGGCGGCGTCCTGATAAAAACAAAACAAAAGGCAGACTGAACCAACAAACACCCAGCCGCTACACTTGATGTATTACACACAGCAGTTTTATAATGAGATAATTAATACATGGTTTAACATAGTTTTCTGGTCTGGTCACAGGTGATAGAAAGGAATCAGTACTCATACAGCTTTTGTTTTAATCATGACAGCTCTTACTGTAGTATCACGGCCGATAATACAACTAGTATTTAGTGGTACTAATATAATTGTAAGGTTAGGTCCAAATCAGGTTGGATAAATGAGTTTATTCAGTCTACAGAGATAAAGTACCTGCAAATGGAGCTTTGTAGCCTTATAAGATATGCTTTAATAAGTGCAGAGACATATTGTGATTTATAGTTGGAGTTTAGAGTAAGTGACTGCATACAGATTATTCCATTATACCCAGGCTACAATATGGATACTGTTGATACACTTGTTGATGCTGATGATTTGTGACTATAAACAGTCATTAGTGTTTTACTTTCGATATTCAGCTACATTCTGTTGCTGAAGTTTTCTGTTAGAATAAATAAGGGAAACACTCCTTGCTTCTACACAAAATTCCCATATGTGAAACAAATGTGAGCTGGAAAGTCAGAGGAAATTGGAACCATTATTCATATATTGACATTTGCTATAGCTAGCCTATACAAATACATATGTTTGTATGAACATTTATAGCCCCATTTCCACCAAGGAAGTTCCTGGTAAAGGATGGAGGATGATGAACTTTAAAGGGATAGTTCAACATTTTGGCAAATTGGCCCATTGCCATAATTGCTATAGTCATAGCAGTAGGTTTGTTACCTTTAATTGTCGGTGCAAGCTATTTTTAGAACAGTGGAGCAGAGCCGTGAGCTGCTCAGAGCTATGCTACGGAGGCTCATGGGATTTCTTGGTTTCCCTCATCAAACTCATCAAATACACAATCCCAAAACTCCAAAACGCTTTCGTGGATAAGTTGTGAGCTGCACAACCACCACGCTATGAGATAATAACGGAACGTTACGAGACGGAGCCATTTTCGAGGTAAATACAGGGTAAATGCAAAGACTGCTTGCTGAAAAACTGTCCCTGAACGCAATGCGCATCAGCGGTTTTGCATGAATTTACCTCTAAAACAGCTCCGTCTCGTAACGTTCCATTATTACCTCATAGCGTGGTGGTTCTACAGCTCACGATGTGTTCACAACAGCGTTTTTGAGTTGTTGGGTTGTGTATTTGATGAGTTTGATGAGGGAAACTAAGAAATTCCCTTAGCCTCCGTAGCATAGCCCTGAGCAGCCTGCTGCTCCGGTCCGCCGTACTAAAATTAGCTCACGTCGACAATTACAGGTAACGAACCTACTGCTATGACTAAGGTGATTATGGCAATGGGCCAATTTGCCAAAATGTTGAACTATCCCTTTAAAGGAACGTCCTCTGACTCTAAACTAAACTTGGCCACTGTGTCTCTAGTAGGACCGCTATAGAACCTGCTGGACTCTTTAGGCGACATTATGCACAAAGTTTTGGTCATCAAACTTCAAAGTGATCCCTATAGTTGTTGTGCAACAGTTTTTATTGTACTCCTTTTGTCATTGTTGGTTCTTTTACAGCAGTGTAGATGCTTTTGGAGGCTTTCGCTTGGTGTCACATTCTGTAGACTAAACCACAAGCCACACCCAGGATTTTTCCGGGACTTGGAGGCCTCGTTTTGGAAGACTCATTTTGCCTCTGTGAAAAAGTTTTAGCAGATGGTCCTTTGGGGGTGGAGACGCATGCTAATACCCCTAAAGTCACCCCGTAGTTGGTGCAGTGGAAAAGCCCCTCATGTGCTGTAAAATGTGTTATGTAGATACGTAGAGATCCCAAAGCCTAATAAAATATGCTGTTGAGTGAAAATACCAAAAAGCAAAACATTTGACCATCTAAATGAGACATTTATTGATAATATAAGTTTACAGAATAACATAACAAAGAATCACCATATAGACATTGCATTGATATAAACAGCAGTAACAGTGAAAATGGATCTCCTTATGGGACAATAAAGGCGTTCTATCTTCTAATAGCAGCAGTAGCAAATTGGGATGAAGAACTTGAGAGTTGAGCCACGTCAACCGTCCCCAATGTTCATGCTTCGGCTGCACGTTCCAGTAAATGTAAATACTTCCAGTTGTAAAGTCTCATTTTATCCATAAATATAAACAGTACAGTACGTGCAGCTCCATCCCTGAGGAATAATTTACAACCGATTCTGAAGCCGAGTCGTTTCAGACACCTCATTAAGGCCAGTGTCAGTCTTAGTTATACACAGCATATGTTAAAAGGAAGATAAATAAAGGTTGAATTGAAAGGCAAAAAATAGCAGCAGCAGTGAGTGTAGTGTTATTAATGAAAGTACATCACATTAGTAGTAGTGTGAGTGATAAATCCTGGTTGTGCTGGTGGATTTATCGCAGCCACAGTGAAGTGAATTAAATACAAGACACCAATCCTGAGTGAAAAAATGAAGCTTTAAACACACACTCTGACATATTATTATTATTTTTACTATCATTATTATTATTATTATTATTATTATTATTATTACCATGGCGCTCATATATTCGGCTCATTATTGCATTACCGTACATGTTCCGTCATTTGAAGGAATGACGCATCACAGATTCACTTGCAGTAATTATTTTTATATCTCCTGAGTTGGAGGTATAAATATCCAGGATTTAGAGACGCTGGAAACCGAGCGCGATGTGTAAATCAATACAGTGAGTGCAATTTTGAACCTAAATCTCGGGGTGTGTTGTCTGGACCATAAATTTCATTGTGTATAGGGAGCCATTTATGCACATTTACATGGAGACAGGATGTTGATTGCGGGATCTGCAGAGTTACAGAGCGCCTCGATGGAGGGGCGGAGGGGATTCAAGAGAGAGGAAAAAAATAAAAAAAAACGAAAAAGCACTAAAGAGTTCACAACCACATCCGCATGAGGTCATAAATCTTTCTCAACTGAATAAGCAGTCTTTTTATTTCTCTTCTGAATTCATCATACAGCCTCCGCCCCTCCCTCTCTGTCTGTCTGTCTATGGCTATTCTCCGCTCAGCCTCGCTGTCTCTCTCTCTTACTTTTTAGTGTCTTTATCGGATAACGAGTGTGATGACAGTAAAAAGTTTCATCATCGGCCTCCATCCTATTAGGCTCTTATTGGATCATGTTTGTTTTCGGTAAGCCCTGAAAGAAGGGAAGGAGGAAGCAGCAGAGCTAAGCCGCATAGCTAAGCACAGTCAGAGACACACTGTCAGGGTTTTGTCTCGGCTTTGTCAGTCACAGCAAATTAGTATTGATAGTCTGTATATATATATACAAATGTGTGTGTGTGTGCAAGCAAATGACAGATGAGTGGAGCTACACTGTAAACTGCTGAGGTTTAAGTGCTCAAACTGTCACTGACATCCGTGATTTTATTTTTTATTTTTTTGTTAGTGTTGTTTTCTGTTTGCTTCCCTAATGCCATTACCCAGCAGATGTTTAAATCTAATTATTCAACTGGAAACTGTTGGCTCAAAAAAATGTCATCCGCAAGCTCCTCAGCCAAATATTTGTTCATTTGCCTGCCCTAATTAAATGAAATAATGAACCCGGGCTGAAATATAGCACTACCAGGATGAATAATTTCCCCATTTAGTAGAACACTAAGTGGCCAAAGATTAAATGACTTTTGGACCACTTCCTTGCACAGTCAAACATGGAGAACACAAATATGAATTATGAGGAACAGTACAATTATATTAAGTAACAGAAAGGTTAACTAATTCAATTTAAAGTGGAATAAATCACGTCTCCCGCAATGCAAGAGTCAAGTCTGTCATCAACAATGGGAATCGGCCTTGGTTAATTCGGTAATGCCTCTAAATGGCTCGCCATATCCAGCCCCATTGACGACGTGCACACACACAAACACACACACACGCACACACCAAGTCCATGGTAGCCGGTGACAAATTGTCCACTTCCATCAGACTGCCTCTGATCAAACACATCGATTTCGGAAAATATCACTGCAGCCTCAGGATCCGCAAAATTGAGAGGAAGTGTCAACAAAGCTGAGAGAAGAAAGAAATTTCACAAACACTGGCACCTGGTGTCAGAAAAAAAAAAAAATCAATACACTGACCCCCTGAGATGGAGCGGAGGAGGAGGGGGGGGGCTCTGCTCGCTACCCGTGTATGTGAAATACCAAGTAAAAATCACCTTTACAAGGCTCCCGGAGGCTCATGATGGAATTACTGTATTTGAGCAGATACAACATATTACAGACCCGGGGTTATGGATGTTGTCTGCTTGTTTTGTGGTCAGTTTGCAGAACTAATGGTGTTTGCAGTTCAATACTAGAGAAAATGAAATGGCATCATCTTGATGTTTGTCCTTTTCTTTTCCCCCGCCGAGTTGTGTCACAGCCCCCCGCGGCCCCCCGGCTCGGTCCAATCAAGAGCCCTGAGAAACGTTCTCAAGTCTCCATCAGAACATACACACAACACATCCATCCATCCTCCCTCCAGCGTGCCGGTGTCAGTGTCCACCTACTTTCCACTTCCCTGCTGCTGCTGCTGCTGCTGCTGTCGGACACGGACGTGTTTGATTTTTGATTTCAACCAGCCGTCCGTCACTCATGTTCCTTATTGCCACTCGACAGGGGGAATGTTGTTGAACCGTGATTGGCAGCTCACGCCGAGCTGTCAGCCCGGCTACCTTTAAACATAACCACTGCTGCATTAGCAACAGCAAGTTTTTTTCTGTCCCTTTCATTTTATTTCATTTCATTTTTTTATATTCACCACGAGCAGCTGCCTGCACCTGAAATAAACAACCTCCCTTTTTATCCGTGGGATTTGCTCACCTGGACCGCTCTGACAGGTGCACTCGACAAACTTATTGTGAACACTTGACACCTTTGTCATGCAGAGGACGCAGCCGAAGGAAGTAATGGATGAGTGTGAATGAATGTGCTCAGGAGATAAGATAAAGAGGGAAGATGCGCGATGTGTGCGGCGATGCGCATCTGAGTGCAAACAGCAGCAGGTTACCAGCAACAATATGATGTTATCACCAACAAATGCAATCAAGCTAATTAAGGTCCGTGTTTTGTCGCAGCAAGTGTTTTTTTTTTTTTCCCAGTAGACTATTACTGCAATTTTCCTGTGGCTTGTTTTGCAGCAGAACCTTAACCTCTGCCTTCAATTTGCATTTGCTTAAAATCAGTGTCAGGTCTTATTTCGCCCCAGTTTGATTGTTGCAATTAGTTGTTTGTGGAGCAAGCTGTGTGTGTATGTGTGTGCAGAAGGAAGAGGCAGATGCCATTTGTGCATTTTCTCCTGTTCATTGACCTCAAATGTGAAGGAGTGATACTGACAATTGCCGTCTGTTTTTTTTTTCCTTTTTTCCAAACCCAAATTTTTATCACGAATGGAAGAAGAAGAAAAAACTGGAATAATTCAGAAGTCTCCCAATACACACACACACACACAGAGCAGATGCTTGTGTCAGTCCCGTGCACCGCTGTTGCTCGCAGACGTGTCCACTGGAGCGTCTCGTGAGTTTTCGCTGGAAACCGTGACTGAAGAAAAAAGAGAAAAGGTATTGACCCTTGAGAACGAGCGGTCAGCTCAAAGCAAAAAACCCGTTTAAACGCTGAGTGAACCTGAAAGAGAAAGTCTGGAACACACACAGTCAAAACAATGAGGCTCACTCTCGTCTGTGTTGAGCAGAGAGACGTCGTCCGGGGGAACCGGGTCTTACCTGCCAACTCTCCTCCAACTCCACTGATCTGGAATCACACAAAGGGAAAGAAACCACAAAAAAAAAAGAAAGCAGGAGGCCCGTCTGAGGACGCTGAAGAATTACAGTCTCACCACGTGCACTTTTCATATCAGCGCTGACTGCGATGCTCTGACAGTCGCACAAAGTACAGGCTGTGTTTGAAATCAGGTTGAAAGCCCCCACGATACAGATTCGGGCTAAAAGAGGTGACGGATCCAGTCTGGGTGCCGGGACACGAGCAGGCGGGAGCAGTCGTTTTCAGGCCTCGGAGAAAAAGTCTGGAGAGGAAAGTTTTACAGAGGAGGAGGAGGGTTCATGCTCAGGTACCAGTTCAGTGATGAGAAGCTGTTTGCTGCCTGAACTTGAACCTTTTTTTCTATTTTTGCTGATGCAGATGATCCTACAAACCGTATCAATGCAGATTTTTGTCTTCGACTGCATTTTTAATTCACAGCCATCTTCTTTTTGTCTTTTTTTTTTTTTAGATCCAACTTTCAGAGCAGTCGAGCGGCGCCAACGACAGAGACTCCAGATACTATAAATTATCCAAAGAAGTGAAGCGGAGAGAGTAAAAAAAGAAGAAGTTGTAGGGAAGCCATTGAGATTCACGCCACTGTACGGTGTTGTTCCCGGGAGAGCTGCCATGGTGTCATATCTCAGCTCGGCCCTGATTGAACACCCAATCGAGGCAGGATTGACATGAGAGGTGATGACACAGGATTATTGATTCACAACATATTTGCATTTTCTTCCTAAAGGACAGCTCCGGCAGTATTAATTGACCCTGCACCCCGGGGATAATGTTGAGCGATGTACGCTCGTCGTGAGCGAGCCAAACCCCCCGCAACATAAAAATCTTGACAATAAAAAATTTAAAAAAAGACGACGGCAATCGCTGACTCTGCAGTTTTTCCTATCAGACCTCTTTAGGCCGGGAGCTGCTGTCGAATATGATCCTCCAAGTCAGGAAAAGTGCTGACGGAGCTTCTCCAAATACTATGATTGCTCTTAATGCACAAGTCGTTATGTGGTGTTCATAGCATGCTGGGCTAAGTATGTTGACTTTGACTTGACTGTGAAATGGATTAATTGTGCGCAAGTCTCACTCCACACGAGGAGGGGTGGGGGAGGGGGTGTCGGCTTCATGATGTCCTCAGGGCCTAGGATGAAGATGGAGATCGTCTAACAGCTTCTAAACCCCCTCCTCCTCCCACACCTCACACATGGGAATCAGTAACTTTCCAAAATAATCTGATGAACTCATCCACTTGACACATTGATTGGCCAGACGTATAGGACGATTTCAACTTCTCAAGAACCTTTATCGTTGACACAACTACATCCATAATGTTCACATTATGAATGCCCTGCCCAGAGATTTACAACATACATTGTTGTGAATGGACCCAAAGAAACGGCCTATTTTCACGGCCTAAAAGAAGTTATACCTGGAAAAAAATACACAGTGTTCGCTATAATATAATTTTTTCCAGCCCCTCAAAGTTCAGGAAAAATGCAGTTTTTATTTGGACCTTACCAACTGCTGATCGGCGGGCGCTAACCCTGGGCGGAGGGATACGTGAGTTGGTTAAAACTGTGTTTTTCCTGCACTTTGAAGGGCTGGAAAAAATTATATTATAGAGAACAATGGGAAGCCTCTTTTAGGCTGTGAAAATAGGCCATTTCTTTGGGTCCATTCACAACAATGTATGTTGTAAATCTCTGGGCAGGACTATGATGGGCTGGTGTTGCTAACGGGAGGAGTGCAGAGAGTCTTCTAGATCATACAACCCCACTTTAAAAAATGTTACTATCCCTTTAAGGACAGACTATGCTCTACCAATCAGTGTAACATTCCTTAGTGTAGCATTGTCTCCAAGAAATGATGTTTATGTACCACTCATTTCTTTTTCAGAGTGTTGCTTGAGAACATAATTCATGCTGATGTAGGCGGCGGTAGCTGAGCGTTTGGCAAACAGAGACCAGGACCTTCGAGGGTCTGTATCCTCAGTCGACTGGTTTCAGCTGAATGTTAACGTTCACATCAGATTGTATTTCGGGAAGTGGGAAACAAGTTGTTGAGAATGGCTCCTTCAGGTCATGTGGTGCATGTATTCCTGTTGTTAAGGTGGACAGTACAAGTCAGTGAACGTGTCATTCTTCAGGTCAGGGCTGTGTGGTGCGTTCGCTGACTGTACTGCAAGCAACACGATACGTTCGCAAACATGCCGAACGTAGAACTGAAAGTACTGTTGTGCATCAAAAACTACTAACATTCATCTGTATAGTTCGTCTTCTCATTGCCCAGGCCTTTTCAAGATACAGAGAAAATGCAAATATATCAAACTGAAAAAGACGTTTCAGCTTCTCCACGTCATCCAACCACACAAATTCATTTTTGGGGTCTAACTTACTAAACAGAGCTTAGTCATAGAATGGACAATATAACACAAGACACAAGTCTTTAACCAAAAACCAACCATCTCTCTGTGGCCTGACTCTAAACAACCACAAAATACAACCAATTTTGATTTTTGCAATAAAAAGAGTCCCAGATTTTTAAGACTATAACTACTACGACAGTGAGCACCAAGACTACTTTGGAAACAAACGACGCACATTCTCTGTTAACATTTTGCAGATGTGTTCAGTGTGAACATTCATTCAAACACTTTCTAATTATGTTGGCAACAATATAATTAAATATGCTGCTATCCTGTATTTGCTATTGCAAATTAGTTACATATAAACCTCATAAGAGACAGGATTTTGCTTTGAGTGTGGAAACTTCATTATAATCACACTGAACCTGTAAAGACGACTAAATAAAAGACCTGCAGAGGATTGTGTTGAATGCAGTTTTTTTATTTTTTATTCCATGTTTCCATGACAGCCCGTTAATACATTATTGTACACCAAGAAGAAGATCATGCACAATGTTTCATTCTGGGGGAAAAAGAAATACATTGTAATACAATAGTGTCTATATAATATCTGATGGAGATTTTAAGGGGTGTAATTAATTTTCAGTCGACAGTTTAATCAGTGTGGGACCAGAAGCCTCCGATCCATGTGTGCATCTGTGTATACACTTTTACTCCCTTTTGTTGAACAATACAATTATTCTAACTCTGCGCATAGGAAAAATATTCTTGCTTTTATAATAATTAAATCCTAAAAAACGTACTTTGCTTCCTCTGCCACAGGATTTCCATGCTGTAAAAAGAGTTAGATGTATTTTTTTTTTGTGTGTGTGTGCTTGCCTTTTGTGCCATTTTCTCTGTGGGAGCCCTGCATTCATTTGAACTGTGTTTTGCATAACCGCCATTGCCTCCAGTCACTCCATCTGTGAAACACAAGCAGCACGAACAAAAGAAGAAAAGATAGAGATGGGCGAGGGGGGAAAAGAAGGAGATATTGAAATGAGAAAGTGGGAGAGAGAGAGAGAGAAGATAAGACGAGAAATAGAAATGAAAGAAGGGATTAGAAGCAAAGGGCAAGTTTCAGATGTAACCTTGGACTCAGCTGTGTCAGGCAGAAAAACAGTAAATTAAGTACGTTATTTGCTTACCAAGTGCCAGTGGAATAAAACTGTTTATATGACCCGTGTGTACAGAGTATGGTGCGTTCACTGACTAATATGTGCCCATGTGTCTTTGCATTTCTTTGTACGCTCAAGCGCACATGCCTGGCTGGCCATATGTAATTGAATCTCTCTGTTTTTTTTTTTTTCAACACTCCTAACAATTCCTCACTGACTGTGCACACTGCTGCAACTTCAAAGTGACCTTGTTAGGCTACTGTAGTGTGACTGAGTCACTACGGTGGGTATTGCGGAACCATATCGACTGTAATAGCAGACTGCTGACGCACGAGGACCGAGGTGGAGCGTGCCTTTAATCATCTCTAAATGAGAGTCCTGATGGCGTGTACAGTGGAGTGTTATCTGTCCTGTACGCCTTCCGTGTCCCTGAATAATTCAGCTGGCACAGACTAAGGGAGACATGAAACAAGCCCATTCGCTAGATTAGCGCTTAATTAATAAACTTTAGGTGGTTTCAATTTTTCAGCAAGCCTGCATTATTCAGTTTAAATATCTGTCCTAATTACTTCCCCTCAGGCTGATCTATGACTTTGTTTTCCCTTCCCCCGGGGGTTTCATGCCTCCGGACCAGGTCTGCTATAAATAGGAGGCTGTTTCCCCAGAAGTGCTACCTTTTTTTTTTCTGCCACTAATGATCCTTAGATCTGACCTGTCCAAACACACCGTACAAATACACACAAACACAGATCCAGCCAAGCTGACTGGAAGGTACATTAGAGAGCATATGGAAGTGGTAGAAAATGAGTGAGTGCAGGACCAAACCAGCGTGTACTACTACAGCCCTGTGGAGTGGAAGAAGAAGAAGAAGAGCTGTTGGGCAAATATTAGGAAAGGTGAAGGTATGAAGTTTTGAAACAGACAAGAACATGTTCTGATGTTTGAGGGAGCGCTGAACTGATGCAGGAGTAAAAAATAAATGGATCAACATCGATCCTGGAGAATAAGCAATATCATCTTTCATTATTTTCTCTACACACTCTTTTTCCTTGTCAGAACCTGTTGCTTGCTGCACAATTCAACCGAACCACCGACAGTTCAGTTGGGGATTCGGGTGAGGTGTGTTATGCTATAGTAGCCTTGAGCTGCTAGCCTGGAGCAGGTTACAAAGCTATCATAAGCTCACTTCGTCTTCTGAATTTCACAGCCTGAGTCCCTCTTTTCATCTCTTCTCTTTCTTTTTTAAAAT
The DNA here is from genome assembly GCA_030347415.2 of Decapterus maruadsi. Taxonomy (NCBI): domain Eukaryota; kingdom Metazoa; phylum Chordata; class Actinopteri; order Carangiformes; family Carangidae; genus Decapterus; species Decapterus maruadsi. The sequence continues at coordinate 4,007,909 of CM064886.1, read as the reverse complement.
TCCAGTCTTGAGATTCAACTAGCGCTGATTCATGAAGCATGAATGGATGGAGGCATTTTTGAGATGTTATGAAACTCAAAATTCCCACCTTGGAGCCACAAAAGGAAACACATTCTGCGTCATTTCAGGTTGCATTGCTCTGATTGGCTGTTTTCTCCTTGTGGGATGTATCAGCAGTCACACTGTGAGACCTTGCTACCAAATTTATGACACTGTCAGAGTTTAGCTGCAGGTCGTCTTCCGCTGCCAAAGCTCCAAACCTGCCATTTGTTGTTGTGTCTCACTGAGGCGATCTGCAACTTTAATCTCAGATGGTTCAATATGACTCGACGTAAAGAGGCCTCAGGTCACCAAACCTACTTGGTACTTGTTTTCTTCTGTGGACAAACAGTGGGTTCCCCACTTTTGGTTTACGGTGGAGTTTTGGTTCCAATTACAGGAGTTGAAGTATACTGGCCTGTGTGGGAGGTTGACAAGTGGATCTGTGCAGCGGTGGCAGGAAAGTGAGAATTGTACTGAACTGAGCCGTTGTGGTGAAGAGGCAGCTGTGCTGGAAGACAAAGCTTTTAATCTACTGGTCCATCCTGTGGTTGCTATAGTGTTGTGCAGCTTGTTCACACTGAAAGACGCCAGTTGTGGTGCATGGTTTGAGTGTTTTGCTTAAGATGCCTCCTGCACTCCTTCCAGCGGTGGTCATCTAGGAACATTCAAGTGGTCAGAGATTGCGAGATTTCACACCTCAAGTGGTCCTTGAGTTCGTCAGGATGTGTTTAAACAAATTACACATGATGTTTTCTGGGGACAAAAAGAGTCCATCTCCCAAGAAATCTATAAAAAACAGGATTTTAATACTGCTTTAAGGCTTCTACATGCTTATAATTGGTTTAATAATAATAATAATCCAGGGAACCTTTTTCCTTCCCAGTATTATAGCCACATTTCCACGAAGGACCTTTCTCATAATGATTGTGCAACTCTTTTACTGCTCTTGTTGTTTTGTCTGCCAGTAGACGGTTTCTGATAATGCTGGGTTTTAAAAAATGCTGTTTCAATAGTCCTTTACTGCACTTATTGTTTTCCGGCTGTGCAGACGCTTTCTACTAATGCTTTTCTTGTTTCAGTTTAAAAAATGCCAGTTATTTTCAGCTTTCCGTGCACAGAGTAAACCTCAAGCCCCAGTTTTTCGGGGCCTCTTTGAGCACCTACCTCGAAGCAGGGACTCGTCTAAGTCCTGGGAGACGGTCCTTTGGGGGCACCAATGGCCCCGGCCTTGTAAAATCACCCTAAAGGTCCTGCAGTGGAAACGTCCCTATTGACTGACCATTTCCCCAGGATTCCCATAAAAATCCAGGCCTCGGTGAGAAACAATATTAGGGACTATGTCCATATCTGCACCTCATGATTTACAACCAGTGCCAACAAAGCAGATAAAATATGAATCTGGGGTTTGGGGATCCTTCATGTGCAGTTCATGTGACTTTCATGCAGAAAATTGGAGTTCATCTGCAATGTAATTAACATTTAGTTTCATATAAACCAGAACCACCATCTTTCTAGCAAGAGAGCGAGAATATTAAAAGCAGAGGCATCGCATATGCAAATTCTAAATGGATAGTCCACTGAATCTAAAAAATGTACTTCACTACTGAGCTCAGTGATTACTGCTACTGATCTCTCATCTTATTTGGAAGTATTTGTCCTTTTTTTTCCATTTTCCTTTTGAGTTAAAAGAGCCTCAGTGTTTCTAATAACACTGTCGTCCAATCTGTCACTCTGCCTGGGAGAACTCAAAAGATGAGAACAAAATCCTTTCAGTGGAGGACACATGCAAATCTGATTTTCTATCTAGACAAATGGTGACTCTCCTTAATGGCCGCCCATGTGTCAGCTGTTTCCCCCCGGTTCCTCTGTGAAAACAGAAAACGAATGGACTCAGTCACTCCATCAGGTCACTGGCAGTGTGACTTCAGGGGGAAGAAAGATGGAGCGAGAAAGTGATGGGATAAGGGACGTAGGAGCGCAAAAACAAACAGAACAACAGATCAGACTCATCTATCTAAAGTCCATCTACGCCACATGTTTGTATCGACTACCTGGCAAATGACACTGCATCAACAAGTGTAAGTGATGTGGATGTATTGACCCCCCACTTAAAAGGTATTCCTGCTTTGACCATGTTGTTGGAATATAAAAGAGCGCAGCGATGGCCCGCCGTGTGGCTTCCTTCGGACATCATCTGCAATTTAGATTTGAAGGGGGGGTTGTGGGGGTCTGAATGTGTAGTAAACACATCGGCATCAGCATCAATCACCAAGCATTTAGTTCACTAAGGTGTAAGAGAGGAGGTTGGTTCAATGTTCTCCCTCTAATGAGAAAATGGTTCCATCTGAATTTGCCTCATAAATCATTGCCACAGTCACCAAAAACACTCACACTCGTCCCCCCAGACTCCGTTTTTTTTTTTTTTTTTTCGGTAGATAAGCATATTTTCCATAGATCCACAGTCGCTGATTCCAAGAGCAGCTAATTTAAAGCACACAGTGCAACATAATAAACAAGTCAGGAAATTGTTGTATTGTAATTTCTTGATTATTATCAGCTTTGGATTTGCAGAGGGGTCCTCGAGGTCGTGCATGTGTGTATCTGAATTGTACTGCAGTGTGTGTGTGTGTGTGTGTGTGTCACACTCTAATTATGTGCAATGTACAGTCATTGCTTCCTTTCCTTTCCTTTCTTTTCATAGCACCTGCGAGGACTTTAAAAGTTCCCGTGTTTTTACAGTTTTGCAGTGTTTTCTTTGAAGTGTTGCTCCATAAGAAGATATGTTTATGGCTATAAGTACCCAAATAATATCTGTGTGGTTTTATGCCTCCTCTCTCTGCAGCTCTAGGGACAACAAGTCGATGGCTGCCTCCTCTCGGTGATCAAATAGAAATATAGCTTATTGCAGGGTAAACACTCGACAAACATCTGCAGTGTTTGTGTCAATATGTGGCCTCTCATGTCAGTTTTCTACTTGTGCAAAAGTGGTTATGGTTTCGTAATTAATAGATCCCCTCATAAGTGTGCTTCATCATAATCAGTCAAAGATTAAATTTATTTCCCGTCACGTAACAGTTTGAACGGGTTTATTCTCCTGTTACCTGTCGTAACCCTCCGGGTGTCGTTCTCTAATCAAACTTTCATTTATTGTCACCTTCTTTTTCTTCAGACAAGGCGAGCAAAGCGTATTTTTCTTCATTGTTAAGACCATCTGCTATTGTGGGAATCATTTCAAGGTTGCGTATGCAATTTCACACCACAGTAAGCCAGAGTAGGGTCCACAGTGCACCCGTAGGTCTAGTTATGTGGAACCAAAAAGCCACCTGAAAAGGCGACAGCTTCGCAGCCAAAGGCTATGGAGTAGGCTTTTAAAACCAATGTCAAGCACTCGCTTTGTGTGTCGGCGTCAGATGGCCCTCAGTTCTGTTAGTGTATGCTCTTTTGCCCTTCATGCTTACTTATTCAAAGTTGCGGGTTTCAGTAAAGTGGTTGAAATTGAGTTGCTCTCAGTGGGCCTTTTCTTTCTGTATGTATGGAGACATTTCTGCCACAGTCACTCTATGACCACTGGACGGCCTTCGCTCGTCCAAATGCCAAGTGTTACTAGGCATTACTTCAGGTGACTGCCTCCCGTGTCCTCGGGGGATGTTCACCGGTGTTTTCTAACATTACATTGCCGACACAAAACAAACAAAAACAACTTTATTTGCCATCTGTTCCATCTCATTCTCCAGCCAGTCTCACTCTTCTACTGGTGCTCGCTGTCGTTGTAGCGTCTCTGCATATTAAAGGAGACATATTTAGCCACTTTTCTACATATTGAAATAGTTCCCAGGTGTCTCAAAGACATGCTTTGGTCAAAATAACCCAAGAATCAAACATCACAGCTCTTTTCATCCTCTCAAAACAGCCCTGTTCAGAACGGCTGGTTTCAGTGCCTGTCCCTTTAAATGCAAATGAGACACTGCTCGCCCCGCCCCCTCTACTGGTATTATACAAATTTGCAAACTAGTTACATCATTGGAAGACAACTGAGGGAACAGCTCGTAAAACCACATGGATTTCAATCTTGGGAGCCTGCACAATACAGATTTTATTGTCAGTTCTTACATTCTGGGGGCCGCAAGGCAAGACAAACACCCAAATTTAAAGAGCCTTTAGAAAGTGATATTACCATAATATGTTCCCTTTAACACAAGATCAGGCAGGTGAAGAAAAAACTCTTGTTTTTTCTGTAATGTAATGTAAGATAATATAACATGACAATTTTTTTGTCAATTACTTTAAATATACACTTAACCACTTTACTTGCATTTGCCTATATGCATATTTATTTTCAAAAGAGAGCTAATATGTGTCTGACACAATACAGTAATATATAACAGAAAACATCCAGAAATTAATGAAACGTGTGCTGTTTAATGACATTTTATTAAAGGACAGCCCTGTGAGATGAATCATCTCGTTTTCAAAATGTGCAACATACAACATAAAACACGTATCGCACAATCAATATTCACAAAGGCTCTTCATATTCCACCCCACCCCAGTCCTAATTCCAATTCCCAAGAGTCTTTGCAGGATTGGCCTGTATTTTGGTGATTAGCAGCAAACAATTACTACAGTACAACATAAAAAACGATATAAGCCTTATATACATGCATATACTGTGAAATTGACTGATGATACCTCCCAGTATCATAAATAACACATAAACAACAACACAAAAATACTACAATATACTGTAGATGCAGAGGTGGTCGGTGTGTTACTGTGGTCACTGCAAATGTGTCATTCTGTGTGCATCGTGTGCGTTTGTTATTCTATTGCCATGAAAATCTAATACAGGCAACGCCATCTGTTAGCATGTCACATGTGACAGGTCACGTCTCTATGTGGTGGAAGGTCTGTGCTTCAAAACCTGTGACCTGAAGAAGAGAGGAAGGCCTATCTGTTTGCGCTCCCGTGACAGCTCGGACTGGGGTTGCCCTTGAGCAAAGAATTCAACCTCCCACTGCTCATTGACTAGCGCCTGAAAAAACAATGGTGTAAGTGCTGTGTGTACCGCAGCAGCAGGAAGATGAGTGTGCCTCTGCAGCCAACCTCCCCTGAATAAATAAAGATTAAAAAATATCATACGCGAGGAAGCTGACTGCTGAAAATTGCTGACATTGTTCCTGTTGTCACTCGGTAATGCATCCATGTTTTACTTTTACCTCAACAATATTGTAAGTGAGCAAGCCAAGGGTCTTATTTAACCACGTACTTGGCCAGAGAGAACAGGGAGAATCTGAATAACACATTATTGCATTACAATAAAAACCCCATTGTCTTGACATGCAGCTTTCTTTATGATTCACTCATCTAGGGAGGCTGCAACAGACTCACAACAGAGTTAGAGATGCACCCATCCCATACCCGGATCGGATAGCGGCTCCAGACACAACTGACAAATATTTAGCTGACGGATCAACTTAATAAATCATCATTTCATTTATTTTATTTTGAAAATCGAGGATTCTCTTGCCTTTTCTGATCCTGTCTGATCTGGTCTGTCCAGCTTGACAAACGGCGCCCTCTTTTCTTTTTGCGCTCCACAGCGCAATACAGTTACAACAATCTACTGTAGTGTTATTTATGTCTTTTTGCTGCTAATGTACACTTTGTTATTTGCTATAATATTAAGTACATTTATATCTGTGTTAATTTGCTGCTAATGTACACTTTGTTATTTGCTATAATATTAAGTACATTTATATCTGTGTTAATTTCTTAACAAGGCTTAATGTTTATGTCAAGCCTGATGCCTTCACTCCCATGGCAATGATATACGTTTCATTCATTTAACAGTAGTATCGGATCGGTATTGAGTAGCGGCCGATACGCTCAGCCCAGGTATCGGTATCGGATTGGATCGGTGCATCTCTAAACAGAGCAGCTCGTGTTGCCTTTAAAAGTACGATAAGATCCAACAACGACATACATACATGTCCAACTTGACAGGCTGAAAGTTGCAAGGCTAAAATCATCTCTCATCTCCTTTGTGAGAGACATTTCTCATTTTAAAATCCCTGATTGTCTATAAAAACAACTCACAGTCAGTGCTGATGCACACTCATATCCCACCAGATATGCAAATAGTGGTAAATACTGTATTCCAAAAGCAAAAACACATTTCAAACAACAAACAGTGCTCTACAGAGCCATTGTCGAATGGAATTCACTTCCGGGTCACATCTCTAAAACACAGGGTTAGTTTCAAAAAACAGGTGAAGAAACACCTCATGACTGCTCACACAAGGTTGTGAGGAACCCAATGAATGAATGATTTATTTCCTTTGTGTATCGCTGTATCTGATTGTGTGCTTTGACACTGTATGTGTGTCTCTATATCTGATTAGATGTTTAGATTATTGGTTATATGTTGTTACTTTTACATACTGTATGTTGTCTATGTAGTTGTCTAATTGTGAATTGTATTTTTTTATTGTTTCACTGATCCGACCCCAGGAAGAATAGTTGGTGTGTGTTACATCAGATAGATAGATAGATAGATAGATAGATAGATAGATAGATAGATAGATAGATAGATAGATAGATAGTTTTTATTGTACCTGTGTATTGTAGCTAATGGGGATCCACATCATCTACACGTGTCGTGTCCACAAACTAGGCCAGTGGAAAAGTGCAGCCACACAGCAGCACAACTTCTGGCTTGAGCCAAATCAACTCCAGCACATATGAAAAAGTGCTCTAAAGTGCACTTTGCAATCTGCTCCAGTGTTTGAGAGCACACACACACACACATGCACACACACACTTCCCCAGGTCTCCCTGCCCCTGGGGTTGACAGTTGTAGTTGAAGCTGCCCTCACACTAATCACTGTGGAGTACAGTACATGAGGTGCTGCGTCTGCAAAAGTGGGCATTTCCCCCCTGGATTCGGTACAATCAAACCTCCACAGGATATGTGCTGTGTGACGAAGACAGAGAGAGAGAGAGAGGTGTGTGTGTGGGCGAGTGCGAGACAGAGAGAGGATGACTGCGAAAAAAGCAAAACAAAATGAGAGGAGGAGAGAGATTAGAGGGTTTGGTGACCTTGGCAGCCAAACGTGGCAGAGTTGTATTCACCGTCTCTGACTTTGACTAGGTGGAAACCATCAGACGCCCTCTGGTTCTCGGGCAGGACGGGGATTAGACGGCTCACTCTCTCGCTCTCTTTCTTTGGTGCACGCTGGGGCCGAGCTGGAAACGGCTGACCAGATGGGTAGCAAGCCTCTGGCTCCAACTGTTGATTTGTCTGGACAGCATGGGATGGACTGAGCACTGCAGAATCTGCAGAGTGTGTGTGTGCACAAGTCACTCAGTGTGTTTATACTCTTGGTAAGAGAGTGTTATCAGCGTGATAAAGAGGGAGGGTGAATGGCGTTTGGAGCGGGAGCCTGGGCTGCGTTCCAAAAACCTGGTTTCAAATCAGGAGGCCACTTGGAGTGCGGAGGGAAAGTGAGCGGAGGAGGAGTGAAAGAGGTAAATGGAACACACCTGCCCTCGTTCACTAACAGCTGGGACGATCACTGGTCGACCACATGTCTTAGGTGTAGCGCTGTTCCCCCTCTTGGGAGCACAGTACCTCTTTTCTTTTGTGATGAATAAGTTTGCCTATTATATATCTCTACTAGCCTACCACTCGGTTTGCTCTGACATGTTGTCACTGCTAAACTAGTTTATTGAATTGAATATTTACTGAAATTTATTTTCTTCTTAAAACTGTGCTGCTTGAGGTTCATTATCGCCAAACATATGTTTCAACCACTTTTGTGGGTGATATACAGCTCTGGAGTGACCATCGATGTTGACTTGATCCCTCAGCCCTCATCCATCTCACCAAGTTCACTTCAGCAAGAAATGGAACAGCCCTTACAGATGAGGGCAGTTTGAGAGGTAAACAGAGGCGAGACGGATTTGTCTGGATGTTTTTCGGAATTGTGTCTGTCTTTTTTCTCATGGACAAGACACATTACAGGAGCAGTGTGGAGGTATTTGGATCCATTGACAACCATTATATGGACAAATACTGCTGCGTGGACCCCCCCGTAACTCAGAGAAGGAACGGAGGACTCTGAAAATTCTCACAGCTCTTAGTCGACATGAGGGGGAGTAGATGATGAGTGAAATTTGAATTTTGGGTGAACTACCCCTTTAAATCTGGTTGTTTTAGCCACGATTATGCTATAGTTACCCCAACTATATTTAAATTCCCCGTTAAGGGTCAACCTTCAATTTTGTAAATTTCTGATTTATTCCCGTTAACTCCCATGGAAAGTTTCCAACTTTGAAGATTCCCGGAATTTTGCAACCCTATGTGAGAGTAATGGGTGTGTTTGCCTCCTTTTAACGAACCCGTAGCCCAGGCAAACCAGACACATGGTCTTTGCGGGCTGCCATCCGTGGCTGAGGCTGAGGCCGCTCCCAGCCATGTAACCTACCTCACTTGGCAGCGGATGCGGCAGCGCTCAGCCAGGGGATTTCTGGAAACAAGCACTCTGCCGCCTGCGTGCCATGTTTATGTGCAATCAAACCAAAGTTAATGGGAGAATTCTCCCTTGCAATACAACAAAACAGGGTTTTATCATTCTCGCACCCTCAGGGTTTATGGACGCCATATCCACACACCATATGACAGCCCTCAGTGTGAATTTCCCCTCTGCAATGTCACATCCTGCACCCTGTCATTATACGCTGCTGCAGCTACAGTATTGAGTATTGAACCCCCCCCCCCCCCCTCCTCCTCTCACCCAGCAAACCCACTCTTTCAGCTTCTCTGAGCTATAAAATGTATACTGGAGAGACTCACATGGATTCACCCCTCTCAGATGTATTAAGTCACATACGCCAACATATAAAATTGGCTCTGGTAATTGCCAGAAGGAGGCAAGACGAGACACAAATAAAAGTGCAACCCTGCTGTTGGGGGGGGCCGTCAATGTGCCAGAACTTTATAGCGTTCTCCACCTGAGGCCCAATTTCTGAAAGTGTAAAGGTATCGTATAGGATTTACTCGCACCATCAAATTGAAACAAGTTACCATCGATGAGGTTCAGTCAGGAAACATCTGCAGGCAGGGTATAGTCGTCATGGCAACACTCTCTCTCTCCCTCTCTCCCCTTGTGTTGTTGTTTGTCTTCACCTGGATGGGGGGGGGGGGCGTGGTCCTGGCTCTTTACGTCGCCAATCCAACCGAGCCTCCTGTGATCCATCTGATAATCAACTCGTCAGGCAGCTGCAGCGACTCCCCAGTCACCGCTGAGCCTCATGGCTCTGCTGCTCGGCTGCTCGGCTCTCTGTCTGCAGCCAGAACCGGCTCTTCTCCAGACTCACCTGGCCCCGTCCGCCGGATCCGCTCGGCCAGACAAAGCCCTGCTCCTTGCCAGCCCCCACCCCTCCAGCTTCATACCCTTCCAACTTCTCACATCAAGTTTGCAATAAACTTCTCTCTAACGGCTTCCTGTCTCCTTTAGCTGGACAGCAGTGATGTCAAAGTCAAAATTTATTTGTATTGCAGGTTTAAAAAAAAACAACCACAGTTGACCAAAGTGCTTTGCATGCCTGGTCAGACAATGCAATTAAAACAGAATTTTAAAAAGTTCAGACAGACACAAACACACATCCGTGCACCAATTCCACACACATACACAACCCATTGCCATAATCCCTATAGTCATAGCAGTAGGTTTGTTAGCTTTATTTGTCGGTGCAAGCTATTTTTAGAACGGCGGAGCAGAGCTGTGAGCTGGTCAGAGCTACGCTACGGACACTCGGTTTGGTTTAGTTCATCAAGCTCATCAAATACACAATCCAACAACTCCAAAATGCTCTGGTGGACAAGTTGTGACCTGCACATTCACCACGCTATGAGATAATAACAGAATGGTATGAAACTGAGTTGTTTTTGAGGCAAATGAAGAGACTGCTTGATGAAAATTTGTCCCTGAAGGTAACGCGCATCAGTGGTTTTGCATGAATTTCCCTCTAAAACAACTCAGTCTCGTAACGTTGTGTTATTATCTCATAGCGTGGTGAATGTGCAAGTCACAACTTGTCCACTTGTCCAAGTTGTTGGATTGTGTATTTGATGAGTTTAATGAAGGAAACCAAGAAATCCCACGAGTGTCCGTAAAGTAGATCTGAGCAGCTCACAGCTCTGCTCTGCCATTCTAAAAATAGCTTGCACCGACTAATAAAGGTGTTTTGGAGTCGTTGGATTGTGTATTTGATGAGTTTGATGAAGGAAACCAAGAAATGCCATGAGCCTCCTATAGTCCTACTGTATATCTATCTATCCTATAGTAAGATGAGATGAGCAACAAGTTGCTTTCATTTTGTTTTCAAAGCCTGAATTGTACAGAGATTACAAAATGCTTGTATTTGCACCGGCTGGCCCCTTGTGGCCCCAAATCTACAGCCAGACAGACGCTGTTGAAACTCTGAGTTTAGCAGATGTGAGGTCTCAGCAACTTTCTGCCAACAGAAAAGTGATGTTTGTGCCTTGCAGGAAAGTTTAAAGTGAGATCACTGCTCTGTTTGAACTCTGAACGTCCAGTCTGTCTCTGTCCTGCTGCTGTGCTGCTTCACACGGTCAACTTTCCTCTTTTTTTTTTGCTGCTTCTGCTGACACGCCGCTCCGACTACCACCTGTTTATATCTGGTTTTATGCTTTATATGGGGGACATTATGCATCCCATCATTGCTAATTTCACTGCCGTAGCCATAAACGCATGCATATTCACAGCACTGTCACGCCACTCTTGGTTCATACATATCTTGACAGATATCCAATCTGTTTTGAATATGCTGCATTTGTAAAAAGAGAAAAAAAAAGTCTGTGAAGTGATAATCTGGTTATGCAAAAAATTCTTACAATAAAAGGCATGGAAATGATATGTGAGAAATTGCATAGATAAGAAAAAATCTCTGCTTTTTTTTTCTCTCTCTCTTGGCTGGGTTGTTGTCGCTGAACTGAACTGAACGGAGCCGCCTCTGCCTGCAAGAAGAGAAAGATCAAAACCTGAGAGTCAAATCCAGAATCCTCCCACAAAGCAGAAGGAAACATGGCTGAACCTTCTCTGCACCTCCGCCCACACAGCTGTAGCTACTACAAAGACGACGGTTGAGAGGACTTCACAGTTTATTTTATTATGACTTGTGGGCACTAAACTGTGCTTATTCATAAAGTTACAACATGGTGCCACTTTGTCCTGCTGCTATTTCCTATGGGTGGGTTAAGTGCTAGAAAACCCAGACATTGCAGCACAATGCATGAATACGTCTAACTGAACCCCAGGATGCCGGATGAACTCTGCAGTTTTTCTATGATGGAAAAAAAAAAAAAAAAAGCATATGGATTTTTTTTTTTCTTGAGGAGCATGTTTTTGAGAAAACAGCCTGGCTCTCGCTTTGTGAAAACAAATCTTCTAGACATGACACCACTGCTTCAGCCTTGGATGCATATTTTCTACCCAGCCGGCCCTATCTGGCTCCACTGAACCACACTTAACACTATCAGACTATGCAACTCATTTTTTACACAGCAAACATTTGAAGCTGCAAGTCAAAAAAACAAATGAAATGAGAGAAACCTACTATATGTTCTGCTATCTTGTTGTTTTTACATTTGTATCTTTTAAGTGTTTCTGACTGGCACCACCAATTCTAGTCATACAGTATCTGTACAATGCGACAGACTGTCATGCAGAATATAAAACACGCCGTGCTGTAGAGATAGTAGATGAACAAACAGCCCATTCAGTTCAATTTATCTTCCAGTCCAGGGAGAGTTACTATGTCCTCATGCAGGGAGCTGCTGATACAGGAGACGGAGGTTTGTGTTTGTGTCTCAGACCTGCTCAGGTCAGGTGTCCTGATCCCAAAAGTGGTCTTCCATGAAAAATGGCAGCAGCTTAGTACTACGACCTGTAGGTGTGTTTTCATTAAGTATAAGTCAAGGGGGGAAATCAGCAAGCAGCAAAAGGCCTCAGCAACATGTTAACATCCAAGTGTCAAAGACCTACAACTAGGAAATCAATTAGCATCACAGCATTTCCTGTTCGCTTGTCCTGAGGTCGATACTGTAGCGGTCTGACCACATGTTTATTGATCATTTATCTGTTGATATTTGCAAAATTCATGTCAGAAATTATTATATGGGGTTTTATTCATCAGAATCAATGTACTATCTCTTCCTAAATTATTTCAGTTGTTCAATGACTCATCCTGCGCTCAAGGACGCTCCTAATTTTGCATCCAATTAGGGTTGTTTCTTGAATTTTTACGGCCTTCCTCTGACATATACAGTGACAACCTCCGAGCTGTAATGAGCTCATTCTGCCGACACTGTGTGTGTGTGTGTGTGTGTGTGTGTGTGAGAGCTTTGTGTGAACTCTGTGGAGCATCATGAACCTGCAGCATTTCTGCTATACCTTCAGCTTCAGGCTCAAAAAGTCACGTTTTCACCTCATCTCATCACTGAAGTCCGCAGGTGCATGTGACGGCGAGGGAGATAAGTCCTCCATTACCAGAAACACATAATCGTGTTGGAGTGTTTATCACTAAGAAAGCTGTTTCAGGACATCTTTAAAGGAGTCATAACCTGGTTTTTTACGTATCCAGCCCCCCTTGGATCGCTTTGGATCAATTCGTAAAACTTATTAGAAAAAAAAAAAAAAAATTTAATCAAACATTGAGCTTGTTCTGACCCTTTTTCCTACATCACTGCGAGATTACGCGCAGGTTTTGACTGGTCCGGATGTGCATTGTATGACGGCCAGGAGATAAGTCCTCCACGGGCCGGGGTTGGGTGGTGAAAGAGGCAAGTCCTACGTGAGTCACCGTAGGAGCAGAATCAAAATCTCAGGAAGGCACACCATTGTGTGCTATTCCTGTTCGGAAAAAGAGCCGAAGCAAAAAAACGGCGCTGTTTCAAACTCCAGCTTTTCAGGCAAGTTTCAACTGACAATATGCATTTATGACTCCTTTAAGCTGTTATGCCTCTTAAAATGCTAACAAATGAGATATCAGGAGTTTTAGGAGCTCCAGAACTCGTAGTGCAAACACTCAGAGTCCAGGTCCGACAGCATACGTCCCAATATTCAGCAATGATCAGCCAGAGTAGAACCATACATTTAGCAAATATTCTATTTAAAGGAGAATTCCGGCCATTTTTGACCCCTAAATTGTTGTCCTGATGATCACCTCACCTCAGATGGCCGAACTCTGAAACGTCCTGGAAAGTGACTACATGCAAAAACACAAAGTTTATACGAGTTCAGTGGTGTCTCCTAAGGAGTCCAGTCGATATTTGATTGTTTTTTGAGTGTTTACTGTGGTTGAAAGAATTACCCCCATGGGTTAGTGTTGTCACTATTCCAAACGCCGGGTAGCCGTGGTGTAACTCTGGTTTTCCTGCATCAAGTTTAGTCACGTTTTTTTGCTCCCCTCAACACTGGGTGAGCATCAGGACAACGATTTAGGGGTCAAACATCATCAAAAATGGCCGGGATTCTCCTTTAAGTGCCAGAAGCTGATAGCATACAAAACACATGTGATCTGTTCAAAATGTTCCAATTTTTAAGTAACTAGTTTTTTCTCCCCCTACCAGGTCCATTCTCAGTTTCTCCACTGCGGAGTTCTGGTCCCCGGCATCACATCTCCTCTCCTGCAGGTTTCTGTGAGGTTGACAAACAGCGAGGTTGCTTCAGTGAACTCTCGTCAGGGGGGACACGCTGTGCTTTACTCTGAGCTGCTAACAGCTGCAGTCACACTGTTCTTGGAAGACCTGTGGTGTGAAAACATATTGTTCTTTAAATCCTGCATCAATCGCTTGTTCCCTCTCATTCTCAAAAGGTGAAAACGCTGGGGCCAGGAGGTTAAAGGGATTATTCATACGCAGTGGTATGTATGACTCAGTGAATGTGAAAAAAAGTATAAGTTTAGTCAAGGCAAAGGCACGGTTTGTGTTGTAAATCTAACGCTCTAATCCACTTTCTGTTTTTAAGGATTTTATGGTCCGATGTTGAAGATGTAATGATACAGCTGAAGTTTCATTAGTGTCTGATAATCGCATTAATCAGAGCTTTACTGCATTACAAGGGCTAACTACTGAACCCTTACAACCTCAGTTTGGGCAAATATTGGAGCTGGTGCTACTAGTGTGAAGTATTCCAACAGCCCATGAGCAAGAATATATGGCACACTTCAGCTTAATCCATAGAGGTTTCATTAATTCTGTTCTGCAAAAAGAGGATCAAGCTAATTTGCCCCCAACGGTCCGACCTCGCTGTTCATTAAAAGTAGCATCAGAGAGACCAATTAATCAGTGTTCCTTTAATCTGTCAGACAGGAATAAAAAAAATAATAAAAAATCAGGTACAGTTCCCTTCATACACAGATACAGTCATTAGAGGACACTGCTTTTTCTCTAAATGTTTTTGTATCCTGTTTATGCAGCTTTTATCCCTGAGTTAACAATAATGTTCTCCCAATTATGATGCAGCAATTTATTAATATGGAAAAGGAGGATGATGATTACTGTAATTCCTGTTCCTATTTGTTGACTTGTCAAGAATGTTTTTAATGTTTTAAAACAGACAAACAAAGAAAATGAATGAAAATTACTTCAGTAATCATGGATAGGAACTATTACTTTGTACCCAGCCAGGACCATTTTGCCATCAGACCAAATCATCGACTTGTTCTCGCTAACTAATTGTGTGCTAAAAGATAGTAACCATGACAACTGCTGGAGAGAGTCCAAACAACAATCGACAAGTGATTCCCCGCGGGTTGCTGAGGGTGCAGTCGTCCCCTTCTATCCATCCATCTTTTTTCTTTTACATTTCCATCTTTTTTTCCATGAGGAGTTACCAATAATAAAACATAACATAAACATCAAGTAGTCGTTGCCAAGGAAACGTCTTCTGACAAGGAAAATAATTGGGCGGATTCCAACCCTGCGAATCTGTGAAACGTTGATAAAGATATCCGTAAAAGTATCTAATCTTATCATTATCCAATACTGGCAAACAGTTGATGGAACCACAACACTCACACAACGCTTGCGGATATTGAAGGAGAGTCCATAATGAACTCAATAGGAAACAAAGAAATAAAATCGAAGCCCACATCATTTTCCGTCTTCATCATAATCACAGCTTTTAGTGGGATAAACTGTGATTGATGTGACAATTTTGTGTCAAGCAGATATGGATTCGACAGCGTGGAAGGCAACAAGACATGAAATAGTGGCTGCGGTTCACACAGACAAACGCCGCAGCCTCAGTCAAGCAGACGTCGGGTCAGGTTCAGGTCAGGCCGAGAAGCTGTGTAGACAAAAGCATCCCGAGCTTCGCACGCGTTCCACTGCTGCTGTTTTGATAATGCTCGGCGTGCAGAGGGATAACCTGAGCTGTGTCCGTGTCAGATAGCACGACCAGGTGTGAAGAGGTCGTCTTTGACCTCTGAGCAAACATATAAAAGAGGAGCATCCCGGCTACACGGGGTATCTTGTCCTTCCCCCCCGGAAGCCGTTTACACCCTCGATTTGAAAGGGTGCCGCTCGTTTTACCATCGGCTAATGCAGGCGGTGACATGAATTGATTCCCTCCATCGATCCGGGGGCCATGCTTACCAGACCTCAACATACTGCTGAGTTGCGTTGGAAGTTTTTATAATGACTTTTTGGAGCCAAAAAGATCTTCAATAAACATCACTGTTCGTTTAGAGAGAGGACGGAGAGTGTTGCAGTCCGGCACATCAACCCATGGAGACAGTCTTTGAAAAAAAAAAAAAAAAAAAAAAAGACAAGACATGCTTGCAAAGAGGGAATAATTAATAGCAGAGAATAACAAAGAATTTGTCCCAGAAACTGGAGATCTTTATTTTTCAACTACTCAGGCTTGGTGTGTTGTGACTGCTGAGAAATGCAGCTGAAGAAACCTCATGGATGCAAATCACACTAAATCATAAGGGTTGGAGCGGTGTTCCTGAGTTGTGTGGTGTTGATTCCCAGTAGGATCAGCAGTAGGGGCGTACGAAAATATTGAATCACTAAATATTTCACAATATTTCATTTCGCAATGCTGTATATCGATATCCAAAAGTACTGTATTGATTTTTTAAATAACAATTTAATGCAAACACTCACGACGGCGGTTTATTTCTGTGTTGCATTGACTGTTAGTTGGCAGTCATTCAGCCTTAAGAGTAAAGGTCTGTGGCTCATTGCATGCTCTAGCTTTAGATTAGCCTGATGCATCAGCCGCTTATTTCATTACATTTCATATAGCGTCTGAACACGAGCCATAGGGATTCGTTTGCTTCCGGGAGGCGGTTGCTTACATTTGCTTCAACTAATCGCTGCTGCTTGGGGGTCACGTGTGCTAGACACCGGTTAAGCTCATAGGTTAATCTTGAGCGCTTGAGTTCAACGTCATCGCCTTCACTTACCCATCTGTTCGCTGATTGGTTCCACCGCTCTGGTGGACGGAGCAAACCGAAACACATTACTAGTTTCCTGACTACATGGTTGAGGCAAATGAAAATTGCCGGAACCAGTAGGCGGCACTAGCCTGGCTAGCTTTAGATCACATGTTACAGTTAAAAAGGAAAAAAAAAAAAGTGTTTATAGTATTGCAATATATTGCAATATATCGTATTGCCCCTGTATGGTATTGTGCCAATGCACACCCCCAATCAGCTACAAGCAACATGTCAATATTACAAAAAAAAAAGGTAATTGGTCATATTAACACATGCTCATTGTTTACTTCTTCAATGACAAGTTGTTAAATCTGTTTAAACCTGATGAGTCTCACAAAAAGTTGCATTTAATCAGTACAAAATCATTAATTTTATTTTCCTGCAACTGCACGTTGTAATTGAAGTAGCCCAGAAAAAACATGACAAAATTCATAACAATGAAAGTTAATCAAAGGTAGCCTAATAAAATCCATTCCCACAGTCATTATTTACAAATTCTTTGTAACATTGCTTTTGGATACTCAGCTCAACTCTGTCAAACTATTCCAGCTGCCACACATCTCAGCTCCAGTTTTTTTTGTATGAGTTGCTTTATAAATGAAGGCATTGAGGTTGGACATCCAGCCTGTGTCCCGAGGCCATCAGCAGCCAACAGCGACTGCACAAGACCCTGCAGACATCCTCAGAATTGTACCTGCTGGTTTAACAAGCTCATGTCTGAGTTAAACCCGGGGGACGACAGATATAGCGGCTGTAGCAAGAAGAAGACATCTAAAAAAGACACTGAAATGACAACTTTGGCCTTTAGCTCCCTCAGCAGCGAACAGCGACAGCGTCTCCACCGACCACAGGTGTGAGATATTAAACAGCAACAAAATGAGCCTCCAAAACATCGGGAGAGGCAGAGACGTGTCCGCAGCCTCTGTTCACATTGTTAGCCGCCACTTTTGAAATATGCAGAATCAGGCACCGGGATTTTGATGGAACAAGATTTTGTTTGTGCCCTCAAATCACTCCCAGTGCAACCACTAACCCCCACACACTGCTCATAACTGAGTTAACACACATCTGTCCTGGCGGCGTCGGACAGGACAGATGGCCACACAAATTGTTCTCTGCTGTGACTGGATACTGAGAGGTGGCAGGTAGAGGATGTAGGAGGCTGGACCATGTGAGATGTGCGTGTAACAATTAATTTCCAATTAATCAGAACACAAAAGTAATATTAGAATCCATGATGAGAAGTCACCTATTGCCAGACATATTAATTCAGCTGGCCATGGTGTCTATAGTCTGAGATTCATGGGGATAGAAGTATTTGACCTCCCTCTTAGGGGAGGTGACAAAGAAAAGAGACTCCTCCAACGAGAGGCTTATTGGATCCACCGTTTACAGACGGAGCATCCAGAAGGGTTAAATGAGGAATTGTTGTTGTCATGTTTTTTGTGAATGTAGATAATGATTGGTATATGGTCCTTCTTTACTGCCTGGGATGAACTGCATGCTATACATGTACTCATTCCTTTTCACGGGCAGTGGATGTACCATCTACAGTATTGGTCACTTATCTGTCATCTGCGATGGTAAGGACCCATGGATTATCGGACAGCAGGGACAATTGTTGTTATGTCTACAACTACAAGACAGTGTTTTTTATTATACTTCTGTCATTGTTTTTCACATGTTAATATTTAGTGTTAAAAGGGGCGACACACCCACTAACCTGTTAACGCTGAGGATGGCTGACTGCTGAAACGTGTCCGTTTTCTTTTCTTTTTTTTAAAGCAGAATGTTTTTGTTAATATACAGTAAGTTCTAAATGTTCCTATTTTCCATCAGCAATCACTTCCATAGAGTGTTTGGTCTCTCCGTCACTCTGCTCTGCTGTAAACCCAGGAGAAAACTTTCCTTGTGGGATACAAGTGTTATCCAATGAGGAGAGAGAACGGCATGAAGGGCTGTGTGTGCAGCCATGGATGCGCGTGAATGTGGTGACGTAGGGACGAGGACCAATCGATCCATGACGAGGGCGGGGGCTGCTAACTCATGGTGCGTTCAAGGCAACCCGTAACTCGTGTTTTTCCGACCTGTGAAGTCGTACCAGTTCGATCTGGTACGACTTCACAGGTCGGAAGTTACGAGTGGCCGTTATAGTGCACTTTCACAGACAACAGGTCGGAAAACACGAGTTACGGGTTACCTGGAACGCTACAAAGTCGTAAGTTGTGACTTGAAGCTGTAACTTACGGTTTCAAAAGCCTGCCTGGAACGCAGCATTAGCCAAAACGACAGGATCGCTTACTTCTGCTTTAAGTATATTTTTTGGGCTTTTGTTGCCTTTACATCAATATACAGGTGAGATGTGAATCCTGCTTTGGCATTTCTGCCTGTCGCACCTCCGTCAGTGCCGTCAGGTCAGCTGCAGGGTCGTCAGCTGGAGGCCGCCGTTCACTGATGTTTCGCCCCCTAGACCAGTACACCTCCCGGCGGGGGGGCAGTGGCATGAACTATAGGGGACGTCTCCCCGCCACCCCCTGCAGCTGCCTTTAAAGGGGTGTTGACCCCCAACCTTTACTTTTCCTCCGGAGCCACAGCCAGTAGCTCGCCTTCTCTGCCTCTTCTCCCAGCTCCTTCGTGGCTTTTCGCAGGTTTGACCCCGTCACTCCTGCCCCACGGAGCAGTTGGACTGCTGTTCTCCCAACGAATCCCCGGGACCCGACTTCCACAGGGTAGACCCTGGCTTTCCAGCCGGCCTCTTGGCACTCCGCTGCCAGCTCAGCATACTTGAGGTGCTTCCTTTCATGGGCTGCCGTCATGCCTTCTTCCCAGGGGATGGTGAGCTCAATGAGGAGGACCCTTTTCTCCACCACGGACCACATGACGATGTCTGGCCGGAGAGTAGTTGTCAGAATCTCCCTTGGGAAGACCAGCTGCTTCCTAAGGTCTGCCAGCATCTGCCACTCTTTGCCGGGTGTGAGTATGGGGTTCCTCATCTGAGAAGATCGGAGCGTGTCGCCGGACTTGACGAAACCTGCTAGCGTGGACTCTGCTGTTGCTGCTGTGCGGTTTGCTGCTACCCTGCGGTTTTCCAGGACCTCGGCCAGCTTAGTTAGGACTTGGTCATGACGCCACCTGAAACGTCCCTGGGTCAGCGCCACTTTGCATCCCGACAAAATGTGCTGCAGGCTTGCCTTGATGTTGCCGCACAGGGGACAGCCCACATCCTCTCCAAACCACAAGGTGAGATTCCGAGGGCATGGGAGGGTGTCATAGGTCGCCCTTAACAGGAAGCTCAGCCTGGATTGTGGAGTCCTCCAGATGTCTGCCCAGGTGATGCGCCTGTTCACTGTCACGTCCCATCGCGTCCATGCTCCTTGGCTGCCCTGGGACACTGCCTTCACGTGAAAATGCTCCTGCTCCAGCCTAGCGACTTCATCCACCACCATGGTCTTCCGCTCCCTCTTGGTGGCTTTCGACCAGAACTGCTGCGGTGCTCCAAAGCCTAGGCCAGCGCGACCAGTCTGGACCAACCCCATCACCTCTCGGTGTTGCAGAGTGGAGATGGCATTGTCCACCTCGGCTTGCGCCTTCCACTTGCGGCCTGTGCGGACGGAGACTTTTGCGCTCCTTATGGACGGATCCGCTGAGTCCTTCAGTTCCAGTACAAGGCGTGCCTTCTCTTGCTTGTAGCCTAGGCTGATGGGTTTGATGGGGAGCTCCAGCATGTTCCGGCCAAAAAGGCCTACGTCTGAAAAGCAGCGTGGCAAACCCAACCACTTCCGCATATACCGGTTGGCAAGACCGTCCATCTTGGCAACCTCCGCTGTAGGGATTTCAGAGATCTTCAGAGGCCACATCACGCGATGGTACAGGGTGTGCTGGTAGCACCACACTTTGTGCTTTCCAGGCAGGTGGCTTCCCTCGATCTTCGCCAAGCCCTCGGCAAGTTGTTGTTTTGCTAGCTTCCCCATCTGCCTGTCTGACAGATCAGCGGTATACTGCCTGCCCAGGCTCAGCGGTTTCTCATCCAGCCGCGGAATGGGCTCCCCTCCTGCGACAAAGTTGGTCTTGACTTGCTGCACGCCTTTCCTTATCGAGAGACTTCTTGACTTTCCAGCCTTGATCTCCATTCCTGCCCATGTGAGCAGCTCATCGAAGCGCTTGAGAAGCCTGGTCGTACATGGCGCCGTCTGCAGGATGCTCGTGACATCGTCCATGTAGCTCCTCAGCGGTGGAAGCCTCTCGCCTGATGGTAGCTTGATGCCCCCAACTACCTGCCTGGCCCCTCTGAGGATGACCTCAAAGGCTAGCACGAATAGGACAGGGGAGATGGCGCATCCCATGGCGATCCCACGTTCAAGCCGTTGCCACCCACTCGTGTAGTCTGCCAGGGCGAAGCACATGTGCAGGTTGCTGAAATATTTGGTGATGATGTTCCGCACACCCCCCGGGACATGGAAAAAATCCAGGGAGAAGTCTATCAGCTTGTGTGGTACTGAGCCGTATGCATTGGCAAGATCTAACCATACCACATGCAGGTCACTCTTCTCTCTCTTTGCACGCTGGATTTGATCCCAAATCACGGAAGAGTGCTCGATGCAGCCGGGGAAGCCTGGGATTCCAGCCTTCTGGCAGCTTGTGTCAATGTATCCATTTCTCATCAGGAAGTTGGTCATTCTCCTCGCCAAAATGGAGAAGAAAATCTTTCCCTCCACGTTCAACAAAGCAATGCTTCTGAACTGGCTGATGGTGTGGGAGTTCTGCTCTTTGGGAATGAATACACCGACGGCTTGCTGCCACTCTGCTGGGACTTGCTCTTTCTTCCACGCTGTTTTCATGAGCTTCCACAGCACTTTGACCACTTGGGGGCAGTTCTTGTACAGCTTATAGGGAAGCCCATTAGGCCCGGGGGCTGACGCTGACCTCGCCTTTCTGATTACCTCCTCCACCTCTCGTAGCTTGAATGGGGAGGAGTCGAACGGCGATGTCGGCGGGGCTGGCCGTGGTACATGTCCTGGGGAGCCAAGCGGTGCAGATCGCCTGTTGTCACTATATTGGCTCTTGACATGTTGCTCTAACCCCTCCTTGCTGATGTCAAGCTTCCCGCTCCTCTTCTCATCAAGCAACTGTCGGGCATGCTTGTAGGGATCTCTGAAGAAGCTGGTTCTTTCCTTCTCCATTTTCTTCCTCCTCCTCCTGACCCTCTCCACTCTCCGCAACTTGGCGAGGCTTTGTCTGAGGTCATCCCACAGCTCCTTCAGGCCGACTTTCTCATCAGGAGCAGCTTTCCTCCACGACTTGCGGAGCTGGCGCCTGGCACTGACCAGCTGCTCAATCTCTCTTTCTCTCCTTCCTTTCCTCGGGGCTGTGGGCTCCTTCCGACTGACCTCCCCAAACCTCTCTCTGCATTCTTCAAAGATGATCTCTCCAAAGGTGTTGAGCTTGTTCTCGATGTTTCCTCTCAACGCCAGCTCCAACAGTTGGCTCAACTCAGAATCGAGCTTCTGCCACGTCATCCGGTCATTTGCTTTAGGCCACTTGATCTTGTTCCGTCTACCTGGCTGTTTTGTCAATGGCTTCCTGGACTGTGCTTCTGGTGGTGGGCTCTCGTTGTTTTCGCAGGGTGCTCTCTCCATCATGGGGTTTCCTTCAACTCCTTCTGACATCCCAGCGCCTTTGGGTCCTGCGGCACTGTGGTTACAAACCCGGCTTTGGGTCCCTATCGTCTGACCTGCTTGCGCAGAGCGAGGTCGCTGGTCTGTCTGCCCTCTGCACTTCATCTTTCCCTGATGGATGCGTAAGCCCCTGTGTGATGTAACCTTCTCCCATCCACATGTACACTTTCGGAGGATTTTCTCGTTGTCGTTATTCGTTCCTGTCGTTACCATTTGATCCGTCAAAATGGGCCCATCTTCCATCCCGCCTCTCGGAGGGCCCTCGGGTTGTTTTTCCTTGTTTTGCTTCGTAGTCAGAAGAGGTGCGTCCTGGGTCTTCCAGCTCGCTAGTGGGTTAGGTGACTAGCCGCCCACTCCTGGTGCAGTCTTTCCCGCTGCCAACTGGACTTTCCCAGCTGTCCACCAGACTTTCCTGGCTGTCACCTGCCCTTTCACAGGAGTCACTGGTTACCCAGAGTGTTTACATCAATATACAGGTGAGATGTGAATCCTGCTTTGGCATTTCTGCCTGTCGCACCTCCGTCAGTGCCGTCAGGTCAGCTGCAGGGTCGTCAGCTGGAGGCCGCCGTTCACTGATGTTTCGCCCCCTAGACCAGTACACCTCCCGGCGGGGGGGCAGTGGCATGAACTATAGGGGACGTCTCCCCGCCACCCCCTGCAGCTGCCTTTAAAGGGGTGTTGACCCCCAACCTTTACTTTTCCTCCGGAGCCACAGCCAGTAGCTCGCCTTCTCTGCCTCTTCTCCCAGCTCCTTCGTGGCTTTTCGCAGGTTTGACCCCGTCACTCCTGCCCCACGGAGCAGTTGGACTGCTGTTCTCCCAACGAATCCCCGGGACCCGACTTCCACAGGGTAGACCCTGGCTTTCCAGCCGGCCTCTTGGCACTCCGCTGCCAGCTCAGCATACTTGAGGTGCTTCCTTTCATGGGCTGCCGTAATTGATAGTGCAGTCGAGAGAGAGACATGAAATGGGGAGGCAGCGTGTGGGGGAATGACACGCAGGAAAGGGCTGTCCGACGCGGGACTCAAACCGTGGCCGCCTGCACCGAGGAAGCGTTAAACTTACACTGAGTGCTGTCAAGAACTTTTTTTTACTCATGTAACAATTAATAGCTGTGTCTCAGGGGCTGCATCCCTCTAAAGGGCGCATTTGAAGGCTGATAGCGTCACCCCCAAATCTGACCTTCACCTTCTCTTGTACACTGCACCTATCCTTCTTGACCTCACGTATCCCAAGATTTTACTACAGTTACTATTAGCCGCCTAGCATGCTAGTTATTAGAATGTTGAGGCGGCACGGCACTATGGGAGTGGTCGCCCGCTGAGCAGAGCTCTGCTGGCTGCATAGCACCGAGGCCAGGAGCTGAGGAGCTGTTGGAAGTTTAAATAAGGCAATCAGGAAATACTCCGAAGGTTAGACCATCCCATTGACCAGCTGTTGACCCTGCCGTCGGAGGCGCCTCTAATGCCGTTGCCGCTGTAACCTGCGTCCAACCCCTGAACTGGGACACAGCTTGTGTAACCAGGTATGATCCAGGGAATAAAGTCAAACATGGAGAACAGCTGGTTTGTCTAATGAGATTTAGAGCAATTAGGACATTTAATATGAGTAATAAATCAAACACAATAATGAATGTTGTAAGAAAACAGTAGTACAGTAGCTGGTGATGATTAAAATATATTATTAACTTCCACATCACATATCTTTTTCTTATGCCCCCTTTTTTTCTACATCTCCAGTTTTCTTCTCCTCAGCCTGAGGATCTGTCCAAAATTCTCCGTTCAAAGCCATTTCTTTATTTTTACTCATCTCAGTTCATCATAATAAGTCGATTTATTAACGCACAAAGATGCCACTGCTACACAAAGAAACTACTGTAAATGTTGTCCCAGATCACGTGCCATGTGCCTCCTGGTCACTGTGGCCTCAAACAGCCACAGAGATGGTTTCTGTTGTGGGCCGGCTCTGCAGAGATGGTTATTTATTTCCATTCATCTCCTCGCTGTTGAAAATTCAAAATCAAAAAAATTATAAAAGCTCCCTTTATAGTCATTCATTTTATCGACAAGTGTTTTGTCTTCACATTTGACATTTCCACCAACACTTTGGAACAACACCACCGTCTCCTCGCTGTTTGTTCTCCACCATCAAACTGACTGATCATCAAAGCTGTAAACACTCTCACATCAGATACACTAAACACGAGCCAAATACACAGCGCAGCGCTCTGACAGAAACACACACTTCCTGAGATATAATATATCAACCCAGTTAATTTGTTCCTCTGTGCAATTTATAATATTCATCCTTGCGGATGACTAACTTCACAGAACTCTTCCATTTTTCCAAAGAAGCAATTACCTGCCATCGTAGTATCTGTCATGTCTCAGGCTGAAAGAGATTAAACTAATTTCAGCTCTGACCTTGATTGTATGGAGTCCTAATGCATTTAGGTGCTAAGCAACTAGCTTCTCTACATATCTGTTAATGAGCTACCAACAACTAATTATGCAAAGCAGGTGTCCTGGTGTGATACCGATAGTGGCCATATCTGTCTTTTTACCGAGATGTCGAGGAGGCGACAGTTGTTTCCTCGTCACGTCACTGTGAACAATCCAACAGACGCTCTCCACACAATAAGAGATACGAGACGCTTTCAAAAGCTTTATGATCCTTTCAAGAGGCGAAACGTCGCACGGAATAAAGCAAACATGGAGAAATTGTGTTCCAT
Source organism: Decapterus maruadsi (assembly GCA_030347415.2). Classification (NCBI taxonomy): domain Eukaryota; kingdom Metazoa; phylum Chordata; class Actinopteri; order Carangiformes; family Carangidae; genus Decapterus; species Decapterus maruadsi. The sequence goes on along the minus strand of CM064886.1, from coordinate 3,982,929 downwards.
TGCACAGCTGCACCTTTTTGAATTTCTGGATATAACGGTGGGCACGGTCAGCGCTCTGGCACCGATTATAAAAAAAGGAGGAAAGCAACCACGACAGAGAATATGAGTCCACTGCCGCATCGATGGATCCAAGTCCACTCAGATGGGAAAATAGCCAGCATTAATAAGTACAGCGCTGAGCCATTAAACGTGTAAAATTGCAGAGCCAGTCGAGAGGGACAAGCAAAGCATTTAAAGGAGGGTTATAAAGCTATCAGCCAAACCATGCATTTCGCTTTACTTAGTGCTGAGACTTCTCTGAACCGACCAACTCCAGCATCCCACAAGGGCCGCTTTGTAAAAAGGAGTTTCACATTAAATGGGCATAACATCACTGCACAGAGGGAAGACCACATTGTTTTTGATGGAAAATACTGAATAAAAACTAAATTTTTCCCAATATAGGCTACTTTTATTGGTTTACAGTTTACTTTTTTTCATGATAGTATGTTGACATCTCAAAGACCAGGATGTGGAGCAAGGTGAATAAATGACAAGACTGAAACAATAGAAGCTGTGTCCTATTTCTTTGAAGGTGTAATGAAGTGGACTGATGGGAGACCAGCAAAATATTTTTTGCAGACCTGATCCTTCCTTTCTTGATAACGTGTAACATTAATCACTTCAGACTTGAGTTTTTAAATCCCTTGCTTTAACAGCGGTACCAAGAGCTGAAACCTAATACTTACATATTTCAAAGAATACTCCTCTGGCTCCACATAGGTGTTATTTGCAGCTATATTATTTTCATTACCAGGAAAAGCACAATGGATATTGGGTTAGGACGGACCCTGAAGGATCTAAACCTGCATTTTCTCTGCTGCATTTGATGGAGTCTTTAAAATGGGACAGCCCAGCTGCACCACTGTTACAAAATCTGCCTCAGAAGGACGTCGTCCCTCAGCATCATTAAAGCTGGATAAAAGATGAGAGAATTTCAGTGCTCAGCTGATTGTAATTCTAATGTTGCACGCAGGGTTCCCCAATTCCGGTCCTGGAGAGCCACTGCCTTGCATGTTTTAGAAGTTTCCTGCTACAACACACCTGATCTCGACTCCAGCACTTTACTGCCTACCTCTAGCACTTTAACCTCTGCTACTGACCACCTGTGAATTGTACAATTTTCTCTGTTCTTTCTTTTCCTTAAAAAGAAACAAAACAAGAAGAACAGAACCTTTTAAACATTGTACTTGTATTGTTTTTATATCTTAGCTGGGGGGACTACCAATGGAAATTAGCTTGGTAGCTAGATTTGGGTACATTTACATTTAATTTTTAAGTGTGTTAATGTACATTGTCCCTCTTTATCAAATAAACTAAATTGAAAATTGAAATTGATTCAAATGAGTGGCTCGTTGTCAGGCCACTGCAGAGCTGGATGACGAACCACTCATTTGAATCAGGTGTGTTGTAGCAGGAAACTTCTAAAACATGCAAGGCAGTGGCCCTCGAGGACCGGGATTGGGGAACCCTGTGTTATAACAGATTAATTAGATTCCAGTCACAATACTCACAGATTTTTTTTTAAATTCGGTGTGGGTGTAATTTCTGAGCCCAAGTGACATTTTAAGTGTGTTTTGTTATGACATAATCGTGATATTATTGAATGAACAAATAGTTTTACAGTGGCAGTGAAGCAGAGTGGAATCAGGGATGTTTTTATTGTGATGATTTTTTAAATCTTGGTTCTTGGTTCTACTTGTCATGTTTTTTACAGGTTTTTCAGCCATATTTATCCCCAATTTTCGATGTTGTTCTGACCTGTGCTGTGCGGGTATCGAACCCAGGTTTCCCACACCACGGTTGACGATGCTAATCGTTTCACCAAGAGGTCAATGACCACTTTGTGATTGGATTAGCATGTATTCTATGGGGGAATGAGTTTAACTTCAGTACCGCTAACCACCACACCTTGTCACTTCTCCTTACTGGTACCTTGTGATTGTGACTACACCCGCAGACCTCCGTTATGTACGTGTGACAGTTGAGGTTCCTGTCACTATGCCTCCAATTGATCATGCGCCCTGGCTACTTGGCCAAGGGGATGTCCCTTTGGCTGAGTGGCAAGCGCGCATGACTCTTACCTGGGAGGTGTGGGTCAATCTCCGCCTTGGCCCTCTTCACCTTGCCACATACGTTTTTTTCATATATTTAGTATTTGAGCACTTTGGCACTTTATCATGTTAAGTACTGTTGTGTGCTGTCTTGTGTGTGTAAAAGGAGGCCGACTCACTTCACTGCAAATCAAATCTGCCTACGGGTACAAATAAAGTTACCTTGACCTTCTTTCACTTTGCGAAAGCTCTTCTGACTTTGAGCCAAATTTCAAGATTTATGTCTTTCAAACTGATATAAAAAAATACAGACTTCATCAAGAGTATTAGTACATTGTTAATGAGGAAAACCACTCATTGATCTCTCTCAAAAGAACCTTTATTCCAAAAGATCATGATGTCCCCGGTGAGAGCCTTGAGAGCCCTGGAACTGTGGGAGCCGCTAAATGTCACAATCAAATGCTTTGTTCAGTCACTATTGGTTGTTAAAGAAGTGTTCAACACACACAGCGATTACACAGCAGCATGTGTTGGCTGTGATCAGGTAAACACTGAAGACACACACATCCACACACACACACATACAACCCAGGCCCAGGCGACTGGGCTGTGAGCTCAGAGTCTGCTGTGTGTCTTCGTTGGTCTGTTTATCTTTTCCCCCTCAGACACCGACTGCACACGGTGTTTGCATTTGACAGTGGATGCACATGTGAATGTTGGCAGCGGTCAGAGCGCTATCACTGCTCCAGTTTGTGTTTCTCTTTACACACTGCTGCATACATGGTGCATACACACACACACAGGCAACCACCCACACACATACACAGATCCCCTCTCTCTGGCTTTCACTTTGATATGATGTTAATGTCCAGTCTCATTTAGATCTGAGAGTAGACTTACGTGTTAATGCAGTTGTTGTTCTTGTGTAGTGGGTTGTGCTTTTATTTCTGTGTACATATGCAAACTGCATTTTCCTTTCTGATGTAGCTACTGATGTAATCTGTTACTGGTGGATTTTTCATGATGAGTTTTGCTCAAGGCCGGAGACAGATTTCTGCTGCAGGCGATGTAGCAGATAATTATGTGGTTGATAGTTGATTTCTCCATCAGGTGGTCAGTCAACTATTTTGGTTCAAACGTTAATAACACAACATTATCGGATGGATTCCCATTAAAATGTCACCAAGTCCAGTGGGTAAATCTGACTTTAGCCCTATCGCACGGGATTAGTATTACCTGGAGACCTCTGGTAATTTGTAATAATTGCGGAGGACGTCGGTGCGAATGCGCCATGTCAGTAATTTGTAAAGTAAAAATTCCCCCGCGAATTACCTACTATATTTCACCAAATACCGACGTCTCGGTAAAACTAGTCCCGTGCGAATCTGCAGTCTCAGAGGGGCATTTTTTGTTTTTGTTGCTTTTATTGCACGCCTTTTCTACTTCTTCTCCAGTTAAAACCATACTGTATGGGTTGAAACATGGAGGCTGCGATGGAAATTATGAGCGGCAATTTTGACAGGTGCAAATACAGTCTTGTCTCGGTACTGGAGACCCATTTGATCCATAAAAAGAGTGAAATTTAGGAGGATATTGAAACGGATTACATGCGGCTTTCAACAGGCTTAATACAAATACCATGATGCCTCGTTACTGCAACAACTGCACTGTTGCAAAGTCACGTTGCTGCTTTGTTGTTACGTTTAATTGTTGGTGTAAGCTATTTTTAGAACGGCGAAGCAGAGCCGCAAGCTGCTCAGAGCAACGCTATGAAGGCTAATCGAACTCATCAAATATACAATCCAACAACTCCAAAACGCTCTTGTGGACAAGTTGTGACCTGCACATTCACCACACTATGAGATAATGTTACGAGATAGTTGTTTTAGAGGCAAATGCAGCGACTGCGTGCCAAAAAACGGACCCCGATGGAATCGCGCATCAACGTTTTTTCACAAATTTACCTTGAAAACAACTGCCCCGATGGAATGTTTATTTATTTATTTATTTAAAGGGACGCGCATCAACGTTTTTTCACAAATTTACCTTGAAAACAACTCGTCTCGTAAGGTTCCGTGATTATCTCATAGCGTGGTGAATGTTTATTTATTCATTTATTTAAAAGGATCCCCATTAGCTCATGCCAGTGGCACAAGCTGGTGAATGTGAATGTGCAGGTCACAACTTGTCCACCAGAGCGTTTTGGAGTTGTTGGATTGTGTATTTGATGAGTTTGATGAGGGAAACCAAGAAATCCCATTAGCATCCGTAGCATAACTCTGAGTAGCTTGTGGCTCTGCTCCACCGTTCTAAAAATAGCTTGCACCAACAAATAAAGGTAACAAACCTACTGCTATAACTATAGGGATTATGGCAATAGGCAAACATTGCCAAAATGTTGAACTATCCCTTTCACACACTGACACGCTGAATTAAAAAGGTGAACACACTATACTTGTTTAACATCAGCATTTTACTGTTATTATTTTGAGAATAACAGCATGCTGACATCAGCTTGAAGCTATGTTGTGTGTTATGTATAGCTTCCCAAAAGTGCTAGCATGGCTAAAACCCCTCAGTCCTGCTTTGTTGTTTTCTTGCCTCATTTTTTGACTTTCACTGTTTTCCTCACAAGGTCACATTATAAGACCAGAGGGTTTGAATCACACCAATGCATGGTCCACTGAGAGATTAAAAAACATCAGTTTGTTTGATTTATATTCATTTTATATGAAAATTAATTCCTTAAGTACTGACTGCACTATGACTGATAACAGCCATTAAAAAGCAAGTGGTGCTTAGATGCCGGGTGCTTACCGTTCCAACAGGTTTACGCCCCCACAATGTATTGAGAACTGCCTAGCATAGAGCAAAAAGGCAGTACAGCAGTTACCACAAATTACATGAATCATCAAACACTGAAAAATTACGCTTCCTGCATTAAAAATCCATATAAAGCTTTTTCCTGATGGGGTTATAATCATTGTACTGGATCCTTTTTTATTACATCAGTATGTCAGAGCAGTCAAGAGCTCTTAGCATTTACCATTTAGACAATTCAAAAGCCCAACACACTCTAACTGGAACTGTGTGGGATTCATGTCATGCAATGATAATTGTGATAACCCCAACATGTCGGCTGTCTGGAGCAATTTATGTACTGTTGTTCCTCGTTGGAGAAATTGGCCTATACCACATAAAAGAGGGAGCACAGACTGACTGCAACCTGCCATATAAGTCACTAATTAGAAAGAAAGGAGTTAATCTAACCACCACCAGCTCTAACAGTTCTCAGACACCTCCTGCATGGTTTCTCTTAGTTGGTTTGCATGGTGGGAATACAACAGGAGTCCATCAGTCTGGAATTGAGTGCACTCCATGAAAGATCAGACAACAGATCGATACTTGACATCCTTAAGAATGAGGCTGCTAAGTCAAACCGAAAGAAAAGAGAGAGCGCTTTGATATACAGGGAAAGGAGGAATAGCAAATCACACCAGACAACAAGACTAACAAGTCCACCCATTGGTGCTGAGAGGACGATCAATGGGGATAAAATACATGCTGGAATATATTCGGAGCCAAAGCTTCATTGTCTCGCAACCATGTTATATTTCCCCTCTGTGTTGAATGCAGAAAATAAAAGCAGAACAAAGCGTCCTCCTGTTCAACCACCTCTGACTCACACACAGACACACATCAGCCCTTAAAAGGGGGATTTTTACATGCACTTTCTCCACTGTTGAAACGACCATTGGTTTTTATTTGGTTTTCTGGCCCAGTGCCTTTAATGACACAGGTACCTGGGACTTTTGATTATCTGCTGAACACAGTTGTTAATGTGACACACATCCTGCAGCGCGGTGCTGTTTGGGTATTACTGCCACCAATCTGGACAAAGCAGGTCATGATTGGCGTGACTATTTTGTATATCCCATTGACTCCTAATGGAGTTCTTCTTCTTCTTCTTCTTCTTCATCCCCCTTTTTTTATTTTATTTTTGCAATTGAATCGGGGTGGAGTGAACCATTCAGCCAAAATTGTTTCAGAGAGTGTCGAGATGATGGCTTCAGTTGGACGGCACCACGCCGCTCACAAGAGCATTAGGATGGCAAATCAGATCAGCATATTTTTTTGAGATTTATTTGGTTTCCGTAGAGCATTTAGAAGATGAGCTTTTTTTTTTTTTTTTTTCATTACTACAGCTCCTTCGGACCACTCAGGTGGTAAGAGGTAACTCAGTAAAAAGCCACTGCTTCCAATCATTGGTGCTTAAATCACTTCCTCACAAGCATGTAATTTTCCCTGGTGGCAATGGACTAAAGAGGGGGAAAAAAAAAAAAATGGAATGCTTTCAGGCATCATTGAGCTCCAGTCCGTGGCTAAGCTACATCGGGAAGAGTGTGTTTACCCCGACGCCTCAGCAGAGTGTATTTACATCCAACAACCTGCACTGTCTCAGTTCTCATTTACAAGCTAAGTGAGATGAATCAAGTCAATCTTACGTTTAATCCACCAGGAAGGTTTGTCAGTCACGAAATGCATCATGCATTGATTTTGAAATTACACTGGCAACAGTGAAAAACAGTAATTACATTCCTTTGGTTGATCTACTGGTTGAAAGATGGGCCTGGATTCAGCGTCAATAAACCAATGTTGTCTCATGTGACGTATACTGTAGCATAAAACCAGATGCTAGAAAAGTTTTGCACATGTAAACAGACCTCAGGGTCAACTCTTTTCATTGCAGATTCCAATGATCTATCTCACTATAATTTCAATTTTAATCATTATTTTTGAAGGGTTGAATGCTATCAGGACTAACAACAGTGACAAATTGATTGTGTGGATGCAGAGGATTGGTCAAGTGCATGAAAATCTCTTTCAGCTGTACTTAAATGATCTCTATGACCCTGATGAAGGCCACAAGCCAAAATGCGTCAATCTAATAAAAGGATTGTGTTTCACATTCACAACATTAACTCAGGACTGGCTCTCATTTGTAAATTTGGATTGAAAGACAGTAGTTTGAAATCTTCTAACTTGAACTTTGCATATCAGATCCTGTAGGAGGATCTGTGACCAGTGAACAGCGCACAGCTGTGCAGCTGCCGGCCAATAAACCAGTTTCATTACAACTCAGGATCATGCTCACCTTGATGCTTCGCAAAGGAGTCTTAAGATTTTGACATTTTACCGTCATAAAGTAGAAAATTATAGATGACTTTATGGGGCTTTAACATGTCCCTTTACCTTTTAAAAGATCCCCAAATGGAAAAAGAAGGTTTTGGACCAACCCCCCCATCTGAACACTGAAATTAACTTACAAACTTAACGACACATTAGTCTCACAGTCTAATGGAACATCAGTGTCCATCATTACTGAGACATCTACGTACATAGACACATAGATATGTGTTCAGGTCACATAACGTTACTATGAAACTGTGTCCGAGTCAAATGAACAGAGGGGTAACAGAGGGCTGGATGCTATGATGTAATCAAAGCTAATATGTTAATTGCAAGTGAAGAGACTTGACGACACATCGACTCTCCTGCGATCTGTCCCTGAAGAGTCCCGCAGGATGCAAGCTACTCACTTAAGTAATGTCTTTAATTAGCTATTCTATCATAATGGGAACTACTATAATGAAATAGATATAATTACCGTCTTCAGTAAGATAATTATGTTAATAATAGTATGTGCTCAGGTTCACCGAGCTTTACTTTAATGGGTAGCTGCCTGGAAATAAAAAAAAAGTATGAAAATTACAGCCAAACACATTTGTCAGAATACAACACCGTAGTTGCTTTGATCTGGTAGGAAGTCTTCCTGCGGGAGTCCTCCAGGCCGACTGTAGCCGTCTGACACTTGATCAATTTAATCAGTGATTAAAAGAGGCTTAAAGAGTTCCAGTGAGATCCTCCACCACATCGTTCTCTGTGTTTCCTATTACAGTCAACCGAGTGCGCTTGCTTGTTCCTTTATGCAAATACTGTACTATGATTAATGTGCTCTATTTGCATGGGGAGGTGAACAAAATAAGCAAATGACGTTCAACAAATGAGCTCCTATTGAACTTGCGCTGGAGAACATGCTGTACAAATGCATCTAAGTAAAAATTTGGGTTTGATAATTATTCTTTAAAGAAACATTGTATTGCTTGATTTAATACGACGCAGTTGCAAACTGCGGTTTTATTCCATTTGTGTGAAATCAGTAATTCATTTTACCATTTAACAATAAAACAAATGGCATTCTTGACTCATTAATTTGGAGGTTTGTCTTAATTTATGTCAGTCATGCGCTGCTCACATGGACAGGTGTTGGGATAAAGTTGAAGCTTCTGCCTCCAGGGTTTGTTTAATCAAAACCATAACAACCTCCAGTGATTAAAATCCTTCCTCCAGTTAAAATACACAGTATAAAACCACAAAGTTAAAAAAAAAATGCATCTAAGTAAAAATTTGGGTTTGATAATTATTCTTTAAAGAAACATTGTATTGCTTGATTTAATACGACGCAGTTGCAAACTGCGGTTTTATTCCATTTGTGTGATATCAGTAATTCATTTTACCGTTTAACAATAAAACAAATGGTATTCTTGACTCATTAATTGGGAGGTTTGTCTTAATTTATATCATGCGCTGCTCACATGGACAGGTGTTGGGATAAAGTTGAAGCTTCTGCCTCCAGGGTTTGTTTAATCAAAACAATAACAACCTCCAGTGATTAAAATCCTTCCTCCAGTTAAAATAAGAGTATAAAACCACAAAGTAAAAAAAAAAAAATGCAGCTTTTATCCAATGAACCATGTTCTTAGGTTTAAGAACTAACATCTCAGATTAAGTGATTATACAGTACATCTCAAAGAAATAACTGTTGTCATTTCTATGCATTTGTGTATGGAAAAATAAAAAATACATATATTTTAATCTAAACAGATGCACAATGCAAAAAAAGAGAACATTGTTGATAATCTGCTTATAGTTAAAAAGAGGTTTTATGTAACAACAATTTCCCACAGGGGATGTATTTGTGATGCTGATGTGAGCTTCTCTGAGAGGAGCGCTGTAGTTGGGCTCATGGGAACGAGGCAATCAGCCCATAATCATGTCATATTTATACTGTACATACACAAGAAGATGACAAACTCTCTACACACACAGTAAAAGAAGGGAGTAATTTCCCCACAGAGCTTTGGAAAAGAAGTGTGGCATTTTATTTTGTATTGATTTTCTCTTCCCGAGGACAGTGCGGTCAACTTTAACCTTTTCAATACGTTCTTAGTTAGTTGGCTGAAGAGTTTTATTGCAGTACAATTGAGTCACAATTTCTTTTTATTATTATCATTATCATTATTTTTTATTATTTTCTCCTTTGGTTGACATTTCTTGTCTCACACTTAAAAAAAAAAAAGAGTTGGGATCCAGGTGGTCAGAGATCAGCACCACCCACGTTATTTACTGCATGACCTCCTCTTTAAAACAAGGTGACGACTAGTCCTCCATAAGTTTCTTGCTGTGGGAGTGAATTGAATATTAAAGCAGATATCAGTGGAATGTTTTTGTTAATATAAGTCCTAAATAGTCCTATTTTCCGTCAGCAATCACTTACATGGAGTGTTTCAGCCGAAACACGAGTCTCTCCGTCACTGTGCTCTGCTGTAAACCAGGAGAAAACTTTCCTTGTGGGATACAAGTGTTATCCAATGAGGAGAGAACGGCATGAAGGGTTGTGTGTGCAGCCAAGGGATGCGCGTGAATGTGGTGACGTAGCACGAGGACCAATAGATGCCTGACGAGGGCGGGGGCTGCTAACTCATGGTGCGTTCAAGGAAACTCATACTTTGTGTTTTTCCTTCCTGTGAAGTCATACCGGTTCGATCTGGTACGAGTTCACGGGTCGGAAGTTACGAGAGGCCGTTATAGTGAACTTTCACAGACAAAAGGACGGTAAAAACACGAGCTACAGGTTACCTGGAACGCTACAAAGTTGTAGTTTTGACTTGAAGCTGTAACTTACGGTTTCAAAAGCCTGCCTTGAACGCAGCACTCGCCGAAACGGCCGTGCAGCTGATATCTGCTTTAAAAAGAAGAGAAAAAAACATGTCATATTGTCAAACGGAGATGTTGAAGCTTTTAGCAGCAACTGGCAGGGAAATTAGCAGGTTAGGTCCTGCAGTGGAGGAACTGTTCACCGCTCCGTCTTCCTCTGACTTCAACTTGCTCGTATTGAAACCAGTTATTATTCCTTCTGCTCTGGCAACATCCAGCATTCGGCTGTTTGTTGCATTGCAGTGATATCAGTGAGCTTTCAGACGGAGTGGGCCTCGTGAGAGCCGTTGCACAGCTCGTTCCTCCTCCTCCTCCTCCTCCTCCTCCTGCTCCTGCTCCCCTCCTTCTGATCCTACCAACACAGGGGGCAAGCAATTAAACTCCTTGTTGGAGTGAGGTTATCTCTGTGTCCATGACACGAGCACAACAAACGGAGTCCCACTGCGGGGGCTACGTAAACAAGACGTGCCATGGGATGTTTGCTGCCTGTTAGGAAGCAGCTATCAGCACATGAAGGAGGAGGAGGGGGGGCGGGGGGGGTTGAGAGAGAGACCCACCCCTTCTTCTCACGTCGCCGTGAACAATACAGATTAACCTCGGCAATACCCGTGGCTGATTAAGAGGCTCCGGAGGGGCCCCGCTGCTGTTTTGGAGGGTGACTGTACCGGTGGAAGGCTCGGCCAAAGGGCAACGCTTTAAAAAGCCTAAATAATGAAGAGCTAAACCTGTGGCCGCCTCATTACCGTGCCTGTGATTGTGCGTAGATGTGGAGGCGCGTGGCAGAGCAGCGGTGGGGGAGCCTCGGCTGTTATCTCACGCCAAGATTGGAGCAATTTAGATCCAATCTCTCTCTGAGGGCTCTGACCTATTCCGCTCTCAGCTGGGAGCATATTTTTCCTGCTGGAAACAATGACCAGATCGTTTCCATTGGTTTCCAGCGGCTCGTTGATACACAAGAAAATGAAAACCACCTCACTTTTCTGTGTTTTTTTTAAATATTATTATTAATAAATTGCTGGATCTTGTTCAGTTGAGAGGTGTCATCTCATTTTATTTCCTTTTCACAGATGAGACACCTGGTTTACAACAGACCACTGACCTGTTCCAAGTGAAGAAGTTTAAATATCATATGCCAAGGAGATACCCAGAAAACTTTTTTTTTTCAATCTCTGACACCTGCGTTTACAAAATGTCATGTAACAGACGATCTTGTGGTTCACACCTCTAAAAGTTTTTCTAATTAATTATTTTCTACCAAACCACAAAATCCTGATTATCAAATTACCTTGGTATTTGTCCTATAAGGTAAGGGATAATGTATAGTTTGGAGGTTGTTATGGAGAAATAAACCCCGACAGGTTCCCTACAACCTGAAGGGGTTTATTTCTCCATTAACAACCGATCAACTATACATTATCCCGCTTAGAACACCGCCTACAACTAAATTATTCAATAATGTTACACAAAATAATGATAAAAAGAGATTTTATTCATGCAAAATTAGACCGTTGGTAGAAACTATGCAGGATATTTACCTTATGGTTCATTTTTACCGTCATTAAACAGCTTCGGACTCCCATATCTACACTTCTTGTTGGTTTATTTGAATATTGACATCCATATGGATATTGGATCGACCTTTGTTGTGACATCACAAAGTTACAGAAGTTGTGACTGTTTGTTTTTATATTCTCCTTGGACTGAGGCTTTGATTCACAGTATTAATATTGAAGCTGGTGCTGTGTTACAATCTATAAAATGGACACAAACTTTAAAGATTTCTAGAATAAATAAGCCGCTTTATCAAAATATATAAAATATTGATCTGTACTTCTTGATACTCTGCCACTGAAGCTGTGCAGTAGTTTGTGTGTCTTTGGGTATTAGGTTATTTATCCCATTGTGAACCATCAGCCGTGGCCCCTTTAAAGTCCTGACTGTGGGTTGCCTGTTTCCAGGCGAGCTGCAAGTCCAGAGAAAAGCTGTGTGCTGTCCTGTCGTTCTTTTGGTAAATTACCTGGGCCAAATCACACAACAGGGAACTTCACAGCTCTACTCTCTGCACAACTGTCACAATCTGGCACAGCAGCCTCCTCCATTACTCCCACTGTAAGTGCTGTTTGTTTGGCTCAATGGCAATATTAATAGGAACAAGTAGAAACAGATGCATTATTGCACAGATTATGTAATTTAGAGACGTGAAAATCATTGTCTTCTGGCGGCTTATGATGGATGTGTTTTCCTCACAGGTGCTAGTTTGGTTCTTCACGTGGCATTGGTTGCACCAAGGAGGAGGAAGAGGAGGAGGTAGAAAGGTGAGGCAGAGGGTACGTCGGTAACAAACATTGAGAGTGAAGGACTGTATCAAGGATTAGTGCGATTTATGCTCATATTCGTCTGGCTGCTCAACGAAGCGCAGCAGAAGTGCAGCCGAGCCCTGTGCACCTTGCAACTCTCATGAACAAATCCCACTCCAGCTGCATTTTAGACGGGATATTATGAACAAATTTGGCTCCTTGTATTAATCCTGGAAGCAAAAGAAACTATGAATAAGGCTCATTAGTTTTTAACTGTTAACAATGACTCTGGTATAAATGTCAAAACAGCATATTCAACAGTTCAAGTTGTTAAGAAACATTAAAACTATTTCCCGGCTGCAGATTCAGAAGATGAAGGTGGGTGGTTTAAAAGGCAGAGACTCTCCAGGATAATTAGATATAATAATAAATAATATTATATTCATGTGCAGGTTGTGTAACGAGGAGCATCATTTTAATTGTGCTAAACGTGAGAGTGGAGTGCAAGAGTTCAGCCAATTGTGCAAGTCCAGCAGCTTTGCTTTGACTTGAAGCAGGTGGTACAGGTGGGGGGACGCACCTGTGGTGTTTACCTGAGGGCAGGACTGAAAAGGAAGGTGATGAACTGGGATCTGTGATGATGACCGCAGCTCTGTTCACACAGCGGGTGGGGTAAATGTCCTGAATGGAGGCGGAGGGAGGAAGAGGAGGGGGTGCAGGGGGGTTCTGCACCAATGATCTCAGTGGTGGTGCATGCACAGACACGGTCCTGTGCAGCAATTTGTTGTGCTTGGCTTATACAGTCAGGTTACGAAGCCACACTGTGATGCAACCAGTCAGGGAGTGGAAGTTCATCAGACTCTCAGCTCGCTTCCTGAAGCCCCACAGACCTCAGTCCTCGCTGAGCACTGGGCTTATCTGGAGGGTCTGTGGCCGTGGAGTGGAGTGGAGTGGAGGTCGTTGAGGCAGACTCCCAGGAACTTCAATCTGCTCAGGCTTTCAGCAGATGGACATACACATCCACACATCCAGCCACAGGCGCAGCGGCTCAGATTAGACACAAGCACAAGCATGGGTGGTGCTCCAAACTGTCACATGAGCTGTTCTGATATTATGACATGTTCTTCATTAGAAAGTCTTGGTTTTGGTTAGGGATGCATCCAGCCGGTACGGTGAACATTAGCGAGTACAAGAACCAATCAGATTAGACACAAGCTTTGTTGTTTTTTGTTTTTTTTGATGGCTGGTGCTCCAAACTGTCACATGAGCTGTTCTGATATTAGAAAGTCTTGGTTTTGGTTCTTGTTAAATTCACACAAAGAAATGCTGTTTTGATGATTTCAAATGCAAATTTCCAGCCTCTTCCTTTGAATAGGAACATAAAAGGCTGAGTTGAATGATCACAGACATACACTATAATATATTATATATATTCACCCATTAACACCTCCTTCGTCCTGAGCATCCAACCCAACCATGCAGGACGTTTCTTTCAATCCTCTGATACAACACATAGGAATGACTCCTCTATGGATCCTCTGTTGTCATGGTTACACAATACTGTACTGACTGGTACGGCAGCGTACCGACCCGTTTCACCATGGTTTCTATAACAATGGTGGTCATAGTTTAGTTTTTTTAATTCTTGGTTAGGTTGAGGAAGATATTTTGATGTACTACCTCAACATCATAAAATCTTTGTTGTCATGGTTACAGCAACGAGATGGTTAGCCTTTGATTAATCGAAAAAAATATGAACTTATTCTGTCACGTGGGTTTTGTTGCCCTTTCACCAGAAGCAGGGGTCATAATAATCTGCTGCACAAACAGCCTATAGGCTTGTTATTTTTTATTCTATTTTATTTGTTACATAAGTATCGCATTTTGACAGTTGGATCTAAACTTACATGATTAAAAGTTACACGTCATTAAATGTTACAGTTTTGAGCACTGCCACTGTCTTAATTCACAGGGAAACTGTGTGGGTGCACAATTACAGAGAACATGAGGTCAAAGTTGAACCAAGAAGTTGGCAGGATGAAATGGATATTAAATGCTTGTGCAAATTGCATATCGGGGTCAGAGTTGTCTGCCTTTTTTTTCATATACTGTAAGTTTGGTTTGTTTTTTTTTGTTTTTTTAATAACCTCTCATTCTGACTTGTTCTCAACGTTCCCACAGACATAAAAGTCTGAGAGTAAAACTTTATCACTGTCACTTTTTTTCAAGTTTCTGAAACTTTGGAGAATTTTATTTGGACCAGATGTTTGTTTTTTGTTTTTTTTATACATATTTTAGCTGGGCACATACGGTGCTGGACAGTGAATTAATTTACACCAACACAAATTGTATTGGTGGTATTTTCTCTTTCTCTCTCTCTCTCCCACTCACACATACACACACCACCTGGGGAGCACCGGCACTGAGACAGATAATCACAGCACGCTGGGTGCAGCGACGGGGCCTTATATGGCAAATATCCTAACAATAAAACAAAAAGCAGGAGATGAATCTGAAAAACAAGGTTAAGAACGTCACATTATTTAAACAAGACGAGGTCGGAACCTGCAGACTGGCTGCGCCGCATGTGGGCGACGTGAGAGATTGTGAACACAGTTAAAAAACTGTGTTGTGGGACCTGTAAACAAATGACATCATCACAGTCTCTCCTCCTCCTCTCTGTGCTCACATAATACCCATACAGTGTTTTAATGATAAACCTGAGTTCAGAGTAAATCTCTTCTCATTCACCTGTTATATTTTGCTACAGACTAAAATCCTGATTTTGTAAACACAGTGTCATCTCATAACATTTAGTATCGCAGTCGGTCTGGGAGACATGACAGTTTTCAACCACTGGACTTTATTTACCTAAACAGCGGAGTAACAGGCTGCTCTTTATGTCTAACTCCCTCTGTTGTAGGACAGAGCAGTATTTTAGTATGAAGTCTTGTTTCAAGTTGTTCCTCTAGCTACACCATGGTTTGATCACATCATTTCAAATTAAAAGCACTTCAACAGGCCCTTAAAGTTTTTTCTCAACAGCTTTTATAGCTTTAAATGGACTGAACACAAGGGTTCCTGGGGTATTATTATATCTCAATTTTAATTATGTAATTGTATGTGTTGCATGTATGAGATGCTCCCACTTTATCCCTTGTTAAAGGGATAGTTCAACATTTTGGCAAATTGGCCCATTGCCATAATCCCTATAGTCATAGCAGGTTTGTTACCTTTAATTGTCGGTGTGAGCTATTTTTAGATCGGCGGAGCAGAGCTGCTCAGGGCTATGCTATGGAGGCTAAGGGAATTTCTTGGTTTCACCGACAATTAAAGGTAACAAACCTACTGCTATGACTATAGCGATTTGCCAAAATGTTGGACTATCCCTTTATTGTTTTTCGACAGTGACAATTAAAATTTTGAGTTGACTTTTTCTTTTTTTGATTTTTATTTATTTTGAACTGGTGAATAAAAACTACTAAAAACTAAGGGAGTTCAAGTCAACTTACTGACTTGAACTCCCTTTGGGAGCCTCTCAGGAAGACCAATCGCTATTCTAGGTCTGCTGAGCTGGCTTGAAGCTGTAGTTTGTACAAGTACTGTTGTTGACAATGTGTTTTTTTATGTATATTGCCCTATTCATGCACTTATTATACCTGATCTTAATTTGCACTGTCTCGCACTTTCCTCCTCACTTGTATGTATGCTCATGCATATGAATGTGGTGCAATGGTCAACTGCAGAAACAGAATTGCCCTCTGGGATAAATAAAGTAATCTCAACTCAACTCAACAAAACACATGTGATACAGTAATTCTATAGAATCCCAAAAAACCAAACAAACCTATATTTAAATCAATGAATCATGTGCGCTTGAAAAGGAGCAGGGGGAAGTTATTAATTCCTGGCCCTTAATGAATTTCTCCACCACCCTATGGTCAAAGTGAAACAAAACAAAACACAGATAAACAAACACAACAAACATGTGTTGCAGTCAACATATCCTCTCAGATCTGAGTTAGTTTGTTGAGTTAAGATATTAAGTTTTTCCTTCACACACAGTCCAGTCAGTCATTCAGGGTATATTCATGATTATTGGTCTGACCTCACTATTTCAGTCCAGCCAAAAATCTGAAATAAAGCAAAGTCCTTTTTTTTTGATATTTATATTTATTGCTGCCTCTGGGCTGTGGTTGTACAACGCAGGTGTTGTGCCTCGGCCTGGAAACCATCCACATGGAATATGACCAAGACCACATCTTGAAATAAATCTGAGTGCTAAAACCAACCACCTTTCAGCCTTATGCTTCCAGCTGTGTGTGTGTGTGTGTGTGTGTGGGCGGCTGGGCGAGTGTATGTAAAGAGAATCTCCCACTGCCCGTCTCCAAGGAGCATAATGTTGCAGCAAGTGATTTATGAGAGTCAGAACACACATCACAACATGATATATACGTCCCACTCTGGGAAAAAAGAAAAAGAAAAACACGGGCCAGTACTTTGCCGTGACCTCTGATGCATCTCCCTGTAACGTTTTGTCATTTCACTTAAGACACGGTGATGCGAGGCCGTGTGCATGTGTTGGTGTGCAGACTGTCACTTTGTATGATCTGAGATGTACGATTGCAGCGGATCTCTCAGTCTCACAGCTCTCTTGGGTTTTTTTTCCCCTTCAACACAAACAAGGAGAAGAGAGACACTCCTCCTCCTGCAACAAATGGCACAAGAATAGAAATATGATTATTGATGCTTTTTCATTTTCCATACGAGGGCTGACAGTATACAGATGTAGCCATTAAACAAATCCCAGTTTTCCTTTAGAAAACACTGTTTGTGCCTCTGGATTCTTGCTGCACTGTTGCTCAGGGGAAAATTCTAATTTTTTTTTTTTTCTTCTTCCCAGCTATCGTAACGCACTAGAGACAAAATGGAAACCAGCTGAAGGAAAGATAAAAGATTTGTGTTGTAGTGTTTGTTCACATTTGGGGTTGAAGCTTCATGACTCCGACTCCGGGTTTTCAGATGTGGAGTGTTTTTATTGTTGCAGCAATGTTCCAATGTTTGTTGATTTTAAATATTCATGAGGGAAAAAAAAAAAGAAAATACATTGGTAATCCATTTGTTTACTCCAATGCTCCCCTATAGAAGGCGGTTGCTTGGTGGAATACGTTGCTTGTACCTCATCGTACTTCAGATTTAATAAATGGGTTTGTTTACACAGGAGGACAGTCACAGTCACCAAACACAACATCTGCATCCCAAGACTCCTGAGATGTTTCAGCTGATCATCATTGTGTCATTACTGGAACTTGTTTGGTCGGACTTTTCTGTTTGATCCAAACCAAATTTACAAGTGTGAAAGCTTCCCCGGACCACAGTCTGGACCAAAGACCTGACATTTGGTTCGACCAAATGAGGTTGTAGGTCCGGAGTTTCCAAACACGGATAATATTGGATGGGTGTTTTCCAACTCCCCACAAGAATCTCACTCCCTTATCCAGAGTTACAGAGAGTGTCAGATTTTGTTCAACATCAAGCTCACTGCTACTCTGTGGAGTTTGACTAGGCTCGTGTTCGGGTACTTTTTCTTCGCCTTTTTCCACAAACCCCTCTTTGTTTTCCTCCGACACCGGCTTTATCAACAAATTCACAAACTCTGCTTCCCAGGGATGCTCATGAACTCGTCTTCTCCTTTCCTGCTGGCGACGATAAAGCCTCCGCATGACGAGGACATTCATCTGAATCCGAACTAGGCTCCCTATTGATGTTGATGCTGCTGGTAGCGACGACATAACAGGTCAATAAATAAAAAATAATAATGGTTTACATTTATGTAGCGCTTTTCCCAACACCCAAAGCACTTTACAGAAACCATTATTCATTCATACACATTCACACCTGTGGTGGTAAGCTACAACTGTTGCCACAGCTGCCCCGGGGCAGACGGATGGCCCCTCCAATCACCATGATCATTCATACGCATTCACACGATGTGAATTGGGTAAGGTGTCCTGCCCAAGGACGCTACGACAGCGACTGGGACAGAGCCGAACCACCAACCCTCTGGCTATTGGACGACCTGCTCTACCGCCTGAGCCACTGCCGCCCCCAATTATTGTTGCCACAATGACACAAACTACTACTACTTTGCTAACGAGCTAATTTGAGGAGAGCTTTGGTGACATGACTACGACATAGACACCTGTTAACGAACCAATCGATGCCAAGGGTAAGGAGAGGTAGCGCATTTAGGTGATGAGGACAGGACGTCATAAAAGATTCTGTGGTGCATTCACATGAATGCAGCATGAAACCAGAACCAAACAGATCAAATGTAGACAATGTAGCGGCAACATGAACCTTGAATGACAGTTGAGGTTCCTGTCACTATGCCTCCAATTGATCATGCGCCCTGGCTACTTGGCCAAGGGGATGTCCCTTTGGCTGACTGGCAAGCGCGCGTGACTCTTACCCGGGAGGTCTTCACCTTGCCACATTCTGGCGTTGTTGGCAGGATCCATGTAGTAGGTCCATGGATTCCTAATGTCTGGCAGCCTGCGCGGAAGCACGAGGACGTGCTTGTGAAAAGAGGGGGAGAGATGTGACAGTTGAGGTTCCTGTCACTATGCCTCCAATAGGCTATATGCCACGCTGGCTGAGATCCAGGAAGTAGTGGTACTTCCTGGTTGGTACTTTATGAATTTCAGCCAGCTCCTTTATTTCCTGTCTTACATGATTGGCAAACTGATTAATCCAGGTGTGTCTGAGTAGTCACAATGATCAGTCACACCTGGATTAATCAGTTTGTTCAATGTGAGGTAAGACAGGAAATAAAGGAGCAGCCTTAAATTCAGGAAGTAGTGCACTCTAAAAAGTAATACTGCATATTACTTAATACAATTGGTGAAACATTTTTACACTCAAAGATATTGAGTAGATTTGAAAGCTCTCAAATCAGTTAAATCAAAACATGAATCATGAGTAATATTTTCAAGTATGTCTGAATGAATTGACTAGGCTCAAATACCGAGCGCGCATGACTCTTACCCAGGAGGTGTGGGTTCAATCCCCGCCCAGGCCCTCTTCACCTTGCCACACTTGGTTCAGACTTTCAGGTGTGAAAACGCTCTAAGTATCAAATAATTTGAATATCTGCAGTGAGAAAAATAGAAACGTCTAATTGAGAATTGAACAATGGTATTAGACAAAGAGCTGCAGGTTTATACAGCTGGTAGCAGCAGAGTTACAGTGTACCAGGAGGATGTCATGCATAAAGGAGAAAAATACAGCCCATAGTTGTATTCAGTGGTGCAAGTAGGCCAGTGTCTTGTCAGATCAGGGGCAGTCAAGCGTCAGTGGTGATCGTGTGAGTCAGTGAAGTCACGGTGAAGCATTTCTTAATGTGTCGGGTGTCCACTTGTTCACAGTTTCTTCTTCATGTTTTAATTCAAGTGAAACTCTGTCATTTAATGTGACTGGAGTCTATAGATACAGCCCACGAAGAAACTGTCTCTGCACATTAATGTGTTTAAAAAAAAAAAAACATCTGACCAGGCTGTGCTGCTTTTTTTTTTCTTCCCTTCCCTTGGTCGACCTACTTCTCCCCTCCCGCCCGAGTGGTTTTCAGGGGAGCCTTAATTAGAAGCTAATTGAGAAGTTTAACAACATCTTCAGATCATTAAGTGGGGGAACTGCTGCAGATATTGCAGATGTGAGGGCTTTAAACATTTACATGCCACTCAGATGGAGCGTGGGGGGCAGAGGAGCGATGGTGGGAGGGGTGAGGGGGAGGCTGGAGGAGGCTGGATGGGGATGTGTCAAACATTTGGACACTTTGGTTGGGTTTGATTGATCTGGGCCTCTGAGAGGTTCTGATGTGTTTTGGGGACTTTCAGGCTTGTGACATGAATACGCAGTCACACGGCGTCAACAGATGTTCTTTTAGTGCTCAGATTCCTCTATGAGGCAAGTTGATGGAAACTGCATTGTGTGTGTGTGTGTGTGTGTGTCTATGTGTGTGTATTTCAAAGAGATGCTCCTCTTTTATTGTCATCCAGTCAGTTCTCAGTGTGTAGTTGAGTATCTGATAGCAGCAACATACAAAAGGAAGAAAAAAGAAAAAAACAACCACATCAGGAGAAATCTGAATTTCTGTTTCTTTCTCTTGACGGAAAGACAAAACAGCTTTGATTTCCATTAGTGGTTCATGTTGATGCTCTCTAATACCACTCCATTAAGTCTTAGAGACGTTTTTCAACGTCATCGGAGAGAGAGAACTAAAAGTAGACATGGGGGTGTTGTGTTGTTTCACCGTAATTAAAAAGCTTCTGGTGCTCTTTGGAGCTGTTTGAAAGGTTTTATCACAGCATCAGAGCCTCAGCACCTGAGCCACGACTTATTATTATTATTATAAAAAATAAAAAGATAGATACAATTTTAAAAAGTTGTGTTGTTCCAGCCTGGGGTTTATTTTTGTCATTGTTCCTGTTTATCACGGTAAAACTTACCCAATAGATTAATTGCAGAGGTGTAGGACGATACTGAGACCACTGCTGTGCTGCATTGGAAATGAAAAAGTGTTGTGGTTTTAATCCAATTATACAAAACACATGTTTGAAAGTAAAATTGAAGTTGGATGTTTCCAACATGTTCATTTCAATCATCCAGTGGATCTTTTCAAAGTAGCACAACAACAAAAGTGTTGAAGGTGATGTTGGTTTCTGTTTCTGTGTTTTCACTTCAGAATAAATCATGTGAAAGCTGGACTGAGTTTTATATTTCACAGCTTTTTTATGTTCATCTGAGGCTGATGTGAGTATTTTCAGCTCCGTGGTTGAGATCTGACTAAAGCCACCGTGACTCTGTGTGATATATTAGAGCTGTCCCCTTATTGCCACACCCACAGAAATACTAGCCTATATCACCGACACCGACAGCAGCTCCTCACATGCAACAGCCACTGTTTTCATTCAGTCTGACAGACTAATAAGAGGAAGAAAAAAAAACTGTAAAGTGAAATTGTTTCAAACAGAAGGAGAAGACTTGATCCCGGCAGGGAGTCAATCACCATGGTGGATCACCATGGAAACCCATTCCTCATCATCACCACCAGAGTCAAGACTCTGGGGGTGATGCTGAGGAATGGGAACGTCTTCATGATGACTTCTAACCGGATGGTTTCGATCATCAGAGACGTTCTGGTGTCGGTGGTTGAGGTGGAGGAGAAATTCTGTAATAAATACAGTGGAGTTCACAGCAGCTGAAGATTCAGATACAGTCAGTCTTCATAGACAGGTGTAGGTAGAGTTTGAGATTCTTTTCCAGAGGGGAACAAAGAATACAAAAAGACATCTACAGAAAGCTTCAATGTCTGAGCCAACCACGATGAGTCGATCATCAAACATGACATTGCAAAACAGGTTTTTAACTTACATTGAAAGAAGTAAACGTCTTAGACATCAACTATGGTCTTGACTTTTCTCCGAGATCGTCTGTGTTACCTCATCGCCCTGTGGTGGAGTGGATTAGAGCTGTTTGAGAGCCGCTCCAAGATGCTGCATGGTGTCGGTCCGACTTTCTATTTCTCCGTCCATATATTTTTGAGTCCATTAGTCCAAACTCCCATTTCTCCGTAACCCTAACCCTAACCCTCTAGAATAAGTCAGGTTAATGGGTAGACTGACATATTCTCCCCTCTGTTAGCCCGTCGTCGTGAGTGCTGCTCTTTGTTGCATTAGTTGAGCTAGATCGCTGACTTTCTGTATCCTTTGGAGCAGGACATTTAAAAAAACCTATATCCATATTTTTTTTAATGTTTATGCTATGACTAGATGATGACAAGTATGTCACATTATGATCAGCAGAATGGCTGCAGGAAAGATGTATTTTTACAAGAATGGTCGAATGAATTCAGACATATTTTCTACCATCACGTGTCACTTAAAATATGCATAACATACAGTATATTCAGACATAGTTTTTGGAATTAATTTTGAACAGTAATGAAATCTTTTTGAAATGAGAGTGTGTGCCTGCAAAAAAACTGACATCCACAAAGTCTAAGCTACACTCACACTTTTGGTAAGTCTGGACAGAGAAAACAGAGGTAAAAGCAAGGGAATATTAGATTATATTCTGTAAGAAAGGCTGATGTTGAGGAGTGTTTGCTGTTCATGGGAAGTTCAACCTGTGATCAAATAAATCAATGAATGTATTTTTTCATGTGTTAGAGCTGCTGTTACTCAAATAATCACCTAAAGCCACTAGGGAGTAAAACAAGGTCACTCTTGAACTGTGAAAGACTAATTAGACTTTGAATGTTATGAAGAAATAGTTAAACGAGGTGAAATTCAATTTGCTTGTATAAATGTTCACATAATAGAACACATTTATGATGAAAAAGCACACGTGAATAATTCTGGGTACTCTCACCTTGTCTCTGTGTTACCTTCACTGTCCACCCACACTCAGGCATCTCAGGCCAAATAATCTGTGAAATATCTCAGTTCTGTTTATGAAGTGCCAATGTACTAGAGAAATAAATGAACCGCTAACTTTGTTAATGATTATTATGGAAAAAGACAAAAGGACAGGACTATTATATTATATACTACATACATACATGCATAGAGAGGCCTGAGTGTCTTTTCCCCCAGAGAGTTGCATTCTGTTTTAATGGCTGTATCATTCAGTGGTTATTATCACAGAGCAGAGAGTGAATATCCACAAAACTTGGGTGGCTAAGGTGTTCAGTAATTTAAAAGAAAAAAAAAAGAACAATCCAGGAAGTTTGCCAGGTAATTTTCTTAATCAGCTTCTACTCTATTGCACCATCTGTTAGAGTCGACAATAATAAGTTGTACAATTACCTGCGAATGTAAAAGGCCGTCTCCGTTCCACGAAGCCTTGATTACCACGCTATGTTTTTTATTCTTTAATGTTACTGGTGCACATCTGAGGAGAATGACCAAGGGAGAATGCAAGAGGCTCCTGAGACTTTTTTTTTCTTTTACAGAAGATGAGAACATATGATTTAATTCGGAAGCCAACAGAATCTCATTTAGATTTAAAACTCCAAAAAGTTTTACTCAAAAGTAAAACTGCTTCTTTTTTTTCTTTTTTTTACCAATCTGCAGCTGAGCCCTGAGTTGTTTACCTTGAATAACCTGGTACAGTACTTTCAAAGACTCTCACTTGCAATCATGAACAGTTGTTATACCATTATGTCAATTCTACATGTCTTATTTGTTATTATGAGGTACATTGATATGTAACTTCAGTTGTATTTTATTGCATTGCTATCCTTTAGGTTGCCTGTAATGGACAACAGATGGAAATTATCCTGATGGGCTAACTCTGGCTCAAATAAACCAATAAATTAAATTAAATTAGAAATTTTACTATTTCAACTTGAATATGACATATATAAATCATTAAAACGTCCACTAAAGTTTAATGAAAACATTAAATTAACTTCATTCATTGAGTCATTCGTCACAGTTTGAATATTTTACTTAAATAGATGCTGTTACAAGTCGATTTGTAATTTTTTACAGTGTAGAGACAGGTCCTTTGCGGTTTGTTTTTATTTTCCAAATGGAACTTTATGTAAAGTTTATTAATAACTTTTCTTTTTCTTTATCAAAATTCGATCATATTTCATAAATCAGCAATCTCGCTGTGTAATTGGGCGAATATAATCTTTGTTTCCCTATCAGTCATCAGTAATAAAATACACTCCTAATAAAGCAGCTAATTTAGAAACAAATCACTTTTGAATGACAACTTGACAGATTAAGAGCCTTCATAAATTGATAATGTTTTTTTTTAATCATTATTATTGCTTTATTTCTAATAATAATCATGGTGCATGAGATCATGAAAAACTTTGCATGGGAATTAATTTCATAAAAAAAACTTATTGACTTTACTCCCAACAGTTTTTGCATGGAACTGTCAGCAGAGCCAGCCGTCAGGACAATAACTCGAGATAACTTTCATTTTCAATTTGTATTCCGATTGAAATACGATCAACATTCATTGGAACATGACACATGACGGAAATGTCAATCAATCTGGGGAAACATCATGACTTCTACTAATTCGATTTTGACTCCCAGATCCTGTGCTATCTCTGCAGAAGTGATTTTAATTTGATCAAAACTCTGGTGACATTTTTTCCAATATCTTCTCGCGGCGCTGTATCCCATACTGTAATTTCTCATGGATGCGGGCCCTGTTTGAGAGTCTGCCGGTGTGCTGCGGTGGCGGTGATGTCGACGCTGGGTCTTGGCAGATGCATGAGATGGTGGAGGGCTCTCAGTGAGGTGATTAATCAAAGATGACATTTGGATGGAAATGAGCTAAGTTGGAGGGCTCATCTCAGTAATAACAGAGCGCTGCAGAGCCGTTGTCCAACATAAAGAATTTAACTTGCATAAAATATTGCAGTGGAGCCATAACTGCTTTATATTGGACATAATGTAACAGAATCATTAGTCCAAATAGCTCATTGGCTACATTAAAAGGCAGACTCAACAAAGCATGTACATGGATCCAGCAGTTAGTGGTTTAGAAACTACAGTAACACTTTAGTTGCAATTAAATTATTTATCCCAATAATAAGCTTTTCTACTCATACTGAAATGAAATAAGTAGTTTCTTCTCTATCAATTATAATTCCCCTTTTACTAATGAGTGACTATTAGTCTCAATTTACAAAAATAAACTGAGAATGGATAAAAGAAACAATCCAGACCTGTCAATACAAGGCTAATAATAAACTAATTGCAAGTAATTTGGCCAAGAATAAATAAATAATCAAACATGAACACATTCCATGCAGGGAGGTACTGTCAGCCCTCATCAACAGACAATGTGAGAAAAACAAAAAATAAGAATAACATACCGTCATGACAACACCTCAGTTCACCCCAGTTGTTCCCCCGGTTTGCTGTCAGGGTAAAATCAGATGATCTGAAGCATCTCCTTGAAAAGTGAGCAATATCCATCTCCTGGTGAAGACCACAAGATATGACTGACAGCTCTGGAAAGCCCTGGGCAAATTAAAGTAAGTGTACTTTTTTTTTTTCTTTTCTTCCTGAATATAAAATAAAATCACTTATTGCAATGTTTCTGTGGCCCCGGCAGGAATATTGGAGGACACAGTGTACTTCTTTATCTCGACCTATTGAGGATGCTACTGAAGTTTTATTTTATTCAGTTCTGACTTTTAAAATGCTCTGCGCTGACATAAATCATTGTCCTGGAGAACCTTTTTAATGCACCCCGCTGCCTCCAGCTGGAAGCCTCCGGTGGCAACGAGCGGGGATTAGAATCTAAAGCATGGACAAACAGCAATCAAAATGCTTAAAATTAGTTTAAGTGCATAAGGTGCCGTGCTAGAGAGGCAGTGCTTGCACTTTTGTCAGGGGTGGGGGGGTTGAATTTGTTCCATAGGGCCAGGCTGAGGGATATGATTCATTTGAAACCCACTTTCTTCCTTACATAATCACCACTTGCTGTGCTTTTTAGGGAGGCTATTCTGTGGAGTGACACAGTAAAGTGTCAGAGTCACTGAGGCTGTGAAGCTCCCAGGTTATGGCTTTTGCTTTGCATATAAAGCAGACAGTGAGGCCCCACCCTAGACCTCAGCTTCAGGAAAACTAGCTTCAAAATTCACAATGGCACATGTGTGCTGGGATCCACAATGAAACATGTGATGATATATCGTTCTACAACCATGCAAATACAACCACAGTGTTAGGATTAAAGATCATGAATGTTGTACGGTAGCAGATTGTAAAGTTGCAGCTCGGCAGCTTTAGCAGGGTATAAACCAGGTGTGGCTGCCTGTCTTTCAAAGAGGGGAAGCTCATTTTCTACATCATAAAATGTGTCCATTTAAAGAAAAGTCTAAGGAAACTATATGAAAGTTGAACAAGAAGGAAATGCTAGAATTGCGTTTTATTACAGTCTAAGATGATGATGTATAATGGAAACGAGCTGCAGTTTGTCTCTCTACTTCACTAGCAAAAATCTGCAATGGGACTGAATTTGAAAACGAGATTTTGGCCTTTACACAGATCCTCCAATCATCATGCAGAAGCCCAGTGTCCAGGCCCCGCCCACTGCACCATTCACTCCACTGAAGTCGAGCTTCAACAGGTTCAATGGACTGAAATGCTACAGTCATGTACAGTATAAAAAGAAAGGGAAACACTTTACTTGAACGTGTGTTTATAAGACTGACATAACACAGTCATAACCATGACATAACACTGCCATAAACATCAATGAATACTTATAACAGCGGTCGTTAAGTGTCATTCAGTAAGTTATGTCACTTTTGATGCAAAGTTGACATTGTTTGAGATGTCCTTGTTATGACAACTTGACATCACTTTTAAAGTTTGTCAATTAAGTCTGTTATGACATGTAATGTTGTCTTTATGTCAAGATGTCATAACAAGGACATCTTAAACTATGTAAACTTTGCATCAAATGTGACATAACTTACTGGATAACACTTAACGACAGCTTTCAAAAGTATTCATTAATGTTTATGACAGGTGTCATGTGGTTATGACAGTGTTATGTCAGTCTTATGAACACGTATTCAAGGAGCTGATTCTGACCAGTTGTCTGTGTAGTATGCCGTGTTCAGGCAGTATGTATATAGTTCCAGACGGGAGACATCTGTCGGTCTGCAGTTCTCTTTATTTACAACTCTGCATTTCCATATCTTCCGGTACCGTCCATCTGAAGTCCATGGATCTCCCCCTTTAGTTAACTGTCAGACTCTCAAAAGAACTTCTTTTACTTTACCGTATTTGTTAATAAACTTGAACAGTAAACATAGTAAACCTGAGCACTAAATATTCAAGTAAACCAGCATTACTTTTCCTTCCCTCTCTGTTTTTTTTTTCATTAGTGCATAACATCACCTGTAAACATATCCTGGTTAACATCTGTAAAACAACATATAACAATTTGTTTTTTCTTTAACTGACACTGTGTCAAATGTTTTCATTCAATACGTTCACTCGTTTACAAACATTAAAACATACACATCTTTCTTCTCTAGGGGTCGGGGTAGACTGAAGCTGTGCAGGGTTTATTCTGCCCTGTGAAACAAACCACAGCTTTCTATCTAGTCTACAAATCCATTCTGTTCGGTGGTCTTATGGTCCGGCAATCTAGTCTCTCTGGCAGTCTCTGGAACAACCCTGATGTGAGATCGGTTTCTCCTGAGACGTCCTGAAGGCAGGTCTATGTTGTAAGACCTGGGCGTCTGAGCTGGACCACTGACAGTCCCTGTTTCCTTCGTGTCCTTCACCCAGACCCTTTGTCCTGGTCTGAGATCTTGTCTTGTCTTCGTGCTGTGTCGTTTGTTGAACCACGAGGCCTGTTTTTCTTTCAAGTCCTGATCTTTCTGTCTGAAAGCCTGGAGGTCAGTCCTGGCTGTAACTATGACAGGAAGAGGCGTTCTGATGACATCAGCAGCTGCGCAGGGGATGAACCGTGTGACAAGGGAGTGGCTCTGTAAGCCATGAGAGCCTTGTATGGATCCTCCCCCTTTTTCAGGAGAGACTTCACCGTCCTCACGGCCCTCTCAGCCTCGCCGTTACTTTGGGGGTAGCGGGGGCTGCTGGTTGCGTGCGTGAAGTCATAGTCTCTGGCGAAGGCTGCAAACTCCGCTGCAGAGAACTGGGGGCCGTTGTCCGTGATCACGGTCTCTGGGACCCCATGGCGAGCAAAAATAGACTTCATCTTTCCTGTCACGTGTGTTGTAGTGGTGGAGGTAAGATTAGCTACTTCAATATAGCGTGAATAATAGTCAACAACCACAAGGTACATGGCATTGTCCCACTGGAAAAGATCCGCTGCCACTCGCTGCCATGGCCTTTCAGGCAACGGGGTTCTGGTGCACTGTGTGCCTCACGTGCACAGGTTGCACAGTTTTCCACTCTCTGTTTGATCTGTTTGGTCAGACCTAGCCACCACATGGACTGCTGTGCTCTGGCAACACACTTTGTTATACCTTGGTGACCGTCATGTATTTTGTTGAGCATTTCCTCTTGCATCGTGACCGGGATGACGAGTCTTTCGCCTTTCATCAGTAGTCCGTCTACGACCAGCAGGTCCTGGTGGTACTGCCAGTACAGCTGTAGTTGAGGTGGAAGAGCTTTTCTGCTCAGAGGCCAACCTGTTTGCACCATGTTTTTCAGTCTTTTGCAGACATCATCTGTGTCTTGTGCTGTCCTGATCTGCACCAGCCTCTGCTCTGACGCTGGCAAGTGTTTCATTATCAAGTTGAGGGACACACACACATCCTGTTCCAGCTGTTTTTCCTCTGGTGTAGGCGGGGCCTGAATCGGTGCCCTGGACAGAGCATCCGCTGTGATCAATTTCTTTCCAGGCACATGTTCTATCTTGTACGTGAAACGTAGCAGTCGCAACCTGAATCTCAGAATGCGAGGTGGCAAGTCATCTAGTGCTCTGCTGCCTAGCAAGGAGATGAGAGGCTTGTGATCAGTCTGTATCAAAAAGTCCATCCCTATCAGGTAAGACTGAAAACGCTCACACGCCCAGGTAAGCGCGAGCGCCTCCTTTTCTATCTGGGCGTACCTGTGCTCAGTGTCTGTCATGCTGCGTGATATAAAGGCGACTGGCCTCCATTCTCCAGACAGCTGCTTCTGAGACAAAACTCCTCCCAGCCCAAAGGAGGAAGCATCTGCTGCAACTGTTGTTTCTCTGTGCAGGCAGTACTGTGCCAGCACTGTTGGTGAGCTCAGTTCTTTACGCAGCTCATCAAACGCTCTCTGCTGCGCACTCCCCCACACCCAGTCAGTGTCTGTCTTGAGCAGATCTCGTAGCGGTTGTGTGAGCTCTGCTATACGTGGAGAGAACTTTCCCACGTAGTTGACCATGCCCACAAACCTTTTAACATCTGCAGCATCTTTGGGTGTGGGCATCTCCGTGATCGCTTTAATTTTGCCCGGATCTGCCTCAATGCCCCTTGCACTGACGATGTGGCCCAGGAACATGACCTTGTCGACTGCAAACTGGCACTTGTCGTTATTGAGTGTCAGGCCCTCTTCCTGGAGCCGCCCCAACACTTTGTGCAGCCTGTGGTCATGTTGTTCACGCGTTGAACCAAAAACAAGAATGTCATCAGCGTGACATACAGTCCCTTCTAGCCCTGTCAGCATCTGTGTTAGCCGCTTTTGAAAGTGTTCGGGTGCTGACGAAATCCCAAAGGGCAGTCTCTTGTAACAGTATCGCCCGAAAGGGGTGATAAATGTGGTCAGCGGGACTGATTTTGGATGTAGCGGTACCTGCCAGAATCCGGCCGTGGCATCTAGCTTTGTAAAAACAGTCGCCCCTGCAAGCTTGGCCAGGGTTTCATCGACGGCCGGCAATATATGTCTTTCTCTGCAGATATACTCATTCAAATGTGTCATATCGGAGCAGATCCTGATCTTTCCTTTGGGCTTCGGTGCCACAACCATACCTGCACACCAATCCGTAGCTTCTTCAATTGGCATGATCACCCCCATTTCTTCCATTCTCTGGAGCTCCTCTTTGACCTTGTCGCTTAATGGTAGAGGTACACGTCGTGGAAGTGACAGTGCATATGGTTTGGCGTCTTCCTTCACCTTAATTTTGTACTCCCCTTTTAGGCAACCCAGTCCTGTGAAAACCTTGGGGTAATGTTTTTTCATATCTGCCTCCAGCTCTCCTACACTGTCCACAAGATGCAGTAGATTCAGGTCTGAGATCGCTGGCAAACCCAGCAGAGGAGTAGCAAGCTTTTGTACCACATACACTGGTTGTGTTGTTGTTCTGTCTTTATATTGTATGACTCCGTTGAACTGACCTCTCACCTTTAAGGGTTCATTGCTGGGCCCACATAATGGTATAGTCGCTTTGCAGAGTGGGCCGTGGCAGTCTTTTGAGTAGGCGTTTCCAGGGATAACTGTTGCGTCCGCCCCTGTATCCAGTTTGAATGTAATTTCTTGTCCATTCACTTTCAATGTCCTTTTCCATGATTCAGGCCTCTTTCCTGTGGACAACGCTCCCAGGAAAAGAGTGTCCTCCTCATCCGCCTCAAGAACTGCACCCACTCTACCTGACTTACAAACAGCGGCAAAATGTCCTCTCTTCCGACATTTTCTGCATTCTGCGTCTCGTGCAGCACAGTTGTTCAGGGAGTGTGCTGGTCCTTTTCCACATCGTCCACAGTTTTTCTGTCCTTTTTGGAAATCCTTTCGTTCCCGTCCATAGTTTGTCTTTCCTGTCTGGTACTCTCTGTGTGACTTTTTCTTGTATTTCAGTAAGTCCACATTTGCTTCTCTTTGTTCTGTAGTCTTTGTTTCTCTCACCATAGGTTGCTGTTTTTTAATTTCTTCAGATTTTGGTAAAAGGAATTCACTCCATTTCCTTTTTCAGACTGGTATCCCAACCTAATGTGCAGTATAGATCAGGCTCTGCAGGATTCCATAAACTGCAGAGATGAATGTCAATGGGTGAGCATTACATTGTATTTGAGTGCACTACTGGCCTGTACTTCTTCAAATCTGCATCACTTAAGCCTAGTGTGGCCAAAATATCGTCGGCTTTATCGCCCATAGCATAAACTAATGAGTTCACTTGATATTCTTCATTCTTACTGTCCATTCCGGCTGCCACTGACTATTTTAATGTCCCGTAACACTCTCCCCCGTCTGTCTAACTAGCTGTTTAGCACTCAGTTTCTAACTGCAAACCTGCACTGACTTCTTTTCTCTTTATTTACACTAACACGATGTGTAATGTAAACACAGCAGTGCATATCTGACCATATTGGACATTGAGCTCAGTCCAAAAGCACACAGTTTGACCAGTCAATCAGCCGTCTGAAAACTGAGATCGGTTGATTAAATGAGTCAAGTCTTGATGTGCTGCTGCTGCTTGGTTGGAACAAAAAGCTGCAGCTAGATGCTCACGTCTGTTTTAGAGAAGCAGAGCCTCCCCTACAGTCTTAGAGCAATCACCTCTGGTATAAACATGATCAGCAGGTACTAATAATTCAATTCAAAAATCCAACAACGAAAGCATCAAATGGGGTGAGCCTCCATCCAGTATCCTCAGGTCTCCCATGTAAAAAATCCAGTATCCTGCACATGCATCATCCACTTTGATCAGCAGACCCTCTCTTTTTTTCCCTCGCCAGATAAAAGGACCATCCATTTCCTGCACTGGTACTCAACCTTAGATGTGCAGTATAGATCAGGCTCTGCAGGATTCCATATGAATGTCAATGGGTGAGGATACAGGAGTGCACCTTAACTGACTATTTTAATGTACCGAGCATAAACCTGCACTGACTTCTTTACTAACACGATGTACAGCAGAGCTCAGTCCTCAGAGGGTTTCGATTTTACGATTCAAACATAACAACGAAAGCATCAAATGGGGTGAGCCTCGGGGAGGGCGAGAGACGCCGAGTCTGGTATGATCTGTTTGTGTTTAAGGAATACACAGACAGTTTCATGTCAATACCACATTTTGTTGATTCAGTCCCAGGCTCATAATGGCCTCCATCTCACTGAAGCCTTTTAGGAGCAGGTTTGTGTTCCTGAATTAAAATGATTTTCTGAGTGTTAAAGCAGCATGAAATTGGTTCTGTTTGCAAGCAATTCCTAGGACACACATATATATATATTTTTTTATTTTTTCACAGAAGGAGCTCCGAGGATGTCCAATCAGAAAACAGTATGTTTAGCCTTCAGAGAGATACACGGCAAGGAGGATCTCACACTTTCTGGCTGGTTTTTATATCAGTTACACTTCTTGGTTGTTCTCAAAGGTTTTTTTTTTATTTTGTATCATATCATATTTCATAAAGATGACCTGTTACCATATATTGACATATTAAAATGCATAAAAACTGATCACAGAAACTCACAAGTTTGGAAACAGCAAAGAAATCAAAACATGTGCAACTGAACAGCTCAGATATCTGGTTAACTGAGCAGCTCTGATGTTTCACATAAATATTCCACTCCCTTGTGTCTTCTACTCCTCGTAATACCTCCAAGTACAAATTCGGCAGCGTTTTACTCTCAGGTCACTTTATACTTTGAGGGAAATACCTGTTATTTTTCTCCATGGCATTTACTGAACAGCTGCTCTGTCATTACGAGTCACATTACAGTTGAGATACAGACCTAAAATATGGTTTTCTGTCACATTCTAATAAAACATGTTGTAAGCAGGGCCGTTGTTTAGGGGAGAAGGATGATGATAACTCTAGGGGCCCAGCGCCCGGTAGGGCCCACACAATCTTTATATGACTCAATTATTCTGCTTAGACTAATACTCATAGTAATGCTGTATTAGCATCAAAACTAAAGCTAAATAAAAAATGATCATACATACGTAGTCTAAGAAAAAAAGTGGAAAAATCAGGGGCCTCCTTTAGCATTCGTTCAGGGGCCCCAGAATTCCTAGCTACGGCCCTGGTTGTAAGGTTTTGGATTAATTTGCAGAACGGTTTAGCTTCATCGTAACATCCGCTGCAGTAAGTGCTGAACTATATCTGATTATCTGGAGTATAAGAGCCATCTGCACTATGTATACTGTGCTAAATTTAAATCACATTAATATACTGTATGCAATTAATTTTCTATTTTATTTTAGAACTATCTATCTATGTTTGATCCATCTAACTCTTATGTATACATTTTTAGTTTTATTCATGGACTATTCAGGAGCTTTTTAACAAAATAATTTCCCTCTAATGATTAATAAAGTTCTGCATTAGTATAATATCAGCAATAATGATATAACACTATCAGTGAACATTTATCTGATTTATGTGCGTTAAATATGAACAGCATGGGACTTTGCCGTTTCCTCTAACGTGAAGTTTCAACAACTTTCCTTCTCCACCTTTAACCTTAACTTTGTCACTCACCTGAATGTAACTGTCGCTGCTGTCAGCATGTGATATACACAGGTAAAAAAAAAAGGTGAGGAGTGTATTGTTTGTTTTATTATAACTGTATTCTATGCAGGAGCGATGGCAATGTTTACAGTATGTTTCCATAACGAGTTCAGGCTCAGTTCACCAAGTTCTAACTGTCATTTATAAGGTGTAAGGTTTCTCTGCAGCCAACAGAAAACATACTATATAGTATATGTATATAAATGCATCAGTACGTTCTGGTGGGATTTGTTGTTTGCAATAAACACAGCTACTTTATTTATTTATTTATTTTTGGTATTTGAGTTGTGAATAATTTTGTCACGGTGTTATTTTCACCAGACTTGAGTTTGTGCGCTGCAGAAAACATGTGGCAGTTTTTCTTGATTGATGGAATAGAGCAGATCCACAGACACATTACCGTTGTGACAGCTGGCACACTTTGAGTAATTGCTTGCTTCTGTATCTGCTTTTATGCATAATTGGAATATTTCTTTGTCAACAGGGTTCTCCTCGCTGCCATGTTGACTGCTTGCATGTGTATGTGCATGTGTGTGTGTGTGTGTGCAGCACCAACATGTATGTTTGCTGTTATTCTTTTTCATATTTTATCTTAGTTTTTGTTTCTGTTTCCACATGTACATCAGATTCACCGTGTTGTCTACTGTTTTCTTAATTTTCAATTTTCAGCAAGTGGTACAAACAATAATAACATGATAACAATTAGCCTACAGCAAAATGAAAGGAACAGAAACAACAATAACAAAAAAAAGATAAAGGGTAAAGGAAAAAACGACTACACAACAAAAAATAGTGTACACTGTAGAGTGTACACTTTTCATATTTACAGTAGTGTGTGTGCATTTGTGCATGTTGTGCAAACTGTGTGGATACTGATGCACCAAACAGATTGTTGTGAGCGGTGACATCATTGTTTAATGAAGCTGTCGTGTTTTTTCACTAACGATCAAATTCCAAAACTAATATGATATCGAAGCCGGGAACACATCTGTTGTTTGCATGCACATGCCATCGCCTTATGTTTAATTTATGCAGCACATATGAACGTGCAGCGCGGGCCTCTACTCTATATGAGAGAGTTTTGTGATTCCCTGTATAGAATTTATATTCCATTACCTTTATTACAATCTGAAAGAATTGCATTGCATTTCCAGGAATCCCTGCAACTTTCACTATATGTGGGAAAACTGCAGTAAGGGATCAGCTCGGTCAGTGAAGATGGCTGCTAACAGCAGGGAGCTGGAATGAAACTTCACCTGTTTTCATTTCCTATTTAAGCAACAAAAGTGGCGGTAGCAGTGGAGGCTCCCTGAGCCTGATCGCCTCATTAAAAGAGCCATAAAGCAGTGTGACACTCACAGGATGCCAATCCATCACAGCTAGGCCACTTCTGATGGGGTGGGGGTAGGGGGGGAGTAGGGAAACCTCTGGGGGAGGCAGGCTGCAATGGCTGGGAGGAAATAAAAAAAAAAAAAATCCATGTCAAACTGAGCTGTCGTCTGGTGAGCTGAGATGCCAGCACCCCTGAGGCTGCAGAGCTGGATCCAGATCCAGTAGCCGACTAACACATCCCACAAACTCATGAGCGAGGCAATTAGCAGGAGCCCCTGTGGATAGCACATTCCTCTCCCAATGATTATTTCTCTCACCCCCCCCCCACCACTCCACCGCCACCTCTCCACCCCCCACCAATCTCCTTCTCTTAAAACTCCACCGCTCACTTGCCAGTCCAGCGCTCGCAGTTGCAGCGCCTCACAACATCATAGTACAGCGGTGAGTGGCAGCCTGTTGTTGTTTAGCAGCAACGTCCCTCATTAATCTAATTAACTCTGCAGGAAAATTAAAAAAAAAAGAAATAATAGGTCATTTGGGAGGCCAATTAGCAGATATTGAAAGTTAATACAAACTGAGAGAAAATCTGCATTTGCATTTAATTGCCAGCGTGTAATTATTGTGTACAATACAGAGTTTACAGTAATACACTGATTATACACTAAATATACTGTAAACGAGACACTTTTGTTTTTGCTCCAATTTCTCATGAGCTGAACTCAAAGACCTAAATGTTTTCTATGTACACAAAAGAACTATTTCTTTCAAATATTGTTCACAAATGTGTCTAGATCTGTGTTCGTGAGCACTTCTCCTTTGCCGAGATAATCCATCCACCTCGCAGGTGTGGCATCAAGATGCTGATGAGACTGCATGATTATTGCACAGGTGTGCGAGGCTGGCCACAATAAAAAAAAACACTCTAAAATGTGCAGTTTAACTGTAGTGAGGGGATGTAGTGCACTTTATAGTGTGTTCTCCATTTTGTAGTGTTGTTCAAATTCTCCGTGGCTGATTTCATCCACCATGTAGGCTAGTGGAAGACAAAACACCCACAATGCACTGCAAAATTGAGCAAACAAGCGATACTTTCTACTCCCGTATCCCACAATGCAATGCGGTCATGTTTTGCCAGAGAAGAAGAGCAAGATAATTAGCATGTTAGCTACGATTTCTTTAGGTTACGTTGCCTATTCATGAGTTTCCTACACCTGCCATGTTGGGGACCAACACAGGTGTTGGCGTAGAACTAATTCATTAGTTTGAAACACCTGTGGGTTCCCAGCATGGCAGATGTAGGACTACATTTGAAACTCATGGATTGTTGCTACAGCTCCAGACAGAGGGGCTGTCCCATTTCTCCACACTTGACTCAGTGCGCTTGGTTACGCACACACTTTGGTGACGTTTTGCCGACGGTATGTATATTTACATATATAGTGTGCAAGCATGGATTAAGTGGCCAAGCGTGTGGGGGGATATTTAAGAGCAATCGGGACACACTTGACAAGTGCAGCCTGTGCCACTGCGCACAGTAGCACAACTACGACACACACACAGCACAGCAACAGTTTTAATAAACAGTGCTGCTGGATCATCGTCTCATGTAGCTACTCCATAAGTGTCTCTATGTGCAAGATTCAAATCATAAATGTGTAAGCCCAACTCCGTAAGTAAATAAAACAAACAAGAAAAATGGAAAAACAGAGCATGATGAATATAAAATATGACATTAAAAAGTCATAATTATTTGATAAAAAGTTAATTTCATTTTATTGAGATTAATTCAATCGCATTTCCTACGTGGCTTGAGGCTCCCGGTGACGGCGGACTTCACTGTGGTGCATTGTGGGATTTATACTTGGCCAAAGACCGCTTGGATGCGGTCTTACCATAAGTGTGGGTAAAGTGCAAATCAAGCGCGCTGCACTTTCGGTCGTTGGAGAACACACTTGCACACTGACACTAAGCCCATGAACGCGCACGCCAAGTGTCCAAGTGTGATAAAGTGTGCGTATTGGGACAGGCCCTGAGAGTGGAGAAAACTACACTGTGGTGGTCTATAGTATCAATACTGCAAAAAAAACAAAAAAAATACTATATAAAATACCAGATGAACATGTGACCCCTGGCCCCGCCCACTCACACACCTGTCCCTCTGTCTCATTAACCCTCCAGTCGCCTGATCTTCTCACCAACCAGCACATTCCTTGGCACCTCTGTCAGTCTGGGTGTGTTGTCTCTGCTGTGACTCTACATTTTGTCCCTGGTTTTGTTTTTAACTCGTGTGTAGAAACCTCTCGTCTGGTTCGTTGTCAGCTCGTCCTCCTTTCTGCCTGTAAGCCTGATATTTCTTCATCTATTAAAGCTACATCAATGTTTGTCTACATTTGGGTCCTTTCCTCCGACTCCCTGGCTTCATTGTGACAGTATGCTAAGGAATATATATGCTACAGTATATACACATACTGTATATGCCAGTTGCATCTTTCTGCCTACTGTTTAGACTGTAATTGCCTTCATAGATTCCTGTGGTTCCTTCTATAAATCAACTGTTATTAACATTTTGTTTATTATAATCTGCACTCAGCATTAATTGTTATTAACATCTTGCTTATTTACAAAGAATTCAACTGTCTCCCCATGCTACTCAACGTCAATTATCAAAAAGTGGCAAAATTAACAAGTAAGTAAACATCCTGCAAATTAACAACAATTTAATATAAACAGACACACAACATCGCTGAATGCTAATGTGTCGGACGTGGAAGGTGTTATTAACCTGTTAATCATCAGCATCTTCATGATGGCTGAGTATGTAAATAAGTACATGTAGTGCCATATACACACTACTTATTTACATTTAGATTGTGTTAATGTTTTGCTGCTGCTTTGTTGATGCATCAAAAATGCATCAACAAACCTTTTTCCCCTTTCTTTTCAAAACAAAAGAGCAAATATTGGCAGAACATTTGACAATACTGAACCAATGCTGCCTCCAGTATCTATATATCTTCCGACATGATTTACGAGCAGGGCTTTCGCTCCATCAGGACAATGGCAAGAAAAGAAAATACACAACCAAACACACACGTGTCCCTCAGGATAATGTTTCCACATCACCTGGTGATGTTCTGTCATCAGTAACCCTCTGACTCGGAGGGAAAAAGCCCAAGTCCCATCTGCCCTGCACTCTCTATAATGATAATAATGATAATGTTACCAATCATGGCTATATATATAAATATATAACCATTCAGACATGGAAGGTTCTGATGAAATGCCACAGAACCTGAGGGACGTGTGGTAAATAAGCTGTCCCTGTGTCTCCACACTGACACTGCAGGGCGGCAGACTGCTTGGAAAAACAAAGAGTGGCCTTTTTTTCCCCAGGCCTGCACATGCTGTGATATTAATAAGTGTCCTTCATCATTTCCCACAGTGGGATCTTGTTAACCTATGCACCGCACTTAATCAATCCAGAGGAATGCAAACTGTGTCACCGTCCAGGTGCTTCCACTTAGCACACGAGACCACGGCAAATAAATGAATGAATACGGAAAATGTATTAAATTAAATAAGAATAATAATGTTTGAGGGGGAGAGATGGAACAAGTGCACCAGCGCTGTCTCTATATGAAGGTTATGTTTCCCTCATCTGAATTCAGCTTTAACATTTTACTGAAACGGCTTTGACAGAGCACAAAATGAAATGTGGTATGAAAGCAGGACCATGGGATCAAGCATGTTTATTTTTTTACTTTGTTTAATTCAGTCTACAGTTGCCTCAGCATTGAGGGAATCATAGATATTCTCCAGCAGTCGCTCCAGCCTGGATGTCAGACTTCTAAAACCTCAGGCTCGACTACAACCATCAAACGCTGCCATCAGCCACGGAGCGAGCTCTTCCTTTGAACACTCCTGCCGGAGGTGAACACAACACGGATAATGTCAGATACAGTATCATTCCTCACAAAGTGGAAAAGTGATTCAATCATTGATGGCTGACAGAAATTCACTCATGTTGAATGCGCTGAAATATTGAAGGAAAAAAAACTGGTCCTGACCTGCATAAAATAGAGGGAATCGAAAATCTAAAAAGTACAAATAAATAAAAAACTTTATGAAAAAGAACTGCTGGTGTGAAAGTCAACTGAATATAGAGCAGGAAAGGTGAAACTAATAATGGTGCTTTTCATTAAAGTTCACTCTAGTGCAGGAGGCCTCCAGGCTCTTCTTATGTAACCAACACGTTATTAATTACACTTGCATTAGTTTGCTCAAATTGTCTGAAAATGAACTTTCCTGTAAGAATTAGCCCATATTGTTTGTGCAGTTATTATGATCCAAAATTATGCATAGTTTTGTTGCTAGGTAACGTCTAATTGATGCAGTATTATGACAGTAACAAAGGGAAAAGTGCAATGACCTCTATACAGAGTGACAAGGTCCACATTAGCAGGACATTGGGTCAACAAAACACTGGATGTGAAACCAGCTGTTTATAGCGTAACCATAGCCATTTTTTTTTTTTTTTTTTTAATTGTTGAGATTATGTTTGTCTGATGAATTTATGTTTGTCTATATGTTTGGACCCCCTCGAAAACGAGATGATGTCATCTCAAGGGGTTTATCCAAATCAATAAATTTCAAAATATGACAAATTTCATCTAGCAACATGCAACTTTTCCACAAATTAAAATAGTCCCCATGAATCTTAAAGACGTGTCTGTGACATGCTTCGGTCAATATACCCCTATGATAAAACATCACAGTTCTTTTCATCCTCTAAGACAGCCCTAGTTTCAGTGCCTGTCCCTTTAAATGCAAATCATCGGAAAACCAACCGTTATTCCAGATTATTCATCCCGTCTGCTATCAGACTCTTAAACCTAGACCCAAGCTTGTGGAAGGAATAATTTTTTTTATCTCTATTTATTGATCTATTTATACTAATTTCTATTTTTTCTTGAGAGGTCATCTTTTGCTCAAAACAACACCTGTTACAATGTGGATTCTTGACATATTGTTGAGTATGTAATTGATGTGTTGTGTGGATGAGCTTGTACTGTTGCTCTGG
This sequence comes from Decapterus maruadsi, assembly GCA_030347415.2. Taxonomy (NCBI): domain Eukaryota; kingdom Metazoa; phylum Chordata; class Actinopteri; order Carangiformes; family Carangidae; genus Decapterus; species Decapterus maruadsi. The sequence continues at coordinate 3,943,077 of CM064886.1, read as the reverse complement.
TGGACTGCCGAACAGAATTGCCCTTTGGGACTAATAAAGTTGATCAAATTAAATCAAATCAAATCAAATCAGCCACTGCTTGGGTGGGGTTATGCAAATTTGAAAACCAGTTACATCACTGAAAGACATCTGAGGGAACAGCTCGTAAAACTACAAGGATTTCAACCTAGGGAGCTGGCAAATAAGATTTTTTTGGTCAATTCTCACATTTTAGTGCCCGGAGGGCAAGACAAACATCCAAATATATATTAAAGAGCCATGAAAAGGTGATATTCTCATAATACGTCCCTAGGAACTGTAACTCATAACTCATGATTGGATAAGACAGGCGGAGCTTAGACTAAAGGAAGTGGCTGCTGTGTTGTGACATCACAACGTTACAGAAATCCTGGCAGTGTGTAATTCTACACGTCTTTGTTCTGTGGAAGCTCCTTGTATGCTACTTCACTCCTGGTTCGAAGCCATTTCTTTCAAGTAGCCAACAGATGTACTGTATTATTAGAGCTGTGTGTGAGCCATGTGTTAGAATACACAAGCATCACCAAACCCTCAGCAGGTAACACTTTTTGAAGTGTAATCGTACTGGAGCGTTAGCCTCGGGTCCCCGCGACTCTCCCCGACATGAGAGGAGTCAGGTGACGTGCTGCTGAGGAAATCCTGAAGAAACAAACTCACCTGACTGTTTACAAAACCACCAGCTTTCCGTGCACACCTACAAGGTGCTAACTTCAGTCTACAGCCTCCAAGCTTTGGCTTTATTTCTACAACAGGTAGTCTACAATCTGAGGCACGCTACAAGAGGAGCTGCATTGCTCTCAGTAATTTGTTTACACGCTGCACCACACGTACTGTACATACAACTTAATTACCGAGATGTAATGGCTCTTATACCTCCAGCAGATTAGCCGTAATAAATGCATTTCACCACCGAGAGCGTTTACATGTCGACTTGTGAAAATGCAGCATACAGCGTACCTCGGGGGTCATCACGCCCAGGTTCTGTGAGGAGAGACCAAAGTGAATCAGTGATTAGAAAAAGAAAAAAGGAAGGAGGAGGATTGATTCCTTCTGACTGAACACACTGTGATAAATTCATCAATACTGCTGAAACCATGCAAGCAAGGCCACGGAGAGTTTAGCTGTTCTATTCTTGGCGAGGCAGATAGTGCCCCTCTTGTTAAATTCATCTGTCAATGCTGGTGGAGGAGGAGATAAGAAGTAGAGCAACCCCCCCTCCACATCCCCCACCCCACGTGGATTCAGTCGAAGTCGTATCGATCACTCTCTCTCTCCCTTCATTTCAGCGGGACGGTTAAAAATGATTAGAATTCCGGAACTGAAGTTAATTCTCGGGGACTGGCTCTCTGTAACGAGAGTGTGACATAATCAATGCAAATGATCTCACACTCCCCGCGCCATCAAATCCTTCTCACCTCATAGGCGGCGGCTTAATCAGGGATTATCTCTCCGCCGTTGTTTAAGATTTGCATTACAGCTGTCTGCAAAAGACCTTTCTGCAGAGTGTCCTCCTGCACACACCCTCACCCCCACCCCCACCCCCACCCCCACCCCCCAGCTCTGGGATGTCAAAGATACAGTCTAGATTTGTTTCAGTATTTGTCAGCTGTGATTTTTATTTTTTCTGTTAAATCATGATTTGTGTCATATTGAGAGCAGTCTTTAAAAAGCTCTTAAAGCCACAGTTCCATGTTGTTTTCAGAGATTAAACAGCTCCCATGTATATTTAGTACTGGATAACATACAGTACAAACACTTTTAAGTTTCTATCAAAAACAGTCAATTAATGCAAAGGCATGACAATATATAGTTTTCTGTCTGATTTTGCTGACCGGCGTTTCCTTAAGTTTCAATGAGAATAACGGCGATTATAGCGGCGTTATGGTCGGAACTACGATGGTAACTGAACCTCTTTGAACCTCTGACTTTAATTATTAATGAATGAAAACATGAGTTCGTCTTGCGCGAGGTGGAAGAATTCTATGGTGCGCACGGAGGTAGTGTGAAAACCCTTCGCTTTTCCAAAACTCCTCGTTGTCCCTTTAAGTCTCAAACACAAGCAAAGGCATGACAAGGGTCTGATGCTGACCGGGAAGCAATGTAGGCCTAAAGGCTCATTTATGCTCAACGTTAAATACGAAGCCTTTTGTCCGTACTCTGCGTTCATTTTGTCCGTTTTTCGTCTGTTTCTACAAAGCTTACAGATACGCACCAAACGGAGCAGTACCACCGGAAACCGTGGGGGCGCTGTTGCTGTCACTACCCGATACGGAACCTAGGTCCAGTGTGAGACAGAAGAAGAAGACACGATGGCTGAACGAGAGAAAAAAATTCTCCGTCCTCCAGCCGTGATGAATTTAACGGCCTTACCGACCACCGCATCACATAACGAGTCCGTTTTCTTCTTCTATTTATGATGTACGATCAAGATCTCCTCCGTAGTCGCCATGTTTGTTGTCACAAACCTTTGACTCTGAGCTGCCCCCTGCTGGATGTGTTGGTTAACAGACATGCCAACGTTAAGGACACATGAAGGTATGTGGGCAGTGAATCTGGGGGTGCCATCCTCTCAGATGCTGCATTTGAAGACCAGTTCGATGAGACTTGGATCCTCACTGAGGAGAAAAAGGAGACTCCATCGGGTGGATCCATCGAACGCTGGTAATGAAAGCAACCACCTACAGTATAGAGAGACACTGTTGTTGTTTTAGTTTGTTTTTTTTTCTTACTGAGAGAAGCCGGGAGAAAGGCGCCGGTAAAGATCGTCTTGATGGAGAGTTGAACCAGTGATCACTGCTTCAGGCTGCTTCTGTTAAACAATATTGTATGACAACAATGGTACAAGAAGGGCTTACAAAGTTTTTGTGAAAAACAGTTCAGTACTGTCAAGGTTGCGAGGAGACAGGAGCTGAGAAAGTGTAAATCCTCGGTGGAGCAAATTAACTCATTTCAGTCTGGCCTTCACAGTCTACGGTGGCTTCGGAGGGCCACACCTTCCTGTCCTGAGTCAAGACACAGCACATCTGACATGCTTTGACCAAGGTGATGGGATGTCGGTGAGTTAAGATCTAATAAAAACTCTTGACTGAGCTGCCAAACTTCAAGTCCCCCCCGGGCCCCCCCTTGGCTCCACCGCTGGTTGTAGTTGACTTGTACTTGATGTAATGGAGCTTTTGAACTTCCTTTTAATTTAAAGAGCCTTCTGACGTCCAGCAGAGTGGACAGGACGTTGGCAGCAGGCTGCATTTGAAACTGTAGTGAACCACAGGAAGTGATCCATTATCTAAAGCAGGGCAATGAAACCATGTCGGTGCGATGCTCACGCTGTTTGTCTTTTGTTTATGCGCCATGCAGGGAAATCTGTACAATGGGACTTTTAGACATTTAGACATTCTTTTTCTACTTCTACTTTTTCTTTACTTGGATGTAGGCATTATTTAATTTGTGAATTAATTAATTATTCGTAATAAGGGGTAGACAATATAAGTTCGCTTCTTTCTGCCCCCTTTCATTCAAGAGTTGTACCTATTGTCATTGTTCGTTTTTAAAGCAGAACTATGCAGGATTTCGGCTGCAATTATTGTGTCTCAGAGACACTGTGATGGTAGAGTGACCTATTATGAGGTGAATGGGGTCTCCAATTACACCCCCCACTGGCTGAAAACCGCACTTGAACATTAATCCTCCGGACCGGTGTTCCAAGTCTCGTTAATGGATAGAATTATGCGTCCTTACGGCAGTGCGAGATAAGGACGAGATGACGTCATGCACGTCATGAATCGTGATCGATCGTGATTGGTTTGAGTTCGGTAAGTCGGAGGAAACCATGGAAACATGAAATGTTTGTACTGAAGTTCAGCTTGTAATAACAAAAGCTAATGAACACGGACACAAATGGATCTTTTATAAGATATTTGAATACATCATGACAGCCATTAACGTTTATTCATGTGTGTGTGCGTCTGTGTTCATCCGTGTTAACGTTAGAGACTGTTTTATAACGCCGTGCTAAGGGCTTAGCAAACACAGCGCTACCTTCAGCAACTTCCTTGTCCCACGTTTGGAATTTGGAGGGGGCTTAATTATTTTTTTTAATCTTTTTTTTTTTTTTTTTTTAGACAGTGACATGTTTGCCTCCCAGAACTGTGGGGGAGCTCCTTTCATTCAAGAGAAACCAACGAAGGAGTGAGCTATTTCCGGCCAACTTACATAGTTCTGCTTTAAGTTTTATTTTAAAAAAAATTGTTTTTATGTTTAACAATTGAATGAAATAAATGAATAAACAAATAAACATAAACAAATTTAGACATGTTGCAGTAGGAACAAGTGTGAATAATAAAAATGAAATGTCCTCAAATCCATTTATTCCCTGTTGTCGTGGTAACTTCTGCTAGTAACACCTGTGCTTTCCACACAAACATGTCAAAATAACTGAAAAACAGTTTTTCTTTGGCTACAGTTTCAGTTTTCACTAATTAAAGGCCATCAGTGATGTTATGCAATCATGTGCGAATTCTACTTCTAATTACTCCACACCTGATGTTTTTCCTGATTGAGCACTATTCTTAATTGTTTTCTCTACAAATTGGTTCGTGGCAGTTTGACTGTGTGGCCTTGAGTCACTGTTTCGCCTCCTTCCCAGAGTCAGGACGCTGCTGGTACAGTGAGTGGATGTTGTCAGCAGTGATCACGCAGCACGGAGCAATTTAAGTGTCGAGATCTGTGCAAATATATTTCACTAATCATCTGACTGATGAAAACACTTAAAGTCGCTGCATCGTATTTTTTCTTCTTTTCTACAACGTGTTACCCCATAATTTCCCCCAGGGGAGCTACCATAGCTTTGCTCACTTATCCAACACCTGATGGTTGACAAAAACAAAACAATATCCCTGTAATGATTCTCAACTAGTCGGCAGCATAACCGACAACACTTTCCATCAAAAATATCTGGCAGTGAAGAGAGAGAACAATCTGAACATCATATTATTATTCTGCAGTCAAGTTCCCTTTGCAGAGATTCACAACAACTGCTGCTTGATGGTGTTGATGGAAAGCAGGGATGGGTGGACTACCGATAACTGGTAAGACTGTGATCAGAAATTGTTAAACATGCCCGGCATCTCATCCCTTAAGTCACGCTAAGACGAGTCAGTGAGGGGGCAGCAGAGGAATTAAAGTGGGACTTATACTAGGCCTTAAATAGGCCAAAGAACAATGCATATTAAATAACTAGATAGAAAAACATTTAAATATTGTTGTTGAACTTGTACATTACAGGATTTTCTGAGTTGCTCTGAAAATCAAACAAGAAAACACCAAAATGAGTCATACGTGAGTCAATCATTGTTTACTTGCTCCTTGGTTCCTTGACTTCATAAATAGTACACTTGAGTGTTCAGAGTAATGGCAGACATTTAAGATGCTGGCTGGGGCCACCCAAAGGGAGGCAACCCAGGAAAACTCAACAAGAGCTCGTTAAACAACTAGAAAGATTCATGGCCGACTTGTTGGGTCTCGGAGGAACTCTGCAGCCAATACAGGGAGGCCAGAAAACTTAGAAATCAAGTGCAGAACTGTTTTTATATGCTATTCCACTTGTAAATTCTATCACTATATCTGTATTGATTAAACCTCTTTCAGGATCTATGATCATGCCAGCATGATCAGACCACGTGACTTTTTCAAAGCGCTGTAACAAAATAAATTTCACTCAAAACTGCAGATATGAGACTCCCTCCAAGTTTTTATTTGGCGTTAATATACCACATACAACTGGAGACATGGTAGTTTTAATTCAATCCATTTCTTTCTTTGAATCAGCTCAAGTCAGATTTGATGATTTTTGTGTATCTTTGCGTCCCAATATGTCAATAAAGTTGAAGTGAAAAAAAAGGGTGGTGTGCAATAGGCTCTATGCACAGCTCCACTACTTCCTAATCCTTTATTTCCTGTCTTACATTGTTGGACAAACTGATTAACCCAGGTGTGACTGATCATTGTGACTACTCAGACACACCTGGATTAATCAGTTAGTCCAATAATGTAAGACAGGAAATAAAGGAGCAGCCTTTAATTCAGGAAGTAGTGGAGCTGTGCATAGAGCCCATTAAAGTCCAATGCATGAGGAGAGACAGTATGTGCACTGTGAATTGAAGACATGTTCATGAGAAGAGTTACTAACTGCTAACTGCAAAGCGTGTGGTACATTCACACGACCCCAGACCATCTGGAAGTCAAGGCAGTACGCTATGAGGACCAAGATTAGACTTTCTAACAGCAATGTCAAATCTCTTTTCGTTCGCCTCAGAATGCTGGTGAGTGGTAAAAGGAGATATGAATAAAAATCAATGCTTTTCACCAAGAATGCCTGGGGAAAATCTGCCACAACAACAAGTGTTCAACAAGGAGCTCTACTGTAAAACTGGCTGCAACAGTGTGACTGGCGGCAGATGGCTATGCCACACACTCAGAATGGACCAGGGCAAAATACCAACAGTACAGCAGCATTAAGATGGACAACAACTGAAAAAAAAAAAAACGAAAACCTGGACGGCCAAAGAACACCTGGCACAGAACAGTTGAAGGAGAGCTGAAAGGAATGAAACTTGCAAAGGCAAAGCTCAGAGGAGCAAAAGACTGAGATGAATGGCAGCAGACGATCAAAGCCTTATTTCCCAAATGGGAAGAAGAGGACTAAAAAAAATACTGCATTACAATATATTCTTGCTAGTTAGCCTCTGAGTTAGAATAACTGTGTGAGCCACACCTGTTACCGAGCCTGTTGGACTGAGCAGTCATCCTACACCTTGACATCTGTTGTCGCTCAGAGAATGAACAGCATCAAAGGTCTGCCGCTCATCATTCTCCACACGCAACCCGGAGGCGAGGGGTCGTCTGAACCCGCCAGCTACAGTGAAGGTCCAAGTTCTGAGGGAGAGCCGAAGAAGACGTCACGCCAGATAAATCCGAGGCGTGAGCTGGGATTTCTAGAACAACTGACTGACGCCTTGTTGTTTTTTCAGATTTTGCCCAAAAGTAGCTGCTGAACATAATTATTAACGTCTGAACCTGGGGCCTATTTCAAATAAGTGGTGTCTTGAGTAACTGTGTGCGTGCAGATGGAACCGAAAGGAATCACAATTTACAGTGACTCATAAATGTGTGAGCACCTGCACTTATAACAGTGAAATAATGCACTAAATCCAGCTCATATGAGCAGAGTTGTTAGAAGTCTCCTGTGATTTCTGACTCTGTCTCCAGCAAAACTCAGGAGGAACGTGACAGAAATATGGCGAGTTCTCCGGCTGTCAATCCAAAACACTGGTTCTGGATGACAGGGTCAAAATGTCAACCGGTTAATAATTTAAAGATTCGTACTGTCGATCAAAGATGTCCGCATCAAAAGTCTGGGGTTTTTTGTTGTTGTCTTTTTTCTTTGTTATTTTACTGTCTTGCATTTTCAAAAACAAAACAAAACAAATGCTTGCAAATATAGATTTCCTTTCATAGGGTTATAAGGCATAATGGCTTTATAAGGCATGACTCAGCATTCATACATCAGGTTACATTGCTATGGAATGACATTTTTTTTTTCAAAATAAAAGTCCCTGAATTGCAACTGGAAATAAAAGAACAAAAGTCCCCTATACAGCATTATATTGCAATATGAAAGCCTCAGAAAACAGTCATGAATGCATAGTGTTTTAGACAGAAGTTCCTTTATCATGCCTGGAAGAGGGCCCACTGTGACAAAATACCAACTCGTGCAAAGGCTTTGTTAAAGTCATGCAGAATTGATGCAGTGTTTGCAATGTTCCTGTCACCCAAAGTTGCCCAGACGACATCATTCTAGTGGTAGCATCGTTTGTCATTCAGTTATGGATCCTTCTGCACCTCTAAGTGACATGCAAAGTAAGATTCATAAACCATACATGACAGATTTACTCATGAAGCCTTCACTGACTGCATTGTAACGTGACAAATAACACTCATAAGCTATGACCCATTGCAATAGAAAGCTGAATGGGGGTATTTTGTTCGTTTTTCCAGGTGCAATTAGGGGACTCTTATTTTGAAAAAAATTCTCCAGGTCGTTATTTCTTAGCAATGTAACCCGAAGTATGATTGCTGAGTCATGCCTTATGAAGCCATCATGAATGCATTATGAACATTGATTTATTATGAATGTGCTATGCACCCACCGGGCAAGTAAAGTGTTACCAAATTACTTTTTCCACATTCCTCTGTTTGCACATCCTTCCTTTCCACAATTTCAGATTACATTCAATAGACCCCCTTCCACATGTTGAGGACAAGCAATGGACGGCTGTTATCCCAGTGTGTAGTGTCATTAATTCAGAACGGCATGACAGTAAAACTGTGCCTCAATTCTGTTGACATGCTAATTTGTGCATCAGTAGCATCAACAGTCACATCCAGTACATTTACATTTACATGCACCAATATCCCACTATAATTATAGAAACAATATGATCATATTTGGAATTCCATGCTACATGTAAACAGGATATTCCACTTGTTTATTCCAAATGTGACCTTATTCTGGATTTAGCATCCCTGATTAGGCTAATACCTGTGAGACATGCAGATTTTGAATATTTCGCTTTTGGGAGCATTCTTGGGGAAAATCTGCAGATTTTATATTTTATGTTTTAACATTTTTTCATTTTATGCAAGTCAGTTGTTGTTTTCTCACACTGCTACTCACATTTTCATGGGCACCTCTTCACTACACCTCAGCTTGCAGGACCAGGCCAGAAATGCAGCCCCGCCAGAAAAGCACCAACACAACAGGAGGTACGTGACTACAGTTTGTCGAGGCGGGAAGTTCGTCCAACAACGGAGTTGGATAAGTGGAACTGTGTGTTGTGTGGGTGCAACAGTTGCATGTGCATGCAGTGGCATATGGAATACAAATTGAATATTAATTGTCTTTTACTTACTGATATTTTTCAGTATAAAGGCTGAAACCTAAATATTTTGTGCATGATTGGATGCTGTCGTCCTTAATATCTGACTGAGTTAAAATCCTGCTGTGCTCAAGGTTTACTGGAGGTATTTCTCCATTTGCACTGTTTTCTGTTGGTAAGTCAACAATGCATCATAAAAAAAATCAAACCTTCTCCTAGAAATTGTACTCCTAAAAAAAAAGGAAATATTGAAAAATGACATGCTTAAGTTTTACTTTTTAGCTAATCCATTACAAAATCATTTCTCACCATTTGCTCTGTTTCTGTGTTTATTTTCTATGCAGAGTTACCCTGCAGACATCCCAGAGCTCTAAGAAGCAGAGACTCCAGCACAGAACACACTGGGGATAATAAGGTAGGCCTTAATTAGAGACATCTGAGACGGGGGAGCACAGGACAGCATGTGGGGAAGACACAATGGGAAACTCAGGGAATACTGCTTGGCACTCCTGCAGCGTGCTGTATCTTAATTCAAAGGCTGCATCCTTCGACAGACCATATTTTAAAAAACGATAAATGTCGACGCGGGATGACGAGACCTGTTCTTTTCTGATTGGCTGTTTTCTGACTGAACAAATAAGAATATAATGGCCTGGATCTGTCCGCCTACGTACTTCAGCTCAATTTTCATTTCATGGTATTGAAACGCTTTCATGGCTTTCTTCCTGCAGAGAATCTACCGGCCAATCAGCAAACAGAGGGAGTGGCTGCAACAATGATGTTGAGGTTATGCACTAAGTTTTAAGTTGTAGTTCAGTAATGTGACATAATGTGATGTGAATATGTGACATCATGACCAAATGTTACTGATTGGGTTAAGACAGACCTAATGGTTTTAAAGGAATATTTCCAACATTTTGGCAAATTGGCCCATTGTCATAATTGCTATAGCTAGTCATAGCAGTGGGTTCATTACCTTTATTTGCCGAGCCGAGCGGGGAGCTGCTCAGAGCTACGCTACGGAGGCTAATGGGATTTCTTGGTTTCCCTCAACAAACTCATCAAATACACAATCCAACAACTCCAAAACACTCCAGTTGTCAAGTTGTGACCTGCACATTCATCACGCTATGAGATAATAACATAATGTTACCAGACAAAGTTGTTTTAAAGGTAAATTCATGCAAAACCGCTGATGCACGTTGCCTTCAGGGACAGTTTTTCAGTAATCAGTCTCTGTATTTACCTCGAAAACAACTCTGTCTGGTAACTTTGTGTTATTATCTCATAGTGTGGAATGCACGTTGCCCAGAGCAGGTTGGATTGTGTATTTGATGAGTTTGATGAGGGAAACCAAGAAATCCCATTAGCCTCCGTAGCGTAGCTCTGAGCAGCTCACGGCTCTGCTCCGCCGTTCTAAAAATAGTTTGCACAGACAGGTCACGAACCTACTGCTATGACTATAGTAATTATGGCAATGGGCCAAATTGCCAAAATGTTGAACTATCCCTTTAAACTATGAGAGTGCCCACCTACCAGGACATAAAAGTCTCAGTAGAGAGTGGTTAATCTCCTTGCACATATGAAATGAAGTGCAAGAGATGGGTTAGGACCAGGATAGGAATCTAACAGATCTGAGTTGAACATCAGAGAAACCAAAACCCTGTAAGGTTGGGTGGTGGGTACAGGTGAGCTGTGTTGGGGGGCATACCTGAGGGTGATGACATCACAAAGTTACGGATGTCGTAATGGCTCATTGGCTCGCACTTTGATACCATCAGACCTCTGAGTATAATCAGATCAGATAGAAATGTCCTGTTAAGTACCTTTTGACTGTGCTTCATACTTTGTCCTTCAACTTAAATCCTCCTTAAATTCATAATCTGACACGACTCCCCATGTGTCACTTAACGGATTAAAACTCATCAGGCTAAATATGTTGACAATACAGATCGTTTCTCATTGTGCCGTTGCTCTGTGATGCTCAAGAGGCCGACTATGTCGAGATGGGTTGCCAGCGATGGTCGTACCCTGCTGCCGTCTAATTGATACATGACAAGAATTGGAGTGGCTGTCATTTTGAGCAAAACAAGGTGACGGAGGAGGCGACGACTCGCTGTGAAGCACCGCGGGCAAAAGAATCCAGCACAGCGAGGAGGACGAGCATTAACATGGTGAGTTTATATTCAGAGTAGGATGATGTAAAAGAGACGCCACCCCCCACCTCCCCCTCCCACACACACCGCAGCCACCACAACCTCCTCAGGCCTTTTCAGTCTCCAACTGACTCCTCTTGATAGTAGTGTCAGTAAATGATTGACATTCGCTAATTTCCTCACTTTTGCATGAGCAGTTTAAGGACAGTCGGAGGCTGGAGGCTCCAACCACGAGTCCATGTTAATGACGGTCCCTGCTGGGACGGGGACCAGCATTAGAACAGTTCATAGGCTGATGGATCCACGGCTCCTCTGCTGGATAAGGACAGCCTGAACATGTCCACAAGGTTTTTTTTCTTTTTGCAACAGTCTTTCGGAACATAAATGTGGGAGGTAAGATATTTTAAAACCTAATTATACAGATAAACCAAAAAACTTACAGAGTAATTGGAGCAATATTCCTCCTGTTTCATCTTCTTTTCCAGTAGTCGTGGTCTTTCTCCACAGATACTGTAAATTAATTTTGCCTCTGAATACTGGCTAATTGGGATTAATTTGTTGATAGCATAAACCTCTCTCACTGAGTTACCATAATTGTTGTCATCACAGATGCAGCACCGAAAATTTTGCAGTAAATTTAACAACTTCTTCTTAAAACTTATAACAACATCCTTTATTCACACAAGTCCTTTCAAAACGATAATGAAAAACTCATTTCAAACTCACTCAGCGGCTGTTTCTGTCTTTATGATGTAAAGAAACACTTATCAGGTTTGTGCAAAGTGATCAAAACAACTGGATTTCTGGAAAAAGGAGCTCATTTTACTTGGAAATGGTCAGCTGCAATTTGAAAGTTTTTTTTTTTAGAGAATAGGCTTAGTCATGCAGAAAAGCAGGGATGGTACTTCACCTGGAGGTCAGTAAGCCCACAAATAGTAAAAGAACAGACCCTGCACCAGACACGAGGCCAAACCGCCGTCCATTTGAGAAACACTTTTGTTTCCAGCTTCAGATTACTTACAGCGAGTCAGAGTGGAAAACATCAATCAGAGCGTTGACAGCTGTAGTTGTAGTTGATAACTCACTAACACCTGTGCTCTCTCCTGTAACCCAGCTGCTTCCTGGTGAAAAGAAGCTTTTTCTTCCTCTCTCTTGCCTCCCTGTTGTTTGTTCAAGAGCAAATGGATAAAAGCCAATTACTCTCAACCCAGGAGAGCTAATGTGAAGCTGCAACCTCACATCTACAATGAGAAAAAATTAACTTAACGGTAGGGTCTGGAGTTTTGTCCCTTTCAGTTTGTAAACAAAACAGTGAAACTCAGCCCCTCCCCTCAGGCTAAGCTGTGTAGCCTCCTGCTTCTGACAGCAACAGTTGTCATGACCATAAAGGATAGGAATTACAGTCTGAAAGAAGTGCTGGAGCTGCGGACCGAAAAGCCGACCTCTCGCCAACACCGGGAGCCTCCGTGTATGTTGTTATGCCGTTGTATTGTGGTGAACTAGCGGGTGTTAGCCGCGGAGGCTAACGGCGGGCGCTAGCCGAAGTTAGCATCGCGCTAGCTCACTAATATGGTCCTAATACTTGTTACCAGTGTCGGTAAAGGTCGGGAATCGGTCCGCGGCTCCAGCGCTTCACTCAGACTCTATTTATTGTTCTTTGTGGTCCTGACTGCTGCTGCTGAGAGAGATATAGACTCAGTAGCATCAGACAGCTAGCACAGCTAACAGGCCTGAGCCTCCTGCTGCAGGTAGCTTCACCTGTAGCATCAGACAGCTAGCACAGCTAACAGGCCTGAGCCTCCTGCTGCAGGTAGCTTCACCTGTAGCATCAGACAGCTAGCACAGCTAACAGGCCTGAGCCTCCTGCTGCAGGTATAGCTTCACCTGAGCTCCATCATTGGCTGGAGGATGACACAGACTCTCTCACCATAGGTGTCTGTGCTAATTTGCGACTCTCTAGCTCCACCTAGAAACGTCCACGTGCACAGCAAAACATGAACAAAACAAACCAAAAAACCAAAATACAGGCAGGGGGAGGAGGGGCTGCAGACAGAGCCCCCAACACACAGGACTAGAAGCCCATAGGTGATGATTCAGACGGATTTCATTTGTAAAAGTCTAATGTTTATTTTTAGGCACAAAACTCCAGACCCTACCTTTAAACTATGGGGGGAAAAAAAAACTTAGAGCCATATTTATGTAGTGGAGTGAGTCATCAAATGTCTACGTTTTAAAAAATAATAGGGATGCACGATATATCGGCATTAATATCGGTATCAGCCGATGTTAGTCATTTTTTAACATATCGGTATCGGTCCGATGAGTAAAATTGGGCTGATATATATTGGCCCATATATATCCGTATGCAAAACCTGCAAAGTTGAGGTAATGCGAGGAGGATGGTAGCCTGTAACCTTGTTATTTGGAAGTAAAATACATTCTGAAAATAAAGGAAGACATTCAAAAATTCAGTTTGCATGATTTTCAGTCTGTACAAAAATTAATCGTCTCAGAAACTTTAAAAAAAACCAACACATATCGATATCGGTAAATATCGGTTATCGGCCATAACAGAAAAATTCATATCGGATATCGGTATCGGCCAAAATTTTCATATCGGTGCATCCCTAAAAAATAACATCGTTCACACTAGATCTTTAAAAAGAAAAAGCCGTTACGAGCTACTGTGACCATGACAAACTGTATAGTAGTTGTAATGTGTAATGAAATGCATAAAGCTATGCCAGCCAATCAGAATCCTGGAAAAACCCAACAACGACTACTTCCTGTTCTTGTTTCCTTCTGTAGATGTCAAACAATGTCAAAAGATCCTCAGCAACTTCTACAGCTGTATGGTTGAAAGCATCCTGAGCAGCTGCATCACCGTCTGGTACGGCAGCTCTACAGTGATGGAGCGCAAACGCCTGCAGAGAGCGGTGAAGACGGCCAAAGAGATAACCAAGACCCCACTGCCCTCTCTGCAGAGCATTTGTGTGGCGGCCTGGGAAAACCCTTCACATGGTGGGATTTTGACATTTTCATGTATTGATATTTACATAAACTAGAGGTTCTGAGCTGTTCATACAGGGTACCCGCGGGGTCTTAAAAACTTGAAAAAGTCTTAAATTTGATAACCTTAAATTAAGGCCTTAAAAAGGTCTTAAATTTAGTTTACAAGTCTTAAATTTCGTTCTCAAAGGTCTTAATTTTTATCTTTCTTATCTGCATGATACATCGCAACAACATAACTATACTTACAAAAAATGGTTGTATGTTGTATTATGATTTTTTTCTCCGACTTTATCGATCTGCGACATGAGATGGCGTGACTGTTTCAGCGAGGAGGTCAGAAAATCCCAATTTCCGAGTTTTCTAGAACGCAGCATTAGTTTGGAGCGTGTGCAGTCCGCCGCTGACCCACTGAAGTGTCGAATACTTGGATGTATTGGTCGAATATGACTGGGTTCAGTCATTTGAACACATTTATTTAGGGGTGTAACGGTATGTATTTGTCCCGTGCCTTCACAGTACGGGTGTCACGGTTTGGTGCACAGCCACAAGACGATTACATCTGAGTGAATAAAAAAAAAAAAAAAGGCTGTAGTGAGCCTCAAAGCTGCCTGAAACTGTCATAACAGACGAAGAAGAAAAGTGATGAGATTGTGAAGTTAGAGGAGCTCCCTGCTTCATTTATGTCACCGTGTGGCTTCTCATGAAACACAACGGCGACGGCTCGCGACCATAGACTGTGTAAGCAGCTCGTGACTGGTCAAACAAAGTCCGTCGGTGCTATTTCACGGATGCGCGATGCGTCGCTAGAAACGCATCAAACACGTTAGCGCATGTTCACCCCGACATGTCAGTCACTGGTGCAAGGAAGAAGACAAGTTGTGTGTAACAACTTATCCTGCTGCTCTTAAGTCTCTTGACATGAACACAGACAGGACCAGAAACATCACCAAAGTAACTGGCATCTAGTCTAAATTAACTGTGTAAACCAACATTGATGTTAGTTTCTTGTTTGTTTTTTATTATAGTTGCCAGTTGTCAAGTGCAAGTTTTTTCCCTGTAGACTTAATGAATGACATTATAACACTCCTAATGCACTTGTTTTATTTTATATTTTATTTTACTTTTATAACACAAGATAGATTTTAGTTTTACATTCAATTAGTGTACCGTACCGTGACCCCCAAACCAAGGTATGTACTGAACCGTGACTTGTGTGTACAGTTACACCCCTACATTGTTTATTACTGTTACAACGCGACCTGTCCATGTGCCCGTGTGTGTGTGTGTAAGTGTGTGTGTGTGCCAGCGAGAGGGAGAGAGTTGGGTCCACAGTTTATTAATGGGAAGGACTGGATGTGCTGGTATGCTCCATTTTAATATTTGCACACAGGCGTGCACACACACACACAAGTTATTGTTATTTGTCCCTGTGTTATTCTGTCACGTTATTCTGTTATTCTGACAGATTTTTTTCTTCTTTTTTTTTTGCATTATTTCATTTATGCATGCCAAAATAGTTGCGAGGTTGGTCTTAAATTTCATTGGATGTGGTCTTAAAAAGGTCTTAAAAAGTCTTAAATTTGAGTTGCAAAATTGTGGGGGTACCCTGTCATAACTGTTTGAATTACTGAGATAGCCCTCCCAGATCAAAAGTTATGGTCATTTTAATCTATCATGACCAAAAACCTGAAAGGTGAGAAAAATGGCTTAGAACATCTGTGCTGTAACATTCTAAAGACGAGCGGACCATCGATGATAGGCTACGACTGCACATACAAAACATGAAATATCCTCTGAATCATTTGTGATAGAGACGAGCAGCAAACAGCGTCTGAATCGCCGGGTTTTCCGCTTTCCGAGGGTCCTTGAATGGGCCATCGGCATGTAATGAAGTGATACAGGAACAGACGCTAAACTAAGATTAGCATCGATGCTAAACCAAACCGAACGTACGGCGCGATGCGACGCTTACACATTGTTTTACAAAACATCAACACAACATTATACTGTAACTTCGGAACCGTTTATCATAGAGACGAACTGTAAAAAACATCTGAATCACGGGACCCTCTGCTTTCCGAGGGTCAGTGAATGACACCTGAATCAATCACAACAAGACCGAAGACGGCCGCTCTCCTCTGTCACTGCTGCTGCAGCTGCACTGCTCTGTGGCTCAGCTGACAACACTTGGTAGGAGTACTTTCCCTTTTGTTTTCTGAAAATATTTATTCACCACAATGTAGTGGGGGGTTTAAAGTACCAGAATCACGCAAAATATAAAAATCGCCAAAATAGTAGTTTTCCACCTATTTTGGCTGTTTGCCAGAATAGAACGTTGGCGACATCCGACGGGTTTTCCCAGACCGCCACACATTTACCAACACAGAGTCCACAGGAGAGCTGCTTCCATCCTCAACGACCATGCAAACCCTCAGCACAACCTGTTCACACCTCTGCCCTCAGACCGGAGGTACACAAGAGTGAAAAGCAGGACCTCCAGATAAAAAAACTCTTTCTTCTCCTCTGCAATCAGACGCCTAAACAACAGGAGTCGATAATCACCCACTACCTCATACAATAGCACTTTCAGTTTGCAGGTGCACAATTTGCACACTATCTATTTATTTACTATTTATTATGCATATTGCACACCTCTCTTATCTCTTTTATTACTACTGTTGCTGTGATTGTATTATTGTTGCTTTTAATTGTTTGTTTTTATACCTAGTTTCTATAATTGCTGGCGTTTTGTGATGTGGACAGCAGAGTAAGAATTTCATTGTCAGGGAAACTCACCTTTCCATGGTCACAATAAACACTTTTGAACTTTGAAAATGAGTTTATAGGCTAATGGTTAATATAATATAATGGTTAATATAATCATGACTTGAAGGTCCATTTTCATGTAAACAAGTCGTGATCCAGTTCAGAGTCTGGACGTTCAAGGCTACTTGAACTCTATTGGTGTCTCACCAATAGAGACTTTTTCTATTATGACAGAACCTCAGCTGAAGCTTGATGCTTACGTTTAAAAGTATAAAGGCTCAAAATCTCATTTCTCGTCCATATTTTCAACGGGGCACCCTGGTCGCATCACTGGGGTCGACAGAAGCAGCCTCTGAACGACAGCTCTTGATGGCTCATATGTGTCGAGTATTCGGTTATTTTGAACTGAGTAAGTGAAGTGGATCTAGTGTTTCAGTACTTGAGTGAAAATACATGAAATTGAGCGAAAATGAACGACCTCTGACTCGTTTGAGAGCAGTGTGGAGAAAAAAAAGACATTAATGGACCATCTCTCCATGTGTTTCATCCTGACAGGCTGTCAAACTGCTGTGGTTTGGTGATCAGACGTTGGCGTGTGTCACTGGCTCTAATCAGACCCACTAATCAGTAGCGTCACCTGGTTCAGCCACATATGGTCCACCCACACAGGTGTTTGCTCTGCTATCGACTGATTAGGGCTGGTGGTTGTGTGGGTGGATTCACACTGTGCCTGATTGACCTCTACCTCATCATCTGCCCTGGAGTTCTTTCTTTCCCCAACCTTTTTAAGCCGAGACATTTTACTAAACAATGAGCAGAACGAATGATTTTTCTGATTTAAAACAACACTTTTCTTTTACAGGCCTCTGTATAACAAAAGATTTAATGGAATGTCTTTGCAATTTGCTTTTAATTTAAAGGAAAGACAGACACTATTCTCCAAGAGCTGGTGCTATTCAGAAAATTAAAAAGCTTTAAAAGCTGCAAAATCAAATATAGATCAATTTACGCCTGAATAAATGTCCTTGTAGGCTATTTGTTGAATTTTGCTCTTGCCTGTAGAAAGATGACATGTGCATATTCAACTAAACAGCACTGGAATAATGATTATTCTAATTAATCACTATTTTAATACACATTTAGTGGCAAATGGCATGGTCGTCTCCAGGAATGTAAAAAACCACCAATACATATCAGATTTGTTTATGGAAATGTTTGTTAAGAACACAGAACCAAGGTCCTGACTTCAACATGAATGTGCAAAATGTTGGTTAACAACAAATTCAGTTCCTGCTGTCAAAAATAAACAGACAAATATGAAATAGTGATTGAAATGTGACGCATACAAGTTAACTGACTTGTGAGTCATTTCCAATATCCTGATTTTATATCCGTCATCTAGGCTATATTTCCTGTTGCTATAGGTGCTTCTTTTTCTTTTGAAGGCATAAAAAAAGCCTTTAAATGTGATGACAAATGCACACATTTGGCGACACAGCAGGCTGCGGACACCCCGCTGTTGTTGACACGGTAACAGCCAATAGGGAAAGTCACATGGCGTCCAGCTGCCGAACTATGATCACTCAGTCAGTCAGGAACATTTGCAATTAATTATAGGCCAGGCTTAGCCTAGAAATCTAGACGCCCCCTAGCGGCAGCAAAAATATTTGCTCCGTAGGTGGGTCTAGCACAATTGTTGAGTCTCGACACCGATTGTGTTCATCAAGCGCTCCATCTGTTTAAGTCCAATGCGATGCATTCATGACAAGATGGCTTTGTCAAAGGAATCGTTTGAATCGGCGTTGGCATCAACTTTGAAAGAATTAAACTAAGTCATTTTCTTTAAAAGTTGAGCAAGAAACGGCGCTGAAGTTATTCATTTCGAAGAAGGATGTATTTGGTGTTTTGCCGACGGGATATGGGAAAAGTTTAATCTACCAGCTTGCTCCGCTGGTGGTGTCCTAACCCCAGAGCGGTAGATTAAACAAGGTGATTTCAGTCCGTAGCCCAGAGGCAGTCCTGGTCACTTTTCATTCAAACAAACTAACGCCACTGCCACAGGTGTTACATTTCATCAATGAGACCAACATTAATCCACTAAAAAGAGTTAAACCAGCCAGCGGTAAACGTCCGTTCCTTGTCTCGTTGTCTACGCCGGGAGGACGAGAGACGGCCGCCGGCAGACGAGGTCCGTAGAGCGGCTGCTGCAGCTCTGACAGCCGCTGCCCTGGTGCTCGGTCGCGGCTCAAACGATGCAAACTGACCACAGACTTCGGATTAAACTGTGACTTTCTCGCATGAAAAACTGTCAGAACGGTGACGTGTTAACAGCGCTAAAGCCAGCATCAAAACATGTTTTATCAGCTTTACTGCTATGGCTGTATTGGGAGCTACATGAACCACGTGACCACGCGGGCGGCGAGATCAAAAGCTGTCGCCACTCTGTTATAATCTACTGCTCTGCCTAACCCTAACCCTGATTGGTCGTAGCGTTACTCTATTGCGTGCAGAGGCAGTTTGAAAGACAGCCTTCATCCCGCCCCCTGGATTGAGCCGAGGTCTACCGGTCGTTGCCAGACTATACATTTTAATGATATAGTCTGGCTTGTCAGGCTAGGCCAGGCTTTTTTGCTGCCACAATTGTTACATTTCATCAATGAGACCAACATTTATCCCCTAAAAAGAATGTCACCAGCCGGCGGTAAACCTCTAAAAACCTGCGGGTAAGTTAATTAGCAATCATCTTTTCCCTCGGGATGACGACGGAGGTTGTCCGGCTGGTGGTGTCTCTGTGACGAGCTGTTGATCTGCTCCACAGGTGGAGCTTCACTCCTCCAAAAAACAATGGACTTATATGTTGTCATGGTGATGTCGTATTGTTTACCTGACCCACGTTTTACCATCTTTCGAGTAAAATAACATCCAGTTGGTTTGCCGACGGCGTCACTCACGGCGTCATTCAGGTGTCTGACTGCACCTGAAGGCAACACCGGTGCCTCCGTCCTTCCTCACACTAGCCTACACGGCGGTGACAGTTTTAACAGGCGCTGTCTGTAAAACTTTCTCCCCGAGCCGAGAAGCTCCGGCGAGGTGAGTTTGTGGTCACCTACAGACACGCTGACACTGAATGTAAAAAATGGCGATTCAACATGGCCGCCAAGGTTCGGTGCACCCCCCCCTTGTATATTTGTAATGACTTGTAACGACTCATTCTAAGGTACGAGAAAGCGCTCGTTTGTATGCGGGTGTGATTCCACTTCATTGAAATACGTATTTATGAAAGCAATATTTGATTTTTGTTAAGAAAAAGCCAAAAATATTGCATACTGGGCCTTTAAAACTTAACAAAGTGACATAATAACCGCGCTACAGCGAGAAATAAAACAGCTGCTGGTTGCCACGAGATGCATTCTGGGAAACATGTCATACCCCTCGGTTTGAAGTGTGCCTCTGTGTGAAACTTTTTGTTTTATCTTCATATCATCTATTGTAAGTTTAAGTTTATTAATTTGTCATATTCTGACCCGGTTTAATATTCCATCTTCACCTGACGACATCGACCTGTGAGAGCCTTTCACCCGCCTCAGTCCAGACAGACTGGAGTTAAAAGTTGCTGGCCATGTTGTTCTCCAGATTAAAAGACCTTATAAAAGAATAGAGTCCAAACCCTCTGCAGATCAGTCACTGCTATGGCTTTACATGCATTTCAAAACATGCCTCATGAATATTTGATGTCAGTCCCCTGAGGAGGAAAGCTTTGACATCAGCAAAGCAATCAGACAATGGCCACTTGTTTACTCACAGCTGCCTGTGAGGAAGGAAGAAAGAAAGGAAGAAAGAACGGGTCCCTTTTTGCATTGCCATAAAAATCATTTTTAAATATTTATTTTCCCCCTCCTGGCTTCCGGGGGGCGATCAGACGTGCAGCTTTAGTGTGAATGACATTTGCACGGGCTTGCGAGAACGGCTCGGGTCAAAGACGACTTGCAAATCAATCTTTGTGTTTTAATCTGCGTGCAGTTACATGCTGGCAGGGATTTACTGCAGCGGCACAATTAAGACTGTGTCAGCAAAGTCGACAGGTTGTCAATCACGCAGAAATATACTAAATTGACTTTTAACTACATCCCCGTTACTGTCGGAAAACTAATTGCATTGATCTATGGCCAAACCAAACATTATGCCACTTGAAAACAAATATAATGTACGTGGGATGTGGATGACTGATACGGAGGTTATTGGTGTGGATTTGTTCGGACTGAGGCTATTCAGCTGCTATTATTCGATGCTGATACTGAGTGTGTCTGAATATCAACACTGGAAATAACAAGAATTCATTATGTCCTCAAACTGTTCTCTCGTCAAAATGGAGATATCTCAAAACAACTCAACACCACAAAAACTCTCCGCTGAGACTCAGACAGGGTGACCCATTACTCTCCGGAAGGAGACGCAATAAATATACAAAGGAAATTAAATATACAAAAATATGGTTGGTAATATCTTCATGAAATGGGCCGGGGAGAAGGTCAGTAATGAACAAACACAGTGTTTTCTTGAACAGATGCCTTTGCCTCATGAGGCATGAATCCTCTTGTAATGGCAAAACACTGTAATTAACATTTATCTGAATATCTCTTAACCTGTTTGCATATTTCAGATTTTTTTTTGGCCACTAGTGAGCAGAGCAGCTCAACAACAAGCCGACAGACATTGAGCTCTTATTAATATGGCAAATGTGTTACAGCTTCTCATTTAACACATTTAACAGACACATACTGACATTAGCATTCATTTGGAGCTAGATTTCCGTCAGCCAAATGTACTCGGATTATTTCTGATCTGGTGTTGAACAGTTCCTGCTAAAACAACGTCTGACTCAGGCCGCCACATGTCCCACTTTTCGACACTACCGCTCTTTGGTGTTGGCCAATTTTGTGGAGGTGAATGTATCTGTATCTGTTTCTACTGAAAACTACTTCCTGTTGCTGATGGAAATGATTAGAGGGTTCAGCTTTGTGGTTGACGAGTGAAACGACCTGAGTTTAAGTGTAAACATAGTCAGTGAATCGATGGGTTCACTGGGGATGAGAACATTTAGCAATTTCTTTTAAATTAGAGTTCTTATTTTAGGCTACACATGCCCAGTGTTTTATTTTAAGTGTTGATACAGACCTAACCAAACACAATCTCAGTGTAGCTGATTGTTTTCTGGTTGATCCAGTGAAAACAGAGCAGATTCAAGGGAGAGAATCAGAGAAAACAATAAATCATTTTTCATAATCTTCTAAATCTCTCCCGTCTTTAATCCCCGCCCCCAACACGCCTCCAGCATCGGCCAATGGCGTCCCCTCGACTATAGACACACCTCATTTTTAAAAACTGGCGGCATTAGAGCCAAAATGGCGGCTCACCGTACTGGAGCAGCAGCAGCAGCGTCAGCTCTGTGCCTATCTCTGGCTTTTGAACTCAGTCCTTGTCGTGTGGGATTAATCCTCGTCTGTCTCGTCATGTGGATTATAAAGCGTGGACCCACGCAGGAACATCGGAGCTACACCAGGATCCTGAACCTCCTGAGCAGCAGCAGCAGCAACTAGCTAGTTGTCTTGAAGGTAACTCCGACACTGTGAGAGCGTCCTTACATCAAAGATCCACTACGCTTTTTGTAGTGAAGATGAGTTACTTGTTTGGAATTTTACCTGACCTGAAGATCATTTGTTGTGGAAGAGGTGTCACTCTGAGAGGTTCTGAGATAACCTGAGCTTTCTGTTGGTTGAACTGAACTGTCTTTGTTGTGTTTGACATTTGGCTTTTGTGGTTTCGCCTGAAAAGGAAGTTCCTTTTGTGTAGGCCTAGTTGGATTTAACTGTGTTGCATTGTCAATTGGCTTTTTTTTTCTTGTATCTTTCATGGTGATTTCTTGGTGGTTCACTGATGGGAGGCTGTAAGATGGCTTCTGAGTTGTTATGCATCCTTGTGGAGAATTAACCTGTCCGAAAACTCAGTTTCAGGGGAGCTCCAACTCCTATTGTATTTTTTTTTTTTTATATCAATGGTGTGGGGTGACTGCTTGTTGTGAAATCACAAAGTCACAGGTAGTCCGTGCATATGGAATCTATAATATTAACATCTACCTTGAGGCCTTCATTTTTCCTGGTTCTCGGTGGATGTGTTGAACATCTTTTTAGTTTGATTTATTTAATGTCATTAGTCGTATAATATATATATTAAAAAAAAGTATTAATAGGCCTACTTTTAAATATGTCATTTTAACCTATAGGATACACTGTCTAGCAGTATTTCTCCCTAATTCCCTGCTCGGATGTTCTATGTTTGGCGGCGTCTGTTTCTGGCCCTTTCACCTGCTCAGTTGCTGCCAATCCAGTCATCAACCTCACCTGAAGCCTGGTAATAAACCTCAGGCTTTCACCCCCTCATGTCAACATTTCATTCCCAGTGTCACCGTGCCGCTGCATTCGGTCGATGCCCCCCCCAGGTATCTGCACCTCCCTTGTGTTGTCTTTGAACCTGGCTGATCCTATTTTTACCCGCACATCGCATCGACAGTCTCCTGCCCTCGTGGTTTACCTGCTGCACCCTGATCCTCAGGATTCCCAACAACAACAACACCCTTTATAACAAACTGAGTTCAACTATTGGGTCCAGAGTTGGTGTCCAACCTGCCTTCGATATTTATCTCCAACACGGTTTAAGTCTGAAACCATCTGTGATCAATTTCAACTCAATATGCTGCAAAATCTATTTGTCTTAATTTGCAAGTTGTGTATTGTGTTCTTGTTTTAACACGGTTTGTTTTGTTGCCCGCCTGGGGAATACAGATGTGAATTTGCATTTTCGCTACATCCCAATTTGTTTACATCATTTTATTTTACACTGATGTTCATTAACATGCACTGTCCAGGATCAAACACGTTCATGAATAAAATGTAACATTAACAAAAAGGAAAAAGGAGGAGGAGTGCAGGGAGAATACTGAATGTACTTCCACCACTGATTTATCCATATTACAGAGAAGGAGGGGGTGACATAGATGAGCAGCGTTAAACACAGAAGAACCCGTGAGGTGGTTGTTCGCCTACAAAACTGATTAGGTAAGAGGTGATAAAGAGGCAACGGCTCGATTTCACAGTTAGAGGGAAAACTGTTTCTATCAGCTGATTCATTGGCTGCTAATGACATCATACACAGACCGATGGCAACAACACACAGCCACAGTAAAATGAAGAGCCCATAGATTCCTGTCCCTTCTGTCCTGTCCCCCCTCTCTCTCTCTGTCTCTGTCTCTCTCTCTGCCTCGGGCCTGAACGATGGCTCTCAGTAACTTATGTGACGGGTAAGTTATCGCCATGATTGATGGAGCCCTGGAGGAATCGATAGCGTGCACGCCGTGGTTGGAGAGGGGGAAAAAATGCCTACATTTCAAAGCCATTAACTGACCACGGTTGCCATACTCACAGCAGTGTTTTCTATTCAACCTGCCTTTTCATATCAGCCGGTGTAAGGCTGTATATGAAAAATTAAAGTCTAAGATAACGAATGGAAAGGATGCAAGACTCTGCTTTCTGCTGAAAGCGTCGGGGCCGAGCGGGAGGGCCGCCGCTCTCTTTCTCAGGTCAAAGGAGATTTGTTAACAGCGCCGGCTCGATCTCTACTCTCCCTCTTTTTAAAGTGAAAGTGTTTACAGGCAGGCGCGGTGATTTATGACCTTGCCTCCCACGATTGTATATCGCTCTCCATTTCTGAGATACCACATGTAAAGCAAAGTCAATTAAATGATTGGGTGACACGGCGCTTTATCAGAGGGGGTAACATCGCAAATGGGAGCACTACCTTGGTCAGTCGTTTGACCTTTAATTATCTCCCTCCAAACTGGATTAGATAAAGCTTTGCACCCAATAGAAACATGTTGTTATCTATCCTTTCAATTACCCCACTCTTCTGATGAAGGGGAGGTGGGATTACGTAGGAAAAGGAGAGAGAGACGGGAGGGGAGAAAGCTTGTAATTGAAGGATAGAGTGTGGTATTTAAAATGCAGAGATTATCTCAAAGGCAGCATTCATGTTTTGTCTCTAACGGATGCTTCCTGTGTCTGTTTATGGTGATGAGTGTTTGTTTTTCAAAAAAAAACCACTCTGCTCACTGTGGCAGCTGATATTCAAGGGAAATTGAGCAATGAAACACAGACACTGTTTTCTTTTAACATATTTAACATTTATTTACCTTCTGCTCCCTTTTTAGCGTCGCATGCAGCTGTTTTTCAAAATTCTCGTTTCCTCACATGTGTAATTACTGTCATGCTTGATGTTTGTGTGAAGTATGGTTTGACTGGAACAGAAACAGAGGCTAATCGCTGCTGCATTACTCACAATGATACTTCCAACATGCTGATGGTGGAGCAGGATTTATCCTCTAGGTATCTAATCATAGGCAAAGACAAAAAAAAAAAAAAATTATTAGACAAAACAAAGATTTGGACCAGATGATGGTGACGATGGAAACATGAATCAGAATCACAGCAGCACAACAAGATTAAAAGCTAAAACCTTAAAGTGCAACCACATTGAAACAAGACAGACAATAAACAGTAACAGTAAACAATCGGTGTTGACAGTTATACAACAATTGTGTATGTGTATGAATAAAGTGTTGACAGTTATACAACAATTGTGTATGTGTATGAATAAAGTGACAGCAAGTGCATTGATAAAACAAGTATATGTATAGAAATATAAAAAGAATACAAGTGAATAAATAAGAAATATGTCAAATATAACCATAGGCTGTCAGTTCATATTTACATTCAGTATTGTAATAGCTTTGGGATAAAATCTGTTTTTCAGTCTGTTTGTGTTGGATTTGACGCATCACAGCGGCTACAAATCACATTAATGCACCAGATTTAATAGCAGTTCTACTCGTCACAAGAAAAGTCAGAGTGTTTGGCTTCATCCTCTGGACTTTGTGGTTTACTGTGCACAAGTTTCAGGCACTGTGAAGGTGTTTTCATGAAAGCTAACTCAAAGTATTCATTTGGTGTGACCACGATACTTCGTCTTTAAAGCAACATTGCGGAGTTTCAGCTCAGTGCAGGAGAAAACGAAACTTAACGAAAACAAAACTAATCAGCTGGCGCATCTGGCGTTGATTGCCATTAATAAACTACGGTATTTACCACATGTTTGCATGGAGACTGTGTGGCAGGTGGTAGGGGGAGGGTGAGGGGAAGTCGGCGGCGGCGACGACGGCGGCGACAACCGGAGGGGAACCGTAAGTTTCACTTTTACCCACCTTGTCTCTCCTTCGTACCCGTGCAGGGAAGTTACATAGTGCGGTTTCAGCCGACGCAACCCCGCTCAGACCGTGGCAGCAGCGCCATTCATCCTATTAACCATTTTTCTATCACTGCAACGAGTCTGGAAACATTATTTTAAGGCCGAAAAAACTCCGCAATGTTACTTTAAAACAGCTCCAATTCTCCTCCAGACACTTTCACACAGTTGTTCAAGGTGGTTGACTGGCAGGTTGTTGAAGCATCTTGAGGAAGTTGCCATACTGTCGTTCCTCTTCGTTTCAGCTCCACCATCTGTCTGTCAGTCTTCTTCTTGTGAATGATCTTTTTAAGACTTGGTTTTATTTGCAATTACATTGTTTGCAAAACATATAAAATAGTGATCTTTGTCCCTGGCTGTAATTTGTCATGTTGCAGAATAAATCTGGGACCAATCGGAGGCCTCTCGGATGAGAAGAATCTAAATCTGAAGCACCTAAAGCTTTTGCACAGTACTGTACATCAGAACATTTGGTTCAATTTGACGCCTTTTATTTCAAGTGAACAAATGCATCAAAATGATAAGATATATTATTGAAAGTGAATACAGATTATTTTTGAAGGCAATCATAATGATACAGAAATCATACTTGATACATCATTTTCCATCCAGGAGAGGATGAATACAAACCTTGACACTATTTAATTCACACCCTCCTGACAAACAAAAAAGCCACTAATTAAATTTCATCAAATGAAATTCTTGCTCAATTAAAGAGTTGAGTGAAAACTATACCACTTGTGTGGAAGCAATAAACTTCCCTTCAGATCTGATGGCACAGAAATCCCCAAGAGTCATGATACTGAAATTAATCAACATTTTTTTTTTTTTTGAAAGCAATGGCTCAGTAAACAACATTAACAAAGCAGATGAGAGGGCCAATAAGGGCACGTCCCATTGACACCAAAGCATTATTGTCACAACAGACACGTACGGAGCTGAATATTTCCTCCTTGGCATTGTATGCGTTTCTGAGGCCCAAGCAGCTGGGCTTCTATTAATTAACTTGGCATTAGCAACGTTTGGTTTTTGTTCAGCACCGAGTGCACAAGGGTGTTTTAGGACTGTTAAATCAGGGCTCGGGAACAGGAGGACGCTTGCACCAGATTTAGGGGGAAATTACAGCCAGTCAAACCACCAGGGAAGAAGCCTCTTCTGGAAGCTCTGTGTAATTTAACATGGCTGTCAATCACCGTTTCTAAAGGGCCCCCCCCCTCAAAATCCCTTGTCTGTAGTGAGGATAAAGCGACAACGCCAGGGATTGGCGACAGCTCGGTTTCTTAGTAAATATTCTCCAAAACCCTGAAAAACAGATGTCCAGCATTCAGAATCTAAATGAATGTTGATGGGAGAAAGTTTGTCTTTAAGACGAGCCAAATTGTTATTGTTCAGCGTCCCAGTGGGCTTCAGCTCATACCCATGTGTGATATAGAAAAGATTTTGTTTCCTGAGGAGCACTTATCTGACGGCATGTGGTGCTACAGTTTTTTTTGTTTCTTACGGCCTGGTTGTTTCGCTGCATGGTGTGAAGCTCCAGTGGTGGTATTGTATATTATATTATTTCTACTGAAAAGGAAAAAAAGAAAAATATAGCCAACAACAAAATGGACACAGTTCTCAATTTTAAACCTTGAACACACAAGTTTACAGTCTATGTGTGTGACCTAGTTCATTGTGAAACCATGAAGTGAGCTTTGAGCTGATGTGAAGTGTGAACCTGCACAACACTGCAGAGCCGTTACATAACCTGGGAGTCAGAGAGAAGCAGCCCGTCGCCTTTCAGGGGGAAAAAAAAGGGAGAAATGTGAGTTATCTGTTTGGGTTCATGAGGTCGCCCCCTCTCTGGACATGTTGCTGCAGTTTGTGTATTTGCATAATGTTAACATTTGCCGTCGCTTGCAAACGAGCGCAGCAACAAATGAGGAGTTTCAGGATGGTTGTTTCATAAGACGATTATTATTGTTAATAAAAAATGCAACGTTTAAATTTTAAACATGAGAAATTCATAAATCATTCATGATAATAAAAAAAGGATCCAATGGCCCCATCGTCATTCACCACAGTGGTGCTCACCTCCTCCCTCAGCCGGAGACTGGTCCTGGGTCACAGAGATTGAAGCTGGAACTTGTGTTACTTCATGCCAAAGACAAGAAAAAAACAACAACTTTAGTTTCAATAAGACAGTAAACAGAAATATTAATTTAGTAGATTATCAATTTAATATTAGGCTTGTGTATTGGCAAGAATCTGGTGATACAATACAATACAGGGGCAACGATACATATTGAGATCAGTAGCTTTTTCTCCAAATGCAAATGATGTCTCCAGATGAAAACATCTGTTTGTTTGTTTTTTTTTTAATAACAAACTTCTTAGTCATTGTTTTCTTTTGTGGATAAGCACATAGCCCATCGTAGATACTTTCTCATACAGTATGTGATGTGTTGCGCCGCCTGAGGTGACACCTCCTTAATGGTGGTCCTCCTCCACGGTCTGTCCTGGTCCTTCACAGCGTAGGAACCTGAACTTGTCCTGAAATTGTTCCTGATTTCTTTCTCCGATGCCGCCAACAGCACCACATAATGGACTAAACAAGCAGTTATTACAACAGTACCAAAGCATTACAGTAAATTAATTTGCTATAAAAGATCGGTATTTGTCCGTACAGGGCCTTCACTTCACTCACCATCAAAACCGGTTTTGTTCTTTTTTGATGTGAAGCACTTCGGATCAATCTCTGCATTGTGTTGAATGTGCTATAATATAAATAAAGCTGAGTTGAGTATATTGCCATCCAAAATATTGTGACTATGCTGTATAGATTATTTCTCCACCTCTGTTTAATATGGACAATGTGTCTGCATGGCAAGCAAATACAATAACACACATTTACAGATTCTCCTCCTCCTGAGGCGGCTGATATCCACTGCTCCTAATAAATAGAATATACAAGTGATGTGGTAAAATGTGCAATATCTTTTGGGTTCATTAACAACCTATATTTGCAAGACGCATTAACCTTCACAGTGTTATCACTGGCTACTGGTGCAGAACAGCGCCCTGACAGCGCGTTGTGACCGTTAAAGGTTCACGACATTGATCAGGTAAATATTGGAAATGCAGCACAAAGCACAGTGTGGAGAAAGGATTCCCTGTAATTGTAGAAGCAGGTAAAAAAAAAAAAAAATCACTTGACTCTTATGTGAACCCACAGCGGAGACCAGACCTGCAGCACATGACAGAGGAGGTGAGTAAAAAATATTTTGATGAACTGTTACATAAGACGTTAGTGACATTCATTTTAAATATAAACTCATTTTTACGAGGAACATGAGCCAAACCTGAGTGCATTGGAAGTGACAGCAGCTTTTTGCTTTCAGGCCAAAATAATGCAAATCCATTCTTCTAAGCTGCACTGTAATTGACGTAATTAATTTGGGCAGACAGATATAAGGGCATTATGGTAATGTAAGGAAGGGAAAAAAATCAATTTCTCTGCATAATGCTGGGAGTGCTGGTTTTTGGTAATATTTCAACATGAAAATCCTTGTGCTTTTAATTTGTGTGTTTAATCAGAGGTCATCGTCCACGCAGGAAATTCATCACTTGTGTTTGCACACGCTCACATCACACATCCTCCTGTAACCCCTTCAGGTCATACGCATTTTCCTTTTTTTTCCTTTTTTCTTTAACTGTCTGTCGGCTTGCAACACTTAGATTCCCTTTGCATAAAAGAGCATTTATTAATATTGTGAAGTGGTATTACTCAGTAGTAATTCAATTGAAACACAGATATAATGTCTGGCAGAGGCCCAGTCTCACTTTATTTATTTCTTTTCCATTTTTCAAAGTCAAATCATCGTCTACACGTGAAGTGATGTCGTTTCTGCTGCGCTTTTTCAATATGCGAAACGTTAACGGTTACAGTTTTATTGCCTTATTGGAAGAGAGAGAGTGAGGTGGGGGGGTGAGGACTGGAGGTTAAAGGGATGGAGGGGGTTCAAAGCAAACGCACTGAAGTGACAGCTGATAGCAGAAAGAGAGAGAAGAGGATAGATTTTCAACTTGGACAAGGACAAATTGATTGGCTAGTGGAGATCATGGTGAGATCCGATTGGCTGCTGAACACCTGAAGTCAGCTGATTACAAGAAGACAGGAAGGAAATGAGTGTAGGATACCTGTCCAACTTTAGATTTATTATAGGAACAACTTCACTTCAGTCAGAGTTATACGTTGACACAATGATTATGTCACATATAAAACAACTTTTAAAGCCTATTGAAACATTCTGAGTGCCAAAGCATATCATCACTGTCAGATCTTAAATAAAAATGAGTGACTAAATTGGGCCAACACTGCAAAATATACTGATTCTGTACGGCTCTATAAAACCAGAACATGCCAGAAAAACTCAAATAGATCAACCATCATGTATTTCAGGCATCATGCAATTATAGCACTTTCCAATCCTATGCAATAATTTCCTATTCCTACCCCCCACCTCTTGGTTTATGGTGTGTTCTTGTTTGCACTTGTTTTCGTCGTTCTTGTTTCTATTTGACACCAACCTGCCAATGGGACTGAAGATGGAAATGATCCACATGGCTATAATCTCACATATTTACACCAATCAGGCATCAGCATCATGGCCACCTGCCTGATATTGTGTTGGTCCCTTTTGCTGCGATGCATTGTGTATTCTGGCACCTTTCTATCAGAACCAGCATGAATTTCTTCAGGAGTTTGAGTAACAGTAGCCGGTCTGTTGGATCGGACCACACGGGCCATGCAGCCTTCACCACTGAACTTTTGATAGACCTGACCAAGGCTGCCCCCCAACCAAGGATTTTCTTGGTCGACCACAGGTCATTTAGGGCCATTAGTCGACTAATAATGCACAGATAATGAGATACACTAGCTATATATATATGAGATAATGCAGATAATGAGTATCTATCTATACAACCAAACAATTTCCTACATTACAGAGAAATACAAAGCAGTAATAACATCTCAAAATGATCTCAGGTTTTAGATTTCTTGCTTGACATGATATTAATGGTCAGAAAAAAAATAAAATCTGATGGTGCAGCTAGTGTCATGACTTCCTGTATCTGGTCCTTCAAATTAAAAGCTTTAGCCTTTACAAACAGTTCATTCAGATTCTGACTTAAAGGGCCAACGAGGAGTTTCTATTCGGTTATAAAACAGTCTCACGTTAATGTGGATGAATCTACGCTACCCACACTTGTTAATGGCTCCATTTTCGATCAATATATCGTTTTGTCTCTATCATTATTTTGTTATTATTAGTGGTGGCGGAAATGCTGGTTGAGCCGACCAGCGTTTCCTTACTTTCGGTTTGAGAATAACAGCGATTCGGGCGGCGTTACGGTCGGAACTACGACGGTAACTGAACCTCTTTGAACCTCTGACTTTAATCCTTGATGAATGAAAACATGAGTCCGTCTTGGTTGATGCTTGGTCAACTATTTGTGGGCAGCCCCAAACCCTGACCACGGCAGACAAGTAACCCCCCACAAGATGCTCTGACCCAGTCGTCCTGGTCACACTCACTCAAATCCTCACGCTCGCGCATTTTTCCTGCTTCCAACACATCAATACATTGAGAACAAAATGTTCATTTTCTGCCTAATGCATCCCACCCACGAACAGGTGCCATGATGACTTCACCTGTCAGTGGTCGTAATGTTATACCTGATCGATGCACATGGAAATTATCATCAAAACACATTGTACCAGTCAGTCATTCATTCACTCAATCAGTCTCACATTAAGCCTCATTTGACAAAGTTAAACCCATAACTGCAGCTGTCTTCTGACTTGATGCAGAAATAATCTCTGCACATCAAATCCACACACGTGTCACCGTCTCCTCTGTAACATGCTTATGCCTATGCAAGCACATTCTCCTGTGGCTTTAACTGATGAACTCAGCGCTGGATATTTTGACATCTTTAATGACGGAGCAGGATTAAACAGCGGAGCGGGCAGACAGTGCACCAGCCAGCTCGGCCCCCTGATAAATTAACTGAGGACAACACGGTGCCAAACCCATCACCGCTTAGACAGCTTAAGTAGTGGTAGGTGTAAGAAATGATTCAGTGGTCCCGAGAACTAGGGTGTCAATTTGTAACGTCCTCCAAATGCCCAACCACCTCTGCCTTCAGCCACACGGCTTACAGATCCGTCTGAAACCAGCTGTAAATTTAATTTTAATGGTGCGCCACCTTTCGCTGAGTCATGCACTTCACCCCCACCACCACCACCACCACCACCCTTCTCTGCTTTTTCCCCTTCGCTCCCTCTCTCTGCTTTTTCCCAATGCTGTCACAAAACAGTCTTTCTCTCTGCCTTGTATTATCTTTGTCAGCAGAGAGGCCCATGGATCTATCAGGCCAAGCTGGGAAATACAGATAGTGACAGGGGTAATGTGGACCGGGTCACTTCACATGCCTCCACTCGTCCCTGCTTGCAGCGCTCAATCCTCTGCAAACCACAGGTTGAGAATTTATCTCTACGACTTCCACTCAGCTTTGTGTCATTTGTTTACTCTCTCCAGCTGAAGCAAAAGAGTTGGATAAGAAGAACACACAGGGAAAAAAAGACAAGATAACCACTCAATTTCCCCAACACTCCTCTGTTGCACTTAGAGAGGTATGTTTTTTTTATTTTATTTTATGTAAAACCTCTCGGCCCATCTTAAATCATAAGGCGGTGTTGAGATAAGATGTTGTTGATTTATTATATTTGCACAAATAAAATCCCGATGTCAGGGACGGTCACAGGGAACAGAATCTATCCACTTTCCGAAACACAGCGAATCAAAATCTTTCTCATTTCCACGAGCCGGCCCCAGGCTCACCTGTGGACCTGAGCACAACTCAATCTCTGCACCGTGTTGTACGTGATCTCACTGGATTGATGGGACCTGATGTTACAGCTGAGTGGAAAATATGTCTCCAGGAAACATTTAATCAATTAGAAAACACTGGAGAATAATATTGATATTGTAGGGCCCTATGAATCGCAGAATTGGCCAATTAAAACAGACTCTATTTTTAACGCAGAATTTGACTGAAATGCTGTTTTTGTGTGGAAGAGGAACGTATGTCTGGGAAAAAGTTGCACAGAGGGAAGTAAATCTGGGTGGCACAATCCCCACCATGCAGAGTGTTATTGCTGAATGCTGCGCCGTCATGTATCTCATGCCTAGTGCAACAAAAATATATCGCCTTCGCGGTGCAGCCGATTGTAAAGTAGTGTGAGCACCGCGGCTTTCTGTGGTGTTGTTCACCTAAAGCATGGCGAAGTGGCTACAGCTCTGTCTGCATCGGCCAAAAAAACTACTCAATACAGAGCAGAGCAGTTCCCAGGTGACTTCTATGTGTCAGCTCAACTGTTGTTTTGCAAATTCTGCCAACATTCTGTTGACTGGAAGAGTAAAAACCCATGCAATGACCACCTGTTGTCCAAAACATGTTAAAGGGATAGTTCACCCAAAATTCAAATTTTACTCATTATCTACTCACCCTCATCTCGACTAAGAGCTGTGAGAATTTTCAGAGTCCTCCATTCCTTCTCTGAGTTACGGGGCGAGGGGGGTCCGCGCAGCAGTATTTGTCAATATTGTCAATGGACACCAACTTTCCAATTACAAAAAAATTATTCCGAAAAAAATTAGTCTGTATTTTCAGCTTGTTTGTAGCGGAAGCTCCCAGTGTCTCAGTTCACTGCTCTTCCTGTGTCAAACAATTTCTCATGTCAGGGCTTCAATACAAGAGGGACATTACAGACGAGCAGTATGGAGGTATTTGGATGTTTTTTGGTGTGTCTTTTTGGACGAAGAAATTTGGTGTCCATTGACAACCATTAGATGGACAAATACTGCTGCACAGCTCTTAGTCGACATGAGGGTGAGTAGATAATGAGTGAAATTTGAATTTTGGGTGAACTATCCCTTTAAAAACAAGGGAATTATCTTTTTTTTTTCAACTAATACTGTAATCTGGTTTACTAGAAGCAGTTTAAAACTCATAAGCATTAATATTTTGTTGGTACTTGAAGTACTTATAGTGCAGTGCTATGTTGCATGATGCATCATGCAGTATTTCTTATTAAGGTACGGAGGAAAAGTGTTGTCTACTTAATTCGTGTACATTTCGTTCATTTGTGCTGCAGTTTTTGAGGGTTGATTTCTGTAAATCACTGTTGGTATTTGGTGCCTACAGTTATGTCGAGGTTTGTTGTTTGTTTGTGGTGCACACAGGCCTGTTGTGGCTTGTAGCATGTGTTGCATGCGGTGTGTCCTCGACTTTGTTGACTTGTTGTTCGGTGAACACTGCAATACAGTGGTTTTGCTTCAAGCGTGTGTTTGTTTGTAGGAATGGACAGGATGGCTTTGAGGGACGAGTGGGATGTTTATGTGGTTTTTGGCTTTGTAAAAAAAAAAAAAAAGGTTTGTAGTGTTTCTTACCTGTATTTTGTGGAGGGAGCTTTGGATTTGGCTTCTCTTGCATCAGCTGGTGCAGATGACTCTCTGTTGCCCTGGGTGCAGGGTCGATGACGTATAGGTGCAGAGTTTTCCCTTGTAGGAAAAGCAACGATCTCGAACACAACCACTGAAATACTGACTGACATGCCACGTATTTGTAGTTTTCATTAAGTCATTTTTGTAATAAATAATCATGTTAATGCGTAAAATCAGTCTCCTCCTCATCTTTCTGCCATGGCCCTGAGCCAGGTTGTGACAGTTAGAAGTCAATGATTGGCAGGTGGAACTGCTGACATCTTGGGTTTCTGTTGTCTCTTTGGCGTTGTTATTATTTGCTGGTGCATGGTATCAATCACGCCAAGATCTGAAGAGCTCTCTGAGGCCCTTAGAGGGAAAAAAGGTTGTGGATGCCAATGAGTCTGGCAGGAGGTTGGATTAAAAAAAAACAGAAAATCGAAATTATTTTTGAAATACAAGTGTTCAACTGGTGTAGATTTCAAGTAACTGCCAATTTGTTTAGAACTGGCTGCCCCCAGAAAATTTAAGCTCACAAGAAGAACATCTGATGCACAAAGATGCCATGAAGAAACCTCCAATTTTTACATTTCAGCCAGTTCCTGAGAGTTTTGCTGTCAGAGTCTCTCCATTAACAATCAGAAGTTATTAGATATCAGATAGTGTGTTCTTATCTGGACAGGTGAATCCTCAGGGATTGCTGTTTATGTGCTGTAAAAGCAGGAGAAACCCAGACTAACTGTTGGTCCAAATTCAGCATCGTATCAGGGAAGGTTCGAAGATGAAGTGAAACCAAATGTTCAAAGTGACCTTCAACAGGATACTGACCATAATCACACCAAGGAGTGGTTTACAATAAGGAATAGAGGTCAAACCCTAGATTTGAATCCCATTTAATGTTGTATGGGGATTTAAAATGTGCAGCACATGTGAGAAAAACCCTCAAACATCTTTCAGCTGAAAGAATTTTGAGATGAGAGAGTGGTGGAAATTTCCAGCAAGCCGATGGCAGACACTGCTGGACGATTATGCAAAACTGAGTGCATACAGTAATTGCACAGGCACAAGGGTGTACTTGTTTTTTTGTTTCCCCACAGAGGTTTAACCCATTGATATTTTTGTATCAAAGTGAATGCAACACTGTATCAAAGGTTATTAAATGTTTATTGACTTTCCCGACGTCGTTGAACGAGAGCTCAGTGGGACACACTGTCTGAAAACTTTGCTGACTCGGCAGCAAAAGACAGTGAGTAGTCTTTGGTGATGGGAAGCCAGTGAGGGATCACGTATAATCTGAGTTTCTGTCTGTTGACCTCTTCTTACTGTGAGACCTTAAACATAACAGCACCTAAATGCACTGTCAGTAACCATTACCAGTTCACCCACGATCAATATTTGTAGAACTTTCCAGGCCGTGTATCCTCTTTAAAAAAAACAAACTATTTTCTAAGTTCTGATATTGTAGCAGAGCCAGCATTTGCATTTGGCTGTTTACTTACTAGAACTGCCAACAGCATCAGCCACTGTTTCTTTTATAAGACAAGAGGTTATAATGCATCCCCTGAGTGGCAGCACTTCTTCAAGGCAGAATGGATCCGGCAGTGACTCAGTATCAGAAAAGCAACAGTTTCTAGGACTGGGTTTGGACTCGATGTTCAGCATGCTAACTGACTAACTAACTAACTTCAACAGAAGCACAACAAGAGTGAACATTAACAGTTTTTTGAGACAGCTGTTGGTTAAAGCTATAGGCAGCTTTCTAGCTCTCGAGGACACGGTACAGCGACTGAAGAAAAGTGCAAAACAAACAATTAAAAACTACAAGAAATACAAAAGATAGAAAAAAAATATTGAAATTAGACAAAGCAGTTGTAGCTGAGGTTGTGGCCTTGAATGTTAATAGAAGGATTTTGATTTCGATGCTACGTAGCAATGGCAAAAAGCAAATGTGACTCATTTTAACATTATTTCAATATCTAGATTCAAAACAGAAAAAAACAAATGCATGTAAGCAGCAGTAAATATAGATTATAAAGCTTATTGATGTTGTAGAATTTGTATTCCTAGGACACTGGTTACTGCACAAGGCCGACACTGGACTGCCAGTGTTCAGACACATAGTGCTGTGTGAATAATAATAATAACACATTTTAGTGCATTTTTGAGCATCATTTATGTTACTTTGATTAAATTTGTAACTGAACTGAACAGTAATATTGATCCATCCTCTCTATCATATCAGATGCAGTGACAGAGTCTATTATCAATGGGATATTGTATGGGGGAACTATCTTAGTCCGGTCCCTTATTCGCTGTCTTGGTCGCTTCTTTCTCCAGAGTGCATTATGTTACAACACTGTCATAAAACCTCACCGCTAACCTTCCTCCCTCTCCCCCGGACCTGTGCATTTGTTTTCAAAGAAGCCATCAAGATTACGGATTACCGGGCGTGTTTGTGTCGTAAAGCAGTCCAAAGTTCTCGCAAGACGAGAGCTGGGACTCCGGGTCGGAGGCTCTGATCTTGCAAGTTTGGTTTTTTGGCCAAGAGATGCTGGATGGAAGGCTGAGAGCCTCCATTCTCAAGTCATTTAACATCAAATACTCCAAAGCTGTTCAACTAAGGTAACAGATCTTCCTCTTTAACATCTAAATGTATATAAACTGGCTTTTGATTGGGGTATACTTTTAAACATTCACTGTGTTGCTGTAGATCAGTGTAAAAGTATGTAAATATTAAGTTGACCTCTAACAGCAGACGCTCAGTATTAAAACTGAAAGACTGTGGGCTGAAAACTTAATTGGGACTTCCTGAGTTAAGAGGGAAACTGTTATTACCAGAATGTTATTATGCTGAGTTCTAGCTGAGGGTCATATTTTTCTGTGCTTTTTTATTTTTCCTTTTTAGAAGATGAATCATCTCCCTGGTTAAAGCCATGTTTTTTTGGACAAGCGTAGGTTGATAATACGTCCGTTTACAGATGGCACCGATTCCTCAGCACTCAACTTCAGCTACAAAAATGCACCGTGGGGAAAAAATAAATAAATAAATAAAAATAAACGGAGAGACTCCTCGGTTCATCCATTTACATCAAACACAAAAAAATGGAGTCTCAACTATGGTCTGTTTATTACAGTCTGCGTAGGATAAAAAAGCAGGCGGTGTTCGTCTGAAGGCTTGTGAAGAGACGCGCCTCAGCCGAGAGTCGCCTTTTGACTTCACCTTGAAGCGCTTCAGTCGAGGAGTGTGTCTTTTGCCATCCCGCGTCTGGAGACAAATTGTGTGTTTGTTCTTTTCTGTCAGTGTGTATATATATATACACACACACCCAACAGTAATACTGTTGATACCAGATCCCTTGTACAAGAGAGAGAGGCGAGCTCTGGCTGTTGTTGTATTGAAAAGAGGGGGCCGCCCGCCCGCCTGGCGATGGCCACGGGGGAGTCTTCTCTTTCATCAGTGAGGTCAGCCTCTCAGCAAGAGCTTGTTGCTGCCTGCTAGTTTATCTGTAATACATCATTGGTGATGGATGGGTAATGGAGAAGCCATAACCTTCTCATTCACACCACTATATCATTTCTGATAAATCTCCAAGCCATCTGTTCAACGGGTTTGGGTGATGGGGCTTCCTCCATGGCAGCACACGCCACACCAGGTATGAATGCATACTGCTCTCCGTTGTTACTATTTATCCCTTCCTCTTGTGTTCGGGTCACCAGTGACCCGTTTCCAGGTTTTAAATGCATACAAGTACCGCATAAATTAGTTTGTAGCATCAAGGCTTTTTGACTTCATCAGGGAACCTCTACTGTATCTAAACAATATTTTTTCCTACAAAATTCTAAAATGCTATGGTTAAAATTACGACATTTGTGGAGTTAGGGTCAATTTGGACTCGGTAATAACAATAAGAACAATTATTAGAGTTAAAACTGTGTAAAACCAATATTTTCATGGATAAGGAAGCCTAACAATGTAACCAAGAGTACAAATGGGATGATGAATAATTGTTTTTGCTGAGTCTTACAGCTGATTTAAGACTCGGGTCAAAACTGCCCCTAACACCATAAATGGCAGCAGAGCGCCGGGTTCACACCGGACGCCATAGCGCCACAACAATCGCGCGTGAGCCGCATCCCTCCTATTGACACCAGACGCCGATTTCTCCGCAGCGGTCTCAAGCGCTTCCGCCCCTCAGCTGTGTGTGAGTGTATGTGTGTGTGTGTTCCTCTCTCGCACTCGGTTTAGATTAATAAACACAAACGTACACACTTTGGACTCAGTATTTGTCAATCACAGTATTTTATTTTGAAAATTGACCGGATTCTCTTGTGTTTCGTTGTGTGACTTCCTGCCAGAATTGACGCGATCGCTTGCAGATCGTGCACAAAATAGAACAGATGCGGACTCCACTCCGCGGCTATTCGCGGCGCTTCCCGGTGTGAATCCGGCGGAAAGCTGACAAGAGGAAGGTTCAATTGTAAATCGAAGTCAAGGGGTACACTGACAAAACAAACTGACCCTTACATATTAAAACCAATATTTTATGGATAAGGAAGCCTAACAATGCAACCAAGAGAAGAAAAACAAATAGGATGAAAAAATGTTTAATTTAAGAGTCGGGTCAAAACTGACCTGAATACCATCAGAAAGCTAACACAAGACAAAGGTTATCCAATTATTTGTCTCTTTTTTGGAGGGAGGGGGAGGGGGGGGGGCTGACTGCTAATGTTTCCCCGCTGTTCTGTTTTAAAGTTTGGGATTTTTAACTACAAAAAAAAAAGCTGTATATGGAGGGAAAACAAGGGGGAGTGGTTGCAGAGGGAATTCTTTGTCAAATGTTTATTACAGCTCTGTTTTGTGGCCATTGAACAGCTTTAACAGGGGTAGCTGGAAGTTCAGCGCCTAACCTAAGGGCACTTTGACAGCAGTTGATGTTTTTCAAACCCGTCCAGGGATTTCTACCAGTAACTTTTTTCTTTTTTTTTTTTTGTACTGTGCGAGTTTACTTCTCTAAACGCCGACAGGAAAAATACAGTTTGCATTTCTAGTTATGACTCTAAACATTACTTAAGCTCTCCTCCGACCCTGCGGCGCTCGTGGCATCGTGTGAATGGATCGTCGTCTCACACACATTATCAGTGAGATTTGCTACTGTGATCTGTGTTTACTGAGGGCTAGACAAAGCAGCTTACCGTCCCCTCCCCTCCCTCTACTGGAGGTGTTATCAATCCCACTGAATTAGCGACCACACTGTTAAGCATCGGAGCTGCCGTTCCATGATGAATATCTTGAATGAAAACACTGATTACTATCACCGCATTACTGTTGCTGCTGTTGTTGTTGTTGTTGTTTCCAGCTGAAAACAAGGTTATCTCACCTTTTCTATTCTCTGCCTGTGGCATCAACCTGATTCCTCTCCTCATCAGCGTCATCATTAACCCTCCATTTGGCCATCACACAAAGTGCTGATTATGGCGTAATAACTACAACGGGCGCGTGTTGTGTGCGTGCAACTTGGGAGCTGGTTATGATATTACAGGAAGTTTCACACAGATTGAGACATTAAGAAGAGTCTCATTAAGTCTCCTCCTGCACCTGTAAGAGCTGTTGGCTTTGTTTTGTTCATCCATCCGTCAGCTGCGGCTCTTATCTTTTTCTGAAACCCGGCTGACACCGGGCGAGAGGCCAACTCACACCGACAAACATTCACATCTACCGGCGATTTAGAGTCCAATTAAATGGACTTTTAATTTTTAATTCAACACGGACAAAAGCAATTTAACATATAATACCAATGAAACTGATGTGTTGCACAGAGGATTTAGACTTCTTACTGATTTCCAGCTTTTGTCCCTTGATGTTACATGTACAGTGTAATTAAAACAATTTTCATTTTCCAATATTACACAACCAGACATTAAAGCAGATATCAGCGATCCGGTCGTTTTGGCTAATGCTGCGTTCAAGGCAGGCTTTTGAAACCGTAAGTTACAGCTTCAAGTCACAACTACAACTTTGTAGCGTTCCAGGTAACCTGTAACTCGTGT